>CM060908.1:358799532-360059532 GCA_030737815.1 Allium fistulosum
TTGGGTCGAAGAGAGTATGCAAACAAAAAGGGAGATAAACTTTACTAAATTATATCTGGGCCGTGTTTTATTTTTATATTGGGCTTCAATTCTAAAATAGGGTTTTGTATTTATTTTAGTACTTTAGTTTTTTTTTAATTTTTAATCGAGTCAAACACTAGTTTAAGTGGTTTACGAACTACGGTTTTGTAGTTCGAGAATTCGCAACTTAGTGGTTGAGTTGTGGCAGAATTTTGAGCTTAGAGTTAGGTTAATCAAGTAGCGGGTATCGCAAGTTTATGTGTGTTTGTAAGCGTCTGATTACTTAATTTCTAGTAGAAACCTTGGGGGTAGCACGTAGGCAGGTTTTTGCCAAAGCTGGGTAAATCTATGTGTGACCTCTACTGCATTACTTTATGTGTTTATTTTTATTTTCCCGTTAATTTTTAGTACACCCTATTCACCCCCCCCCCTCCCCGTCTAGGGTAAAAACGATCCTACAAGTGGTATCAGAGCTAGAAACAAAAACCATTTTCTGATTTATAATTTTGATTTTTTTTAAATGGCTTCTTTTAATAATGTTTTTGCTGAGGGTCAGTCCATAGCTAGTCCACCCATGTTCAATGTTGAATATGCATATTGGAAAACTAGAATGAAATTTTTTTTGAAAACCATAGATGCATGAAATACTATTGAAGGATATATGACACCAACAGTAATGGTAGATAATCAAGAAGTTGAAAAACCTATGGATCAATGGACAGATCTTGAAAATAAACTGCTAACGCTAAAGCTGTGAATTCTACTATTTTCTCATTAGATCAAATTGAATTTAACTGTATCTCACATTGTTTAACTGTGCAGGAAATCTGGCACACGCTTGAAGTAAATCATGAAGGAATCTCCCAAGTCGAAGAATCTCGCCTTGCCATGCTTAGTAGCGAGTACGATGAAGATAATGATAAAAGCACTGGCAGCGAGAATGAAAAAGCAAATCTATGCTTTTTAGGAGAAACAAGTGACAACAATGATAACAAGCCAAGCGAGGTGTGTTGGCAAGCTAAGAAACAACAAGAGTGGTACCTGGATTCTGGCTGTTCCAAGCACATGACGGATGATAAATCAAAGTTCCTTAGCCTAGAGAAGTACAAAGGTGGCAGAGTCACAACGGGCAAAAATGATAAATGTAAAATTATTGGTAAAGGTAAAGTAGGTAACGATACATTTACCCTAAACGATGTATTATATGTTGAAAATCTGCACCATAATCTAATTTCAATCAGTCAGTTATGTGATAAGGGAATGAATGTTGTTTTTGATTCTGACTTGTGCAAAATTGTTGACCAATTTTCAAAAGAAACATTATTTTTAGGTAATAGGAAAGGTAATATATACTCTCTATCTTTTGATGATCTCACTCTTTCAAAATGTTTGGTAACTAAGGATGTGGAAATAAACTTATGGCATAGACGATTAGGACATGCTAGCATGAATCTGCTAAACAAATTAAAAAGAAAAGATTTGGTAAGAGGTTTGCCATCACATGATTTTAAAACAGAAACTCTAAGTAAAGCATGTACTATGGGAAAACTTAAAAAATCATCGTTCCATGCCAAGAACACTGTAAGTACTTCTAGAGTCCTTGAACTAGTTCATATAGATTTGTTTAGACCTAACGATATTGCAAGTTTAGGTGGTAAAAGATATTGTTTTGTATCAGTTGATGATTTCTCTAGATACACGTGGGTATACTTCTTAGCTAAAAAATAAAAAACTTTCTCATACTTCACTAAATTCACAAAACTAGTTCAAAATGAAAAGGAAGTTTCTATTATTTCGCTAAGAAGTGATCATGGTGGAGAATTTGAAAATTTTTGTGATGAAAATGGATTTAAACATGAATTTTCTGCCCCACGTACTCCACAACATAATGGAGTAGTCGAGAGAAAGAATCGAACCTTAAAAGAGTTGGCTAGATCTATGATAAATGAGTATGATCTACCCTTGTCCTTTTGGGCGGAGGCAGTAAATACAACTTGTTATGTAACGAATAGAGTTATGATTAGGCCGATTCTTAACAAAACACCATATGATCTATGGTTCAACAAAAAGCAAAACACTACATATTTCAAAAGTTTTAGCTATCTATGTTTTATTCTCAATACAGGAGATCAACTGGGAAAATTTGAGCCAAAAGCTGACGAAGGCATGTTCATGGGATACTTCTCCAGAAGCAAAGCATATAGAGTACACAACAAAAGGACGAGAACAATCGTGGAGTCGATCAATGTGAAATTTGATGAAGGCATTGATGATCAAAGCAAGGAAACAATCAAAAGCAATGTCAAAGAGGAGAGCGAAAAAGATGAAAGTGAAAATCCAAAAGAAACTGCAACCATGAAAGAAATACAAAGAAATCTAGATCCAAAGAGATTGAAATTCAAAGCAGATCATCCTCCAGAATTGATAATAGATAATCCTACCATAGATATTCAAACTCGTTCCTCCTTTAGAAATTTATGTGATTTGTGTCTATACAGTGGATTTATTTCAGAAATTGAACCCAAAGACATAGATACAGCTCTCAATGATGAGAGTTGGTTTATGGCTATGAAAGAAGAGCTAAATCAATTTGAACGAAATGATGTTTGGACTCTAGCGCCTAGACCTAATGATTATCCAGTTGTAGGAACAAAATGGATTTTTAAAAATAAATTTAATGAATCTGAAAATGTGATTAGGAATAAAGCTAGGTTAGTTGCTAAAGGTTATAATCAAATTGAAGGAATTGATTTAGATGAAACTTTTGCACCAGTAGTAAGACTAAAATGCATTAGGATCTTGTTAGCTTTCGCTTGTTATAAAGAATTTAAACTAAGACAAATGGATATTAAAAGTGCTTTTCTTAATGGAATTTTGAAAGAAGATGTATTTGTCGAACAACCTGAAGGTTTTGAAAGTCATGAATACCCTAACCATGTATATAAACTTAAGAAAGCGCTATATGGATTAAAACAAGCCCATAGGGCTTGGTATGAATGTCTTAGCACCTATTTCTTTGAAAATGGGTTCAAAAAGGGCTGTGTAGACACCACATTATTTCTATTGCACGAAAATGATGATCTTTTGATTGTTCAAATATATGTCGATGACATTATTTATGGTGCCACTAACAACCTGTTGTATGAGAAATTTGAAAAAGTCGTGTAGGAAAAGTTTGAAATGAGCTTGGTAGGAGAATTGAAATTCCTTTTAGGATTTCAAATCAAACAAAGCGAAAAAGGTACATTCATTTCTCAAACAAAATATATTAGAGTGTTTGTCAACAAATTTGGATTGAAAGATGCTAAACCTACAAAAAACTCCCATGAGCACAACAATTAAACTTGACAAGAATGAAAAAGGTAAGGTAGTTGATCAAAAGAAATATCGAGGTATGATTGGATCACTTCTTTATCTTACTGCTTCTAGACCTGACATTATGTTTGCTGTTTGTTTATGTGCACAGTTTCAATCAAATCCAAAAGAATCTCATTTAAAAGCTATAAAAAGGATTATAAGGTATCTGTTGCACAACCCACGGTTTGGTCTATGGTATCCAACTAATGATAACTTTGAGTTAAAAGGGTATTCAGATGCAGATTATGCTGGTAGTTTAGTTGATCGAAAAAGTACTAGTGGAACGTGTTTTATGTTGGGACATTCATTAGTTGCATGGTCAAGTCGAAAACAAAATTGTATTGCATTATCTACCACTGAGGCAGAGTATATTGCTCTAAGCGGTTGCTCTGCTCATATTTTATGGATGATGCAAACTTTGCAAGACTATGGTCTAAATTTTAAACGAGTCCCACTTATGTGTGATAACAAAAGTGCAATTGATCTCACAAATAATCCTGTATATCATTCTCGCACCAAGCATATAGATGTTAGACATCATTTCATTAGAGATCACATTTCCAAAGAAAATAACTGCATAAACTTCATTTTAACTGATTCTCAATTGGCAGACATTTTTCAAAACCCCTTCCAGAAAATAGTTTTTGTCGACTTCGTCTCAGTTTAGGCATTTTAGAAATTTGATTTTATATTTTTGGATTTGATCTTAAATGCCTATGTTAACTACTCTGACTCCCTATTGATTATCGAAAAGATAAATAGTAATTGAAAAAGTGATGAGTGTTGATATTAATCATACATTATGACTTGAGACAGTATATTTATTAAATTTCTTTAAAAATTTAAACAAAATTTGTAATAACTTTGGTTGGTAAAAATTCCATGACCATCTCTATTCCAATCATATTTCTACGACAATCACTCATCAAAATCCAATATAGTATGTCAAAATGTAATATTTAAACAAGAAATTATTCATTTTTTTAATTAGCTATAAAATCATCCAAAAGTACTTGCTCGCATTTAAAAGTCCTCATGGTTATGCATGGGTGAACTACTTTGAATCTTTGATTATGTGCTTTCATGCTCATTTAAAAGTCCTCACAGTTATGCATGTATGGAACACATATCAAAATTGGTTGAAATAGGCGAGTTGATTCTAACTTCATTTAAAAGTCCTCATGGTTTTGCGTGGTTAGAAGATGCTTGGAATTCATTTTTTAATAAAAATTGGGAATACTACTAATCTCATTTAAAAGTCCTAATGGTTATACATGGTTAGTAAGTATTTAAATTCCTGTCATTAATGTTGTATTAATGTTTATTTTTTATTGAAATTTAATATTTATACTCAATTAGATATTAATGTTGTATTAATGTTTATCACTGTATCACTATTTTCTAACACTGTTACTCTTTTATTGATAACAAAAGGGGGAGGGAGAAGTTAAGATTTTGGCAAATAAGTCATATTTTTGCATATTCTCATCTATGTTCATTGCATTTGTTTTTTATTTGCATATTTTCTTTTTTTAGTTTCATGCATATGTGAAGGGGGAGTTTTGTTGTAGGGGGAGTATTCAAACAGGGGGAGCTAATAGAATTCATCAAGACCAAATACATTTAATTGAATCAAAATCTTAATATATGTTTGTTATCATCAAAAGGGGGAGATTGTAGAATACAATAGCCTATTATTTTTGTTAGATAATAATAAACATATATATTCGTTTAAATGTATTTTTTATTGTACTATTTTATTTTTCCACATAATTAATTAAATATTTGTTGAATAAAATAAATAACTCGGAATTCATATTTAAACAAATATTTTATTCAAACAAATATTTTATTACAAATTCAAATAGTACAAATTTAAGTTCTCACTATATTCCCAATACAAGTTTCAATTACAACACAATTTTCACTATACAATTTTTTCATACATGTTTTCACCTCACTACATATTCACTCTTCACTCGTATTTTGATCTTCAACTTTGTTCCAGCCTGTATCCAGCATCTGAACTATATGCAAAATAAAAACTAACGCAGTAAAATTGAAAAAGAAATATTTTGCAGTGCACAATGAAATGTGTATTTGAAAATATTATTCGCCTCTGTTATTTGGGTTGTTCGTTATCATTTTATTATAATTCATCTTACACAAACAACTTGTGACATGCATAGATTATCACTGTACATGTCACAAGGTCGTGCACACCGATATACACTTGTTAAAATTGCAGGGACAGGTGAGCACAAGGTCAAACCCAAGCCTAGACTAGATTCAACTCAAGTGCAAATGACTCGAACAAAAAAATCACAAAGTATACATGCACTGATACATGTGCAAGCACAAGGAAGGACAAATGCAAGTTCAGTTACAACATGACAAAGTGGCAAACCAAATCAACATACAACCAGACTCAAGTGAACCAAAGGTGAATATATCAAAACAACAACAAGGCAAAAAAACTTCAAATGCCAAACTGTAAGCAACCATCATTCAGGCAAACACAGACCATCATAACAGAGGAGCCACACAATGCAACCAAACCTCAAGTGGAGCAAGACATGCAGGCCTAAAAATCAGAGTAAAGAGCCAAGTACAAAGCAAACCAAATGAAGTACACAGACCAAAACAACAAAACATATTGAACTAGACCCCAACCAAATGTACAAAGACATGTACAGAGAATCAAGTGCAGACTCCAAATGTACAAAGGCACAAATGCAAAGTACTTGAATAACAAGTGCATATGCAAGTTAAGTTTCGGACATGTACAAAGCTTCATACTTGCTCACAAATGGATTAACATTAACACAAAGCTTCAGATATGCTCACAAATGGGTCAACATGGATGCAAAAACATACAACCAGACAAACAGTGGTGAACACAATGCAACCAGACTCCAACCAAACAAGTGAACATGTTCAAATGTATATGGATATGCATGTATACACATATCAGTTCAGAGGCAAGCAAGCAGTTCAAATACAAGTTTAGTTTCAATCAACATAGTGTGGATTTGTAGTGCAAAATAACATAAATGTAATGCAACCAGACTTTGAAAGGAACCAGACTAGATTACATGTACAAAGCTCAACTTCAACATGAACCAAGCAAGCAGTACAATCAAGTTATGTTTCAACACGCACAGTGGACAGAGCATAGAGATCACACACATACATACATACATATATATATATATATACACATGGAGTGACACACAAATATACAACAAAAACAGTAGCAGTTCGAACACAGTCAAGGAGCAATTTCAAAAAGAAATTGTCAAACAAAACTGTGTTGAAGTGTTTTTTTAAAACAATCGAACATTATCTGTTGCAGTGAAGTCAATAAGAGGAAACGAATTGAACAAGTCAAGCTTCATAAAGTCCATATTATCTCAAAATTCAAATGCCAAAGTCATAGGAGCACAGAACGGAACCAACCCAAAGAAATTCAAGCAAATTCAACAATGAACAAGTTAGAGTGATCAAGTCAGAAACCATAATTTCGTTCGATCAAAAATCAACGCAAGTGATAAAATCACGAAAAATTCAAACCCAAATATATGAACGAAATTATAGGGTTTTCACCCCTATAAATTAAACCCAAAATTCATCATCGGTAATCATTCGTGTTCGAGTTCAAGCAAAACAGAGAGCATACTTAGAACAAATATAAAAAAATCCAAAACTCGAATCATCGAAGTCGAGCATAATCAAAAATCGAAAAACGGAAAATCACGTACCAATTCACAACATCCATTCGAGGTCGACACAATTGAAGTGACCGTGAGCAATCAAAGCCAGGGAGTCAATTGACGAAGAAAATTAAAGCAAAATCTTCACTTCAATCGATCTATTTCAAGTGACGTCTTCAATTGGAACAAAACCCTAATTCAGATCGCAAAAGGAAACGTGATGGCACAAATGAAGCAGGCGGCAGCAAAATAAAAAGGAAGGAACGCGTTCATCTTTTTTGGGCCGAAGAGAGTATACAAACGAAAAGGGAGATAAACTTTACTAAATTATATTTGGGTCGTGTTTTATTTTTATATCGGGCTTCAATTCTAAAAATAGGGTTTTGTATTTATTTTAGTACTTTAGTTTGTTTTTTAATTTTTAATCGAGTCAAACACTAGTTTAAGTGGTTTACGAACTACGGTTTTGTAGTTCGAGAATTCTCAACTTAGTGGCTGAGTTGTGGCAGGGTTTTGAGCTTAGAGTTAGGTTAATCAAGTAGCGTATATCGCAAGTTTACGTGTGTTTGTAAGCGTCTGATTACTTAATTTCTAGTAGAAACCTTGGGGGCAGCACGTAGGCAGGTTTTTGCCGAAGCTGGGTAAATCTGTATGTAATCTCTACTGCATTACTTTCTTTGTTTATTTTTATTTCCGCATTAATTTTTAGTACACCCTATTCACCCCCCCCCCTCTCTAGGGTGAAAACGATCCTACAGTTCCTATATAGGAAAACTCAACCAAGTGCACATGGTCTTCCCACGGCCCACCAAAATCTAGTATATAAGCCCTCAATAAATCTTTATGTACCTTGTTGACTCTCTCTGTCTGCCAATCCATCTGTGGGTGATAAGTGATACTCTCTTAATCTTGGTACCTAATACCTCCTGTAGACTCTTCAAGAATTCACTAGTGAATAAGGCATCTCTATCACCGACTATACTACTAGGAATCCCATGCAATCTGGAAATATTATTCATAAACAACTTAGCCAATAGAGGCGCCATCCTGGTTGACTTAACGGGAATAAAGTGTGCACTCATGGTTAGTCTATCTATTATGACCCATATACTTTCATTTCCCCTATTTGACCTTGGCAACCCATCAATAAAATCCATGGATATCGAATTCCATTTCCAAACTGGTATATTTAAAGGCTGAAGAAAACCACTCGGCTTTTGATGTTTAACTTTAACTTGCTGGCAATTCACACATTGCTTCACCCTTAAGCCTATATCACTTTTCATACCCTCCCATAAAAAACTTCTCTTTATATCTTGATACATCTTTGTTCCCCCGGGATGTATAGTAAACTTCGATCGATGACACACTCTAAGAACTTCCCTCCATAGGTTTCCAACATCTGAAACACATAACTGTCCCTTTTCCTTAACTATCCTCTCTGGTCAAGACTAAAATATTTTAAATCATCGATCTCGGTTCCACCTTCTAACCTTTTAATCTTTTCCGCTAACAATGGATCATTCCTCTGCTTAGAAGTAATCCTCTCAATCAATACTGATCGAACTTCCAAGAAAGACAACATAGCAATACTTTGACTAGAACTAGCAGTCAATCTTAACTGCATGCTACAAATAGTAAATGCTTCCAAATCCTTCCATTCTACCAACATAGCTAACACCACATTCTGATGTTTCCCGCTAAGTGCGGCTGCAACTTTATTTTCTTTCCCTGGTGTATACTCAATACCAAAATCATAAGTGGTTGGAAACTCCAGCCATCTCTGCTGTCTCATATTCAACTCTTTCTGAGAGAGTAAATACCTCAAAGACTTATGATCCGTATACAACTCGAATCATTCTCCTAAGAGGTAGTATCTCCACACTTTCAATGGGAAAATCACCAATGCCAACTCCAAATCATGAGTTGAATATCTAACTTCATGTGGTCTGAGCTATCGAGAAGCAAAGGCAATCGCTTTACCCCTCTGCATCGATATAGATCCTAATCATGTTCCACATGCATCCGTATACACCACCAAATCCTGATTCCCATTTAGAACAACTAACACTGGCGCATTGGTCAACAAATTCGTTAACTTAAGGAATGCTTCCTTACATTTATTGGACTAAATAAACTTTACGTCTTTCTTGGTTAGTTTTGTCAAAGATGCTGCTATCCACGAGATATCCATGATAAATATCCGATAATAGCCAGCTAGTCCAAGAAAACTTCTTATCTCGGACACCGTCTCGGGTCTCTTCTAACTATTTACAACTTCAATCTTAGCTAGATCCACTGACAACCCTTTCTCTGAAACTATATGACGAAGAAACTTCACCTCTCTTTTATGGAAATGATACTTTGAAAACTTCGCTTTTAGTTGATGCTGCCTCAACGTCTCAAGCACCATTCTTAGATGAATTTTATGATCTCTTCCATCTTTAGAGTATATCAGAATGTCATCAATATATACCAACACAAACTTATCCAAGTGCTCTCGAAAAATCCAATTCATCAAATCCACAAAGAAAGCAGGCGCATTAGTCAATCCAAATGGCATCACTAACCACTCATACGAACCATATTTTGTCTGAAATGCCATCAAAGGAATAATGTCCTCTGCCACCCTCAATTGATGGAACCCTGTCGCCAAAATCCAACTTGGGAAATACTTTTGCTCCACTAAACTGATCAAATAAATCATCAATTCTTGGCAAAAGATATCTATTCTTTATTGTCTTCTCATTCAACTTACGATAACCAACACATAATCACAACGACCCGTCCGATTTCTTTACAAACACTGTGACCGCTCCCCAAGGTGAACTGCTTGGTCTAATAAAACTATTTCCTTCTAAGTCCACTAGCTGCACCTTTAACTCCTTCATCTCGATAGGTGTCATCCTATTAGGTGGTCAACTTATGGGTTCAGTTGCAGATACAAGATTTATTCGAAACTCAATAGCTCTTTTCGATGGTAGTCCTGTAACCGGCTCAAAAAAATATACAAATTCCCTTGCAACCAAAACCTGATTCACTTCGTCTTCTACTTCCATTGTTTCCAACAAAGTACAAATATCTCCACTCGAGTTATCCACTGAGTATATAATTTGATCGCTACTAACAGGGAGTCTAATTGATATTTTTCTATTCCGACAAAATATTCTAGCATTATATTTGCTCAACCAATCCATAACCAAAATAATCCCAAAACTCGCAAAATCAAACACATACAAACTGTAGGCAGAAGTGTATCCTAGCAACTCAAATTCTAGATGGTCACATCTCATCCCAAGAGTTTTGTACCCTCGTATTGGATTAGCTACCTTTAAGGAATTAACAAGGTATGATGGTTCTCAACATAACTTATTTACCAAACACTGCGATATAAATGAATGTGATGCACTTGTATCAAACAGTACCCTAACTGCTATACTATGAATCAAAAGCGTACCTTCTATCATAGACTTTCCCTTCTCAGCTGCTGTTGGTCTTAATGCAGATGGCTCCAAAGCAAACACTTTTCCTTTATTAGCCTTGGCCACTTCTGGACATTTGTTCTTATAATGCCCCCACCTGGTCGCAGTTATAGCACTTCACATTCTTCTTACCCACAACCATCTTGCCATCACCTGTTCGACAGTCATTTACATAGTGCTCATTCTTATCACACTTATAACACATGATATTTGCCTTCCCTTTTTTAACAGCTCCATCCTTCTGAGCTCCCTTTCCCTTAAAGAACTTCCTCCGCTTATTCTAAGAACTCTATGTTACAAATGGATTCTCCTTTCTAAAAGTAGAAAGCATCTCCTCGTTCCTACTTTCCATCTCCACCACTACATTCGATGAATCCTAGAGATGTGGCATGGTTACCCTGGCAATCTCCGGTCTCAACCCTAGGATAAACTTCTCGTTCCTCTCGATAACAGTGTCAATGGTGACATATCCATATCTGGATAGCTCATTAAACTCAGCAGTGTATTCCAACATTGACATTTCCTCCTGCTCCAACTCCAGAAACTTCCTAAGCAAGGCTGACTTGGCTACTTCAGACAAAAACCTTTCCTTGAATCTCCGTTGAAATTCCGCCTAAGTTAATTCCTCCTCTAGTACCCTACGGTCACCCGTTCCACCAGAACAAAGCAGCTCCTTGCAACTGTCTCAAAGCCAACCTCCTTTGTGCTCATCATTCAATCCCAAATTAGCTAAAATTCTTTCACAATGTAACAGCCAGTTCTCCACTTCTATTGCATCCTCAGTCCCTAGAAAAGGCTTCCCACCCTTACTGGTGTAATCTCGACTCAGCTTAGCATAGTTATTACCAACTGGTGCTACGGGATTGACTCCTCCTGCATTACCAGCATTTCCTCCAACTACTCCTACAGCTGTTCCAGCTTGCATCAATTGACAAAGAACTGATACATAGTCCACATATCTACTGGTGGGGTCGCAGCACCTACATTGGCATTTGCATTTTGATTAGCATTTGCCTATCGACCCGGATTCCTTTTGGCATTAAGCAGAGCATTTCCATTGGTGATGGTGTTTCCGCCACCTAGATTCACTCTTCCATTTCCTGCTTCCGTATCTTTCTTTCTCTTAAATCTGCATACGAGCCTTATTAAGATACAGAAGAGAGGTCTAAGAGAGAGAGGAGAGTAGAGATAGAATACATACTTATATACAGCAAACACAAGTACGTTATTATAGTGTTATCCCATACCTCAATCTTATTCTTTGATTCATTAGGATTATATATACAAAAACTTTTTAGGTTTAAAATTCTTTTAATCATAAACTTATGCTCTGAAACTAACTTATAACATCCCCCGTTCTGAGGCCCAAAACTAACCGCTACGGATGTTGCAATCTTCCATAGTTATTAATTCCCAATGACAAAATGTGGTTGTGTTAATCATGTCAATAATCAAAAGCATATGAATATGAAAAAAATTCAAACACAATACAGAAATAAATTTTACATTCCATTTCAAAATATAAATTCATATTCATTACATAATCCCATTCGATATTCCATGTTCAGAGAAATTATAATTATTACAAAATACTCCAAGAGTGATATATGAAAATGGCCCCTTGGTTGATTAGAGTCTAACACTTGTCAATTATATAACTTGCCATTACATCAATACAGACAGAATCAAAAAACATAGCGGATTAGATAAGTACTCCTAAATAGCTAGATTGCCTCATGCATGTCTCCGGAAGCTTATTCATCTAATTGGAAATCTAAAAACCCTTGCTTTCGACCTACTCAAATGAGTACTCGAGAGTTCAAGAAGAAAAACAAAAACTTCGAGTCAGACAACAGTTTGGTGTGAATAATAACCTACCATCTCGAACCAAATAGATATCTAGAGAGACCATGGCGCAGAGCGGAACGGGTTTTCCGCTCACTGGTACGTTAACCAAAACATATTGACCATATACTATGCTCATGCATCCATAATGGTTATAACATAATAATACACTGATATGCAAACATGCAATATACATTGGATTACCCATCCCAAGTTACTAGACTACCCATCTATTTGTCATTGATTATCCGTCTTATACTTATGTGGACTACCCATCTCACATATTTTAATTCTTTGGATTACCCATTCCTTAACATGTGGACTACCCATCATACAAGGTTTGATTATCAAAATCATGTGGACTATCCATCTCACATGTAATTATTACTTGGATTACCCATCCCTTACCATATGGACTACCCATCACATATGATTTAGTTATTTAAATTATGTGGACTATCCATTACACATATTACATTCATTTAAAATGATGTACACTATCCAACACACATCCCATAGTTTTCCTAGGTTGACTATTATCCCTTCAGTAACCTCGTAGAGATTATCCATCTTCGAAATGATGTGGACTATCCATCTCACATCCCATAGTTTTCCTAGGATAACTATAAACCCATCATTTAACAATTTAATTCATATTACTCACATGTTTAACTATGTATATTGGTGTCCCTAATTAGGTTGTATACCCTTTAAAGTTATAACATCTCAAATGACATGCATTGGTATCCCTAATGATCTATATAGAACTTATATAAGAAAATTTTACATCTGTATCCCCAATGATTAGTGTCGAAATCCATAAAGTAAAATACATTGGTATCCCCAATGATAAAAGTTGAAATCAATAAACATATAGCATGTCGAAGCAAATCTACATTGGTGTCCCCAACGATAGTGTTGAAATTTATAATTAAATGACACTGGTATCCCCAATAACAACGACGAAGAAGAGGATTTAAGGATCTTCACCCTTAACAAAGAAAATAGGAGACATTCATGCCGCATTATTTATAACGTTGAACCTCTACCCAAGGTTAGAAAAAAAAACTTAAAATTTTCTAAGTATAAAACTTCTTGTCGAAAATGATGTTGTCGACTTACATTCATTATAGGTTATCTACCTATTAAATAATGTCGACACCAATAGTCTCGGTAGAAATGCCACAAAGCATCATTACTGAAGCAAAACAAAGGGACCTTATCAACCTTGATGGACAGCGGCACCAAGACTCGCGACGACTTTATAAAACATTTTAGTTGAAAACTGGCGGCATCAATGCCATCACATTGTTGATGCTAAAGGTAATAAAAAGTACGGTGTCGGCCTTAATGGACTTCGGCCCCAAAACATGGCGGCAATAAGATATGCAGCGATGGTATACGATTAAACATTTTAGAAGAATCATGATAGTGTAGTATTGCCTATTATAGGTTGCCGTCTAGGTCGACTTCAACGTGGTTGGAATTACTCCACAACTACCTAAGTAGTTACTACACGCTTCCCTCCTCATCGACGTTGACACCCTTGGTTACGGTGCTACTCTAGCCTTGGTATGGAAAAGAGCGGCATGGCACTATCGTAATTGTTAAGAAAACTGAATTTTTACTGCTAAGAGTAATCTCTTTTCAACAACCTTAACTTCTATCCAATTCCTATTGTATAGAAAACATCTTTACCCATTTGCTTTTCAGAAAAACTATCGCCTATCAGTTTTAAAGTTCCAAAATGTTTTTCAATTTAATTAATTGATAGCCTTATTAATTAATAGTTTAAATGCTTTCTAGCATATTAAATTCATACTAATTCAAATGCACTTGGAAACATACCTAAAAATCACAAAAATTCCAAAATACCATATTCTTCATCATATAAAAATTTCAGAGCCAAAAACCATATTTGATTATTTTTAATAATTAAAACCCGAAATTAACCCAATTTTCATTTTAGGAAATTCATAAAATATTTATTTTAACTCGAAAAATTAAAAAATTAACAAATCATCTCCAATTTAACATTTTCCACCATATATCATAAAATCAAAGCATTTGGAGATTAAAAACTGAGGTTTACCCGTAAACCCTTTTAAATAATGTCATTAATAAATCCATAAATCATTATTCTATCCTAACAATGATTAAATAACCATAACTTGGCAAAAATCATCAAAACCATTTGAATATTATCCATAGCCGAATTCAAGAACAAAAATAGAGATGGTTCATATATTATTCACCTTAAAATTGATGTTGGAGTTGAGATTTGATTAGTGTTGCAGTTTCTCTAAACTTTTCTTGAATCCCCCATTGATTTCGTGATCCTCCTTAGCTAGTTTAATAGCTAGCCTTTACTTCTTATCTTTGATTGTTTTAATGTTAGGAAAAATGAGAATGATAATGAGGGGGAGAGGGTTTATGGTTTAAAAGATGGATCTTCCTATATTTCCCCTCTCATATATTCTCTTATATGTTTTAAGTTTTCCAAAACAATCTTATTACTTAGTTCATTAATAATGTCTCGACCTTATAAAGTTTCAAATATCATCTTACTTAACCATTTGCATTATTCTATTTAATCTATCCAATTAAATATCCTGAATAATGTTAAACTAAAATTAAGGATGTTGCAAATTCCCTAAAATACAACCCCAACCAAATCAATAAATCATCATTATGCATTATATCATAAAATATAGGGAAATATGATTTCACAAAACAACTACTTATAAAGCAGTAAATAACAACCACATAACACCACCAACCACGACACTATAAAATCAATCTACAACAATGAAATCAACACCCATACTATAGTCAAATTGTTTTCCCTCAATTATTTAATCCATACTATAGTATGTAAAAATAAAATACTATCAACAAGGGTGAAACAATCTCAATCATAGGTTACCTCATACCATGTATCTTGATAATTCAACCATAATTGGCCATAACTAAAGTCCACAACAAAACTTAGATTGATCCAAACATGCATGTACAAATAAGTGAAGACACATAAATCAACAATCAGCATATCTCATTAAAAATAAAGCGCACACACCCAAAAATGGTAACATTGCATTATCCTACCATCAAATAACATAGTTGTGCTAATTCCTATACTGACTACATATCCATTAAACAATCCTCACATTAATCGGACGCGTTAGATATAAGATAACGTGTATGGCACCATCATAAGCCAGAGGCCATTGGAAAAGTCTCGATTTTTCTGTGCTCGAATCCACACCACCTCGCACGGCCAGGAAATGGATGTTTAAAATATTTGTGGAAGCCAATAACTGTTTGTATAAAAATAAATTTTGAAATGCATATTTTAAAACTCCTTATTTTGATAAAGGTGTGATGAACCTCCAGCCCATTGTCTTGATTCCTCAGTGGTACCCATCAAGTCTTTAGTTACCAAAATTCTCCAATCACTATTACTCATAATCAAGGAACATCTTCACATCTCTCAGTTAATCCGAATATCTAGTCTTCCTTAGTTTAGGAGAATATGTTATCCCACTATGACTAAATCAACATGTCCTTTAACATCATGCTATTTTCTCCATTATACATCATACTAAAAGACAATATTGGATGACTACCTCATTGTAAGGGTATCAATGCATAGCAAGCAATTTAACCTAGCACATTGATATAAACAATCATAATATGTCAAACAAACAAACAACCAAACAAACAAGCGATAAACAAACAAACGAATAATTAAATCAACCACAGTAAAACAAACAATCAACAAAATAATATAAAAAATAAATTAACTCAAACAAGCATGACATGAAGTAATAAGTAAACATAGGCAAACAAGTAGTACAATTTTCTTAATTGTAAATAACTTAACAAGCAGCAAATCAATACAAACAATTTAACCAAATCAAGCTAACAAAGTAAAAGGTCACCATCCTACACATCGCAATGGGTAGTCCCTACATCATATCCTAACTCTCTCCATGGAAGGGAATAACTAGACATCCCTACGACTCCTTAGGGAAATTCACATGTAATAGTCATAAAAGTAACATCGTCATAATCGGTGTTGGTCAAACTCAAAACCTATCTTACCCCATCATCTTACACCCTATGTTATAAAGTCTAGCTTTACAGTTCTCAAATGAGTTTTTCAAATAAAATAATTTTTAACAAATACCTCCATAGTTTGTTGTTTAATCAAATATTTTAATTTTTCAACCATTTATTACTGTTATCTAGCATTTGAACTGAGCAGCTTCTAAGTAAATCTGGACGTCGAGGTAATGATGTAATGTATCAAGAACTTAGGGGCGCGCTTGGAATAACTATGTAAGATAGCTCAAGAAGTTTAAAGTCAAAATGGAACAAGTCAATATGGTTGGTACCGACCACAATTGTGGTCGGTACCGAGTTAATTCAACGAGGAGGGATCCACATTTGAACTTTGAGATGTTGAAGACCAGAAGGTGGACTGAAACTTACACCTCTGTGATGACCATTATGGTCGGTACCGACCATAATTGTGGTCAATACCAAATGATATTTTTCTCCAGAAGGTCTTGTTCTTCCCCTTATTCTCTCGGATTTGAAGTTTACCTTTTATTTCATGATTTAGCTACTATGACGGATAATTCCAGCTATAAATAAAAGGGCTAGAGCACCATAGAGGAACTTTTTGATCTTTTGAACCTACACACTTCATCTTCTTCTCTTTGTATCAACCAGTCATAGAATGCTATTGAATCCCAACTATACTTTGTTTTCTAGATCTGAAAACATTATAATAGCACTTGTACTAGTGACAAATCCAAAATTAATAAGATTAAGTGGATATATGCATGGCCGAACTACTATGAAAATAGGGCGTTATTTGATGTTTCCTTTTGATTTCATTAGTTCTATTATCATTTTTATTCGATTGGAGGTATTGTGCCACTTTTTGGCTCAATAATTTTGGTGCTTTCACTAAGAATAGAGCTTTACAGGTGTAGATCTAGCTTAGTGTTAAGGATTGCAAGGAGGTTAGATCCAAGTGATAGTTGTTGTGGATCTAAAGTTACTATGATTTTGGAAAGGAATCAACATCAGATTTGAAGAAATGGCCCTTGACCTTCCACGAGATTAAGAGCCAGTGCTAAAGAAGATGAAGCTTCTCACTATAATGAGAGAACTACTCAAACCATTAAATGCTTTGTCGGGACCATCTTCCCTTTAGGAGATCGTATCCAAAATTGAACTTGACAGGATGATGGTTGAAATGTACTAAAGAATGTTAGATAGTCATAAAGCCCTCTTTGATAAGATGGAGGATAATTCACTTTATTAGACTAGCATCACAAAGGCATAGGAAGAGCCACAAGGATTCATCGTCATTAAGTTTTGAGGAAGATAAATCATATTCATCGGGTCAAAACAGGAGGGATGAAAAGGAAAAGACAAAAGGAAAAGCTACTAGGACGTCAAAGAGGAACATAGGAGGAAGTGACCAAGTTTTGACCGTGGCCAACATGGTCGATACTGACCAAAATCTGGTCAGTACCGATCATGTTGAGGAGGGTGCCAGAGTGTAACTACATGATGTCGTTAATCTGTCCGACAGCGAAGATGATTTCCAGGATACCAACAACGAAGCTGGGCAGAACGTTGGAACATAGAATGTTGGTGCTCAGATGAATGCCATATAACCAGTCTAGCATCACAGAAGATTCGGATAGTTCTCCTAGATACAAGAGAGCCCAGACATCATCAAAAAAACTAAGAGCATTTGCATAGTCAAACACTCGAGGTTATTCCCACTGGTCTTTATCCAGATAATCAAGCCAATCAAGAATATATTGCTAATTTGGTAAGGAGATTACCGAATAATAATCAGTGGAGAAGAAATGAAGAATGAGGCTCAGTACCTAGCAGGACCTCATTTACTGAGGACATTTTACGGGAAGAAAATCCCAGAAAGTTTGATATGCCAACGATGTCGTCGTATAATGGGAAGATAGACCCTGGACAACATCTATTAAAGTATGAGTGGCACATAGATGGTGCCCAAGCAACTAACACAGTGAGATACAGGTGTTACCCATATTCTTGAATTGGGTATCTACGTGTGGTTCACTCGGTTCACACCAAAATCCATATCTTCATTTGATTAGCTAGCGAAAAATTTTATGGAGTAGTTCAAGCTCAACATCGCTCGAGTGAAGGAGTAATGTCCTTGTCAAGCATTCATCAAGGTGCTAAAGAGACCTTAAAAGGTTTTCTTTGTCGATTTAATACTGCTATAACTGAAACGAACAATCCAAAGGAGGAAATTCTGTTGATGGCATTAATCCAGGGGATACACCTGGATACATAGTTTGGTAGATGGATAAAATGGAAGCAGCCACCTACTACGGAGGAGTTCTATCACAAGGCGTCCCAGTATCTGCGCTTGGAAGAGGCAGACTTGACCGGTCGAAAGGCTGGTGGTAGATAACCGAATGAATTTGTGTAAAGTAGCATCCCTATTAAGAAAACTGGTGAGAGTGCTGGTCACATTGCAATGAAAATGGGAGCTAATAATAACAACCAAAAAAGAAGAAATTAGGGCACTAGCAGTAAGAGGAATGATACCAAAAAAGCATCTAAGGTATTTGAAGTTGGAGGATTATACTCCCTTAAACGATACGATTAAAAATATCTACTTGCTATACAAAGAACGGAGAATTACAAGAAACCACCTCAGTGGGAGGCAACCGAATCCAAACAGGGCTTGGGGAAGTACTATTGCTTCCATGACACTCATGGGCACAATATCAATGAGTGCCATCATTTGAGGGACGTGATAGAATATCCAATACATAAAAATAAATTACAATAGTATGTGAGAGACCCACAGGACGGTAAGTAGAATGCTAGACCTCAAGGGTAGAACGCTCAGAGGGATCGAGCTGGATTCAGGGGAGGGGCCCAAGCAACCAAATGGTAGGATTATGATTAACACGATAATTGGAGGACCACATCAAGTTGGGAAGAGCTAGAATGGGATGAAGTGGTTTGGCAACTCTTTAAAGCACATGCTACTGGAGAATTGTTTCACCGTCAAAGATAGAGCTCCGACAAAACAATAGAAGACGACAAGTGATAATATTATTTTACAAAATAAAGATGTTGATGGGGTGCAAGCAACGATGCTTGATCCCATGGTGATTACAGCTATTGTTGGGCTAGCAACTATGCATCGAGTTTTGATTGACTGTGGAAGTACTACAACAAAAACAGTTATTAATAGCGGTCTAATACCGTTATAAATAATAACTATAACGGTTCAGCAAATGCTGTATATTGACATGTTATAAAAAACAATGGCTTATTTATAGCACAAAAAATACCGTTATAAAAATCATCTATTTTGGCGCTTTATTTTCGCTATTGTAGGTTTTTTATAGCGGTTTAACACACGTTGTATATCGACATGTTAGAATAGATACAGAACTATTTGGAACACAAAAAAAAGTGCTATAATTTTTTTTACTTTAGATAACGCATTTCTTATAAGATTTCTATAACGTTTTGAAGTGTTATGGTTTATTTTTTGTATTTTTAAAATCTGTTGCATCCCTATAAATAATGATAGTCAATGCATATCAGAATGTTGTATTAAGAATATTTCTAAAACATAAATCCATTTATATAATGAAAATCCATAGAAAATATTAAACATAAAGATGTACCACATTGTATTAAACAGAACCAAATATTCATACATAAAAGATCTCACTGTTTTAACTACATAATATATTCTATTGTATACATTCACCAAAAATCAAATAGCTAATTGTTTGCATTAAAAAGAAGAAATATCATAAATCTTTCATTCTCTCACCTGCAAATGAAATGAAAATCTCCATTAGAAATGAATATAAATATTAATATGAATGAAATTGAAAAATTAAGTATATACATTAGAAAAAACGTTTTGCTAAATATTTCATATCAAAATTATTCTAAGTGTCTAAATTTTTGAATGTTTTTGCCAGAGTCTCCTTTGGGTGGCTAGCACTGGGAAAAATCCTAAATACAAAAAATAGATAAATATGATCGAAACATGATCGAAATCACAATATATCAATCACAAACACCCACTTGGGTAAACTATCAAAATATTTACTTATATATCTTATAAAGTGTGCATGTCACATAGCATACACCCATGTTAAGCATTAAAACATACCTTTTAGCAATATTAGCGAGTTTGCTAATATTTCCGAATAAACATGAGCACGAAATGAACCAAAAGCAAGTCAAGAGCCATCAAATACCAACACTTAACTCAAACAAGCATATGAGCACACATATCTACGAATTTATACAACTAAACCCGTAGAAGTAAGACTGCTACCTTTAAACTAACATTAATTTTGTAGGTAAAGAACAAAAATTCTAAACAAGATCAAGTGTCCTAATAAAAGCAATAAATCAGAATGGTCGTGTGCATTATCATCTACCAGGACAAGACAAAACAAAAGGATAAAACAACCTGATTACTAGCGGATATATATTACTGAATTGAAGCTACTATAATAGTTTGCGAATTTATGTTACAAAATTTCTGAGTGGATAAAAGTAGGTGTTTGTTGTATGTAATATTACTTACATTTTAATTTTTGGCTAAAAATATGTATTTTATAGCTATTACAACAAAACATAAACAAATTAACAATGGTACAAAAGTATTGTCTACATGCAATGGCAAAATCGGTTTTGTAAATGTAAAGGTCTTACCGAAAGCTGGCATTCTCGCATATGGATTATTAATCTCGAACTCATCGTCATGGCTATCGATGGTCAGTGACAAATTCTTCAGTGGTATCTACACATTTGCACAGTTTGCATTAACCATTGTAAACAATAGCAAGTGCGGCTACTAAAATTATTGCCACCATCGTTTGTTATAGAATGCAGCAAACTATTGATAAATGATCAATGCATATTATCAATAATATTAAAAACCAAAGACCAACCAAACTATTAAAAACCAAACTGATCCAGACAGGTTAAACTAAGAATTTGATAACAGCTAACCATATTAAACTGGTTTATCTCGGTTGGTTTAATCGGCTATGATTAATTAAAAGATCAGCCATACAAAGGAATGTTAGAAGGCAAAGAAAATAGATAATACTTGACATAATATGCTAAATAAATATTAGCAAATGAAAATTCCCTTTCATTTACATAACAAAAAATGAGGGAAATGATAACATGATGTCAAGAAATAAGAAAAATATAAGGTTTGAAAACTACAAAATATTTGCTTGGTTTATTAATCAAGTTTGGGTATTGTTAATGTTCAAGGATATATGTAATATTGCAAACTGAGTGTGCCATTAGAGTACATGCTACCAAAACCTTAATTTATTAAACACAAATATCTTATATTCTACTAGTTAGCCTGCTATGCCAATATTAGATGCAACTTCCAGGATATCACATAGCCCACTCAAATTATTAGAAGAAACAAAGGACATTTATGACAATTTTAAATTGTAAAATCAACTTACAGACACTACTTACTGTGGTTTGGTAACTTTAATATACCATTTATGGTCTGAAAGCAATAGAAGATTATTCGATAATAAAAAATGTGATAAAACTGAACTCAATAGAAAGACCTTACTCAACATTACCTACCAAGTACGGCTTCAAGGAGCAAGAAAAAGAATAACGCTTCAACTGTGACGTGCTAAGGAGATGGGAAATCAAGCTTAATGAATCAGGCTGATACTCCTCTCCGATCGACCGTGGACTTCGCCTGGAATGATGGGAACCCTATCTCTGATCGACTATGGACCTTAGACTTTACCTGGATTAACTGCGGACTTCGCCTGGGATCGACCGTGGACTTCGCCTGTTGCATCATTCCTTATCTTCCATTCATAGGGGAATATAATTCTGAACCATTAATAGCTGGATGAGCATAGGGAGGAGGTAGAGAGTGAGGACATTAATGAAGATAGGGCATAAATTAGGAAAGTAATTTAGGGAATTGGCGGCCAGGAAAATAAAAGGTTGCTTAGAATGCATTAAACAACCAATTTATCAACTAAATCAACTAAATTAAAAAATACAATAACACTATGAAATAATGCATTTTATTAGAGTTATATCCACTTTTCTTGTAGTGAAGCTTGGTTAATATTCTATTCAAGAAGATATTTGATCAGATGAAGATTAGTCTGAAGGATATAAAGCCATATAAATCCAATACTCGGTGATTTACCGGAGAGACAAAAGAACTTATCGAATGTATTGACCTATCAGTGGAATTGGGTGAAGGAGACTGCAAGATTGTGTGGGTGTAGACCTTCGTGGTTGTTGACGAATTTTATCCTCTCAATGTTTTTCTGAGCTGATCGGCTCTTACCAGTTTCAGAATAACCCTAGCTCCATAGTGCCTGATGATGAAGTTCCCCATTGAAAATGGTGTTGGAGCTATTCAGGGCGACCAGAGCATTGGTCGGAAATGCTACATCATTGAGCTCAGAGTGGCAAAGCAACATAAGAAAGGGAAGGGTGCAGAGAAGGCTCTCTGCATCAAGATTATGGATGCACATCAACTACCGTCCATGCCCTAGCTCGGGTTCCATAGCAAGTTCCACAAGCCTATGGACTGCGGAAAGAGACAGAGGATGCAAGGGCGGCACCAACGGAGTATATGATCAACATCTCGATTGATGAGGATGATCCAACTAGGGTCCTCAAGGTCCGATCTTAGCTCGGCTTGAATCGGGAAAAACTGGATGTGTTTGCCTGGATGCTTTCTGATATGTGTGGAACATCGCCAAAGATAGCATGTCATGCACTGAATATGGACCCTAGATTTCCTCATGTAAAGCAGACGAGAGACGGCCTGGGTTTGGAGCGATTCGCTACATTGAAAGGAGAAGTGGATAGGCAGAAGGAAAATTGCTTAATCTACGATGCCTTATAACCTGAATGGGTATCGAACCCTTTGTTGATCAAGAAGACAAATGGAAAATGGCAGACATGCATCGATTATTCGAACTTCAATAAAGCATGCCCAAAAGATAGCTTCATGTTGCCTAAGATCGATCAACTTGTGGACTCAACAGCTAGATACAAACCTTTATCCTTTATGGACGTGTACTCCAACTAAAACCAAATAGCGATGTACGTTCCAAATTAGGAGAATACGAGTTTCATCACTGATTTGGGCCGGTACTACTATCGAGTTATGCCATACATTAGAGCTACTTACCAAAGATTGGTAAATATGATGTTCAAAGATCAAATCGGACGAACAATTAAGGTTTATATGGACGATATGTTTGTGAAGTCACAACGGTCGATGAACTATATGGATGACCTTGTTGAAATATTTGACGTGCTTCGAAAGTATGGGATGAAGCTTAATCCATTGAAGTGTTCTTTTGGAATCGCATCAATCAAGTTTTTAGTTTTATAGTGAACTCAAAAGGCATTGAAGCTAATCCAGAGCAGATTCAAGCATTGAAAGATGTTATTACACTGAATAAAGGAAGGAAATGTAGAGCTTGAACGAGAATACGCCCGCACTAAGTCGGTTCATTTCCAAAGCGACAGAAAAACGTATACCATTCTTTGATGCTATCAAGAAAGAAAAAGGAAAGTTTGTATGGACCAAGGAATACTAAGAAGCTTTCTAGAAATTGTTTTTACATATGGAGAGATCACCAATTTTGTGGAAGACATTGGAAAGACAAGATTTATTTATCTATTTGATGATATCTGCTTACGCACTAAGTGCAGCCTTAGTACGTCAGGAATCTAAGATCCAAAAGCCCGTTTATTATATCAGCAAGCGGTTCACCAAATCAAAAGAGAACATCAAAGTTGGAGAAGCCGACACACTGCTTGATTCATTGCTTCGAGAAAGCTACGACCATACTTTAAAGCTCACCCGATAAAGGCGATGACCGATAATCTACTAAGACAAGTACTACATCGACCCGAGACTTCGAGGAGATTATTGAAGTGGAATATCGAGCGAAGCTAATATTATATAACGTACTATAATAGAAAGGCGATACAAGAATAGGAATTGGATGATTTCATTGCTGAATTCACCATCCAGGATAGAGAAGAGGACAAAGATATAATCCGAGTTTCCCAGTGTAAGTTGTATGTAGATGAAGCTTACAATGGACGTATTTGTGAGGCAGGAGTGGTTCTTGTGACCTCGAAAGTATGAACAATATGTTATGTACTAAAGCTAAAGTTCCGGGCAAAAAAAAACTAAGCCAAATATGAAGTATTAATTGTGAGACTCGAGATAGCAAAAGAACTAGGGGTCAATACACTGAATATATTCAGTGACTCCCAATTGGTGGTCTGTCAAGTCAAGAAGGAATTTCAGGCTAAGGGAGCAAGAATTGCCCCTTACCTAATAAAGACACCGAAACTATTAAATGATGTTGAAAATTATCCTACCATGCACATATCCAAAGAAGAGAATATGAAAGAAAATTCACTAGCCAAACTGGCCAATTTTGGGGATGCGCGGCTTAAGGGACTTGTTCCAATGGAAGTTTTATCGGCTTCAAGCATCGACTAAATGGACGTTGATCGGATCTTGGAGGTTTAAGGGTAAAAGGAGTCGTGGATTATTCTATTTAAAGACTATTTACTGAAGGGAACTCTCTCGAATAGAAGGAATGGACAACGAAAACTCCTTCATAAAATACCACGATTTATTATACAAGAGGGGGTGTTGTATAAAAGAGGTTTCTTAGCTTTCCTATTGCAGTATGTAACCAAAGAGAAAGCTAAGAAGATCATTTTCGATGTACACAAAGGAAGCTTTGGTGATCACAACAGAGGGGTAGACTTTGGCGAAGAAGATACTTTTCTATAGATACTTTTGGCCAACGATCAGACAAGATGTATTCGATTAGAACGAACGATGTGATAGATGCCAAAGGTTAGCGAAAATACTGAGAGCCCTATCTACAGAACTTAAGCAGATGGTTAGCCCATGGCCATTTGCGGTTTCGGGAATTGATACGATTAGTTTGGTACCGATGTAGAAGGGCGGAGCGAAATATGCTATCATAGCTGTGGACTACTTCACAAAGTGGGTTGAAGCGGAATTACTCGCCACGTTCACAATGAAGAAAGTGATCAACTTTGTGGTGAAGAATATATATGCGGATTTGGAGTTCCACAAAAAAAACATTGATAATGGAACTCAATTCAAGAGTGCCGAGTTCAAAGACTTCTGTAACCGATATCGAATCACAAAGAACTTTTTGGCAGTAGCACAACCATAAGCGAATGACAGGTGGAGGCGATAAACAAGATCATCAAATCCACCTTGAAGAAACAACTGACGAAAGCCAAGGGCAACTGGGTTGATGAGTTACCACTAGCATTGTGGGTTAATAGAATGACTCACAAGTCCATGACTATGCACACTCCATTTGCTTTGGTCTATGGAGCTGAGGCCATGGTTCCAATAGAACTGAAAATCCCTTCCCATTGAAGAAAACACTATGATCACAGGATGAAAGAGGAACTTTTGCTTGAGTCCCTCGACTGGTCGATAAAAAGTAGGAAAAGGTTGAACAAAAGGTAGCTACTCACCGAAAAAGAGTAGCATGATATTTCAATACCAATTTCAGGAATTGTACCTTTAAGGTAGGGGGCCTTGTCTTGAAACATGTTCTCCCTAGTATGGGGGAACTTGGTTCGAATTGGGAAGGTCCCAATGCAATTGAGCAGAAGCTTGGAGATGAAAATTTCAAGCTATCAACTGTTGATGGGATCCCATTTCAATATGAGACCATTTTCTAATTGTTTTATTTGTAAACATAGAAAATAATTTAATTCTTCCATATGAGACATTTCAAATTCTTTTCTCATTATTTTTGATAAATATGTACTAAGTTTTTCATCAATTGATTCAAAAATAACATTATCAACATATATTTGGACAACTACAATCATTATTTTTATGTTTTAAAAAAAAGAGTGGAGTCTACTTCGCCAATTTAAAAACCATAATTAAGTAAATAGCTTTTAAGCCTATCATATTAAGAACGGGGTGCTTGTTTTAGACCATAAACTATGTTTTTTAAGTTTAAAAACATAGTCTGGATATTTTTGATGTTTAAATAAAGGTGGATGTTCTACATATACGTTTTCTTTTATATAACCATTTAAGAGAGCGCTTTTTACAACCATTTGATATAGTTTAATATTATGGTGACAAGCGAAAGCCAATAGTATTCTAATTGCTTCAAGATGTGCAATAGGAGCAAAGGTTTCGTCATAATCAATTCCTTCCTCCTAATTGTATCCATGAGCAACCAATCCAGCTTTATTTCCAATAATTTCACCATTTTCATCACTTTTATTTTTGTATACCCATTTTGTACCTATTATGGATTGATCATTAGGTATCGGTACAAATTTCCATATGTTATTTCTTTCAAATTGATTTAGTTCCTCTTGCATTGCTATAATGCAGTATTCATCTTTGTCGGCTTCTTTATAGTTCTTAGGTTCGATTATCGAAATAAATGCTAAGCGACTCATTTTATTTAATTTTTTTCTCATTAAAACTTTAGTACTTACATCTCCTAAAATATTTTTGACAGGATATTCTTTTTAAATTTGAGGGGGTCCTTTGTTTACATTTTGTTCTGAAGATTTATTTATTTATTGAGAATTTTCATCAGGTTTTAATTTTCTTTATTTTGAGTGGTACTTTAGAATGATTTATATTAGTTATTTTAGAATCATCTTTAAACTTGATATATTTTTTGTCGAAGGAAACGTATAAAGTTTCTTCACTGGTATTTGTTCTTTAATTAAAAATTCGTTAAGCTTTACTTATATTTGAATAACAGGTAACAATTCCTTCATCTACTTTAGAATCAAATTTACCTAGATTATCTTTAGTATTTAAAATAAAACATTGTGCTCCAAAAATTATAAAGTAAGATATTTTAGGTTTTCCTTGATTAAAAAGCTCATATGGGGTATATTCAGTTTTCGATCTTATTAAAACGCGGTTTAGAACATGACAAGCAGTAGCGACCGCTTCAGTCCAGAAATTCTGAAGTAAAATAGTGCTATTTGTTAATGTTCAAGCGCATTCTTGTAAGTTTCTATCTTTCTTTTGACAACAAAACTTTGATGTGGTGTTCTGGGAAAAGAAAAATTATGATTAATTCCCTTTTGATTACAAAAGTTTGTAAAATCATCGTTTTCGAATTCTTCTCCGTGAACGCTTCTGGTATTTTTAACTTTTAAATCTTTAAAGTTTAGAATTTTTTTTTAGTTTTTAAACACTTCAAAAATATCACTTTCATATTTAAAAAAGTCCAAATATACCTTGAGAAATCATCAACTGTTACAAAAATGTATTTATTATAATTTATTGACCCAACTTGAGTTGGACCAAATAAATCTAAATGAAGCAATTCTAAAGGTTGGTTAGTTGATATTTCATTTATAGAGTTAAAAGACAAATTTTTTTCATTTTGACAAGCATCACATAAATTACTGACTTTAAAATTCATTTTAGGTAACCTCTTACAATTTCATATTTGCTAATTTATTTAATAATTTAAAGTTAATATGACAGAAACGTTTGTGCCAAAGCCAGGGATCATTAGAATTTGCTACAAGGCACATGTTAATGTCATTGTTAACTTCCATATTTAATATGTAAATATTTTGTTTTCTTGTACCTTCAAAAATCAGTCTTTCGTTTTGATCAAAAATATTACAATTATCTTTTACTGAATTAATTTTAAAACCTTTATCACATAATTGACTAATACTTAAGAGGATATGTTTTAACTTTTCAACTAAATAAACATTATTAATTAAAGGTGAATTTAGATTACTATCATTGCTAACATCCCATATTTTCGATGATATATCCTTTGGAATTGTCACCAGAAGAAACAGTGCCTCTATCTATCTATTGGTTTGACATTTGTTAGCATATTGTAGCTTCATGTCATATGGTTGGAACATCTGCTATCTAGAATCCATCTTCACTTTTTGCTAATGTGAGTGGATACCTGCAAAAAATAATTAAATTCATTGGTACCCACTCCTGCGTTAGAGCCTTAGAGGTTAAGTTTTAGGTAACCATACCCACAAAGGTTTGGTAGAACCTTTGAGAAAATAATTAACATTATTATGAACTTCGGAGAAAAATTTATCTACATGTTACTTTCTAATTAAGTTATTATTCATTTTTGGAATTCTATTTTAATTATCTTATTTTTAGAAATTCATTTTTCCTTTTTAGAGTTGTTACTAGATTTTTTAAATTTTGTATATAGAGAACTATATTTTTTTGGAGTTTTCTTGTTCTTATTTTTATTGAAACCCATGCCAATTTTATTATGTGATAGCCTTGAAATATTTATCAAATTTATAAATTTTCTTGACCTTTATTAAATTTGGAAACATTTGTGGAAAGCTTTTCTAATTTTTCTTTAAAATATAAGTTTTTAGATTTTAAAATTTCTATTTTAGAAGTGAATTCATAGTTTTCTTTTGATAACTTGACGTTTTCATTTCTGTAAGGGTTAAGCTCAATTTCAAGTACATAAGTTTTATTTGTCAAATTTTTAAATGAATTTTGTAAACTTTCTAATTTTTTAATTCTTTTAAGTAAACCAATGTTTTTATTTTCTAAAATATAAATTTCTTTTTCTAATAAATCAAATTTAGAATTTAAATTATCATTTGAAAATTGTAAATATTTGTTTAGGTCTTTTAGAAAATCACATTCTTTAGAGATAAATCTAATTTTTCTTGAAACAAAATTTATGTTCCATTTTCAAAAGTAGATTTTTCTAAACACCATTTTTTATTTTCAATAACCTCTTCCAAAAAATATTTCTCACCTTTTAACGTAGTTATTTCTAATTCAGCTTTACGTAAATTAACTAAGGTTTCTTTATGAGTTTGTTTGAAGATTTCTAAACTTCCTTCTAATCTAATGCAAAATTCTAAAATCTCATTATTTGTTAAGTCAGATTTTTCCTCATCTTTTGTAGCTATTAAGTAGACGTTTTTTCATCAGAAATAAAGTAAATTGGAATAAGGTAAAGTAAAGTACAATAATAAGATACTAGGAACGAAGTCAAGTAAAGGAACAAGCACACTAGGATTTTTATACCGGTTCAGACCACCGTCCTACGTCCAGTCTCAGAATCTCTATTCTGGCTTTTTACTCACTAACCCCCTCACTTCACCTAGAGGAAAGGGTCTTTTCTATAAAATCGACACAAAATAGTATTTGGCACTGGTCATGTCTGAATATAGTAATTTGCCCAATATAGTACAATGCTCTTATAACTCACAAGAATCGATTTTTAGTTAAATGTGTACTAGTTTTAGGATGTTGAAATCATAAAACTGATAGTATATTTGAATGACATCCGATATGAGTGCTTTTGGTAACTAGGGTTCTAGAAAATAAATATGGGAATTAGAAAGCAAAATTGTGTATTCCTCTTTGAAAAACAAAGTTTGTTTATAGAAATCAAAAGGCACGAAGAGGAGTAGCATTGTTTACCATGGGAGTGTAAAGAGAAAGCTGCGTCTAAAAGAAGAAGGAAGAAACATGACCCTTTAGGAAGAAGAAATATTTTTATGCGCGCTTCAGGTTTTTGAGAAAACTCACATGTGTTGGTTCACCATGGCCTCACACTAGTCCGTCGGTGTATGTACGTTTTCCAGATATACGAAGATATAAAAAAGCCTTAATAAATATTAAAAAATCTCAAAATTTTAATAAAAATTAAGTTTAAAATCTTTAAGGCTTTGGGATGTTAATATACGGTCCTTGTGAGTTTTAACAATATGTTTCTAAGACCAACTGACTCACATAGACAAGGTCTTCAAGTGTCCTTCCTTTTGACGATACTCTAGAAATGTAGCACATAGTCTTCTCTTCATTTCGAGCTCTGTGATGACCTATCTCTTGCTTTCGTGCTAAGACTAGTGTATGAAGTTGTCATCATCAAAATTTGGGAAATCTTATTCTAACATTCTCTCCCTTTTTTATGATGACAACTCATATATGCATTTATGCAAAGAATGGTACAATGATGCTGATATGAATGCAGCACTCCTCCTGAATATATGCACAATATATTTTATACCTCCCCCAGAATGTATGCATATGGTCAAATATTACTCTTCCTTTGCCATCATAAAAAGGAGAAAAAAATAAACTATAATACTTCATAATGAATATAGTAGAACATATATCACAGATTAAAAATCACAAAATAAACATAACATAACAACATAGAATGAACGTCACAGAACAACACAGAATAATCATCATAAAATGAACACAATGTTACGTAATGCATACTCAGTACCAAATTAAAGTCACAAATGTCAACACATAACACAAATGCTAAAAGTCAGATAAAGTAAACCGATGCAAAGATATAACGGAAAACAAACTAGATGTCCAAAAGAGATACCAAGAAGGAGGAGCTGTAGTCTATATGGCCCATAATAATAATCCTTGGTAGTAGTTGGATCAGACTCGGTGAAACCAATATATTGTTTGCGGGTGATGGAGGGCGAACTAGAGAACCTGATTCATGAGTTACAGTAGCATGTGGTCTAAGTCCTCTTTCTCTGGCGCTCATCCTGGTAGGTCCAGTAGGCAGCTGATGTGGTGGTTCTACTGCTCCAATACCCAATGCTCCCGTCTGAAAGTCATATACCAAAGGCTGAGATACAAGGGGAGACTGAAGTGCACTGCTCTCGCTGCTAGTCCATACTCCACTATCTCTAGTGTAAACAGAGCCACGTCGACGTGTAAGTAGAGAACGAGTAATGCCTAACTCCTTCTTTGCTCCTATTGCTCTTCCCTAATCGTTTGTATTAGTTTCCCAGTCTATCAAGCATCGAAATAATCTGGTCCTCTGTAGATGGAGAAGCAAGCTGAGGTAGAGCTAAGGCTAATAAGAAGGGGGTAAATCTTGCTATACTGGCTGATCTATAGGAGTCTCAATATGAATCTCATCAATAGTCGCAGGAATCTTTATAGATTTTAACAATTTGTCATCAAATATAGACAAATACTAATGTCTAAGAGGAGTCTCATCATCTAAAAGAATACCAAAGCGACGCAGTATGACAGAAATCAGATTACCATATTGATTATACCTACGCTTCTCTCCTGATCTATTTTCGATCATATTGTCCATGATCGAGTGTACCCAATTCACTCTTATGTTACCGATAATAGCATAAGTTGCCTTTTGAACTAATGGATAAATTTCATCAAAACTGCTTGTTTTAGGAATTAGATTATATTGAAGAATTCTAATAACTACGCGGGCTAAATGTGTTAAGTTTGAAGTTGTCCAGTTAACATCTTGTCTTTCAATTATTAGTCGCATAATTTACTCATCATCCATAGCCAAATCATCTAAAGTGACTCCTTCCGAAGAAATTCTAAAAAAATTCCTAACATTTGTTCGTTAAATTCAATTTCAACTACTTTAGTGTACAATAATCCATTATCGTTTTGACCAACTTCTAGATTTGCATAAAATAGTGTTATACAGCATGGGTAGATATCAATCTTAAATCCATTCATATTTATAATATTTACTATTCGTGCCCTAGTAAGAAGATTTCGAATATCCTATATAAGATAGTGTATTCAAAATTTACTGGAAAGCCTCCTAGTGATTCATTCATCATGATCGCCATGAATATTTAATACTCTTCCTTTTGTTTTTGAGCCATCCCTTAACTTCCTCCGTAAGAATTTTGTCGATAAATCCAAAAGATATCGAAGAGATTGACCTCTTGCCTCTTTCCATGATGAAAAGTATTGATTTTGGACGAGAAAGTTGAAGGATTTGGTGATTTTTGAAGCTAGGGTTAATGGGGAGAGGGGTAAAAATCGGGTAGATGAAGTAAAAATGATGAGAGGGGTGAAAGAACTAGGTTTAAAATGTCTTTCGAATCTGCAAAAATAACCGTCACCTGTGGAACGGACTGCTAGCACCGATGCACCGGTTGACTTAATTTCTGCAGATTTCGGTCTTATTTTTATTGGCCTAGGAATATTATTGTAAAGTTTATTATTTTTTAAAAGTTTGTTGTCGTATTTAATTTATTATATATACATTATTATTTTATGCTAGGAATTTTATATGATGTTATTTATATATTTATAATAATTTTTACAAAACATTATTTTTAAAAAACTTTTAATCTATACTATACTATCCGAGTTAGATTTCAAGAGCTCACAAGCCCCTTAAGTATTTTGTGAAATGAATAGTCACATTTTTTATTTTGTTTATTCTTTCTATTTATGCCCAAACCTACTCACGTTTAATTAAAAAACGTAAGTTACTTCCTGCCTATTCCATAAAACCCTAACTCACAAAATAATAAAAATGAATATCGACTGATGTGGAAATCAACGATTGCTTCTCTCCTTCTTTGTCAGTATGAAAACTTCCACCATAATTTTCCTGTTTGCGTATTTCTCCTTCAAATCCCCTAATTATTCGGGTAATTTTCAATTCTTTGGATCTGTTGTTTTCGATTTTCAAACCTGATTTAACTTCTTGATTTGTTCGATTTTCTTATGTCTTCATTGTTTGCTTTACCTTTTTAATCTTCGGAACAAACGTAGTTGCTTCATCGGTTTTCTTCGTCTATATTTCAGGTATCGTTATCCTTACTTACTATTTTTTTAATTATTAAGTTATCCATATTTAGGATTTGATGATATTTGGATTGGTTTAATATTTAGAGCATGATGATTTGAGAGTTGGCTGAAACAGTCAGATCTGCTAGATTATTTGAGGTTGCTCTAATTAAGGTTGGTTCATTGTTTTTTCTACAAGTAACTATATAGATTATTAATATTTTATTCCCACGGTTAATTGGAAGACAAAGCGAATGATTTGGGACATGTTCTTTGAATTTATTTTCAATTATAATTTCAATAAAAATGGAAAACCTTAACAATAAAATGGAAAACCTACAACGAAGTGCATTTTGAGCTCAGCCGCTACATAGCAAGTAAGGTTTATTTTAATGTCTTCTTACTGTGATCATAAGAGATAACTCTATGTAACGAATAAAGAAAAAGTAGCTATCTTCATATAAGTATGTTGAATAACAATTGTGGAAGTTCTGAAGTTATAACTAATCTAAGTATTATAAGAATCGACATAGAGATTTACATTTGCTTAAGAAAAGAATTTGTAAGACAACAGGTGTTTTTGAGTGCACTTTTGTGATTTGCTGATTTAACAATAAAAATATAGCAATTTTGTCCGTACTATGTGTGATTTATGTTTTGTTTGGTTAGATTCGTTAAACAACAAAATTATTTGAACAAGTGCTACCACGTGAAATTATGGATGCACACTATAACTATAAGACATTATAATACGAGGCGTTCAAAAGAATGTACTATAATTTTGTTTCGAGTGGCACTATTTACCTTCAAGTTCTTGATTATACCATTTTAAGATAGCTTTAATTATTCAAAATTAATATATATTTATTTATACCCACATAAATAACCTTTTTAGGCACTTATTGTGTGACTGCTGCTATATCAACTAAGGGGGGGCAAGTGTAGCTGAAGTAAAAATAGGCTTTTTTATAGTACAAAATGGAATCGTTCATTGCCAAATCTCTATTTAAACATCATTCGAATAACAATAAGATCTTTACAACTATGAGCTTATAAATTTGAAATTAAAATGAATATACAAAGTTATGTAGAAAAATAAAACAACTGTAAGAAACATTGAAAGAAAGCAGTAACAATTTTCCCATAATTAGAAGTTTTATTGATGTACTTTGAAGTCATAGTTACATGTCGAAGTTAAAGATTTCTTTTATTAAGCCATGCATTATTAAAACTATTAAAGACAACTTATTTTATATTGCATTTTATTTTAGTATATAATTATGACTAAGAATATTATCAGTTAATTTTATTTCAGCATATGACATTTTAAAACTAATTTTTACCTTATGTTTAATAGATGATCATATTAAAATTGATTTAAATTTGATGGATATGACATAGTTTTCCAGCATGTTACTATAAATTTCCATGCATTCTTCCTTGCACTATATTATCTGTCATATTTTTATAAATAAAAGTACTGTCCATTAGCAATTTCTATAATATTGTTTTTTTGTTTTATTCCAAATTATCATTTATGCATTTTTAACTGTTATAATCCAATGAATGTATTTTCAAAAAAAGAGTGCACACTACCAATATTGTACTTGGGATGTTTTAATAGCTCTGTATTTATTTATGCTCTCTATGTTAGTTGGACGATAATAAAATGATGCACAATATATGACAATGTAATGATATTTCACTCTGTTTTTATAAATATACTATTAGACATCAATCGAAAGCTTGGTTCAACTCAAGTGTATCGGTGGGAGAATGGGAAGAAGTAATCCATGTTTACTGCTGATATGTAACTGTTAGAGATTTATATATTCTCTATAATCTATACTCTATATAGATAATAAGAAAAAAAATTGATCAATCAAGCTTTGTGGTTTTTAAAGTATCAACTACCTTAGTAACCATATATTCATATAAGTATGTTTCTCTTTTTAACCGAACTGGGATGGGAAATTCAGTAGGTTTCTTCAGCGCTGTTTTATTTTCTCATAAAATAATTATATTTTTGTATATCTAATTTCGGTATTCATCTTGCAGCTTTGGAATTTAACGTAATTGTGACATTCGGTATTTGCATGCTTTCTGGTGTATATACTTACTACTATCAAGTTGAGCCTTTTTCCCTTACTACTACCAATTTTTTTCTTGGTTTTCTGTTTTTATTCCAACTTTTTTGGGTGAACATAACAACTCTCTTCATTTCTGTTGCCTTTAGTTTATAATTTTTCCACTGTTTTAAAAAGTCATAGGAAGAATGCAAAACTCCTTTGATTTAGAATATCACGATGATGATTTGTTTCAGGTCATTCTGTAATTATGTATATGCATAGAAGGGATAATAAGTTAATGATAAGGTACGGTTTTATACGTAAATACTACATTTGTGATTTATCTTAGGCTATTTTTTGATTTTTAGTTTCATGAGTCCTTTATATATCATATAATGTAATTTAGCCGATTAGAAATGTTTGTTTATATAGATTTTTTACGATGTTAAAATTTAAGCATTACTTTATTAAATTCAATCAACAAGCTATTTTATTACACAGGAAAAAGAAAAGAAAACTAGGACATAATACATGATAACTTAAAACCAAAGCCATCTTTTGTGGAAGCACTTGATTGTCATTCTCATCTCAATTTTGCTGTAAACTCTAATGTTACTGTAACATCCCGCCTTTTTGTATACTAAGCTAACACACATGCCAACTCAAACCATACAGAAGGACGGATTGTTACTGGGGTGAATAAGAAAAAGAGAAAGAAATAAAACAAAACAGAATCTCGCAGCGGAATGATAAAATATAATAATCAAATAACAGGTCATGAAGCTGTTTATAAAATATTTGATTATACACATACAATGCAAAATCAGAGTTACACATATCAGAGATAAACAAATAATGCAGCGAAACAGTATGAATGCAGTGGAATAAATATAATATATAATAGTAGTACAAATCTTCGTCTTCGTCCTCCAAAAATATGGTCTTCAAAGAATTTGTGTAATTATATTTAGGAAGGAATTCTAGAACAGTTCCCATAGTAATGAGAAGGAGTCCAATCATGTATATACAACTAAAAAAATGCATAGTAGACATGTTCTAAAATAACCGGTGCTTTATCCTGATATGAGACTCTCAAGTTTTAGTATTTTAACTACGCCCTACAATAATGTAAATAAAATAACCATGAATAACACTTCTTCTAAAACATGGTTCAACGAGTAGAATTAAATATTACTATATTTGCATTAGTGTCACTTTCAAGCTACTATTTAGTTTAGTTATAGTTTATATAGAGATACCGGGTTCACCTATTATTAGTTGAGTTCATTGTTATTTTTTTCATAAAAAGTTATTGGTGTTCAAGAAACTGATAATAAATGTTATTTCATTAAGTAACACAATGAAACATTATTTGTTAAATAACATAAACGGACAATGTCACTGAATGATTTCTGTCTCTTTTAGTATTAGCTATTGACAAATGTATTATTACATTGAATACACAATGGAGTACTATTTGTAATGGACATAGCTATCGGATCATTTGTGCTCAATTTACTTCCCTGTTATTAACTTGCAATCATCAGTGCATTCATTAAATGGCCATTTCATTTTTTCTAAACCTATTTTAAAGATTACTAAACAATATAATTTTCTAAAGGTTATTAGCACAACTTAAAGTTGCAATTATGCTTTGGTTGCTCCTGATGCGATCAAACCAGTAGTAGTAACATCTAGACGTATTATTAAGAACGACTTGGAGATTTATTGATAATTAATATGAATTATTTCTTCTTTTTGGAATAATTTATATATGTTAAATATGTGTTAGTATGTTAGCTTTGCTATAAACTATTAAAAATATGTTGGTTCTTTCAATAAATATTATTACAAGATGTTTTTCAATAAATAGCCTACTATGAAATTGTATAACAATTATAGTTACATAGAAGCACTGTTATGGAAACTGCATCTTTATAGAAATATGGCTATAATCATGTGAAATATTATTATTCCATACTCATATAACATAGACCACCATCATATTCAATTAATAATAATTTTTTCAATGATTATGTTATTTGAAAGCTAACCATATACGAATCAATAATTATAGTGACATTAACTATTAACGCTGCATATATTTTATTAATTTATGGAGTGAAGAATTGTAAATTCTATGCATCACTTTTTCCTAAATTTAAACCAAATGTAATTACTCCATAATAGTGTACAGGTGACCATCATTATATTCCACTAGCTATAATTATTTTAATTGATTATGTTAATTAATAGCTAACCATATGAATATTTCATTATCATATCGGTATAAACTATTAATACTATATTTGTTTCATCAATTTACAAACTCAAAGACCTAATAAATCGTTACATCAACTTTAATGCTAAATTTGTGCACTATCATGATTTATTAAAAAATGATGAAATTAATTCCTTTACTATTTTAATGCAAAATTTATATTTTTGAATTTTGATTTTTTGATTACTTTGATGTCCTCATGTCATCTAACTGTCTTGATATAAAATTTGATCAGACTAGATTAAATCATAATATCATGTATAAACTAATTGCTTTGATTTCTATTATTTTACTATTGCAAATGAAGTCATAATCCAACAATTACATTCTCTATAGTTTTTTATCATTTTTTTAAGTATTCTTATTTTAGGAGAGGTTTCAATTTTCAAATTCTCCACTAAAAAGTATAGGAATAACAATAAATAAATTCCTACAAAGATATATGCAACTTAATTTATTGTCATAGCATTCAAAACTAATAATGATGTGGCAGTGGACAAGGAATGTAAGGTAGTTAATTTGTAGAAATAGATTTCTTTTGCCTATTTTCATGCATTATACTTATATTTAACATACCCTTAAGCATTGATCATATATGAGATCAAATGAGGGTGTATCTTAAACTACTATAACTTGAACAGGAGAAAACATGTTTGCTCTGATTTATATGTAGGGTGATTGGAGTAAAGAATATCATAAAGGTGTGTTATCATCCGAGGCAAGTATAAATGGAGCAAGTACAATATCTATTGGATATGCACCATCGAATATTGTCATGCAAATATGAATGGCTTGGACTTTTTGTACTCATTTTATTTGCGATTAAGGTTTTATTTAGTCTATGACCTTCTAGTAATTTTAACTTTATTGGGATATAGTATTTACAATACATAAACTTATAATTCATTTAATATTGAATTCGTAGTTATATTTGATTCTTGAAACTAATGACATGGCCACTTAGGACACGAAATCAAGATTATATTATTTTCAAAAATTGTATATTAGTCTTCAATATAAAATAAATTGATATTCATTGTATTTTACAAACTAAATTTGCATATGAAATCCTCATTTATATGGCATGTTTTATTTATACCGATATTTTAGTACGCATGGGATGCATCCCATTCATTTTTATATATTTTTGGCAGTGGTTTAAATTTTGGAATTAGGAAATTATTGAATTGCATATCATTCAATGGCATATAACTGGTTGCAAATCAATTGACAAATTATGAACGGAATGGTGTTGTCAACACAGAATAAAGAATTTGGAACCCTTTGATTACATAGAGGTACATAAATAATACCTTTTACAATGTGGTTGTTGGTTAAACTTCTTGCTACTCCATTTACACCGATTCTGGGAAACTAGATCATTAATATCTAAAGATATATAATTGTAGGTGATAATATAATTCTTTTAGTTCTCTTTATTGTTAAATCTACCTTTTTCTTTAGTTACAATTACAAACTTAGATTAGTTGAACTAACGTTTAAGGACTCTTAGCAAATTGATTTTACTTTTTGTACTTTATCCAAACTCTTCAATTCAATGGTTTAACATTTACCAACATACCAGGAGAAATAAATTTGTATATTAATATATAAGTGTAAAGTACCGTAACTAAATATTTGGTGAGACCATATGCACTACCTTCTTATGCAAATGGACAGACTAATCTTTAGAAAGTGAGCAATCTAATTCTACTTTTTTGCATAGCAAAAGTTGAACCCACAAAAAGTTTGGATGGAGGCTTTGAAACTTTTTCCATGGTTTATGAGCTTAGTATAATAAAATTTGATTTTATTAATACTAATATTCAACCATTTCTTTAAACGGTTACGTTTTCAATTAGTGAATGTTGTATCAGGTTGCAATAAACTTTTGTTTGGTCATAAAACTTCTTCGGTGTTACAGGTAGGTTGAGCCAACAGATGAAAAATTGGGTTTGAAAACATTATTCTTAATTTTGACATCATCAGATTGAAAAAGTTTCGTATGTTTTAGTATTGACAAAGTTTATCCTTAGCAGTATATAGGTATACTACGGACATCATTAGACAGAAGATGGTGCTGCCTCAAAAATTAGTTTATAAGTTTTTGGTACATGTTCTAAAATGATATTACTGAATCATATTAATTTATGAGATTAAGCTAATGATTTGATTGTATTGAATGCAATGTACCTTATGACATGGCTAATAACCATATTGAATTCCAATAGTGATATTCATGTCAAAAGTTGCATTCATCTCTCTCGGTGTCCTATTTCCCAAACATACAACTTCTGGTATAAGTAATCTCATACAACATTAAAACTTACTTTCCCTTCTTTTACTTTGAACTCTTTATTCTATTACGAAGAAAGGGTTAAACTTATTGTGATGTGCTAATAGAACAATGATTTTATTAAATAATACCGGCAATGGATGGTGATTAATAGTTTGATTATTTGATTCATAGACCTTGGAATTGAAACTCACTGACATCAATTAGTATATGTTCAGAAAAATATAAACATATCTGCATAAAGTATTGTGTCTATTTTTTATGAATTTATATTTAATATTGACATATATCTTACATATTGAAAAGTTGTAGCTTTGTTGTAATAACACATCAGACTATATGGGCTTCATTAGATTAATAATGTATTAATTGCTATATGGATAGATATTGGTTTGCAATGATATGTACTTCGATTATATGATTTTGTAATGAAGAATGAAGCTCAGTTGTATAGAAAGGTAGCTTATTATGTGCAATATATTATAGTGTAATGCATTACAATGTTGTCTGTGATCTAATTTTTTGCATCTTTCATTCCATTTTAGTTAGCAATCATCAATCTAATATTAACCTTTTTTAGAGGTAGATGATGAAATTAGATATTTATATCCACACGACTAAAATAGAATTTTATAAACAAAATATTTTACATTGGATTAAAAAATAGTACCGTAAATAATAATTTTCTTCATATGAGACTTAATACTGTAACTTGATTCATTGGTTTATTTACTTCATTTATTTGAAGGACCTTCGTAAACAACATGCATGGTTATATCTTTGCCTTCATGCCACTTTCATGGGCATAAAAAATTGATACATTTATTTTATTGCATTGATTAGAACATAATTTGACTTTCTACTAAAACAATTGCTAAACAAAACCACCTTTTGGACAATATCTTAAGCATTTGTCAAGAAGCGAGAAATAGTCAATTTAATTATCGATAATCCTACAATAACACAAAGGTTCGACAACAATTACAAAAATAAATATAGTTATGGCCCATGTGCGAAGCACGAGTTCACACTAGTTGATTAAATAGTATGTAACTTATAAATCTACAATTATAAAGCTTAATTTTATTTTATCTTCTAAAAACTTTTAATTAAAAAGTTCGAGTATATTTTATTTCAATTTTATTGTGAAACTTTGTATAATAGTTTCAAGGATTTCTAATTTAGTTTATAAATGTCAAAAGCATATACTTAAGTTTATAACATAGTCAAAAAGGATTTTTTAAACATAAATATTATTATGCTTTAATAAATTTAAAGTTGAATTATTTTATTAATATTTGATTAAATCTGTTAGAGTGCAAATACGTAATTTTTGACATAATTTAATATAAGTATTTTCATTTAATGGTTTAATAAATATATCAGCAATTTGATTTTCTGTATCTACAAATTCTAAAGAAATATTTTCTTTTTTAAAACGGCCTCATGGAAAATGGTGTCTTATATGGATGTATTTAGTTCTTGAATAATTAATTGGATTCTTGGCCAAATTAATTGCGCTGGTGTTATCGTAGTATATAGGCGATTTTCTTAAGCGCACACCAAAATCTACAAGTGTTTGTTGCATATAAATTATTTGAGCGCAAGCTAAAGCAGCTAAGATATATTCTACTTCACAAGTAGATAAAGATACGCGGTTTTGCTTTTTACTAAACCATGAAACTGAAGACTGTTATCCCGCCTTTTGGCAAGGCCAGGACGCCAAGGAATTAATTGGATTTCAAATGTCGCTTGTCATGGATATCGATGAATTTTGTCCGGGTCCGGATCAAGCTACAATTGGTAAGACATGACTAGGAGAGCAAGGGAAGCCAACGTTCCAAGTTTCAAGTCAATCTGAGTTCATATGCTCAAGTTATGATGGATGCAAGTTGAAGGGAAAGGCCATGTTTTCGTATCCATCAGTGGGCCCCGTTTCGTATCCATCCGTTTGGACTCGATCGATTTCGTGTCCATCGTTAGTTAGTACAATTCGTATCGATTGGCCAAGTGTCTACTTCGTATCCATCCAGCCTGTGTCCATCATCCGCTTCACATCGGCAGGTTCCCATGATTTCGTATCGATCAAGTTGGCATTGTGTGAACCCATCGGGTTCGCATCGATCGGATTCGTATCCATCGATAGATGACGTGCCTCACAACAAACAGCTAATGTCTACTTCGTATCCATCGGAGGACTGCTCTTCGTATCCATCAGAGGACTGCTCTTCGTATCCATCAGAGGACCTCACTTCGAACCCATGCCCAGTGGCTTGTTCGTATCCAACAAGTCAACAAGCTAGGATGACGTGTCATCCATCGAAGCAAACAAGGCGAGATCCATGGAGTCGAAGCGGTCAACCCGGAGTGAAAGCTGGATCGAAACGAAGTGCGCGCGCCACATCATCTCAGAAACACGTGCAGTGATCGATACGATGGGATCGAGTCGAAACCCTGGAGTCGAGCAGAACAGCCATTGAGGAAATCTATTTTGTATCGACGATATCTTGCGAACCACTGATCCAAATCCAATGAAATTTTCATGAACGCTTGCATACACACTGCAGAATGTCCCTGCCAAATTTCAGCTTGATTGGACATCATCTTGATCGATACAAAATGGATTCGTATCGATCGCAGATCGAGGCGAAACTTTCTGGAAACGGTTGCGTGGGCCCCCTCACGTGCCAGACCAAGTTTCTCGATGTTTGAGCAAAATCTTAGCCTCCTACGCCTATAAATAGAGCCCCGGAGCATACAGAAAAGAGATCTTTTGATTCTGAAGCACCCAGACTCTGCCGGATTGAGACTTGCATCCCACTCTTGTTGTTGAATTCGAATTCTAAACTGTAACTCACTGTTGTTCGCTGTAATTGCTTGTAATCATTGAAAGAGAATCAATAAAATCATCAAAACTTCATAGTGGACGTAGGCAACACGCCGAACCACTCTAAATTGCTTGTCTTTGCATTTCACATTTCTGTTTGTTGGAGTTTTTGTTAGATAATCTCTGTTTTACATTTACATTCTTCATTTTATCTCTTCAAATAACTTCCGAAGAGTGTTGTGCCCATTTAGATAACCAGTTTTTTCTCCTGCTCTTTGGATCTACCGTCGATACCGGATTTCATAAATCCAAGAGGAAGATCCAGATCTCTAACCCGGAATCCTTCCATTCTATTCAGATTTGCGTAAAGTCTAGGAAAGGACTCCACCACCGAACATGGTTAGTACAAGAACTGCCGCTACAACTGCTGATCAGGACGGTCGTGATAGACAGAATCCTGCACAGCAGCCACCATCCAATCAAGACAACACTGCTCACTCAGATCCGTCAGGACCAGTCACCAGACAAGAGTTCCAAGTGTTTCTCCAAGAGCTGACTCAAATTCGGCAATAGTTGGCTGAGCAATTGCGCGCTAATGTTGAACTGACCAACCAGCTAAACCGCCAAAGCCGCAGAAGGTCCAGGAGGGATGATGTTTCCCGTGCGTTTACTGAAAGTTCCGCCTCATCTGACTATCACCACAGGTCTACCCGTCCCCGATTAGATGGGAGTCACGCGCAGACTACCGGATATCAACCTGCCTTGACCGTTGGACAGTTAAGGATAGGGCCGTCGACCAGCTTCCAGACAGGACTCTCAATACGAGGAGGCACTGCTCCATAGTATACCACGGACAACCGCGCTACAACCGCCGCGGTAGAAACGAGGGTTGATACCCAAAATCTGTCAGATCCGAACAATCAACAGCGTGGACATACTCTTGAACCATATGTCCCAGAAGATGCTGAGCCAAGGAGGAGAAATACGGACCGTCGACAGCGCCCGGTCCAAACTGCACTGTGGAACCCGACCACACCTTAGCTCAGCATGCCCAGAATGTGCCAGTGTCAGATATTTCGACCATGATAGGTCAGATGATTCGCGAGAGTCAGGGGCTCACTAATGACGATTGGGGGATCTCCCATAGTCACACCCCTTTTACAGACGAGATATTGTATGCTGAACCCCCTCGGCGATTCAGAATGCCAACTCTCCCAATGTACGAAGGAAGTAGTGACCCCAATCAACATATTTTGAAATATGAGTGGTCAATGAGCGCTGCAAGAGCTGATGATGCAGTGAAGTGTCGAAGCTTCCCCATCTCTCTAGGGGGAATTGCAACAATGTGCTTTACAAGGTTGTCGCCTAGATCTATCTCTTCATTTGATCAACTGGCTAAGAGGTTTGTAGAACAGTTTCGTATGCATGTTGCTAGACCGAAAGACGTTAACACCCTGTCTAGTGTCACCCAAGCTCATGGAGAGACACTCAGGCGTTATTTAGAGAGGTTCCACGCAGCATGTGTTGAAATTAGTAATCCCAACGATAACTCGATCTTGATGGCATTACCCAAAGGGATCGATCCCGATTCTGAATTTGAAAATTGGTTAGCAGTGAAACCACCCGCATCGTTGGACCGTTTCTACTCCAAAGCCGCTCAATTCTTACGGCAAGAGGACGTGAAACAGTCTAGGAAGCAGGACGATGTGAGGCCCAGTAGTGAGGGAATACAAAGTAATGTAGCAGTTAAGCAGTCCGGTGAGAGTTCCGGAAAAGTTCAGTTGAACATACAGAACAAACAAACCCAGCCGAGAGGCAACAATGGCCAGGATAAGAAAAGAGATCAGAACCGAGGTTCGAGACGTAGAGCTCCAATGTTTGACAACTACACGCCGCTGAACACATCGTTGGAAAACGTGTATCTACAAACTTGCAACACTGTGCAATATAAGAAACCTGCTCCGAAGCAATCGTCGGAGTGGCAGATTCAAACAGGGAAGTTTTGTAGATTTCACGAGAGTTATGGCCACAATACCAATGAGTGTCGACATTTGCAGGACCTCATTGAGAAGTTGATTAGGTAGAGGAAGTTAGATCAGTTTGTGCGGGCGCCGCAGTCTGGTGGTGCGGGTCCTTCGAATCAAAACCGTTCACAGAATCCAGAAAGAGAGGAAGAACCCGCTCGTACGGGCGGAAGGCTAGTTATCAACATGATAAATGGTGGTCCCCACCCAGCGGACAGAAGCTGGGGGGAAATGGAGTCGTATGCTAGTTCGATCAGGCATGCGGACTTCGAATGTTGCAGTAATTGTGAAGATGGAACTCCGGCTAAACAACAAAAGATAATGTCTGATGATATCGTATTCAGAAGCCGAGACGCTGATAAGGTCGAAGCCCCTACAATCGACCCACTAGTCATATCAGCCCAGGTAGGTCCTGCTTGGATGAAGAGGATCCAGGTTGACAGTGGGAGCTCTGTAAACATCTTACTTAAGCGAGCTTACAATTTAATGAAAATGGAAGCAAAGGATTTGAATCCCTGCCAATCCCGAATCCACGGTTTTAATGGGAGTGCTACAATACCCATTGGAATAACAGAACTACCGGTGGAATTGGGAGTTGAAGAATGCCGGAGAGTCCGGATGTTACAGTTTGTTGTTTTAGAGATTGATTCACCTTATAACGCATTTTTGGGCCGACCGACCCTTGCTGAGTTCAGGGCAGCCATTGCCCCATGGTGTTTGACTCTGAAGTTCCCCACCGATCGCGGGATTGGAGTCATCCAAGGAGATCAGGCAACGGGGAGGGCCTGCTATGTCGCTGAGCTGCGCGGGGCGCAGCGAAAGGAGAAGGGAAAGGGCGTAGAGGAGTCTCTCTGCGTCCGCTCTATTGATGATTGACAATTGGTGCCTGGGCCTCGGCCCGGGCATCATAACCAATTCCAGACAGACATTGACCCTAGAGACAATGAAGATAAAGACGAATCCAAGGAGGATCAAGCTTCTCCGACCGAACTGACTGTGGACGTCCCAATCAGTGAGGATGATGATTCGAGGATGCTAAAAGTCGGGTCTCAACTGGGCAAACAGGCACAACAGGAATTGGTTGAATTCCTCCGGGCAAAGACGTCATTGCCTGGATACACTCTGACATGTGCGGGATCTCGCCGGACATTGCAAGTCACTCCCTGAATATTGATCCGCAATTTGTCCAGGTCAAGCAGAAAAGGCGCGGTATGGATCCAGAGAGATCTGCCGCCCTTAAAGAGGAGGTTGATAGGTTACAATCAAATGGGTTTATTCGAGATGCCTTGTATCCAGAATGGGTGTCCAATCCCGTACTGGTTCGAAAGCCGAACAGGAAATGGAGAACTTGCGTCGATTACTCTGACTTAAACAAAGCTTGCCTGAAAGATAGCTTTTCACTTCCTCAAATTGACCAACTTGTAGATTCAACAACTGGACACGAATTACTATCTTTTATGGATGCTTATTCTGGCTACAATCAAATACCCATGCATTTGCCTGATCAAGAACATACCAGCTTTGTAACCGATCTGGGACTCTACTGTTACAAAGTCATGCCATTTGGTCTAAAGAACGCCGGAGCAACATACCAACGCTTGGTCAATCGGATGTTCGCCAACCAGATCGGGAAGACCATGGAGGTTTATGTGGATGACATGCTAGTGAAATCTCGATTCTCCACGGATCACGTCAGAGATTTAGATTCGATGTTCTGCATCCTTCGGGAATATGGAATGAAGCTTAACCCATTAAAGTGCCACTTCGGCGTTGCATCTGGAAAGTTCCTCGGGTTCATTGTCAACGCTCGAGGGATAGAAGCGAATCCCGAAAAGATCCGGGCAATAAGGAGCCTGCAAACCCTAAGAACCATAAAGCAAGTCCAGAGCCTAAACGGGAAAGTAGCAGCATTGAGCAGGTTTATCTCAAAGTCCACCGATAAATGCATTCCTTTCTTTGATCTGATCCGGAAAGGAAAACGAAACTTTGAATGGACCACGGAATGTGAAGGCGCGTTTCGATCGCTGATTCAACATCTTTCCACGCCACCGATCTTGTCGAAACCAGTCGACCACGAGCAACTGTACCTTTATCTGGCAGTATCGGAGCATGCGATCAGTGCCGCTTTAGTTCGGGAGGAAGACAAAGTGCAGAAACCGGTCTACTATGTTAGTAAACGGCTAACAAGAGCTGAAAGAAATTACCCGAGACTGGAGAAACTGGCTTATTGCCTGGTCATTGCCTCGAGAAAGCTCCGTCCTTACTTCCAAGCTCATCCTCTTACTGTGTATACCGATCAGCCGTTAAGACAGGTCCTCACGCGGCCTGAGACGTCTGGTAGGTTGCTCAAATGGAACATTGAACTGAGTCAATTTGATATCACTTATGCTCCACGAAGAGACATTCAAGGACAAGTCCTGGCAGATTTCATAGCCGAATTTACCATTCCAGAGGACTTGCCCGAAACCAGTGAATCCCCCGAATACATCTGGAAGTTGTATACTGACGGTGCATCAAACGACCGGTGTTCGGGCGCTGGTGTTGTACTTGAAACTCCCGAAGGCCGATCTATATGTTACGCCTTGAAGTTCGATTTTCATGCAACTAATAATGAAGCTGAATATGAAGCCCTCTTAACCGGCCTAAAGTTTACCAGAGATTTGAGGATTATAGCCGTGGAAATTTATTGTGATTCACGGTTAGTGGTGTGTCAAGTACGGGGAGAATATCAAGCGACAGATCGAAGGCTGGCTGCTTACTTAGCTCAAGTTCAGGAAGTATTGAATCAATTTGATTATTATGCCATTTATTATATACCTTGAGAACGCAATCAAAAAGCCGATTCATTGGCGAAGTTAGCCAGCACAGGTGAAGCACAGCAAATGGGACTTGTCCCCGTTGAAACTTTATCCTCCCCAAGTATTAATCAAGTAGAGACGGATTTTGTATTTGAAACTGCTCCCATTAGGGAATCATGGATGACTCCGTATCGAAATTACATTGAGAATGGGACATTGCCTGAACATAGAAATGAGAAAAGACAAATTCTATGAAAAGCTTCACGGTTCGTCATTCAGAACGGAGTTATGTACAGAAGAGGTTATTCTGTTCCTCTCCTCCGATGTATCGCACACAATGAAATCAAACGAGTATTACATGACGTACACGAAGGAGCCTGTGGCAATCACACCGGTGGGCAAGCTCTCGCTAAGAAAATACTCCGATATGGATACTACTGGCCGACAGTGAACCGAGATGCAGCAAACTATGCCAGAAAGTGCGATAGGTGCCAGAAACACGCCCGGATTCCAAGAGCCCCGTCTACCGAGATAACTCAAATGGTCAGTCCCTGGCCATTCGCAATGTGGGGCATCGATATCATCGGCGCTCTACCTCTGGCAAAAGGTGGTGCGAAGTACGCCATCGTCGCCGTTGACTACTTTACAAAGTGGGTTGAAGCTGAAGCCCTCGCAACCATTACGACAAAGAAAGTGATAAATTTCATGGTTCGCAACATCATCTGTCGATTTGGACTCCCGCATACCATCATCACCGATAACGGAGCCCAATTCGAAAGCGCAGAATTTAAGAATTTCTGTCAAAGGTTTCATATCCATAAAAAATTCTCGGCAGTCGCACATCCCCAGGAAAATGGACAGGTTGAAGCTGTCAATAAAGTTATAAAATCCATCCTGAAGAAACGACTGGAAAAGGCCGGGGGCAAATGGGTTGATGAACTTCCTATGGCATTATGGGCCTATCGAACGACTCAAAAGACCGCAACCGGACACACCCCGTTTTCCCTATCTTATGGCTCAAAGGCCGTTATTCCGGTCGAGACGGAAGTGTTTTCTCATCGCGTGACTTACTACGATCCGAAAACGAACGCTATACTACTTGCTGAATCTTTGGATTTATTGGATGAGAAGCGGGATGAGGCTGATTTGAGAGCAGCCGCATATCGAAGTCGGGTCGCCCGATTGTACAATACCAAAGTTCAACCTCGAACCTTTGAACTATGCGACCTCGTTCTCAAGAGAATCTATCCAGTTCCTTCACACATGAAACCAAATTGGGAAGGACCATATGTGATTACACGAAGACTCGGAGATGGCACATTCAAACTATCGACCGTTGACGGTCTTGATTTGCCAAGGGCCTGGAACAGCGAGAGTCTCCGTCGCTATTACACATGACATGCTTTATTTATTTCATTATATCTTTCCATTTAGCAATTTTTTTCTGCATTTCAAAATTTGAATTCTGTAATAAGGCAACTGACTTTGCCGCATTTTCTTATTTCAACAATAAAATGCCATCTCTTCGAGCCAGAACTGTGATTCATTAAACACGATATACAACATCACGATGCACGGAGAGCTAAATCCCATCACGCAATGGGGCTTATTCAAATGGAGAGTGGCTGTGATACGACCGGCCACTCGCTAAGTGAAACCCGAACTCGGGGGCAAGTCATTACACCAATGTTAAATAGGGTTGGCACACAACAATCCTATAATCGACTCCATATTCCCAGAGTGCGAAACGGAGTATAAACATTCAACTCCATATTCCCAGAGTGCGAAACGGAGTATAAACACTCAACTCCGTATTCCCAGAGTGCGAAACGGAGTATAAACACTCAACTCCGTATTCCCAGAGTGCGAAACAGAGTATAAACACTCAACTCCGTATTCCCAGAGTGTGAAATGGAGTATAAACACCCAACTCTGTATTCCCAGAGTGCGAAACGGAGTATAAACATGCAACTCCGTATTCCCAGAGTGCGAAACGGAGTGTAGACATTCAACCCCGTATTCCCAGAGTGTGAAGCGGAATATAAACAGTCAACTCCGAACTCCCGGAGCGCAAGTCAGAGTGAGAACACTAACTCCAATTTCCCAGGATATGGGTTGGAGTACTAACGTCAATCTTAAGTTCCCAGGATGTGAACAACAGCTAACGAGATAACTTGTATCCCCAGAGTGTGGATAAAACGATTCATAAGGAAACAAGTGTAGTTCGATCGCTCGATCCTCACTCCTTGCGATCGCAAGCTGATCACCATAACTTCACCCCGGAACTGGGGGCAGGTTCAAGTGTTAATCACTACCTGAAACTGCATAGTGTTCAAGTCCAATTCAATCTCCGATCACAACTCAAGTCCGAGATTTCCAGGCCTAGCAGACAAAACAAGCTATGCTTAAGCGTTAAAATAATACAAGTACACCGGACTGAAGTTCGAACGCTGCAACATTTAAGCATAAAAGGAATTTAAGTTGAAACAAGAAGACAAAATTTTATTTCAACTAATCAAAAGTAATGGTTCATACACGAGCCTTTCCAAAAAATTCCTACTAGCAGGGGCCGAACCCGCGTCTATACACGGCCTACAAAAAGAAAAAGATAACAAAATTCCTGACTGCAAAAAGGAAACACATGCCTAAAAAAGTCTATCTAATCCTTCTTTTTCCTCAGCTTCTTCTTCTTCGAGGAGCTACTGGAGCCACCAGTGATCTTTCGTTTAGAGCCTTTCTCCTTAGGCGGGCTCCCTTCGGACGAAGGCATGATGTCGACATCATCCTCCGAGCTGGAATCTATGGGGATGCTTCCCACAGGAGGAGTTGGGGGAACGGAATCTACAGCCGGGGGCGGGACTGGCACACTAGTATCAACGAGCGTGCCCCCGGGAGATACAATCATAAGGGGAGTAGGGCACTGCGCTACTGCTCCGCCATCTAAGCTGCCGCCATGCGCCGCTGCCGCCATCTCGGCATTAATCTCAGCCAACATGATCGCTTCTCATTGTGCTCTGGCCTCACTACGTGCCGTAGTGGTCTGAGTTGAAATATCAGAAGTAGACGAGAATCCGCCCATGCCGAATGGTAAGTCTGCAAAGGGATCACTCTGTCGGCCAAGGAGCTCGTTTATTATCTGTTCATCAAAAGAGAGTGAGCTACCCTGCGTTACTTCGATCGGTGCTATTGTCACAACGGAGGTCGCCTCAGAGATGATGGCCTTCAGCACTTGGCATGATTCCTGGGATGCGGGAGGCGCAGCTGGTGCAACTTCAGTCACTGGTCAAAGAAAAGAGGCGTTTGTTAGTATACACTTCCCTACAAATTCTTCAGTCCAAATGTACAAGGATTTAGTTCAGAGTACCTTCCTCGGTTCGGCTCGGGGTCGTCTGAACGACTTCAGAAGGATGCTCCTTAATAGGAGATAGATGTGGTCGGTCTGGATCATAAGCCGGTATAGGCTGGGAGTCGATCGTTGGAGTTGGCTCAGATTGAGATGACACGACAATCTCGGAACTCACAATATGGTGCTCAGCACCAGAGCCTCCTCCAACTTCCTGGGACTGGGCGCCAAGCCTCTCCTTCTCGTGAGAAATCACGGAGTCATGAAGAACCTTCTTTTCATCGTCATTAAGTACGCGGTTCTCCAGCTCGAATTCATTAATGGCTTCATCACGGTGCCCGGATTTCTCCTCCTCAACCAGTAGGTTCCAGGCGTTGTAGAGATTTGTTGGGTAATCATCGAGCCATGTCAGATCTCGGTGCCTTAGCACGTTGGCATTGTAAGTAACAAGTAGCTCTTCTACCTCAGCCTCAATCCTGGCTTCCGCCTGTCGTACCTTCTCATCAACCCCGACTTCAGCTTTGCGGACTTTTTCCATAGCTGCTTCCTTCTCCTTCCGGAGCACCACCGCCTGATCACAGGCCTCCTGCGCAGAGACGTTAGCCGCATCCTTCTCCCTCGCTATTTCAGAGAACTTTGATTTTAGCTCATTAAGCTCCTTGAGAGCAGCGTCTCTCTCGGCAGTAATGGTGGTATTCCTGTGACCCATGTCTTCGATTGCGGTATAGTGCTCTTGTTTCATCCTGGTCATGGCCGAGTTTACCTCATCGACCTTTTTCAGAGCTTCCATTTCAGACTTATGGGAAGACTTGGCCTCAGTGTTGAGCACTTTCATAATTCGGTCTTTGTGGCCTAACTCCTTCTCCAGTTTTTCAATGACGACAGCCCGGTCGAATGCTACTCTGGACGCTTTCCTCGCGGCCCTTGCCCACTCCTTGTACTGAAAGAATATGTCCGTAACATAATCATGGATGGTATTTTCAGCTGTTGGTGGAATTCTACTCAAGTGCGGAGGGAAGACATAACCGTCAAAGCAGATGTCGGGGAATTCCTTTCTCATCTGTGCTAGTTTAAGTGCTCCTTCACCGGTCGAATCAGTCACGACCGGTATGGTGGTTGAGGAGGTGGCTATTTCTGTCCCGCGTGGAGGATCAGACCTTGGAACTTGAGAGGGCGGCTTAGGCCGTGAAGTTTCAGGAGGACGGGCAACTACAACCGTGGGCGGTACAGAGGTCCTAGGAGGGGGAGAGTGGGATCGAGATCGGCGTACGTATCCTCTATCTCTGTCAGACCTCTCCTGGCCGGAATGTCCCGACTCATAACCTCTGTCTCCCTCTTTCCTTCGTGGTTCATAATAACGGCACTTGTTGCGCAAACTGCCAAGCACAGAGCCGCGACCGGACATCGTACCTAAAAAGTAAAACAAGGGGGATTAGTAAACATTTATGATATGCGATTTGCGGTCAAAATTGTGTAATGCCGTGAAGAGTGTATGGATGTGTAACCCCTCAGACCGACCAGAAGTGTCGACCACACTGGTAGTAAGAGACTCGCTAACATCGAGAGTATGTTGCGGTTCATCCGACCCGACATCATGCTGTGTGAACGCAAGGTCCGGAATTGGAAGGTCGGCGAGCCCTTCGAAGGAGCTTTCCGTCTGCAGAGGGGATGCCTATGAGATTCTAATTCCAGAAAGAGGGCGGTTTGTGACCACAGACTTCTGTCTCCTAGGTTTAGGCTGTTTAAAAGCAACTGCCTTGCCTTTTCTCTTTTCCTCGGAATCCGGGGTCCCATCGGCAGGCTCGACCAACGGCTCCTCATCAGTATGAGTTCTTTCGGAGTCAAGTTCCTCAATTACTACAACTTTGGGCTTCTTCCGCTTGACTTTTTCTCTGGAGACAGTCTTTAGTGCGCCATCAAGCCTTATGCTTTGTCTCCGCCCAATCAACCCGAGAATTCTGAGATTCCGGACCGTCAACAGCAGTTCAATATTCCTTTCTTCACTCGGAATTTCTTGGAGAACCCGTGCTATCTCTTTATAGTAACCGCCTTCAGGCCGCTGGATTATTGCTGAAAGAAAAGAAAAAACGAGTATGAGTTCGATTTCATTCATGAATTGCCTTGTCAACTACCTGGGAAAATGATGGTACTCACGTCTGAACAACCATCTTCTGGCAAACCCTGGAGGGCATCGGACGTAGAACCACTCCGACTTGAAGTAGCTCAGTCTAGTCCAGGACCCTATGACCACTTGGCAGTTTCTTACAGACTCCAAGAATGTGAAAGATGGACTGTCAGTTCGGCTTTTGAAATTGAACAAGTATCTTATGTCGGTCATACGGGGAGGTCGATAGAGGTACTCCATGAAAGCAATGAACAAGCTGTTGAGTGAAGCATATCCATTCGGGTGTAGCTGAGACGGAGCAATCCCCAGATAAGCCAACACTTCTCTTATATATTCGTTAAACAGAGGAAGTGTCCCGGCTGCGCATGCATGTCGATTAAATGCAGTATATCCCTCCGGGGGATTATGTGGTCTGTCATCCGGTCCCGGCAGTAATACATCGTCCAACGATAGACCATGCCTTAAGCATATCCTCCCTAGCATATCTTCGGAGATATTGGATGGGACAGAATCAGGTGGACTATTGATGAAGGACGCGTCAGGCAACTCGTCCGGAGCTGGACCGATAACTTCGGCCTCGATGTCCGGAATCTCAAGTCTGGGAGGGGTTAGATTCTGAGTTTCTTGCTGCTGCGAACTTGACGGTTCCATAACTAGCTAACTCACGAGAAACCATCATTAGACGATAAAAAGCCCGTGCATTCCCCAGTGTAAAGTGTATGAATGAGTTGTGCAGTGCAAGTGTTGTGCATGATTTGAACAAATTCTGCAGAATTAAGGAAAACATGCAAAAGACGAAACTTTGAAAGCCAGACCAGAAACGACCATCATCGCTGACCGTCACAACCGCGCCAACCAGACACTAACGGTCGATTCAAGTTAAAGTTCATTATACTTTTGTTTTTGTTAAATAGCAGTTCCATCGACAAGCTTCGAAAGGCAGTCAAATACGCAGTCCTGTGATTAAGTTCAGTTATGCAAGGCGGAAGCTCGTCGGAGTCAAGTGTTCAAGTATTCAAAATTTCCCTAAGTTCGTCTTTATTTAGGTTGGAATCAATCGCCGCATTTCGTTTCGTATCGAGTCAAGGGGATCGCGCATTTCAACCCGGCCACGTTCGAATCGATACATTCGTATCGATCATCTCGGGATAGGAGTGTTCGTATCGATCGGGATGGAACGAGAGTACTTTGTATCGATCAGGTTCGAGTCGATACGTTCGTATCGGTCAGGCTGGGATGAGAGTGCTTCGTATCGATCAGGTTTGAATCGATACGTGTCGTGTCGATCGAAGGCAAACCGATTCGCATCGATCAAGTTCGCCGATTTCACATCGATCTGAAAACAATGGCTTCACATCAATCGCCGCTCTCGTCTCCATACCGATACGAAGTTATACCATCTGGATCGATTCGAGTACTTCCATTTCAGGTCAACACGAAATAAAGCTAGAGTGATTCCTCCGCATCTCCTTCTTCCCCAAAGGATCTCAGCTCCATGGCCACGCTTCGTCCCCCAATCTTGTTTTCTCTCGTCCAGATCTCAAATTCATAAAAATTGGTCGTAAAAGCAAGAAGGATGATTGGGATCTCGAGTTTCGTCATTATTAACATGATTCGATCCAGTAATTACCTGATTTTGGCGATTACACTCAAAGGATCGAGGGTTTGTTTCGATTCGAAAGCGAGCAGCTTTTTCTCTCAATCTATCGATACGAAGGTAAAAAACAGATAGCAACAGTAAAAATGGAAGGTAAAAAGTGAGAATGGGCTAAGTCCCAAGTATTTATATGGAGCGTAAAGGTAGACTGGGTCGTTTCGTCTCCCAGTCATTTTGACCGGTCGCAACCAGTCAAGCAACGGAACGATGCGAATGCTCGTTTCGAATCCAAGTGACTCTACCTTCATTGAAGCTAAATTACCATCATGATCCATCGATACGAGGCGTTACAATACTGATCGATTCGAAATGGTTGTTTTACAACCATCGACTCTCAACAATGCAGACTCATCGATACGAACGATCGTTGTAACATTCCCCCTTCTGATCGCCTCCAGTCGGTAATTAAACCAACTTGAAACGTTCAAAAAGACAGATTGTTATTTAGTTTATGAAGTTTAAACAGAATCAGCCACAGAAACACAGAATAATAACAATAAATTAAAACAAATGAATCTTTATTTCATTACTATAAATCTTTTTGAATATACATCAGAGTTTATACAATTTAATACTGATACAGCGGAATATCTTAAAATACAATTTTCTTGAAAACTTAAGTGATTCTTTTACTCTCTCTCTCTAACTTCGCTGCTCGAAAATCTTCAAGCTGTAAAATACTCGGTCTGACCCGAGTATTACATTCAAAAGAAAATAATACACAGGTCAGTCTAATTCAAACTCAGTTATTAGTGCATATAAGCAGTAATAATCAAATAGACGACAGTGACAATAATTCCCGTCTATCCGACTCTTTAAACAAAGAAATCGGATAACAGTAAATATAACACTTAACAGTGTTAAACAATAAATCAGCAGATTTAAATCATCAACAGAGATAAATAAACAATTTATCAAACCGACTAAATCAATTCAAAACAATCGAAATTGTCACTTTAAAACCATCAAAATTTGATTGGTTGCCGTACACACATATATACATGTGCACTGCCTCGCCAATACAACATTAAATACACAAAAGGTCATCAAAAATCCACAGACGAGCACAAGGTCAAACCCAAGAAAAAGTCGGGTTCAACACAACTGCAAATTAAAATGAAATGGTCGAGACATAAAATCAAGTCTCGACCCAAAATCAGTGACTCAGTGCAAATGCAACAACAAATACACAAGCTGAAACTTCAGAAGAACCAGGTTGAACAACTACAAGTACAGGTACAATATAATGTAGACCTACACATATATACAGACATGAATGTATGTATACATATGATCAGAACCTCAACCAGACAGTACAAACTCAAGGCAAAATGATTGCAGTGCAGACTTGAACCAGTTCCCAATGACCAGGTACAAAGTGCACCAGAGGGAACACGATGCAACGGTAAATTTGCAAGAGGCAACAACAGGGTAATGACCAAACTTATATGCATCAAGTATGCCACATTCAAGAACAAGCTCAAGTGCACTTAATCAAGTACAATATCATAAAATCAGAATGAAGTACCAGACTTAAGACAGAGGGCAGGGAAGTAATAACAGCAAATGTCAAACACAAGGTAAAGATATGAACACTGCAAGTGAGACTAGGGTACTACATCTCATAGCAGCAACTAAAAATAGTGCAACAGGTTGAGGCAGAAACATTCATACTAACATAAATGCAACTGAATGACTCAAGTGAACATATCAGCATGTGATCAGTGGCATGCCTACAATTATACAATGGAAATAGAACTTGCCGAATGGAACACATGGATCAAAATCATGGATAAAAGCATGCAGAATGGAACAACAATGAAGCATATTTAGGTATGCAATTAAGTGATACTTGCCGAATTCCAAACTGCTCCTAAAACAGCTGCTCGAAACAACAATGCAGGCTCAAATGAATCTTCAGTGGAATGTAGACTACAACATCAAAGTTCAGTGAATAAATGCAACAACGAACTCGCTCAAAGGTCAGAAGTAAATACAGTGTGCACATGACAAAGAGCTCGAGGCCAAGACTAAAACAAAGATGGTCAGAGTAAAAGTCTACAATGGAACCAGAGTGAATATCAACATCAGAGACTTAGCCTAAATTCAATAATATATGCATACACACATACATATGTATGTATGCACATATATAGTCTTGAATAAACAGAAGTAAAGTACAACAAAATGGAACAGTGGACAGAACCATCAGACAAGTAATCAGACCAGGCTACAAAAGCATATGAGGTGTAGACTACAAAGGAATGCAAACAAGATAAATCTACAAATGCAAGCTGATCAAATGCAAGTGCAACAGTGAAAATCAACTGAGCAAGTGAACCAGACCTCAGCAAAATGCACACTAACTTCAAATGACTCAGGTTGAAGTCATATACAGCAAGTACAAGTAGCAAATACAAGTCACGTAAATATGATTGAGTGCGACAGGCGAACACACTCAACCAATCAGGTTATACTAACAGACCAGAGAACATCTACAACATTAATGAAAAACAAACAATGTAGACCATACAGTAGTGAAGAATACGAAGGCAGTGCACCAGAATTAGTTGCCTCTAAGAGGTAGTCTGCAAACTCTAGCATATATGCAAATAGATGAGTGTATATCCAAAGTCAGTAAAATCAACATAGTGTCATGCAAGAAGAATTCGAAACCGTGGCCCATGGTAAACCAATTCAAAGCATACTGCAATCGAGTCAACAGAAAAATTTCACGAAGCCAAGTCAGGGTATAGGAAGTGGCAGAGAAGCAAGTTGCAAAATTCACAAAACAGGGAAAAAGAAAATACGAAGTTCGTATCTTTATTTTTGAAATTGTCAAAGGTCAAAGTTTTAAAAATAGGAAAGTTTTAAATGCCGTGAGAATCAACATCAGAAACTCCAAGCAACCGATTAAATCATAAAAGCACAAGGCAATACAAATCGAAGCAACCTGATCAAACCCAATTCGCACCCAAAGACAATAATTTGCCGAAGCTATAATAAAATTTATCAACATCACGAAAAATCGATCCAAGTCAGAAAGAAAAGAAAATCACCCATCACCAAAACAAAAATCGAAGTGCAGAAGTAAAATTTAAGAGATGAATTAGATGTGAGTAACTAGAATTACTCACCTTTGTTTCCCTTAGCACAAATCAAGCAATAGACGAAGCCGTGGCCAACAATTACGAGCGCGATCAAAGAAAATCGAAGCCCTAATTTTTGGATGAACGGGGGAGAACGAGAATTTTTTAGGCCGCTATTTTTTTATCTTCTTCGATTGATTTTATTTTAGGGTTCGAATGAATAAGGAGAGGGCGGGTACGTGTTTTATCAGAGAAAAAGGAGAAAAAAGATCGTGGGTTTGCAGAAGAAAACATGGGTTAGGGTATGGTATTTTGTACGAGAGGTAAATTTATTTTTATTTTTTCCTTTTTTTTCTATTTTTTTTTATTTATTAATAAAGTATGTTATTTATTTCGTAGATATAATTCATTTCCTTTTAAACACCATCATTTATTTTACCTTCATTTGCATATATCTTTTAAATGTCAAAATGTAGAGTTTTAATTTAATCGAACAAGATGAATTTGATTTTAAAATCCAAAGATTTTATACTTTAAAATTTCAAAGCAAATTGCCTTATTATTATATAAATCCCGATTCAAATTTAGATTCAAATATATTTCTCATTTTAAACTTGAAAAATTCTAACACATTCACAATTTAAATCAAAATTTAATTAAATTTTCAATTTAAAATGGTTTAAAATTTTGGGATCGTTACAATCTTCCCTCCTTAAAACTTTTCGTCCACGAAAAGGAAAGGTCGTTAAAATTTCACCGATATTTATACCCTACTAAAAAAATTTATCAAGCTCGATACTTATTTAAAAAATAAATAAATATAGAGTTCATTCCATTTGTTTAATCTCACTAGCTTTGTTCATTGGTTTCTAAAATCAAGACACAAAAGTCTTTTACCAAATTTTCGACTTACGAATCTCAGATTTACTTAAGATTCTTCATTTTAGAGATTTGCATAATATATCTCTTCCAAAGCTGTGAACTTTCAAAACATTTCAAAGATCATCTTTCTTAGTTCATTAAGTTGGAATTATGAAATTCTAATTTCAAACTATTTATTTGCTATTTACAGTTTGAAAATACTTGCTAACTCGAAATTTAACAAGTCCATCTTCGTTCTCACAGACATTAGGCATACGCTGGCCAGGCGCAGGACTAAAAATCTCCAAGTACTAAATATACTTGCTTCAATTTCCAGTGAAAATACTTTAAAAATTCTTTTAAAAATGGATATGGAAAGCACGTTCCCCCATGGATTACAGCTTACCCGGCGGTTACGCTACTATCCCAGTAGAGTCGCTCGTAATCTGTAGATTTCTCATCTCTTAAATTTCGCCATGGTTGTCGCCATAGATCGCAGTACACACGGCGGTTACGCTACTATCCCAGTAGAATCGCTTGTGTCTGTAGGCATCATGCCCCTCAAATTTCGCTTGGCATTAGATTGCAGTTTACCCGGCGGTTACGCCATTATCCCAATGGGATCGCTTGTAACTGTGGGCATCTCGCCCCTCAAATTACGCTAATCAATCAATCTGATCCCATCGACATGATCCATCTCGAGGGATTTCCGATTCAAATAGTCACTCTGACTAAATGGAAATTCTACGTAGCTACGAATTTCAAATGGACACTCATCGAGAGTTCCAAAACCTTCTCAAATAATAAATGGAAGGTACTTTTCCATATCCTCTGTTTAGAAAACATAATGTCATATATATGTAGTACTTTCATTTCACATTTCGTACATATCATATCTATGTAAACTTACATAAGATTTCCATAACAATGACTTTCCAAACTAACGGTTTCAAATTTACCGCATTCATATATATATATATAAGTTCTGAAAACCTACATATCCCATATTCATAACAAAATAGAGGATTTCAAAATTTTCCTCTAAGTCGATTTGGGAATTTAAGGTTATCTCAAACCTAATTCATATTCATAATTCCATTTTATTATCGACTTTCACATTCGATTTGGATTTCACGTTACATCGTCAATTCTCAACACAGAATTGATGTCTATCGATATATAACCTCTGAGCTCGTACGTCTTAGAGAAGGGTGTTAAGCTAAGAGAATAAATTCTCCGCCACCAACAGATATATATTTAATAGAGATCAATTGCTATGTCATCAATTCACAATGTTAGACATACAATCCAAACCATCATCTGAAATTCAAAACTCAACTTATATTGTCTTTGGGTCGAAGTTAAACTCAATTTTAACTCAACAATTCAATCTTTTTGAAAAATTTCAAATTGAACTAATTGTTCAAATTTCTCATTTAACTTTTCAACTTCGACTTTGAAAATGAATTTCAAATCATTTATCACCTACGGAATATATTCACAACATTTCATATTTGGAAAAACATTTCCATACTTATTTAAAAATAAGTAATTCACAAATCCATTTATTTTCAACATTTGAAAATATTCGATATACTTTAATCAAAATTAAGTATATATTTCATCTTTAAGGAAATAATTCTCTTTCACACATTTATTTGAGTTAAAACGAATGTTACGTAAAACATCGTTACGACAACTCAAAATCACTAGTATAGGGATTCGAAATTTAAATAGATGTATTTCATCTTTAAGGAAATCATTCTCTTTCACACATTTATTTGAGTTAAAACGAATGTTACGTAAAACATCGTTACGACAACTCAAAATCACTAGTATAGGGATTCGAAATTTAAGTAGATGTATAAATCCCAATACTATACAAAACATTTCCTTTCGGAAATCATTTACTATAACAATAGTGTTATAGTCCACCATTTCCTTATATTCGAAAACGTCTATTTCAACAATGAATGTTGAAATCTATGGTTTCGATATTCAATGCCTTTTAAAACATCTTTTAAAACAATTAACTTCGTTTTAAAATATCACTTTCCCAAAACATGTCCATTTTATTCAATATATATTCACAACATTTCCAACATTTTTAAAAGATTATCCACTGTCCAAAATTGTGGATACACTTCCTTTGACAAACTATAAGAATTTACTTATCAAAATAAGTCAGTTTTGGATTTATAAACAACGTTTATAAATTCCATTCCTATTTATAAAGACTACAATTTATAAAAATCATTTTATTAACCATTCCTTTATAAATCAATTTTATATCAGAATTTAATTTACAAGTAAATTACTTATAATTCTTTTATTTCGCAACATCGATTCATTTTATAATTTCACAATTTAATATCAACTCTTTCAAATCTTCTATATAAACCGTTTATAATAATTCAAAATTTTCAATTTAAACTATTATACAAATTTGTCAATTTTCTATTTCCAAAATGATCAACTAGTGCTTTAGTAAACCATTCATTGAATTGATTTTCACTCTAATCACATTTGATTCATTCACATTGGATTTTACTAACATTCATTCATATTCAATTAGTTTACTTTCACTAATTTATATTCAAGTTAGTTTGCTTTCAATTCAAATCAAATTTGATTCTATTTAGATTTACTTATCTTTCAATTTGAATTCAATTTACATAGCTTTCAATTTCCATTAATTCAATTTCATTAATACTTAATGAATTTCCATACAATCAACTCTTAACAACATTTCTAATTTTATGTTTATTCACTAATTCACTTTTACAATTAAAGTTGAATATCCTTTATATAACTCAAATTCATATTCATTCTTCACTTTATCAATTCATTTTGATATCAAATTCAACCTCATTCAACATTACTTAAACTATGTTTCATTTTATCTTCACTTGTATTTATTTTCACTATACAGCTTAAGTCCGTCTCTACGTTATTTGAAATTCTATTTTATTTAACTTAACTTAGATTTCCTTTCTAAAGTCATTTTATTTAACTTTTGCTAAAGTCAAATTCATATCACTATTCAGAATTCAGATTTTGTTTTACTTAACAAAACTGTTTAACCATTTTAACAATTGGTTTTATTTAAATTTTCTCATTTTATAAGTTAAACAACTTATTAATCTTAAACTTCCCAATCCATATTATATAACCACTTATCTTTTAAGTTTAAATTTCCATCTCAAAAATTTATCTGATCAAGTTCAATTTATTTAACTTCCTTTAGTTAAATTTCAAATCCATTCAAACAATTTTATACTTCTTTAGATTTGAAAAACATTTTCTTTAAAGTGTTTCTAGTAACTATTCATATTAAACATCATAAACTAAGCTTTGTGTAAACCAAAGCTCTGATACCACTTTGTAACATTCCCCCTTCTGATCGCCTCCAGTCGGTAATTAAACCAACTTGAAACGTTCAAAAAGACGGATTGTTATTTATTTTATGAAGTTTAAACAGAATCAGCCACAAAAACACAGAATAATAACAATAAATTAAAACAAATGAATCTTTATTTCATTACTATAAATCTTTTTGAATATACATCAGAGTTTATACAATTTAATACTGATACAGCGGAATATCTTAAAATACAATTTTCTTGAAAACTTAAGTGATTCTTTTACTCTCTCTCTAACTTCGCTACTCGAAAATCTTCAAGCTGTAAAATACTCGGTCTGACCCGAGTATTACATTCAAAAGAAAATAATACACAGGTCAGTCTAATTCAAACTCAGTTATTAGTGCATATAAGCAGTAATAATCAAATAGACGACAGTCACAATAATTCCCGTCTATCCGACTCTTTAAACAAAGAAATTGGATAACAGTAAATATAACACTTAACAGTGTTAAACAATAAATCAGCAGATTTAAATCATCAACAGAGATAAATAAACAATTTATCAAACCGACTAAATCAATTCAAAACAACCGAAATTGTCACTTTAAAACCATCAAAATTTGATTGGCTGCCGTACACACATATATACATGTGCACTGCCTCGCCAATACAGCATTAAATACACAAAAGGTCATCAAAAATCCACAGACGAGCACAAGGTCAAACCCAAGAAAAAGTCGGGTTCAACACAACTGCAAATTGAAATGAAATGGTCGAGACATAAAATCAAGTCTCGACCCAAAATCAGTGACTCAGTGCAAATGCAACAACAAATACACAAGCTGAAACTTCAGAAGAACCAGGTTGAACAACTACAAGTACAGGTACAATATAATGTAGACCTACACATATATACAGACATGAATGTATGTATACATATGATCAGAACCTCAACCAGACAGTACAAACTCAAGGCAAAATGATTGCAGTGCAGACTTGAACCAGTTCCCAATGACCAGGTACAAAGTGCACCAGAGGGAACACGATGCAACAGTAAATTTGCAAGAGGCAACAACAGGGTAATGACCAAACTTATATGCATCAAGTATGCCACATTCAAGAACAAGCTCAAGTGCACTTAATCAAGTACAATATCATAAAATCAGAATGAAGTACCAGACTTAAGACAGAGGGCAGGGAAGTAATAACAGCAAATGTCAAACACAAGGTAAAGATATGAACACTGCAAGTGAGACTAGGGTACTACATCTCATAGCAGCAACTAAAAATAGTGCAACAGGTTGAGGCAGAAACATTCATACTAACATAAATGCAACTGAATGACTCAAGTGAACATATCAGCATGTGATCAGTGGCATGCCTACAATTATACAATGGAAATGGAACTTGCCGAATGGAACACATGGATCAAAATCATGGATAAAAGCATGCAGAATGGAACAACAATGAAGCATATTTAGGTATGCAATTAAGTGATACTTGCCGAATTCCAAACTGCTCCTAAAACAGCTGCTCGAAACAACAATGCAGGCTCAAATGAATCTTCAGTGGAATGCAGACTACAACATCAAAGTTCAGTGAATAAATGCAACAACGAACTCGCTCAAAGGTCAGAAGTAAATACAGTGTGCACATGACAAAGAGCTCGAGGCCAAGACTAAAACAAAGATGGTCAGAGTAAAAGTCTACAATGGAACCAGAGTGAATATCAACATCAGAGACTTAGCCTAAATTCAATAATATATGCATACACACATACATATGTATGTATGCACATATATAGTCTTGAATAAACAGAAGTAAAGTACAACAAAATGGAACAGTGGACAGAACCATCAGATAAGTAATCAGACCAGGCTACAAAAGCATATGAGGTGTAGACTACAAAGGAATGCAAACAAGATAAATCTACAAATGCAAGCTGATCAAATGCAAGTGCAACAGTGAAAATCAACTGAGCAAGTGAACCAGACCTCAGCAAAATGCACACTAACTTCAAATGACTCAGGTTGAAGTCATATACAGCAAGTACAAGTAGCAAATACAAGTCACGTAAATATGATTGAGTGCGACAGGCGAACACACTCAACCAATCAGGTTATACTAACAGACCAGAGAACATCTACAACATTAATGAAAAACAAACAATGCAGACCATACAGTAGTGAAGAATACGAAGGCAGTGCACCAGAATCAGTTGCCTCTAAGAGGTAGTCTGCAAACTCTAGCATATATGCAAATAGATGAGTGTATATCCAAAGTCAGAAAAATCAACATAGTGTCATGCAAGAAGAATTCGAAACCGTGGCCCATGGTAAACCAATTCAAAGCATACTGCAATCGAGTCAACAGAAAAATTTCATGAAGCCAAGTCAGGGTATAGGAAGTGGCAGAGAAGCAAGTTGCAAAATTCACAAAACAGGGAAAAAGAAAATACGAAGTTCGTATCTTTATTTTTGAAATTGTCAAAGGTCAAAGTTTTAAAAATAGGAAAGTTTTAAATGCCGTGAGAATCAACATCAGAAACTCCAAGCAACCGATTAAATCATAAAAGCACAAGGCAATACAAATCGAAGCAACCTGATCAAACCCAATTCGCACCCAAAGACAATAATTTGCCGAAGCTATAATAAAATTTATCAACATCACGAAAAATCGATCCAAGTCAGAAAGAAAAGAAAATCACCCATCACCAAAACAAAAATCGAATTGCAGAAGTAACATTTAAGAGATGAATTAGATGTGAGTAACTAGAATTACTCACCTTTGTTTCCCTTAGCACAAATCAAGCAATAGACGAAGCCGTGGCCAACAATTACGAGCGCGATCGAAGAAAATCGAAGCCCTAATTTTTGGATGAACGGGGGAGAACGAGAATTTTTGAGGCCGCCATTTTTTTTATCTTCTTCGATTGATTTTATTTTAGGGTTCGAATGAATGAGGAGAGGGCGGGTACGTGTTTTATCAGAGAAAAAGGGGAAAAAAGATCGTGGGTTTGCAGAAGAAAACATGGGTTAGGGTATGGTATTTTGTACGAGAGGTAAGTTTATTTTTATTTTTTTCCTTTTTTTTTCTATTTTTTATTTATTTATTAATAAAGTATGTTATTTATTTTGTAGATATAATTCATTTCCTTTTAAACACCATCATTTATTTTACCTTCATTTGCATATATCTTTTAAATGTCAAAATGTAGAGTTTTAATTTAATCGAACAAGATGAATTTGATTTTAAAATCCAAAGATTTTATACTTTAAAATTTCAAAGCAAATTGCCTTATTATTATATAAATCCCGATTCAAATTTAGATTCAAATATATTTCTCATTTTAAACTTGAAAAATTCTAACACATTCACAATTTAAATCAAAATTTAATTAAATTTTCAATTTAAAATGGTTTAAAATTTTGGGATCGTTACAATTTGTATCGATCGACGAAGACCGCGTCGCTATGAAAAACTACTTTTCAACCTTCTGTGTCGATTCGGGAGAGGATCGATGTGAAGGATCTATTCGAAAACAACCATCGAGCGTTGTTTCAACTTGAATTTCAAATCGGTTCAGGAGAGGATCGATACAAAATTCTATAACGAGCTAAACCGGCAGCAACTCGTGAACTTGCAACGTTAACGAGAATCAGCTAATCATTATCACACAGCAGTCAATTACAGCAATACAGAGTACAACTTTCAAATTGTTCAGAGAGGACCTGCAGCTTTTCAAAGCACGTCATGTTTCCACAAGACGTACTTTGGGGGGCAAATGTTATCCCGCCTTTTGGCAAGGCCAAGACACCAAGGAATTAATTGGATTCCAAATGTCGCTTGTCATGGATATTGATGAATTTTGTCCGGGTCCGGATCGAGCTACAATTGGTAATACATGACTAGGAGAGCAAGGGAAGCCAACGTTCCAAGTTTCAAGTCAATCTGAGTTCATATGCTCAAGTTATGATGGATGCAAGTTGAAGGGAAATGCCATGTTTTCGTATCCATCAGTGGGCCCCGTTTCGTATCCATCCGTTTGGACTCGATCGATTTCGTGTCCATCGTTAGTTAGTACAATTCGTATCGATTGGCAAAGTGTCTACTTCGTATCTATCCAGCCTGTGTCCATCATCCGCTTCACATCGGCAGGTTCCCATGATTTCGTATCGATCAAGTTGGCATTGTGTGAACCCATCGGGTTCGCATCGATCGGATTTGTATCCATCGATAGATGACGTGCCTCACAACAAACAGCTAATGTCTACTTCGTATCCATCAGAGGACTGCTCTTCGTATCCATCAGAGGACCTCACTTCGAACCCATGCCCAATGGCTTGTTCGTATCCAATAAGTAAACAAGCTAGGATGATGTGTCATCCATCGAAGCAAACAAGGCGAGATCCATGGAGTTGAAGCGGTCAACCCGGAGTGAAAGCTGGATCGAAACGAAGTGCGCACGCCACATCATCTCAGAAACACGTGCAGTGATCGATACGATGGGATCGAGTCGAAACCCTGGAGTCGAGCAGAACAGCCACTGAGGAAATCTATTTCGTATCGACGATATCTTGCGAACCACTGATCCAAATCCAATGAAATTTTCATGAAAGCTTGCATACACAATGAAGAATGTCCCTACCAAATTTCAGCTTGATTGGACATCATCTTGACCGATACGAAATGGATTCGTATCGATCGCAGATCGAGGCGAAACTTTCTGGAAACAGTTGCGTGGGCCCCCTCACGTGCCAGACCAAGTTTCCCGAAGTTTGAGTGAAATCTCAGCCTCCTACGCCTATAAATAGAGCCCCAAAGCATACAGAAAAGGGATCTTTTGATTCTGAAGCACCCAGACTCTGCCGGATTGAGACTTGCATCCCACTCTTGCTGTTGAATTCGAATTCTAAACTGTAACTCGCTGTTGTTTGCTGTAATTGCTTGTAATCATTGAAAGAGAATCAATAAAATCATCAAAACTTCATAGTGGACGTAGGCAACACGCCGAACCACTCTAAATTGCTTGTCTTTGCATTTTACATTTCTGTTTGTTGGAGTTTTTTTTAGATAATCTCTGTTTTACATTTACATTCTTCATTTTATCTCTTCAAATAACTTCCGAAAAGTGTTGTGCCCATTTTTGGTACAAACAAAGACTGATCTATAAAGTGACACGTGCCACTAGTTCTTTTTCTATCTAAATGACATCCACCAAAATCAGCATCACTGTATGATACTAATTCGAATGAGAATCCTTTTGGATAGAAAAGCCATAATATTTAGTTCCAACCAAATATCTTAGAATTCTTTTAACAGCTCTTAGGTGTGACTCATTTTGATGAGCTTAAAACCTAGCGCATAGACACACTCATTATTACATCGGGGCGACTGGCAATTGAATATAGTAAAGATCCAATAATACTTTGAAAAAGTTTTTGATCATTATCTTTACCATTTTCATTTTTATCTAAGTGAACAGTTGTGCTTATCCGTGTTGGCTTACTATTGATGTTTTTGACCCCAAATCTTTTAATTGGGTCAATTTTCTTGTGAAATAAAAATATCATTTTCTAATTTTTCTAATTTGTAAACCCAGAAAATAATTTAATTCTCCTATATGGGACATTTTAAATTCTTTTCTCGTTATTTCTGAAAAATCTATAAAAAAAATTTCATTATTTAATCCAAAAATAATGTCATCAACATATATTTGAAGAACTAATAAATCAATATTTTTATGTTTTATAAAAAGAACTGAGTCTACTTTACCAATTTCAAAACCAGAATTAAGTAAATAGCTTTTAAGTCTATCATATCAAGCACGTGGTGCTTGTTTTAGACCATAAAGTTCCTTTTTAAATATAAAAACATAATCTGGATATTTTTCATGTTTAAATAAAGGTGGTTGTTCTACATATACATTTTCTTTTATATAACCATTTAAGAAAGTGCTTTTTACATCCATTTGATATATATTAATATTACAGTGACAAGCGAAAGCCAGTAGTATTCTATTTGCTTCAAGATGTGCAATGGGAGCAATGGTTTCATCATAGTCAATTCCTTCTGCCTGATTGTATCCTTGAGCTACCACTCCAGCTTTATTTCAAACAATTTCACCATTTTCATCAATTTTATTTTTGTATACCCCTTTTGTTCCTATTATGGATTGATCATCGGTTCTAGGAACTAATTTCCATACATTATTCATTCAAATTGATTTAGTTCCTCTTACATTGCTATAATGCAGTATTCATCTTTGTCAACTTTCAACTATTGAAATAAATGCTAAGTGACTCATTTAATTTAATTGTTTTCTAGTTAAAACTTTAGTGCTTACATCTCCTAAAATATTTTCACTAGGATGTCTTTTAAAATTCGAGGGAGTTTATAACAACCCGCATATTTTTACGATTGTATATTTAAATTTTTTATTTAAATATAGCATCGTCAGTCGGATTTAAGTCCGAAATGTCACTTTTTGCAAACGGTCGAATTAGGACTCGAGACCACTTCCATTGAGTCCAAAATGGCGTTTGCGACCTTTTTGAGTATAAACATTGATATGTTTGGAGTTGAGAATTTTTTTGATATTTTCATTTAGGGCTTTAGGTTTGGGTTTCAGCCCACCAACCTAACAAATAACCCAACTCCACTCCTCTTCATCCATTCACTCATTCTATTTCCTAACACTCAAGCTAAAGCAAAAATGGGGGAAGAGATTGGAAATTAGAATTCCAAAACCCTAGTTTGTTTAGGAAATACAAATTCAAGTCCAAAATCCAAGAGAAGCTTAGGTAAGCATCCTCTTCATCTTCTCCATCTCAATCCCTCTTCAATTTTCATAAATTCCTATAACCTAACTTAGGAAAAACTTCACCTTTGGTAATAGATTGAAAATTCTAGAGGTGTTGTTGAAGAGAAATCAATCTTTGCTTGTTCTAGAGCTTCTCATTTGTTGCTTTGGGTTTAAAAGGTGAGTTTTGAACTCACATCTATGCCTATATCTTTGGTAGTTGTTAGGTAGTAATTCCTAACATCTATTCCTTGTCCAATTGCTTTTGAATTGAATTGGTTTGATGAATTTTCCAAATTTTGGTGTTTTGAAGTCAAATCTTTAAAAATCCTATCTTTGATGTTTGAACACGTTGTTGGGGTGTATCGAAGAGCCTATAAGGCTGGGTTGTCGCTTGGCATAAATCCCAAGTCTCCATTGCTCGTCCAATCACTTCCGTTTGGATTTTTTCCCCTTCTTGGGCTAGACTGAAAATACTGCAAATGACTGTTCAGTCGACTGACGTATATGGCCAATCGACTGAACCTGGAAAAAGAAAGCTTCTGTCCATCTATTAGTCGATTGGCAGTCGACTGAACCTGGAAACAGAAAGCTTCTGTCCATCTATCAGTCGACTGGCAGTCGACTGAACCTGAAACCCGAGAGTTTCTAGGCATGTTTCAGTCGACTGACCCTACAGTCCAGTCGACTGAATTTGGGAAGTCTGCATTTTTGCTTATTTGAGGCAGTTTTGTGTGGGTTTCCGATTTTTAATCGATTCTTGTCGATCCGGTTAGTTGTTATCACTTATTATCGACTTTGATGACTTCTTTCTTTGGATTTTTTTGGGAATATCCATTTGATGAATTTGATATCGATATCTATGGTTTTGATTCACGTCTTCGAATGTGAATCTTTGGTATTTGATTGTTTCTACAATCATTTTTGGTGATTTGTCACTTTAAAGTACAAAGGTTTCTATATTAGTAGTAAATATTCAAACTCTTTCACAAAAACGATTTCAACATTACTTTTAAATACAAAGCTCGTTCTTAAAACCGTTTTCCAATCTATTAGTATATACAAACCTTTACCTCACTCATATGAGAAATCTAATTAAACGACTTAGCAAAACAAGTGGTATGAAACGCTTGCGTTTACTTTGTCGGTTAATTCTTAGACTTGTTCGATTGAAATCTTGTGACAATTTTCGAGTGAAAATCTACAGTTTGTTCGTAAATATTTAAGTTAAGCTAGTGGTTATGGGACATGAAGCTAAACTCATCTATTTACTAGCTTAGTGTAATTGACACTTCTTATTGATCAATGGTGATCATTTTGTGATTTAGACTAGCGATGCGTGATGTCTATTTGTTTGTGTGGGGAATAAAAACCCCGTTTGTGGAACTTCGGTTCAATTTGGTGGGGTAGCGACCCATGGTCTTCGGGCCGTTTGTGGAGCTTCGGCTCAAAATTGATGGTTAGCGACCATGGAATAGTGTTCCGTTTGTGACACATGTGTTGGTGAGTTTTCATGCTCCCGTTTGTGATAGGCCTCCCCCCTTTGTGATTTCTGGATTTCTAGTTGATGATTTCTAGAATTTGTGTTTCACCAATTTTTGGTGATAGGCATTGATGAGCTCTATCAATTATTTGTGTTTTTGGTGAATAATTTAAAGAATATGACATTCTTTTGGTGTTTGAGAATATTTGAGATGATTTGGGATATTGTATGATTTTTATTGTTATTTGATGTATACTTGTCGCAGTATGGCATTATTGTTATCATACGTTTTTGTCATATCTCTTATCCTATCTCACTTTATATGATATGTATAGCTAGACTGATCCGTTTATTATTTTCTTCTTAAATAATACTCGGGTCAGACCGAGGTATTTCAGGTGCTCCTGCTTGACTTCTTATCAGGGTCCGTCACCTGACTTTTGGCTAACTACTTTAGCTTAGTAGTTTTTGTTGTTATACATTCGTGATATAGACTCCTTGATGTATAGTTATTCTTTTGTCTAGCACTTGTATCTATTCTTTTGTGATGTAGTGGATCTAGTTTGACCACTACTTTGATGTACAATTCTATGTGTTATATTCATATCTGTTTCCGCCTTTGTGATATGAATATCTGTGACTGATTTGTGTTATGTTTATTTCTATATTTGTTTCCGAAGGCCACTTAGCCACTGTGTAGTAGCTTTGAGTTTGTATTTGATATGTCGGATTTCCTCTTGAAATGAAATGTAAGTTATATTATCTGACATATCGGTACTCGCACAAAGTAGTTACACAGATGGTCGCTCCTCAACAACCTTATTCTTCGTGCTAGTCGACGGCATTACCCCGTAGTGTCCTCGGCTAGTGTGAGTATAGAGGTGGGGCGTCACAGCTTAGTATAAGAGCCAAACTTCGAAACAATGTAGAATAATATAGCAAGGATCATTGTCCTAAGTCTTTCTTAGGAATCGTGCCATAGGATTTAATTCGAGTCTTTGTACCGTTCTATCCTATTTCTTTTTATGATGCCTTGTTTTATCAATCAAGTTTGTTTGATATTCATTCTATGAATAACCTTTTTTATCTTCTTTCTTTCTTTCTTAAAGAAGAGAAATGGTCAGACCAGGCCGTCCCAGCGCCGGTCAATCCAGTGCTACTCCTCAAGATGGAGTATTTATGTCTGCCCAGCAACTTTTCCCGTGAATTATAGATCTTGTGAACAATGCCCAAGTTGCCGGACCCGTTCCAGTGCCTACTCACCCTAAATCCAGGTTTGCACGCTTGTGCAGAGATTATACTACTTTGGGTGGAAGGCCATTCAAGGGATCCTAAAGTGTTATAGAAATCCAAGCTTGGCTTAGATCGTGCGATCGCATCTTTTCTCGCATGAATCTTATTGATCTTCATCGAGTCCAAGTGGCTTCTAGCATGCTCCAAGAAAAAGCATTAGATTGGTATGAGCTTTTGATTTCGGAAATTATTGAAGCGGACCTTTCTTGGGAGTAATTTCGAGAAAGGTTCGAATTGAAGTTTATGCCGGAGGCAGAAAAAGTAACTTTAGCTCGGCGCTTTATTGACCTTGTTCAAGGTGAATCTTCTGTGACGGATTACGTCGCATCTTTTGAATCTCTCTCTAAATATAGGGTCGAATATATTAATACCCCATTGAAGAAAAATCAGAGATTTGTCCATGGGTTGAATAAGAACCTCAAAAAGCCTTTACTTCTGAAATTGGAAGTTTCTTTCGATCAGCTTATAGATATCGCTCATCGACTTGAAGAGGCCGATAGAGAAAGTGATGCTGAAGTTGTGAGTGCCAAATAGAACTTCAACATCAATAAGAAGAGGCACCCCTTTATTAAGTTCGAAAGTCCTAATCCCAACAAGAAAGTGAAGCAAGTAACTTCGGTAGCAAAGACTCCAATCCCTAATCGTGGAGAATGCTACAATTGTGGCTCTAAGGACCACTATATAAATAGGTGTCCAAGGCCTATTTCTTGCCGCTATTGCAAAAGTTCGGATCGTTATATATCTTCATGTCCCAAACTTTAAAGCAAGAGAGAGGGAGAGCTGAATGTTATGCAAGCACCTAGTAACACTTCTCGTGGTCAAGGTATTTCTCATTCAGTCCTTGATGGTATTATTTTATTTCGTGATCTTCCTATTTGATTTCTTTTTATTCGGGTGCATCTCATTAATATATATCAAAAGAACTTGTTGATTCTTTTCTTTAATAATATTGGCTTGATGACTTCGTTGAGAATTGCGAATCCGGTTGGTGGATCCGCAACACTCATTTCACATTGTGGAGATGTCGAGATTATTTTTATGTGATTATACTTTCCGAGCCGATTTGCATGTTATGTGCTACTTAGGCTTCAGAATTGATTTTTGGGAAAGGATTGGCTTAATCATTATGAAGCCTATATCCTATGTCCTGAGAGGACTATCCATCTTCGACATTCTCAATCTGTTAAGCAGATTTCTATTGTTTTTAATGATTTTGATTTCCAAATGGCATCATTTTATTCTTTAAACCCACTTAATGAGGAAAGTGTTATTTCTCTCATTCAAGTAGTTTGTGAATTTTACGGTATATTTGAGCTTGTCTTAGGATTACCACCTAAGCAATCTATTGAGTGGTGCTAAGGTCTTTTCACCTCGACCTTGCCACTGGTTTTCATCAGCTACGAGTTGCGGAGGGTAGCATTCCACTTACCGCATTCCGCACTCGTTATGATTCTTATGAGTGGTTTGTTATGTCATTCAGTTTGACGAACCTTCTACCTTATTTCATCCATCTTATGAATCGAGTATTCTACAAATATCTCGATGAGTTTATCCTTGTATTTATTGATTATGGATGAAAACAACAATTTAAAATTTGTAAATCTTTTTAATAAGATATTTATAAGTATGATTGGATTTTGTTCTTAAAACGAGCAAAGAATATTCGTAAAATTTTTAAGAGACCTGTTTATCATATAGAAGATGATTTTGTGTTGTTTTGCCAATTAAGTGCTTTAAGAATTCTGGTCGATGCGCTTGATCAACGTTATCGATAGGAATCTCCTAAACGCTATGATGAGACAGTCAGACACGGTAAATTGACTTGTAATAAGTAATTTTTTCTAAAAAGATGATTACATAAAGTTAATTATAATTTTGAATGTCTTAGCTTTTCGGGAAAGAGAATCAATTAAAAGAACTCTTTCCCGATGCTTTTATTCTTGCGATTCCCGAAGGGAACCAAGAATTGATTGTTTATACCAATACTAGTCGTATTGGTTTGAATGCCATTCTCTTGCAAAGGGAATGTGTTATCACATATGCTTCTTGATAATTAAAGCTTGTCGAGACTAGATATGCCATTCATGATCTAGTGCTCACGGCCATTGTTTTCGCTCTTAGAATTTGGCATCATTATCTTTTGGGAGAGAAATTTGTTTTCTACACCGATCATAAATCTTTGAAGTATTTATTTTCTCAAAAGGAACTTAATTTGCGTCAACAATGTTGGCTCGAGTTCCTGCATCTTATGATCTTGATATTCTTTATACTCTCGGAAAGGGTAATCGTGTTGTCGATGCCCTTAGTTGTAAGCAACAAGCAGTTGTTTCAGTGATGATATCCGAATGGAATGATCTCGAGACTTTATCCACTTGTGAGATTCGAGATCGTGAATCCAATTTATGTTCATCTCTTGTTTTGTGTAGCCTTGAGGCTCGTCCTTCTTTTTTTTGGACCGTACCTCTTTTGGCTAAACTCTATGTCAAAGAAATTGTTAAATTGCATGGAGTTCCTACTTCTATTGTTAGCAATCGTGATCCATTATTTACTAGTGGATTTTGGTAAGGTCTTCAAAATCTTTGGGAACAAAGCTTAATTTTAGCACCGCTTATCATCCTCAGTCCGATGGAAAAATAGAGCGTGTGAATCAAACTCTTGAAGATCTTCTTCGTTCATGTGTTCTTGATTTTGGTGGAAGTTGGGAAGATCATATCTCTCTTGTTGAGTTTTCCTATAATAATAGCTTCCAATCTAGAATTGGTATGGCACCTTTCGAGGCACTCTACGGAAGGCTATGCCAATTTCCTTCGTGTTGGCTTGAAGCTGGTGAGAAGCTAGTTTTAGATCCAGATTTTATTGGTATTCATTTGTGTTTCACCTATGAAGGGTGTTGTGCGTTTCAGTTGATCGGGAAAATTAGCACCTCGATATGTTGGGCCCTTTCCCATCACCGAATGTATTGGTTCCGTGGCTTATCGCCTTTTATTACCGGCTCAATTTTCTGCTATTCATGACGTTTTCCACGTCTCTCAACTACGGAAATACCTTAGGAATTCTGATTCTATTCTTGAGCCCGGTGTAATTGAAGAAATTGAAGTTTCACCAAATTTGACTTATGAGCAACATTCTATTCGTATCATTGTTACGGAGGTTAAACGCCTTCGAAATAAAGATGTTCCTCTTGTGAATGTTCAATGGTCCACAAATCCTAAGGATTACTCTTGGGAATCCAGAGAAGTCATCGAGCGAACACATCCGGACTTACTCTCTTGTGCTCCTTAAGGTGAACTTCTCATTTCAAAATTTCTTCTTTTTGTGTTGTTATGCCTTTGTATGGTTGTTACTTTTTATTTCTTTTTCTTAAGTATTGCGAGGACGCAATTTCTTTAAGGAGGGGAGTCTGTAACAACCCGCATATTTTTATGATTGTATACTTAAATGTTTTATTTAAATATAGCATCATTAGTCGGATTTAAGTCCAAAATGTCACTTTTTGCAAACAGTCGAATTAGGACTCGAGACCACTTCCATTGAGTCCAAATGGCATTTGCGACCTTTTTGAGTATAAACATCGATATGTTTGGAGTTGAGAATTTTTTTGATATTTTCATTTAGGGCTTTGGGTTTGGGTTTCAGCCCACCAACCTAACAAATAACCCAACTCCACTCCTCTTCATCCATTCACTCATTCTATTTCCTAACACTCAAGCTAAAGCAAAAATGAGGGAAGAGATTGGAAATTAGAATTCCAAAACCCTAGTTTGTTTAGGAAATACAAATTCAAGTCCAAAATCCAAGAGAAGCTTAGGTAAGCATCATCTTCATCTTCTCCATCTCAATCCCTCTTCAATTTTCAGAAATTCCTATAACCTAACTTAGGAAAAACTTCACCTTTGGTAATAGATTGAAGATTCTAGAGGTGTTGTTGAAGAGAAATCAATCTTTGCTTGTTCTAGAGCTTCTCATTTGTTGTTTTGGGTTTAAAAGGTGAGTTTTGAACTCACATCTATTCCTATATCTTTGGTAGTTGTTAGGTAGTAATTCCTAACATCTATTCCTTGTCCAATTGCTTTTGAATTGAATTGGTTTGATGAATTTTCCAAATTTTGGTGTTTTGAAGTCAAATCTTTAAAAATCATATCTTTGATATTTGAACACATTGTTGGGGTGTATCGAAGAGCCTACAAGGCTGGGTTGTCTCTTGGCATAAATCCCTAATCTCCGTTGCTCGTTCGATCACTTCCGTTTGGATTTTTGCCCCTTCTTGGGCTAGACTGAAAATACTGCAAATGTAACGACCCGCTATTTTGGACCATTCAAATCGACAATAATCCACACATGTCTGGCTTGAATAGTTCAAAATATCAGATTATTAATTTAAAATTTGGCAAACTCATCATATACAGTAAATAAATAAATCACAGAATCACAGACACAGAGTAATACAATAATACTCAGCGGAATAAATAAATAGTAGTTCATGAAGCTACTATATAAACATCAGAGTTAGAAATAAAATACAACAGAGTATCTCAAATGCAGTGAAGTCTCCAGTACAACAGATGACCTCTCTGAACAAATCAACTAGAAAAGCTGGAAGCTGAGTCGATAGTTGGATCTCCAAACGAAGCTCCAAACTCCAAAGGCGAGTCTCAAATGCTGTATCACTCGGTCTGACCCGAGCGTAAAGCAAAACACAAAACACTCGAGTCAGGATTAACATTCTTATATAAATAAATCCAACTCAAGTGAAATATCAATTGAAATACAAGTAACTCAAAGGATGTTTGGGATAACCATCCTCTAAGGATCCGTGGAACTGTCTACAATGTAGAAATATACACTACAACACCGTGGTCATTTCAAATTAATTTATTCTTCAAACCCAAATATCATTTCATTTCAAATATATCTATTTTCCTAAATAATATATATAGGTTAAATAATTTATAAGATAAAGTATTTAATTTCCTCAAGTCTCACAAATCGATTCAAATCAACTCAAATTCCAAATTCAAATTTATTCAAAGCTCAATTCAATTCAGTTCTAGACCATTTAAATTTTCAATATATTTCAAAGCTTTAATATTCAACATTTTCAAAGTTAAATTTAACAGTTTCATATAACTCTTATTTAACTTCATTATTATTTAATCAGGGAATATTCACTTAATAAATTCAATATCATTTAACTAGCCTTAAATTACATTTTTACTAAATATTTCCTTAAATTTATTTAAACAAGAAATATCCATTAAATTACTTAAATCAAACCCAAGTTATAAATCATATCTTAAATCTCAATTTCAATAAGTTTCAAATCGGTTTAATTAAATAAAATTATCTTCCCAACCTTAACTTATTCAAATTAAACCATATTATATGTATTAACTCAATCTTAATTAAATTATATATTATTATTAAATCTATATACATCATTACCACTTATATATAATTATTTAAGAATCAACATTTATTAAAACCATATATTTCTTTCCAAAACTATAGAAATTATTTTTCAAAATATTTATATATGGACCAACGGTGTCTATATATAATTTCTTATCCTATGGTCAAGTGGTACGGATATTTATCATTTCAATCCGTAATTTAAATACATACGGGTATATATCATTTCGACCTGCAAATCCCAAATTCAATTCAAATGAAAATCGCTTGGGTCTATCATTTCAACCCATAACGAAATTCTCCTATTCTACAGTTCGTTCGGGTATGTATCATTTCAACCCATAGTGAATTCTAAACTACAGGGAACTTGCAGAGTGATAACAGATAATATAATAATATAAAACAGGCATATATCAACAATAACAATATAATATAAACAATAGGATATGGTGTCATATCCCACAGGTGAACAGTTATAGATAATAGCATATATAACAATTTAAATAACTAGAGTAGCATATTTCAATTGTCGTTTCAATTGAAATCAAATTTAATAAATACAAGAACGTTAATCGTGAGTGATTGCTCACCTTTCGAGGTTAGAGAATTTGAAAACAGAACGAGCTACGAATCCAAGCGCGAATTCCAAAGTAAAGCTAGATTGGCACGATTTGACGAACAAAGCTGATAACACGAATTGATGAAACAAACCAAATTAGTTTTGATATAACTGAAAATATATACATTATTACTATTATTATATTTTTTTTCCTCTCAAAATTTAAATTTAAGACAAATCAAAATAATACAAAATCATTATTTAAATTAACTCATATATTGGAGTCAAGTATATATCAAAATACATAATATATGTTGAAATAATTTCTTATATAAGTATATACTCAACCATATCATTACTTATATATATAAAACGAACATATATAGATCTACATATTTAACTTGCCTACATAAACACTTGGGAATCAATAATATATAAACGACTGTATAGGAATATTTTTTTATAAACAACTAAGCTTTTGGAAAATAAAACTATAACTTTTATAACAAGGACGGATGTATAATAAGCAAATTAAAATCGAACCCAAATTATGATATAAAATATATATAACACTAAATTTAATATACATCCTTAAACACTTTCGAACATATTTAATATACTTAGACTACATATAAATGTAGTAAATAAAAAAAAACCTTTATATACTTAGCAAAACCTCCGGACATATATGCATACTGACTTACTTGAATAAAACAAACAATATATACATATAACTCGGTTATAAACCGAACAGATCTCTATATATATATATATATATATATGTATGTATGTATGTATATGAACCCATATATACAACAGCACAACGGCCGAAACTTATACTGTACTATGCTAAAATATCTAACTAATATATCATAAATAACAAATATATATGCCTATAAACAAATTGTATAAAATATATGTATTCAATATATAACCGATAGTAACCCATCACTAATATATACATATATATAAAATATAGTATCAAATAAACCCTGTTATACATTTGAGTAAACTTTTTCTTATAATATAACATATCATATTAACGTATATATTATAACACGAAATCTGTAAATACCTTAAACCAAAAATCTACAGACTCATATATACATCTCACAGTATTACAAATCTATACAACCAACACCTGTGAACTATATTTGAAATATAAGTATTTGAAATATATTTATAAAACAAACTATATAACAACTTATAATATAATATAATACTTTTGTTATGATAATGTACTATAAGTCTATACTCCACCTATACAAACATACTTAAATTATATGCATACTAACAAATGGATGCAGGCTTCTTCAAATGAACACGTGCAAACCCCCTTTTTGATATTCAAACTAATGCAGACCATAGGTATATATATATGCTGTATATGCAGACCAATATACTAACGTATACATGTTAGACTATGCAAACTAAAATAGATGTAACCGAACACATATAACCAATATATAAATATTTATACTGCACCCAAAACATAATATATATATCTAATATATATAACTAATAAAACATATATATAATTACCTCAGCAAAAGAAGGCACGAGTGCAGAGGAATTGAAGTTCAAGTGGTGGTAGGCAAGAGGGGTAAGGGGATCAGTACATGAGGAAATGATGGCCATTCGCGTTGGAGGAGATGCAGGCGGCCATGGCCGGAGAAGGGTGAGGAAGGGTTGACGCTCAGAAGCGGAGGATGGCGCAAAGGCGTGGGCGCGTCAGGCTGAGTGTGTGGCAGGTTGAAGTGGAATAGGGAGGATGGGAAACAGCGATTTGGGGTCGGCTAAGGTGCTCGGCCGGAGGTGGATGTTGATGGCGAGGACGGTGGTGGGCAGCGGTGCGGTGAAAAATGGTGGTGGAGGCACAAACAAGTTCTGGTGGATGAGGCCGATGGGAAGGTGTCGGCCTTGTTTGCATTTCTGAGAGAAAGTGTGGAGAGGGGAAGGAATGGCTTCAGGCAAACAAAATGAAGAAAAGGAGTAAGGCAACAATAAAATGAGAAGGGGAAGATAGAGGGTGACAGCAAAACAAAAGAAGAAGAAAAAATAAAGTCTTGCCTTCCAAAAGAAACGAAGAGATAAAAGTAAATGCATGAGCGTGAACCCCGAAACGTTTTGCCTTTTCATTTTTTTTTTCTTTTTGAATGCCTAAACTGACGAATGGGAATGGAAATGGACACAAACATACATGCGTGACTATCACAGCCAGTTGAACGCAACAGAAATGCAAATGGTCACAATTTGCATTCTACTGATTCCGTACGGAAAAATCCAAACGGAGCTAGAAACGTCCGAATCTCGCGAAACGAATTACGCAGTCCGATTCAGAGTGTTCTAAAAAATTTCTCATGTTGACATATTTAGGTTTCGGAAAACTTTTAAATTCAACTATTATTAACCGATTCAAATTGAAATAAAATTTCACAATAAAATAAACTTCAATATTATCATATGGAAATTTACTAGTAGCTATATTGAAATAGACGTACTCCAAATAATAAATTTTTATTTTCAAATTTTATTGTTTAAAATTTCACAAAATCTCAATTAATTATCCCATTAAAAAATTTCGGGTCGTTACAGCAAATGACAGTTCGGTCGATTGACGTATATGACCAGTCGACTGAACCTGGAAACAGAAAGCTTCTGTCCATCTATCAGTCGACTGGCAGTCGACTGAACTTGGAAACAGAAAGCTTCTATCCATCTATCAGTCGATAGGAAGTCGACTGAACCTGAAACCCGAGAGTTTCTAGGCATGTTTCAGTCGACTGACCCTACAGTCCAGTCGACTGAATCTGGGAAGTCTGCATTTTTGCTTATTTGAGGCAGTTTTGTGTGGGTTTCCGATTTTTAATCGATTCTTGTCGATCCAGTTAGTTGTTATCACTTATTATCGACTTTGATGACTTCTTTCTTTGGATTTTTTGGGAATATCCATTTGATGGATTTGATATCGATTTCTATGGTTTTGATTCACGTCTTCGAATGTGAATCTTTGGTGATTGATTGTCTCTACAATCATTTTTCGTGATTTGTCACTTTAAAGTACAAAGGTTTCTATACTAGTAGTAAATATTCAAACTCTTTCACAAAACGATTTCAACGCTACTTTTAAATACAAAGCTCGTTCTTAAAACCGTTTTCCAATCTATTAGTATATACAAACCTTTACCTCACTCGTATGAGAAATCTAATTAAACGGCTTAGCAAAACAAGTGGTATGAAACACTTGCGTTTACTTTGTCGGTTAATTCTTAGACTTGTTCGATTGAAATCTTGTGACAATTTTCGAGTGGAAATCTATAATTTGTTCGTAAATATTTAAGTTAAGCTAGTGGTTATGGGACATGAAGCTCAACTCATCTATTTACTAGCTTAGTGTAATCGACACTTCTTATTGATCAATGGTGATCATTTTGTGATTTAGACTAGCGATGTGCGATGTCTATTTGTTTGTGTGGGGACTAAAAACCCCGTTTGTGGAACTTCGGTTCAATTTGGTGGGGTAGCTACCCATGGCCTTCGGGCCGTTTGTGGAGCTTCGGCTCAAAATTGATGGTTAGCGACCATGGAATAGCGTTCCATTTTTTACACACGTGTTGGTGAGTTTTCATGCTCCCGTTTGTGATAGGCCTCCCCCCTTTGTGATTTCTGGATTTCTAGTTGATGATTTCTAGAATTTGTGTTTCACCAATTTTTGGTTATAGGCATTGATGAGCTCTATCAATTATTTGTGTTTTTGGTGAATAATTTAAAGAATATGACATTCTTTTGGTGTTTGAGAATATTTGAGATGATTTGGGATATTGTATGATTTTTGTTGTTATTTGATGTATACTTGTCGCAGTATGGCATTATTGTTATCATACGTTTTTGTCATATCTCTTATCATATCTCACTTTATATGATATTTATAGCTAGACTGATCTGTTTATTATTTTCTTCTTAAATAATACTCGGGTCAGACTGAGGTATTTTAGGTGCTCTTGCTTGACTTCTTATCAGGGTCCGTCACCTGACTTTTGGCTAACTACTTTAGTTTAGTAGTTTTTGTTGTTATACATTCGTGATATAGACTCCTTGATGTATAGTTATTCTTTTGTCTAGCACTTGTATTTATTCTTTTGTGATGTAGTGGATCTAGTTTGACCACTACTTTGATGTACACTTCTATGTGTTATATTCATATCTGTTTCCACCTTTGTGATATGAATATCTGTGACTGATTTGTGTTATGTTTATTTCTATATTTGTTTCCGAAGGCCACTTAGCCACTGTGTAGTAGCTTTGATTTTGTATTTGATATGTCAGATTTCCTCTTGAAACGAAATGTAAGTTATATTATCTGACATATCGGTACTCGCACAAAGTAGTTACACAGATGGTCGCTCCTCAACAGCCTTATTCTTTGTACTAGTCGATGGCATTACCCCGTACTGTCCTTGGCTAGTGTGAGTATAGAGGTGGGGCGTCACAGAGTTCTTTGTTTACATTTTGTTCTGAAGATTCATTTATTTCTTGAGAATTTTCATTAAGTTTATTTTTTCTGTATTTTGAATAGTACTTGTAGATTGATTTATATTAGTTATTTCAGAATCATCTTTATACTTGTTATAATTTTGTCGAAGGAAATGTGTAAAGTTTCTTCAATGGTATTTGTTTTTTTATTAAAAAATTCGTTAAGCTTTACTTCTTTCTAAATAACTGATAAAAATTCCTTCATCTGCTTTAGAATCAAATTTACCAAGATTATCTTTAGTATTTAAAATAAAAAAATTTGCTCCAAAAATTCTATATTAAGATATTCTAGGTTTTCTTTGATTAAAAAGCTCATATGGAGTACATTTAGTTTTTGGTTTTATTGAAACGCGGTTTAGAACATGACAGGCAATAGCGACCGCTTCAGCCCAGAAATTCTGAGGTAAAGTAGTGCTATTTGCTAAAGTTCTAGCACATTCTTGTAAAGTTCTATTCTTTCTTTCCACAATGACACTTTGGTGTGGTGTTTTGGAAGAAAAATTATGATTAATTCCCTTCTTATTACAAAAGTTTGTAAAATCATCGTTTTCGAATTCTCCTCCGTGATCGCTTATGATATTTTCAATTTTTTAAATCTTTTATTTTACAAAGTTTTTAAACACTTCAAAATTATCACTTTTACGTTTTAAAAACAAAGTCCAAGTAGACCTTGAGAAATCATCAATTATTACAAAAATGTATTTATTATGATTATTGAGCTAACTTGAGTTGGACATCTTACAATCTCATGTTTTGCTAATTTATCAACTATACTAAATTTATAAGTATTGATTAGTTGATATTTCATTTATAGATTTAAAATATGATTTTTTTTAATTTCCTTTTTGACAAGCGTTACATAAATTTCTTACTTTAAAATTCAATTTAGGAAGATCTCTTACAATTTCATGATTTCCTAATTTATTTAATAATTTAAAGTTAATATGACAGAAACATTTGTGCCAAAGCCAAGGATCATTAGACCTTGCTATAACGCATATATTAATCTCATTGTTAAATTTCATATTTAATACGCAAATATTCCATTTTATTAAACCTTCAAAAATTAGTCTTTCATTTTGATCGAAATATTATAATTATCTTTTTAAAATTAATCTTAAAACCTTTATCACATGATAAACTAATACTTAAGAGGTTATGTTTTAAATTTTTAACCAAATAAACATTAGTAATTAAAAGCGAGTTTGGATTACCACCATTGCCGACATCCCCTATTCCAATGATATATCCTTTGGAATTATCACCGAAAGAAATAATGCCTCCATCTATTGGTTTGGTGTTTGTTAGTGTTAACCCGCCTTTTGGCAAGGCAGCATACATGCAGATTTAACCCAATCGACTGCACGGGTATCGAGGTTGGAATACTATGGGTTTGACTCGACTGGATGGATAGACGATCAATCATGGATGATAAACATGTTTAGAAAGCCAGGATTCAGCAAAGTCGATGGACAAAAGGCGCGAGATAGTTGAAATATGAGTTTCGACAAAAATCGGGTCGTTTTGGGATGGTTGAAGTTTTCTTCGAGTCACTTGTAGGTTTACGTCGGGTTTTCACCTAGTCTGCTTCGAGTCAGAAGAGGCTTTGCTTCAAGTTACATGGGATCGGTAAGTTTTGGAGGGGTCGGTGATAACTTCGGGTCGGTAGGCTATTTACTTCGGGTCACTACCCGGGTCACTTGGGGTTGGCATATTTTTATGGGATCGGCATGTATCTTGAGGGGTCGGCATAAAAAGATGGGTTCGGCACTACTTTGGGTCAAGGAGAAAGCATCCTCGGGTCGGCAACAGGTTCTCGGGTCGGCACAAAAGCTTGGAGATGGGGTCGGCATATTCTCAGGTCGGCATGTTCTTACTTGAAGTCGCATGGCAGTTTGCTCCGAGTCACAAGTCAACTTGCTTCGGATCATGACTCGGGTCACTTGGGGTCGGCTGTGAGGAGTTGGGATCGGCATGTTTTTGGTTGGTTTGGGTCGGTAATGGAAATACTTCGAGTTGGTATTGGGGAAATCGGGTCGGCATAAAGCAAGGGGTTGGTATGTTTTTGCTTCGAGTCGTACTGCAATCTGCTTCGAGTCGCATGTCAACTTGCTTCGGGTCGTGACATGGGTCACTTAGGGTCGGTTGTGAGGAGTTGGGATCGACATGTTTTTGGTTGCTTTGGGTCGGTAATGGAAATACTTCGGGTCGGCCTTGGGGAAATCAGATTGGCATAAAGCAAGGGGTTGGTATGTTTTTGCTTGGAGTCACATTGCAATCTGCTTCGGGTCAAAATAGAGGCTGCTTCGGGTCACTACCCGGGTCTCTTGGGGTCGGTATAATTTATACTCCAGGTAATCAGTGGTCGACAGTATGGACTCGACTATGGTTTTGGTGGGCCCGTATCGTCCAGGAAGCCCAGTAACCCAGATTTTTTCCTATAAATACGGCAGGCGGGGCTTCAGAAAAGGGATTCTCATTCTGTTCTTCCATAACTTCTTCTACAAAGGCTGTTCAAGTTACTCTGCCATTTTTTGTTTTAAAAACTTGGGATTGTAACTGTAATCAATTCTTTAATCAATAAAAAGGAAATTTCTGGAGTGGACGTAGGCCGGAGTTAGCCGAACCACTATAAATCCTGTCTTATTACTATTTTCATTTTAATTTTGATTGTTCTTCATATTTATTTCCTCTTCATATTTACTATCTGTGAACTGTAACTGTGAATTGGTAGTTTCAATGGCGTTTGGGTGTTAGTGACCAATTTTGGTGCTAACAGTTAGGATATTGAAGTTTCATGTCATATAGTTGGAACATCGGCATGCAGAATCCATCTTCTCATTTTGCTAATGTGAGTGGATACCTACAAAAAATAAGTAAATATATCAGTACCCATTTCCTATGTTAAGGTATTGGAGGTTAAGTTTTAGGTAACTATACCCAAAAGGGTTTGGTAGAACCTTTGAAAAAACAATTAACATTATTATAAACATCAGTGAAAAATTTATCTATATGTTTCTTTCTAATTAGGTTGTTATTTGTTTATTATAATTATCTTATTTTCAAAAATTCCTTTTTCCTTTTTTCAGTTGTTACTAGATTTTTAAAATTTTGTATATAGAGAACTATATTTCGTTGGAGTTTTCTTGTTCTTATTTTTCTTGAAACCCAAACTATTTTTATTATGTGGTGGTCTTGAAATCTTTATCAAATTTTCTTAACCTTTATTAAATTTGGAAACATTTATGGAAAGATTTTCTAATTTTTCTTTAAAATCTAAATTTTAAGATTTTAAATTTTCTATTTTGGAAGTTAATTCGTGGTTTTCTTTTGATGACTTGACGTTTTCATTTCTATGTCGACTGTCTTACACCATCGGCACCTAATATAACTATATAGTGTGCTGCTGCAGTGCCTGACCGATATAAGATGATTGCCAAAGGTTGAAAAGAAATAAAACATCATGGAACCTAACATATATCTCACAGCGCATTGGATAAAATATAATAATCATCGTAGATATAAAATAGGAGAGACAATAATAATTAAGTGAGTCAAATATCAGAGTATAGATCCATAGAGTTATACAACATTGTAATGGAGTTTATACAAATGGAAATAAACTCAAATAAAACTATCTCAATAGATAAACAAATAATGTCTAGGCTCCATGGTGTTGCACGATGGAATAAACAATAGTATATACATCTATAATATGAGAAAGCTCCATCATGCTCGTCCTCTGCACATCCATCATGTATCACCCATACCTACTACCGTTAACTAGGTTTTAAACTTAGAGAGGTCAATGGAAGTTTAAATGTCGAAACAAAGACGAAACGACTTAAAACTTGGCAAGTATGCTTATATGGACAAAAGAAATAGCTCAAGAAAAGTTGGATTGGAAATGTGTTAAGGAGAAGAGTCGGTACCAAGTTATAGGCATGAGTTAGTATCGAGTTTCATACCACATCACCAACTTATCAAACTTTTCACAAGTGGTTCTCAAGCTCTTATGGGCAAGTCCTAGTGATTTCATAGAATTCCAGACAGCCTGTCTTAAGAATTGAAGAGTTAGCTCCAGTAAACTGTAGAACAAGCCAAGTCATGGAGGAATGATCATCAAAACAAGTCATTAACCTATGAAAACATAAGGGCGCCCCAAAATGAAGTAAGAAACACAATGCAAAAGATGAGGAAGGGTTCCCCCTCAGGGGATAACTCGGTGCCGAGTTAAGGGATAACTCGGCACCGAGTTATAAGGATAAGTCGGTGGCTCCCCAAACTTCTCACACTACTATAGGCCAATATCTGGACCTCTCTAGTAGCGGGCTTTTGATCCAATATGATTGCTACCCCTGTAAATACAAACTATAGAGCAACCAAAATAGGATATGATTTCTACCATCACTACGCAGGAGCTCTATCTCTTCTTCAACCCTTTCCTCTACACAATAGTCACCAAGGCAGCTCCTCTAAGCAATTCTAGGACTTAGAATCTGTCTAACTCCTATACATGTAACTCATTCTCTCTCAAACCCCTTGTAATCTCAAGTAAACTATATCAAATCAATAAGCAACAAAGCTATAAAGTGGACGTAGGCCATAGATTACCGAGCCACTATAAAATCTTGTCTCTCTTTCGTATTTCTATTTATTTTTCTTTTATTATTACAACTATCTGCTAGATCTAGGTCCCATAGGTTCCCAACAACCTATTATTGGGTGTTGATCCATTTTGGCATTAATATTTTGGTGCTTTCACTAAGAAAATCTGAATCCAGGCTTAAATCTAGCTTTCTATTTTGGACTGGAAGGGATGCAGCGGTTAGATCCATGGAATTTGCTTTGAGGATTTGTAGGCTTCCTGTTGGAAATCAATTGCACCTAGAAAATAGAGAACTTCTTCTGGAAGATCTACAAATGCAACAGTTGGAGGTGATGAAGCAAACCCTCAACAAACTAAAATTAACAACACTAACAATCAGTAGACGGAGGTTAATACTGGAAATCTAGCACCAGAATCCTCCATTCAATATGAAGTTGTAACCAAAGGAGAGCTTAACCAGATGGTTAATGAACTTGACCAGAAAATGGTTAATAGCCAAAAGGCTCTCATGGATAAGACCGATGCTTTGCTAGCACTGTAGCCACCAAGTGCTCCGAGAGCTAAGCAAGAAACTACAACTGTTATGGAACAAGACAATTCCTCTTTTTTGGGCTTGAATAGGAGGAACGGTAAACAAAAGCAGAAGGAGGTCGTTAGTGGAGTATCATGATAGAAGGCAATGGAAATACTCCTCCCACTAGGAAATAGCTTATTGGAAACCCAAATTTTGGAGTAAATACTCCCTAAGAGAATATTTCAATGCTTGTCTCTAACTCAAAGGATGACATAAAGCTTGATGAAGGTGGACTGGGACTGAACGCTAATGTAAATAGGCATAATGCCGGAAATGAAGTTCAAGCTGTCATAGTAAAACCAATTGCGTGCCAACGGAACTCTATAGGAGTGGTTCTTCCATAGAATGGCGAACCTAGGCTTTAGCTGGCAAGCCTAGACTGGTGGCGAAGTCAAACACTCGGTGTAGCCCCTGATGGTCATCCTGTAGAACACCATGCTAGCAAGGAGTATACACTGACAAGGTCAAACTATTGGTGGAGGAGAGTAGGGGCAAGAAGAATGACGACTGGGGTTCTGCACCTAGCCAAACTCCATTCATGGAAAATGTTCTAAGAGGAGAGTATCCTAAAAAGTTCACTATGTCGACTATGCCATCGTACAACTGAACAACGGATCCTAAATAGCATTTGTACAAATACGAGTGGCATATGGATGAAGCTAGAGCTACGGATGTTGTTTGTTGCATATGTTTTCCTATCTTCTTGGAAAGGGTCGCTTTCATATGGTTTATTAGACTTCCATCGCGATCCATTTCTACGTTTGACGAATTGGAAAGAAAGTTTCTATAATAATTTAGACTCCCCACTACATGACTGAAGGACATGATGTCCTTATCTGGCTTTTTCCAAGGACCCAAGGAGTCACTGAAATCTTTCATGAACTGGTTCAACGTCGCGGTTACTAAGGTAAGTAACCCAAAGGAGGATATGAACTTTATGCCTTTGGTCCAAGCAATTCATTAGGACACAAATTTCGATAGGGGATTAAGATGAAGCAACGAACTACCATGGAGGAATTTAACCGGAAGGCAAGTCGGTTTCTGTGATTAGAAGAGGCAGATGCAATGGAAGGCAAGGATGGCAATGACCAACCGAAGGAATTGATTCAAAGTAATGTGGTAGTCAAGCAAGATAAAGACAGTTCTAAGGCTACTACAGGAAATGCAGGGGAAAATGTGAATCAGAAAAGGAGAAACCAGAACTTCGGTAGGCATGATGAGAATGGAAAGTGAATTATGAATCTAAGACTCGAAGAGTACACACCATTGAATGACAGTCTGGAGAACATCTACCTTGCTACTCAGGAAACTGAGCGATACAACAAACTACCCAAGAGGGAAGAATCTGAACAACAAAGAGATCGGGAAAGGTTTGCCACTTCCTCAAAACACACGGGAAGAACATGAATGAGTGCTGACATATGAAGGACTTAACCGAGGAACTGATAAGGAACAACATGCTCCAACAGTACGTGAAGAAATCCTAAAATTCTGACCAACCTGTTGGACCCCAAGTTCCGAGTACTTAAGGAAATCAGTCTGGACCCAGCGGAGAGGGGCCCAGACGGACGGATCAGGGACTTGTTGTTAGTACCATCACCAGAGGCCCTCACCCAATGTAAAAGAGTTAGGGCGAGATGGAATGATATGCTAGTTCGTTAAAGCATGCTCCTTGGGAAACTTGTTATGCCATTGAAGATGAAGCTCCGACCAAGCAGTAGAAAATGATAACTAATGACATTAAATTCCAAAATCAGGATACTGAAGGTATAAAGGTGCCAACTTTTGACCTAATCGTGATAACAATTAAGTCGAGCCAGTAGTTGTGCGTCGAGTGCTGGTTGATAGTGGAAGTTCTGTTAACATCCTATTTCAGCAAATATTTGATCAGATGAAGATTAGCATGAAGGATGCGACCGCTTGCGGGATGAAGACTCAAGGTTTTACAGGTGAATCAAAATAGCCGGTTTGGACAATCGACTTGCTTGTAGAACTCAAAGAAGGGGAACGAAGGGTTGTACTCATTCAAACCATCGTGATAGTTGATGAATTCTCAGCTTACAATGCTTTTTTAGGCCGACCGGTCCTCACTGACTTCAAAATCGCTTTGGCTCCATGGTGCCTCACAACGAACTTCGAAGTGGAGAATGGGGTTGGAGTTCTAAGAGGAGACTAAAGCAATGCAAGAGAATGTTATGTAGTTGAGTTGCGCAAAGCTAAATGACGTAAAAAGGGAAAGAATGTGGGGAAGTCTCTCCATATTCATGAATCGCAAGCATAGCAATTACAGAACCGCCCCTGGCTCGGGGACCATAACCGCTTCAACAGGGCTTTGGACCCTAGGAAGAATAGCTCAGGGGAGGTACGGGCACCACCTGTGGAGTTTACGATAGTTATCTCAGTCGACATGGATGATCCAACTTAGGTCCTGAAGGTAGGTTCGCAGCTTGGAATCAAGATGTAGCAGGAGTTGATTAAATTTCTTTATGCCAACCTGGACGTGTTCACTTGTACACATTCATATATGTGTGGGATATCATCGGAGATAGCAAGTCATGCACTTAATATCGATCCTAAGTTTACACCAGTGAGGCATAAGAGTTGCAGTCTGGGTCCAGAGCGATCCACTGCATTTAAGGAAGAAGTGGATAAGCTGCTGGTCAATGGCTTTATCCGCGATGCGACATACCCGGAGTTGGTATTGAACCTCGTGTTGGTTTGACAATTGAATGGAAAATGGTGAACTTGCATCGACTACTTAGACCTAATCAAAGCTTGCCTAAACGATAGCTTTCCATTTCCTAAATTCGACCAGCTTTTTGACGGAATCGTGGGGCACGAACTGCTCTCATTTATGGATGCCTACTCCGAATACAATCAGATCATGGTGCATGAGCTCGATCAGGAGAACACCAGCTTCATTACTGACTTGGGACTATACTATTATCGAGTGATGCCGTTCGGTCTTAAGAACGCTAGAGCTATGTACCAAAGATTGGTAAACACAATGTTCAAGAATCGGATCGGACGAACAATGGAAATATATGTAGATGGCATGCTCCTGAAGTCACCGGTATTTGGAAATCATCTGGATGGTCTCTCAGAGATGTTTGAGATCCTACGAAAGTATGGAATGAGATTGAATCCGCTGAAGTGTTCATTCAGTGTTGCTTTTGGAAAATTTCTAGGTTTCATCGTGAATGGAAGGGGTATCGAGGCCAATCCGGAGCAGATCATCACCATGCGCAATGTCACAGCCCCTACAAAGAAGGAGCTACATAGTTTAAATGGAGAAATGACAGCATTGAGGCGATTTATCTGCAAAAAAATGGATAAGTGCATACCATTGTTCGATGCATTGAAGAAGGGAAATAAGAATTTAAAATGGAATCAAGGTTGCTAGACAGCTTTCTAAGAGTTATTACAACATATGGAGCACCACTAGTTCTATCTAAACCAATGGACAAAGAAGATTTGTTTGTTTACTTGGTAGTGTCTTCCCACGCACTAAGTGCCACACTTGTGCATGAGGAGGCCAGGATTCAGCGACCCATTATTGCATCAACAAACGCTTCACAAGAGCTGAACGAAACTACCAGAAGTTGGAAAAACTGGCGTACTGCTTACATATAGCATCAATAAAATTATGACCATACTTCCAAGCTCACCTAATCAATGTGTTGACGGATGAACCTTTGAAACAGATACTCTATCGACTCGAGACTTCGGGATGACTTCTAAAGTGGAACATCGAATTGAGCCAGTACGATGTGACTTATAATCCTCGGAGAGCGGTTAATGGATAGACGTCGACTAATTTCATTGTCGAGTTCATGATTCGAGATGAGGAGGAGGAAGACACTACGATTATGATATCGCAATGGAAATTGTTTATTGATGGCAAAGAGCAGGATTTGTGCTTGTAACTCCCGAAGGATGATCGATCTGCTAGGCTCTAAGGTTGGAATTCCTTGCTACTAACAAAGAGGTAGAGTACAAGGCGTTAATAGCAGGATTGAAAATTATGAAGGACCTAGGAATAAAAGCTCTGCATATATACAGCGACTCTTAATTGGTCGTTTCTCAGGTGAAAAGGGAATATCAGCTAAGGGAGCAAATCTCGCCCCTTACTTGTCAAAGAAATAGGAATTACTCAATGACATCGAACACCACACAATAACTCATATTCCCAGGGAGCAGAACGTGAAGGCCGATTACTTAGCCAAACTGACCAGTTCTGGAGATGCACAATCCATAGGATTGGTTCCAATTGAAGTGTTAATGGCTCCAAGTATAGATCAGATGGATGTGAATTGGGTTTTGGAGACCGCGGAGGAGAAAGAGTCGTGAATGATGCCAATCAACAACTACCTCCTCAAAGGAATGCTCTCTAGAGACCGGAATGAATGAAAGAAGCTTATTCGGAAGGCACCATGATTCATAATGCAGGATAGAGTGCTATATAGGAGAGGATTCTCTTACCCTTTGCTTAGGTGTGTAGCCAAAGATGAAGCCAGAAAGGTCCTCACAGAGATCCACAAAGGTAGTTGCGGTGACCACACAAGAGGGCAAACTCTTGCAAAGAAAGCTCTCCATTATGGATATTTCTGGCCGATGATCAACCATGATGCGGTAGATTACTCCAGGCCGTGTGATCAATGCCAGATATTTGCAAAGATTCTGAGAAACCCATCTACTGAACTTACACAAAAGGTCAACCATTGGCCGTTTGTAATCTGAGGAATCCATCTAATTGGCATGCTACCAATAGCAAAAGGGTGAGCCAAATATGCTATCGTTATAGTTGATTACTTCACAAAACAGGCTGAAGTAGAACTGCTTGCCACAATTACTACTAAAATAGTAATTAAGTTTGTGATAGAAAATATTATTTGCAGGTTTAGAGTACCACAGAAAATCATCACGGATAATGGAGCTCATCTCGAACGTGATGAATTTAAAGACTTCTACAAGCATTACCGATCGAGAAGAGCTTTTCGGCGGTAGTGCACTTGCAAGCAAACGGGTAAGTGGAGGTAGTTAAAAAAATCATCAAATCCACCATAAAGAAATGACTAACCAAAGCTAAAGGAAATTGGGTTGATGAACTTCCGCTTGCACTATGGACTTATAGAACAACACACAAACCTACACTCATCATTTTCTTTGGCATATGGCTCGGAAGCTATGATCCCAGTGGAGCTGGAAGTCCCCTCTCATCATATGAGACACTTCAATCGGTGGGAGAATGAGCAGCTGCTGCTCGAGTCACTCAACAAGATTGATGAGAAGTGGGAGGAGGCCGAACTGAGGACTGTCGCTTACCAGAAAATAGTGGCATGGCATTTCAAAACTAAGGTTCACAACCTCACCTTCGAATGGGAGATCTCATCCTAAAATGGATCTTCCCGAGTATGGGAGCACTTGGCCCAAATTGGGAAGGACCCTACGCAATCGACCACAAACTTGGAGACGGAACATTCAAACCGACGATGGTTGATGGAATTATGATTCCTTATGCTTGGAATAGCGACTCGCTGCAGCCCTACTTCATCCAATACTTATCTATGTATTTCTATTTTTACAAATAAGCCACCAAGGAACACTAGGGGCATTGTAAATAGACAGGACTTGTCTTTCCTTTTATTAATAATATACCTTACTTCTTGACCTAATGGAACCGCATTCTTGTAAGCAAACCGCTGAGTGGACAAAGAAAATTGACTCAAACCATCGAATCAACGGGGAAAATTGATCCACGCCTTCTAAGAACTGGCTTTGATCCATCAACGTTGCGAAGGCCCAACCACTTGTGTGCCACCCATAAGCTGTATGTCGCTGCTTGAACTGATGGAACCGCATTCAAGTACACAATACTCCTTGTGCACCACCTATAAGCTGCACATCGCTGCTTGAAACAATGGAACCGCGTTCAAGTATGCAATACTCCTTGTGCACCACCAATAAGCTACACGTTGCTTCTTGAACCAATGGAATCGTGTTCTTGCAAGCAATACACATTTTCTAAGTACCAGTATTGCCTCGGCAACGCTAGGAAATTCATCCATTCTCAAGCAATCGATGTTACCATGGTAACACCAAGAGCTTATTCAAATTTTCTAAGCACCAGCGTCGCCTCGACAACATCGGGAAAGTTTTTTATTGAAGGATTGGTAGCATTGCTCCGGCAATGTCTTGAAAATCCAAACCGCCGAATTGATAATGTAAATCAATCCCTATCTTTTAAGTACTGGCGTTGCCCTAACAACGCTAGGAAAATGAAAATCGCTAAGTTAGTTGGGAATCAACTCATAACTATCCAGGCTCGACATCGCCCGGAGATAGGCGACATCGAAAGAAAATTCAAGTACTTGAGCTATTCGTAAGTTTCCAAAGATAGAAACTAATGTGCGAACAGGATCCCAAAACTAAACTTGGAAGAAGCTAATGGCAATCAAGGAACGGACTTTAAATCGAGCATCAGAACCATAGGTTTTTGGAGACAGGAGCCTACTGTGCAACCCAGACTGGGGCAACCGAATGAGTTGCCCAAAACAACAGGTCTCTAACCAACTGCTTGAACATTGCGTTCGGAGTAACCAGTCATATGGAATAGAGGGCGTACATACATTATCGGGATGAGCTAAACTGAGATACACCACAGTTCTGTTATGCCTGGAATATTTTTGCAAATCACAACTAAGCTAAGTAATTTAATATGCTAAATAACTATAGAATATTATTTACAAGTACAGAGATACGATAAATAAGCAAGTTGCACTATTACATGCACAGAGTTGCGGTAAGTAAAGGCATTACACAAAACAGCAATATATGATATGGAAATTCCAAGACCGGAAATTGTATTATATATACATGCAGTGGAACATAAATAGGCACAGTACATAGAATACATGAAAAGTACACAAGAGAGATTACAATAGAAAAGTTAATCTTTCATTACTAACACCTTTTTATGTATATAGATAAACAGCGGGGGTCATACCCGCATAATATCGGCCTATTTTAAATATTAAAATGCAAAATACATACTCCACTCAAAAAAATAAAAACACTCTATACAAACTAGATTGACTCAAAAACATACAAAAACTACAAGTTCTTTACTCCACCTGCACTGGATCGCATCACTTCTTACCGTCCCGATGGGAGTAATCTTTTTTTCCTTATTGCCTTTTTCTTTCTAGAATGAGCGTGTCCCTCTTCGGCACTAGAATCGAGCTCCCAAGCCGACAGGTGGGTACGTCTCTGGACTTTGGCTTGCCGACCTTGATTGTGAATGGCAGAATCCTACGTTGAGCATCCCTCGGTTCCTTCTTCAACTTCATCTTCTCTTTATGCTCCTTCTGTAGTCGCTATGCCATCGACTCTTTGTCAGTCGGGTCAAAAGCACCGACGATTTGAATGTCCTCCTCCTGAGACATCGAGACATCCTCCAAGTTCTACAGTGCTGCTATATGCTCAAAGTCGGGTCCAGTCCCGGAGATTGAAATAGGAATTGTAGGAAAAGCCACTACGGAGACAATGGTAGAGGCAGTAAAGATGGCAGTGGCTTCCGAGCCCTGTGTAGCTGGAGGAGGAGGTAGAAGAGATGGTTGACCTATAAGTTGGGAAACGCGGTTGTATAGTTTAGTAAAGGATTCTGGAGTGAACTGAAGCTTTTGGAGTATTAGAGAAATGAGGGAAATACCTGAACCAAGAGTTTGATTATTGATTTCAACTTCAAAACCCCTTCACCGACTTCCATTTTAGTAGGTCGCTCAATGACTGAGGGAATATATGGCTCGTGCAGGGTTTTAGAAGTCCGGAGAATGCAGGTGGTTGCGGAGCTAAACCTTGTAGATGTAGGAAAAGTCACTGCTAGCTCTTGGGATTTGGGAATGGATGTTTCGGCCTGACCCGAAGAACATGGGCCGACAAGAGCTTTAGTAGTGGCCTCGGCAGCATCCTTCTCTTTTTTCTCTCGTAAAAATTTCCCTTCTGACCGCCAAAAAGTCTATATCTTCAGAACTAAGGTAAGTATCCATGAGTTCCTCTTCGGAGCGCATATCCTCGGCCTGCTCTAACCTGACCAGTACTTCTTCCCAAAGGATAGCGAGGGTCCAGGGATCTCCTAGCCACCTCAAGCTGCCTTTGTTCATTATAGAGCAAGTGTAGCGCAGTGGTGTCCATTTGACTCACTACCTCATCATGCTCTCTTTGAAGGTCTGAGAGTTCCGATTGGGTAACCAGATGATCAATTTCAGCCGCTAACTTATCACTTTCAGCCTTTTCTGCTGCCTTTGCCAGTTTTACATTCTCCTCACAATGTCAAGTTCGGTAGCTTATTTAGCAATGGTAGCAGCCTGTTCAGTAATAGTCTGGTCCCGGACCTTGATGATGTTCTCTCTCTCATTGACTCGCTCCTTCAATCTAAATGACTCCTCATGAGCATCTTTGAGTTATTCCTTAATCATTAGAAGCACTCTGTTGTGGGCCTGGTTTTCCTCAATTAGTAGCTTGTTGCTTGCATCTTTTCCCTTTAAGGTCGCATCTTTATCAGTCTTTAGCTGAGCTATCTCATTATCACAATCCTCGATCCTTTTATCATAATCATCCCTTTCTACCTCAAATGAGAGGATTTGTGGGTGTTTGATTCTATTTACATCGGAGAGAGCTCGCACAAGACGCCGCCATTCAAACCCAGCATCCAAGTCCTCATGGACTGCCTTGAGATTTAAAAGAGAAGAAGCTTCATTTGTAGCCTTTATGGTCTGATCAGATTTGACCTCGTGCAAGAACAAATGAGGGAAAGCGGCTTAAAGTTGAGGTGGACCCGGTGGAAGTTCATATTTCTCACCACGCATAGAAGAAGTGGGAGCAACAGCATTAGTTATAGCCCAGGAGGATGGGATTTCCTGCATTGTAGTAGTTTGAGCTTCGATGCAAGGAGGAGTAATGGATGATGAGTCCTGCGGCGATCATGGGAGTCCTTGTGGCACTTGTGTGTGTCACCAGTGCATCACCTTCACCATCCCTCCTTCTCTTCTCTCCCCTCTCATGCTCTCATTCTAAACTGCGAGCTTCATAATCGGCTTCTCTATCCTTTGTCTTCCTCCTCTCCTCTTCAGTCTCATGGTAGGTGCGATGGGCTGGATCCAAAGTCTGATTCCTATAAGAACTAGAAAGTTGATGCAACTGATGGAATAATCCATGGCCCATGGAACCTGAAGCTAAAAGAAGAATAGAATTAACACTTGACTTTGAAACTTAACTCAATGTAGAAATGTGTGTCTATGATCCTAAAGTGGAGTATGTAATGTCGATGACCCCCATATACTCTACCAATCTATCGTCAGGGTTTCAAAGTTCGAATCTCTTCGCCCTCGCTTATGAAAGCACTTGAGGATATGTTGATATCCAAGCCAATCTCGCCTATCATCTCATTAATTGTGAAGTCTCCAAATTCATTCAAGTTAGTGGAGATGTCTCTCAGAGGATGTGAGTGTGTCGAATCTCCTACTAGGGTTTCTGTAACTGGACTCTAGGTCGATTGTGAAGTTTCAATAACTAGTTGTTCCAAAGGAGGAGAAATAAGAAGCTCAGGACTCAATGCTTCAGTAGCTAGCAGATCCAAATAAGGTAAGTTGGGAAGATTAGGGCTCATCTCAGTGATTCACCGCATGACCGATCCCTTTCATCGGTAGCATCAAAATCACTATCATCCTCATCAGAAGCCTCTTCTTTCTCTTCTATTACCATTGTTTGTTTTCCATCTCTTCTCTAGACCGATTCATCCTCCTTTGGGATCGGGGATAGTCTACTTGAATCATCATTGTCTCACAGAATATCTTCCTTAGTTTGCAAATTTGCATCAACCACTAGAACTTATTTAGGCTGAACTCCACCTGATGGGCCGCCTACGTCACCCTGAACGTTCTCGTTGGAGCTGCGACTCTGGGTAGTAGAATGGGAGCTTGTCCTAGGGCTGCTTGGCGCTGGAGAATCAATGTCAGCAGATCTAGCCGGGTGAGGCAGCCTATATTGCTGTAAGTTGTCATCTGTTAAAAGGAACTCAACAATCCGTCGCTTCTTGGTCACGACCTTTAAGTCCTCGAGCATTTCCTTATGCTCTTCCCCTTAGCCATATCTCAACAGGATTGCAAAAGGATGCATACTAAGTTATAAACTTGGAAACTCTGGCACCGGATAGACAAAAAGAGAAAAGATCTTACTTCTAATAAGCCACAAGCGATTGAATCCATCCACGTAATGCATGAGGAAATACTCGTTCTTGAAGGCAGAATGTTTATTATGTAATCCTTTGATGTTCTTATAACCTCTCCAGGCCTCTAAATCACATAAGATGGGCAATCTTGCCTTCTCTTGAACAGTATGAGGTATGTCAGCCCGGTAAACGTTAGAGGCCGTGCAAATGTATCTATGAAAAGGACATACAACAAGCTCAGTAGAGTGTGTCCATTTGGATGGACTTGGAACGGAGCAAGTCGAATCTCTTGTAAGAAATGACTTAGAAATGAGTTGAACGGTAGGACAGCAACATCGAGACACATATAACGATTGAAAGCCATGAAAAGGATTATGAGCAAGCTTGCCTCTTATCGGGAAATGAATGTCATGTTCCGGGATGTCGTGCTGAATACGAATGTTCTGAAGCGACTTGGCCGATAAGCTCGAAGGCACCTGCTCCGGTGGGTTAGTTATAATTCTCAGCCTTGGAGTGGTTGATGTATCACTGGACCAGTTGGCACCAACTGGCCTTGAGATTCAGAGGTCATCGGCTGGCTTGACCCGGTAGGAATGAAAGGTGAAGCCGTAGCTGTAGATGATCCAGCTTTTGAAAGAATGGAAATTCCCTCGACGGGCTTAAATGAGGAGACTGACGAGTCATTCTGAATAGAGAAACTCCATGTTCAACATGGTCAGGTATGCTTAATTTCTAATAGACTTCCCATGTGATTAATGCTTGGAATCCAAAGGAAGCCGACGTTGTTGATCGATCAGATTCCAAGTGTTGACCAAGGCAAGTGAAATGTGTTATCTATGGGGAGCGAGTCCAGTGTCCCGAACACCACGATTGTACCAACCAGTGTAGGTAGCTCGCTCGCGTTATAAAGACGATTCGTATTGAACTTTGAGATTGTATTTTGGTACTTACCCGTTACCAATTAACAAGATTCGTTATCTGGGGCGACGCGCAAGTTTTTCTTTTTCAAGATCATTAGAAATGCAAAAATAGAACGACATAGTGATGGAGTCATCTGATATGCTCGAATCTATAGCAAATCATCATATTGGAATCAGTTCAATGATCAAGAATTAGTCAATCTCATGAAAGAAGACGGTTAAGCCTAAAGAGCATGACTTCTCTCTCAAGCCATGCATGTTCAATCGGGGTGCAAACCCTAGCTCCACCACCAACTAAACATGCTTGGATTAACCATATCCATCTTAGATTGGAATCAACTAAGGCCAAATCATCATCCCCATCGCCACCAAAGCAGGAGTTCACCATCGCCAACTTCCAATTAGAGTTAGAAGAAAATTTGGCTTAGGTTTTGATGATTCGTGTCCGAGATTTCAAACGGGGGCTTTAGTGGCAGCGGCCTACTTAGGTGATGGTGAATGGTCAAAGGTGGCGATGGAGTCAGGGGATGATACTGGAAGTCGGACGGCGTGGAGATAAAGGCTTGAATCGGATGGGCCGGTTGGAAACAAATGAAGACTTGTGTAGGAAGACTCAACAGAAACAAGTAGAAGTGAAAAAGGAAAGTATTGAAAGCTAATTTATAAAGGAAAGATTTGAAATAAATTTCAAGTCAATAACTCGGTACCGAGTTATCATTGTTCGCCTATATTCACTCCAAGTTATTGCAAAGGCCATCCTTGTTAAGCCAAAGCTCTACGTAATTTCTGGGGGTATGGATTAAATATCCAGTGTGGAGAACTAAACTTTAAACTGAAATAAGAACCAATGGTTGAATAGTTGACCAAAAACCAACTAAGTGAAAACAACATCTCAAGACGACATTCAAACGATCAACTGGAATTCACATAATAGCAACCAAGGACTTGTCTCAATCCAGAGCATGCTTTGTTTCCAACGAAAGCATACTCTAAGGCGCAAATGTTAACTGGATTTCTAGCCAAGCAGAGGTCAGTCGAAGTTTGAACATCGAAATGAAGACGAAATGACTTGAAACTTGGCAGGCATGCTTATATGGACAAAGGAAATGGATCAGGAAAAGTTGGATTGAAAATGTGCTAAGGAGAAGAGTTAGTATTGAGTTATAGGCATGAGTCGGTACCGAGTCTTCATACCTCATCATTAACTTCTCAAACTTTGCACAAATGGTTCTCTAGCTCTTATGGGTAAGTCCTAGGGATTTCATGGAATTCCAAATAGCCTATCTCAAGAATTGAAGAGTTAGCTCCTGTAAACTGCAGAACAAGCCAATTCATGGAGAAGTGATCATCAAAACAAGTCATTAACATATGTAAACATAAGGGGCACCCCAAAATGAAGTAAGGAACATGATGTAAAAGACGGGAAAGAGTTTCTCCCTAATGGGATAACTCGGTACCGAGTTATAGGGATAACTCGGCACCGAGTTATCACCTTAACTCTGTGGCTCTCCAAACTTCTCACACTACTCCAGGCTGATATCTGGACCTTTTTGGTAGTGGGCTTCTGTTCCAATATGACTACTATCCCTATAAATACAAACCATAGAGTAACCAAAACAAGATCAAGTTTCTACCGTCACCACACATGAGCTCTATCTCTTCTTCAGCCCTTTCCTCTACACAATAGTCACCAAAGCGGCTCCTCTAGGCAATTCTAGGACTTAAAATCTTTCCAAATCCTATAATTGTGACTCATTCTCTCTCAAACCCATTGTAATCTCAAGTAAACTATACCAAATCGATAAGAAATAAAGCTATAAAGTGGACGTAGGCTATAGATTACCGAACCAATATAAAATCTTGTGTCTTCCTTTCTTATTTCTGTTTATTTTTCTTTTATTATTACAACTATCTGCTAGATCTATGTCTCACAAGTTCCCTATAACCTGTTCTTGGGTGTTGATCCATTATTGGTGTTAACGGCTATCTATTTACTCATTTAAGAGTACCAGAGATAATAAGAAGCAAAGCATAAAACCTCGAGTCAGACAACTGTCTGGTATGAGCGATAAATGAATCTCAAAATACTATACAAGTCGATATAGTAAGGAACAAGGGTATACGTACCATACCTGAAATGTCCCTACAACCAAAGAGTTAGCACATAATAAACATAACATGATACTCTACAAACATCATAAAGGTGTACTGTAAACTAAGTACAATAACATGTGCCCAAGTATCCCTATCCATAATACCTATCTCAAGTGACATCCATAGAGTGATAGACAATGGGAGAAAACAACTAAAGCAAACATACCATCCATCAAACAATCCTCTATCACTCAATGTGTCCCGGATATATGATAACTCGTATGACCTTTCCGCACCATAGACTAATGGAAAATCCCGATATCCAGTGTACTCCCATTTAGCTCGAAGCAGATACTAGTCTCATTCAACCGGTCTAGGTATAAGATCTATTAAACTGATTCGGGTAGCCAAACAAAGTACTTATGAGTGCACTCACAATACCCCTGCTTTCAAGTACATTAGAAAACATTCCAAGTATCAACGATCCCTTAGCACGCGTATATGAGCCCTTTCCTTGCTCAATCTTATTTCCATTATCCTTAAGGAATCATTCCACATTCCTTCTTTCCATAATATAACCATTCAACGTTCTATCCATGGGTCACCTTTACTATAACCCGCCCTTTGCGGATAATCATTATCATGAGTCCTTTCAACATAGAGTCACCATCATCAGAACCTAACTCCATTCACCATCGAGTTACCATCATCGAAGTCCCAAAGCTATCATCCTTCATCGTGCTTCTTCATCACCATCGAACCCCAAGCGAACAATAAACACCTTCAGCACGACCTACAAAGCCCTATCATTCTACTTTAGAAATCCCACAAGCTCGGCAACCATACATTTACGTCGGTACCAACCAAAAGTGGACGGTATCAATATGAATCTCTTCATATTTACTTAGCTAAAATTTGGCTAAGTAATTTCCTCCCCTACCACTTCTTCTCGACATGCCTAGAACCCCTTGCTTCTTTCCCCTAAGCTCTCAAGCTCCAAGCTCTAACTAGATGATAGAAAAACAACTTGGTACTAATCAACTGAGGTCGGTACCAACCATAATACTTAGCTATTTCTTCAACTCTGAGTTTGTGGACCCTTTCCTACCTTCGACCCAAAGTCTTCACCGAAGTTTTGTGTCCTAAGCCCCCAAGCCTTGCCTTCTTGCAGAATAGATCTGCAAACACTCCTCCTAATAATCTTCTTGTCGTTGACCACTCATACTAACACCAAATGACCTACCACCAAAATTGTGGGCTCCTCCCTTTCTTCAAACCTCCTTCTCCAAGTTTCATCCAATTTCGACCACTTTTGCCTTCGCTTTGCCCAAATCGACGATCTCTTTTTTTAACTTCACTAAAACACTAGGAAATCATATCAAAACAATTCATTCAAGCATGCATATCATACACAAGCATTCACCAAACATATTCAAGCTTTTCAAACAAGATTGGCATGAAAATCCTAGTCTATATCTAACTTTTTGTTAACATGACAATATGATCCAAAAGATGTTGTTAAATTATTTAAAATCAAATCCTATCTTTTTAATTTCGGCCATAATCATTTTTAAAGATGAAATTGAAGTTAGAAAACATTTTTAAGATCAAATCAAGTCAAAAACACCTATTTTAACTATATAAACAAGTATAGAATAATGAAAGGTCAATAACCACTCACCAAATATCCAAAATTACCATTTTTAATCCAAATATGAAAATGGACAGCAAGAAGAACGAATCCAATTCACCCAAAAATGATAGATCTATGATCTCCTTCTCTAATTACCCTTCTAATGGTGATTCAGGCTATGATTAATAAGAAAAAGGTGGTCTTTTTTATGAAATTAGGGTTAATGGAGTTAGGAATTGTTTTGGGAATGGAGGAAATGAATGAGATCTATCCTTACAGCCTTAATTAAGCATAATTCTCGAAATTATAGCGGGCTAAGCTTTGAGCCTAGTTAATTACCGACTAATCTATCTAACAACACACAATACATAAAGCGGCCATATCTCCTAAATGCTAAGTCAATTTTCCTCATATGACCACTTTACGAAAATTGAAACCATAAGCCTGATCCAATGGAAGTGGTTCAGACCCTATTATGATCCCTATCAAAAGTTATAGGCCTTACAAGAATTTCTAGGTCCAAAATGTTCGATAAAAATTCTAAAGGTGAAAAATGTCCCTAATAGTCATTTCCCAAAGTTTTAGAGTCATATGACCTCGTATGAATTAAGTAGAAATATTTTACGATCCTCCAATATGGAAAATATGTGTCATTACACTCTCCCGCTTCTGGAATTTCGGCCCCGATATTTTCCAAACAATCAAAGATAGTCAACCATGGTTACGCATGCCTAACAATCATATGCAATCATCAAACATATCTATTGGCGTCAAAATTGGCCACCAACACCCAATTATGTAAAGTACCAATATCCAATCCAATCACAGAAACATGAAGTGAAATAAATAAAGAGCAAAATTAAAACAATCAGAAAGCAAGTAAAAAGAGACAAGATTTATAGTGGTTCGGCTAATCCGGCCTATGCACACTCACAAATAATCCTTTTTATTATACCGAAGTTTGCTTACAATTACAATCCGAAATCCAAGAATAAAATCGGCAGAGTGTAGCCTAGGTTGAAGATAAAGAGAAGTAGAAAGAAGATCCTTTTTTTGATGACATGCCTACTGTATTTATAAGGGAAGACGTGCACGGATCGGGCTAAAATTTTGACAGAAGGTTCGGGAGACCAAGATGAGGCCACAAAAAAATTTCAGGCCCATTGGGACCCACAATAGGGACCGGTACCAATCTGTATTAGTGTGTCCAAATGGGCTACGATCCCTATGAGAGGTGCCCCATGATGTTAGCTACTTGCCCTCCAAGTTTCATGCCTTTTGACTTAGGTTTTTGAGATATTGCCTTTTTCGTGAAGTGGCGTTGCTTGAATGCTGATTTCTACCGATCCCTCTAGAGGGATAGGTACTGATCCCTCCAATCACTTCCAAATGCCACGCGATCCCTAGGGGAGCTTCTCCATGTTGTATTATGCTTAGCCTCCAAGTTTCACGCCAATTGGATTAGTAGAACTCGAGTTATTGATCAGTCTTTGTTGCAATAAGTTGTGAAGGATGATTATAGCCGATTCCCATGGAGGGATAGGTACCGATCGCTCCAACTTGCTTCAAATGTTATGCGATCCCTAGGGGTGTTTCATATGTTGTAATTAGCTTGTGCTCCAAGTTTCATGTCAATTGGATCAGCAGATATTGACTAATCACTGCTAGAATTTGAATATAGCCGACCCCTACAAGGGAAGAGTGCCGACCCCTATGGAGGGATCGGTACTAATCCCTTCAGGTTGCATGTTTTGGGGTGCGACCTCTAGGGTGAACTCCCTAGCGTCCTCTCTTCCTATTTCTAGAGTTTCACTTTGATCCCTCTTATGGTTGAGTTATCAATTGTTTTCTATCAAAATGCACTTGCTCATATTTGTTGAACCATATTCCATATCGCATATTCTTCCTTGCATACCTATCAATTCCATTCAATCTCAACTTCATGTTATTATCTGTACTTGATTTCTGGGTCCCACAATCATCACTCTGGACTCATCATCCTTGATAATCGTGAAGTCTGTTGGGTTAAATCCACCTGTATATTGTCTTGGCAAAAGGTGGGTTAACACTTTGCCTCCCAAAACATGACTTGCGATAGGAAGGTGTGTTTTGAATTGTCGTAAATCCATAATCCATTAATAGCCATATTTTCCAATCCAGAATCAATTATATTGCCAATCCAAATCAACGATCTCTCCGGATCATTAGTGAAATCCATGATTGCTTCGAGTCGATATCCAATTCCGAATACGTTCCAAATCCTTAGCCGAATCCATATCTATCCAAAGCCAATAGCCAAATCCGTGATCTTACTGGATCGTTTGCCAAATCCAAAGCCTCGATCTCACCGGATCCTTGTTTAACACTTTATATTCAATGACCTGTGTAGGCCGATCCATCGTGTTTGAGTGAAGCGACCTACCCCTTGCCAGGCATAGTCCATACCTAACGACCTTAATCTTTTCAAATCCTTGCCGAGCACAATCCATACTCGACGACTTAAGTAGGCCGATCCATCACGTTCAAGCGAAGTGACCTACCAGGCATAGTCCATACCTGACAACCTTGATCTCTCCAGATCCTTGCCGAGCACAATCCATACTCGACGACCTGAGTAGGCCGATCCATCACGTTCGAGCGAAGGAACCTACCCTTTGCTAGGAATAGTCCATACCTAACGACCTGTGTTTTCTATTACATTGATCCAAATTAAAATATTCCTAAGTCCATTTGCCAAAATATAAAATAAGAGTCTATACAACTAATAAACCAGTGTTAGAAGCAAACAAGAAGAAAAAATAAGAAAAAGAAAAAATAATTTCACAAACCCAAGCACTACGGTTTATCATCATCTTAGAGCATGCCTAGGGATCGTCCTCGATCCAGCACATTTGTAAGTGAATTAGCCATCCTACTGCAGAGTTTGTTACTTATTCCATACCATCCCTACCAATTGATGACAAGTTGATGATGATGCCTCGATCCAGCGCCATTTTCACTCGAGGTGGATGGCGGCTGCTCCCGTTCCACCGCCACAGCCCGAGTCCTTACGTATTGTTGTAACTGTCCATTCCTTATGTGTTCCTTAATGATATCCTTTAAATGCCTGCAGTCATTTGTATTGTGCACATCTAGCTCATGGAATAGGCAGCGCTTTCCTGATGTTCGTTTGCGTTTGGAGGGTTCCCTCCTTGCCGGCCTTAGATATGGAAGGCATCCTCGAGTATCTAAATATATTCGTTTTAGGGTTTCATTCAATTCCGAGTAAGAAGAGAATTTGGGTTCTCCTTTCTGCCAATTCGATCCATCGAAGCTATTGTCCATGCTCCGTTTACCCTTGTCCATTCCTAAGCTCTCACCGGGCGGTTCTCCACCCCGTACCATATTAACTTCCGCTGCCTCTCTATCAGCTTTCGCATCTTCTTGTCGCAGAAACCTTTCTGCTTCATGGTAGAATTCCCTGAAATCCATCGGTGGATCCCGTATTAGTGATACCTTAAAATCTGAATTATCTGCAATTCCTGACATTGCCGCCATCAAAACCATCGATGGATCTGGTCGATCCACCGAAACAACTACCACATTGAACCTGGTTAAGAAATTCTTGAGTGATTCTCCTACCTACTACTTTGCAGATGTCAATGTCATCACATTCTTGGGTCTCGTAATGTGAACCCGAAACTGCTTCATAAATCTCACGACCAATTCCATCCAAGTGCTAATAGAACCGCTCTCCAACTATCTGAACCATAGCGTAGCTACATCCGTTAAGTATAGGGGGAAGCATCGTGCCAGGACTTCTTCCGATTCCCTGAGTACTTCCATGTGTCGTATATACCTCATCATATGCATAGTTGGATCCGACTTTCCGTCATAATCTTCCAGTGTTGGTAGTTTGAATTCTGGTGGATTCCTAACATTCCTAATATTAGGAGCGAATGGACTTCTATTTACATCCTCCAGATCCCTATTCACTAACCCTCCATGCTTAGCTCGCTTGATCATCTCTGCAAACCTGTCGTTGTCTTCCAGTGGTAGTCTCATATCATCATGTCCAAGATGCCCCCTGAGTCCACGAAGGAATTCTGGAACGTATTCCTCCGGACGAGCATTCAAATTCCGATTCACACCAAGCTCCATGGGATCGGCCGTAGGTCCTCCAACATCACGACCAACCAGACCTGAGGGCATGCACCCTAGCCTTTGAGGGTCGGTGTCGATCCCTCTGGAGGGAACGGTACCAATCCCTCTAAGATGGTCGGGGACTAACCTCGGCTGCTCTGTCCTACTCCTTCATCCATTGGCTCCATTTCCATGTTCCCGGTTCTGATTTCCAGCGATTCTTGCCGCCTCAACTCCTTGATCCAGAGCACTAGTGATTTATATCATTCCAACTCCTTCGTTTTGCATTCCAGCAACTCCTATGGCTCTAGCCTGTCCGATCCGTCGGAGTAGATTCTACATCATCTCCTCCTGTCTTTTCAGCATCCGTTCCTGCATAGCATCCATCATTGTTCCGATTTCATCACCGGTGATGTAGATATATGTTTGATTAGCTCCAGCTCCTGAGGAAGTTTCATGATGGCTCCTATATGCTGCTTGCCTCCTTGTTGATTGTCTCACCATTGCTCCAAATCCAAGCACTCTAATTGAGTCCAAATACGAACTCCAAATCCACGGAGGCTAGCTTTCCCAGTGAAAGCACTAAAATGTTGGCGTCAAAATTGGCCACTAACACCCAATTATGAAAAGGTACCAATATCCAATCCAATCATAGAAGTATGAAGAAAATAAACAAAGAACAAAACTAAAACAATCAGAAAGCAAGTAAAAGAGACAAGATTTATAGTGGTTTGGCTAATCCGGCCTACATCCACTCCCAAATAATCCTTTTTACTATACCAAAGTTTGCTTACAGTTACATTCTGAAATCCAAGAATAAATTGGCAGAATATAGCCTAGGTTGAAGATAAAGAGAAGTAGAAAGAAAAAAAATCTCATGCCATGCTTGCTGTATTTATAAGGGAAGACGTGCAAGGATCGGCTGAAATTTTGATAGAAGGTTCAGGAGACCAAGACGAGGCCATCCAAAAATTTCCAAGCCCCTTAGGGCCTACAATAGGGATCGGTACCAATCCCTTTTAGTGTTTCCAAATGGGCTGCGATCCCTATGAGGGGTGTCCCATGATGTTAGCTACTTGGCCTCTAAATTTCATGCCATTTCAACTTACGGTTTGTGAAATATCCCATTTTCCGTGAAGTGATATTGCTTGAATTCTGACTTCAGCCGATCCCTCTAGGGTGATAGGTACCGATCCCTCCAATCTCTTCCAAATACCATGCGATCCCTAGGGGAGCTTCTCCATATTGTATTATGCTTAGCCTTCAAGTTTCACATCAAGTGGATTAGTAGACCTCGATTATTGATCAATCTTTGTTGCAATAAGTTATGAAGGCTAATTATAGCCGATCCCTCTAGAGGGATAGGCACCGATCCCTCTAACTTGATCCAAATGATATGTGATCCCTCTAACTTGCTCCAAATTATATGCGATCCCTATGGGGTGTTCCATATGTTGTAATTAGCTTGTGCTCCAAGTTTCATGTCAATTGGATTAGTATATATTGAGATATTGACTAATCACTGTCAGGATTTGAATATAGCCGACCCCTACAAGGGAAGAGTGTCGACCCCTATAAAGGGATCGGCATCGATCCCTTGAAGTTGCATGTTTTGGGGTGTGACCCTTAAGGTGAACTCCATAGGGTCCCATCTTCCTGTTCCTAGAGTTTCACTTCGATCCCTCTTGTGGTTGTTGAGTTATTAATTATTTTCTATCGAAATGCATTTGTTCCTATATGTTGAACCATATTCCATACTTCGAACATTCTACCTTGCATACCTATCAATCCCATTCAATCTCGACTTCATGTTATCATCTGTACTTGATGTCTTGGTCCCACAATCATCACTTTGGACTCATCAGCCTCAGTAATTATGAAGTCTGTTGGGTTAAATCCGCATGTATGATGCCTTGGCAAAAGGTGGGTTAACAATATCAAATAGGAAACCATGTAACCAATAATATAGATAAACCTATCATAGCATGCGAGATACTAAATTATCCTATATGATATCAAAGGTGAAAGTAAATACGATAAACAGTAGGCCTTACCATGCAAAGAGCTTCGGATATGCATCCCTCGTGCTCTCCTTGGTTTCCCACGTGCAATCGCTTTCACTCTCACTCTATTAAACCTTCACTAACTCCACCATCTTCTTCCTAAGCTGTTCCATATCGTGTCCAATAGTACGAACTGGCCTATAAGGTCTTAAAGCTTTTGGCTCAATCTCGATATCGTCAAGTTGACGCCTAAGTCATGCACAAACTTCTGCAAATGAGAGATGTGGAAGATGTTGTACACTCCTACCATCCTCTTAAATAAGTTGACCTAGTATGCTAAGTTCACGATCCTCTCTACTATCGGAAAAGGACCTTCGAATCTTAGTGCTAACTTCCCCTTGCTACCGAATCTAATAACATTCTTCAATGGAGAAATCTTTGCAAACACATATCATCGATAGAGAAATCCAAATCTCTACATCTTTTATCAGCGTAGCTCTTCTGCCTATCCTAAGCAGCTTTCATCCATTACCGAATGATCTCAATCTTCTTTGAGATTTCACTAATCATATCTAGCACAAGTATTAATTTCTTATTCGCTTCCCACTAACATGAAGGGGCATTGCATGGTCGGCTGTACAATGCTTCGTTCGGTGACATACCGGTACTAGACTGATAGTTATTGTTGTATGCGAACTCCACCAAATGTAAATGATCGTCCCACGAACCTTCGAAATTGAGTATACAAGCTCACAAGGGATCCTCTTATATACGATTCACTCTCTCAGTCGACCTATCAATTTTCGGGTGATAAGCTATATTGAGATGCAGCTCAATCCCTAATGCCTCTTGTAAGTTCTTCCAAAACCACTAGCGAATAAAGGGTCTCGGTCACTCACAATGCTCTTCGGCACGCCATGGAATCACCTATCCACTTCACATACAACTCGGGCAATTTGGATGTCATTCTACTAGACTTGATGGGTATAAATCGAGCATTCTTCATCAATCTATAGAGTATGACCTAAAAGCCATCGTATACTCCTCTAGTCCTTCTCAATCCATCAATAAAATCCATCAAGACTAGTTCCTACTTCCATTCGAGAATTTCAAGCGGTTGCAACAAACCACATACTCCTCTAGTCCTTGTCAATCCATCAATAAAATCCATCAAGACTAGTTCCTACTTCCATTCGAGAATTTCAAGCGGTTGCAACAAACCACTCAACTTCTTTTGCTCTGCCTTCACCAACTGGCAGTTCATACACTTCGAGATGAATGTCCCAACATCCTTCTTCATCCCTTCCCAATAATAGGTCTTCTTTATATCATGGTACATCTTATTACCATTGGGATGTATAGTTAATCTAAAGTGATGGCACTCTCATAGCACCTCATCTTGTAATCCATCAACGTCGAGAACAAACAATCTACCATCCCTACAGAGCCAACCATCTCGGTCGAGTCTGTACTACTTCATCTCCTCAGACTCTACTCCTTCTATCTTCGCCATGATCCCTGCTATTCTAGCATCTTGCATCCGACTAGTACGATCTGCTCAACCAAAGTAGGTCTGATCATCAAGGTTGACAACATCTCCGGCTCTAACTCGCAGTGAGGTCTGAAGTCATAGCCAATGATATACTCCAATTATTTTTATTTTAAGAACATCGCTCCCAAACTGGCATGTTTACTGCTCAAAGCATCAACGACTGCATTTCCCTTATCGGGCGTATAGTAAGTGTCAAAGTCCTAGGAGGCCAAGAATTCCAACCATCGCCACTGGCGAAGGTTGAGATCCTTCTAGGAGAAATGGTACTTCAAATATTTTTTGTCCGTGAATAGCTCGAACCTTTCTCCTAATAGATAATGCCTCCATATCTTCAAAGCAAACACTATCGCAGCCAACTCCAAATCATGAGTTGGATATTTCTTCTCGTGTAGTTTCAGCTGTGGACTAGCGTAGACGACCACTTTTTCCCTCTACATCAACACTGCACCAAGTCCAATACCACAGGCATCTGTGTATAACATTGTCTCCTCATTCTTGCTTGGAATGGTCAATACTGGTTCACTTGTCAACTTCTCCTTTAGACTCACAAACGCATGCTCACACTTCGCGTCCCAAACAAATGTCTATAATATCCCACCAATTTGGAGAAGTCTTGATAAAATGTCTATAATATTCCACCAATCCTAGGAAGCTTCTAGCATTAGTAACGTTCTTAGGTTGGTTCTAATCCTGGACAGCTGCCACCTTCGCATGATCAACCGTAATACCCTATCCAGAGACGACATAACCTAAGAATCTCACTTCTCCCCTACATAAGTGACACTTCGAAAACTTTGCCCTTAACATGTGCTTCCTCAACACTTCAAGCACAATCTTTAACTACGTCTTGTTTTCCTCCTCTATCCTAGAACAGACCAGGATATCATCCACGAACACAAGCACGAACTTGTTCAACTGATTCCTAAAGTTACAGTTCATGAGATCAACAAAGTAAGGAGCATTAGTTAGCCCGAACGACATAACCAACCACTCATAGAAACCAAATGGTACATGAACCGCAGTGATCGACACACTCTTCGTTGCTATCCTTAGCTGGTGAAACCCATCACGAGATCCAACCGAGAGAACGCCTTCACACCATGAAGCTCAATGAGAAATTCATCAATACATGGGAGTGGATACTTTTTCTTCCTTGTTGCCTTATTTAACTCACGGTAATCTACACACAACCTTAGAGAACCATCCGCCTTAGTAGCAAATACTTCGGGTGCACCCCACTCAGATATGCTCCTACGAATGAACTCTCACTTCAACAAGTCATTCACTTGCACCTCCAACTCCTTCTACTATTTGGGTGCCATATGCCTCAAAGGCATTGGTTTGGCATCCTTTACTGAGGCTATGCAAAACTCAATCTCTTTGTGCGGTTGTAATCTAGTCACCTTCTCAAACACGTTCGGATTATCTCGGGTCTTAAGGTTTTACGTTTTGATTCTAGTCACCAATATACACATTCGGATTATCTAGTCGGCAATATACACCAGACTGTTGTCTGACTTAAAGTTTTATGTTTTGATTCTTATTATCTTGGGTACTCTTAAATGAGTAGACTAGATAGCAGGTCTAGGTGCGATGCGGTAGCTATGTAGAGGACGCGCATGATGGAGCTATCTCGTATTATATATGGATTTCTATGCTTATTCTACTGAGCAACACTATGGAGCCTTGGCAGTGTTCACTTATTATTAGTAGTATGAGATGGTTATTTGAGTTTATTTCTATTATATAAACTTTATTTCATGATGTATAACTCTGTGTATAAGTACTCTGATATTTGGATCACTTAGTTATTACTGTCTCTCCTATTTTATATCTGTGATATTATATTGTATTCCATGCATACAAGTATTGTGATGTTTTGTTTCATTTTTAAACCTTGATGTTCACTCTACATCGATCGGTATGACAACGGTGCATCATCTTATGTATATTGGTGCCGGTAGTGTAGGGTGGTCATTACATTTGGTATCAGAGCTTAGGTTGCATTGTTTAACCTAAGGGATACCATGGTTCAGTATAAATAAGGAAGAAGTTCTCACCCTAGACTGAATCAAGAGAGTGTATGTGTATGTGTGTGTACATATATATGAGAGCACGTACTTGTTATATATTTTTTTCAAAACTGTATAGTAGTATATATATATAATATAAGCCGCATGTACACATGAGTACCATTATCATAGTTTTCTTTTTGAGAGACCGATCATTCTTGTTACATACCAAGAATGAGCCGGCAAACAAGAAACACTGTTAGGACTTTCCTCTCAGGACTTGAGCAAGGAGCGGGTTTGGGGGCTTCTTATCCTACTTGCAAGCTATGTTCAACATGATGATGAGGAACATATTTTAGAATGCCCAAGCGGTCGCTTCTAATGTTGTTGTTGGTAGTGGTGCTCAATTACAAGCGCCGAGGGCTTACTTCACCAAGCTATGCAAAGATTATTCCACTTTGGGAGGTAAGTCATTCTTTGGAACTGAGTCTGCCATCGAAGTGTAGGATTGGTTGGACACCTACGAGCGTATTTTTGGTGATATGGAGATTGATGATGCTATGAAAAGAGGTCAGCCTTTATACAACTTCAAGGGTGAGTCATGAACTAGTGAAATGTTATCACTGCTGCTACACCCGAGGATCAGTTCACTTGGGATCAGTTCAAGGCTAAGTTTGAGGATAAGTTTGTTTCGGCTGCTCAGAAGTCGGTATTATTCCGGAGATTCGTTGATTTAAAGCAGGAAGATATGTCTGTTACTGAATACATTGCTGAGTTTGAAGCCCTGTTGAAGTATGGGATGTCCTTCACCGATACTCCATTGAGAAATAATAAGAAGTTCATTATGGGTTTGGATGACTATTTAGGGGTGAAGGTGGTGAGTCATATTGATGAGCCATTTGAGAGACTCGTCGAGAAAGCCCTTCGCTAGGAGAGTTTATACCCTAAGTCCAAATCAGCTGTTGCTGATAAGGAGGAGCCGAAACCACAACAATGTGGTGGAGGAAAAAAGAAGAAATGATTTGGAAAGAGGAAGCAATCTCATGGAAGGATGCTCGGAAGAAGGGTAAATGGGGTCCTATTTGTTATGGTTGTGGAGAAAAGGGTCACATGATCAAAGACTGCAAAGTCGATGGGAAGAGGAAGTGTTACAACTATGGCAAGCCCGGGCATATACTGAAGCTTGTCCGTAACCACTGCAGCAGAAACAAGTTGTGAAGGCATATGCTTTAGACGCTGTTTCGACTTCGTCGAGTGCTCCCATGACGAAAGAGAAAGGGAAGGGCGTTGTCATTCGAGGTATACTTTCCCTTTATGATGTTCCTTTACATGTTTTATTCAATACCTAGGCTTCACATTCCTTTACATCTAGCGACCTAGTAGATAGGCTAGGATTGAAACCTGAAATAGTTGACCGACCGTTGATTGTGACGAACCCTGTAGGAGGCTCTACTAGCTTGTGTATGGCTTGTCGTGGTTTGATCTTATTGAGTCATGGATGCTCTTTTGTTTGTGATTGTTTTGTTCTGAATTTCGTTGGGTTTAGGATTATTTTGGAAATGGACTAGCTAAGAAAGTATGTGGTAGTAGTAGATTGCGAGAAGCTGTTGGTGACAACTGGGGCTATGGAAGGGAGGACGGTAGTGATTGGTTGCCTACCATAGGATGGAGTTATGGTTAGCTTTCTATATTCGCTTGAGATTTCACATGATGAATTGTCATCTGTACCTATCGTTAGAGAGTATCCAGACTTATTTGAGGAGGTGATAGGATTACCCTCGCATAGAGAGATCGAGTTTCGTATAGACTTGACAAGGGATGCCAGACCTATAGTTATGCCATTGAGGCATATGGCACCTAGAGAGCAGAAGGAGTTGGAGGTGCAATTGAATAATTATTGAGAAAAGGGTTCATCGTAGGAGTAAATCTAAGTGGGGTGCACCTGTAGTATTCGCCACTAAGGCGGACGACTCTCTTAGATTATGTATTGATTATTGTGGGATAAATAAAATGATGAGGAAGAACAAGTACCCACTTCCACGTATTGATGACTTGTTCGATCAGCTCCATGGTGTGAAGGTGTTCTCCCAACTGGATTTGGCAACGGGATTTCACCAGTAGAGAGTAGCAAAGGAGAGTGTGCTAATTACTGTGTTTCATTCACCGTCTAGTTTCTATGAATGGTTGGTTATACCGTTCGGGCTAACCAATTCTCCGGCATACTTTGTTAATCTCATGAACAACGTCCTTAGGGACCAACTCAACAAGTTCGTACTTGTGTTCATGGATGACATCCTAATCTATTCTAGGACAAAGGAGGAATACTAGGTGCACTTGAGGATTATAGTCGAAGTGTTGAGTAAGCATAAGTTGAAATAAAAGTTTTCAAAGTGTCACTTCAGGAGAAGGGAAGTGAGATTCTTGGGCCACGTCATCTCTGAGCAGGTTATCGCAATAGACCCTGCTAAGGTGGCGGCGGTTCAGCATTAGAGCTGATCTAAGAATGCTACTGATGTGAGGAGTTTCTTAGGACTGGAGGGATATTATAGACGCTTTATAAAGGACTTTTGGAAGGTAGCTGCGCCGTTAACCAATTTGACAAAGAAAAATAAAACTTTTACGTGGGATGCGAGATGTGAGCAAGCATTTGTGAGTCTGAAGGAGTGGTTGACGAGCGCACATGTATTGACCATTCTGAGTGGAAATGAGGAGCTGACGGTATACATAGATGTTTGTGGTACTGGATTGGATGCGGTATTGATGCAGAAAGGGAAAGTTATCACCTACGTTAGTCAACAGCTGAAGCCTCATGAGAGGAAGTATCCAACTCATGATTTAGAGTTGGCAGCGATAGTATTTGCTTTGAAGATTTGGAGGCATTACTTATTAGAGAAATGGTTCATGTTGTTCCTGCACCATAAATCCTTGAAGTACCTTTTCTTTCAGAAGGATCTCAACCTTCGAGAGCAGCGATGGTTGGAATTTTTAGCCTCCTACGACTTTGGCATTTCCTATACACTTAGTAAGGGGAATGCGGTCGCCGATGCACTAAGTAGAAGACATGTTAGTTTTGGAGCAATGTTCCTAGAGTGGAAACAGTTGGAGTATATTGATGGTTATGACTTAAGACCTCATTGCAAGTTAGAGCTAGAGATGTTGGCAAGCTTGACCATTAGGCCTGCTCTTATAGAGCGGATTGGTCCTAGTCAATGGCGTGATGCCAAATTAGCCGAGATCATTTCCAAGATTGATGCGGGGGTAGAGTCTGAGGACATGAGATAGTACAGACTCAACCGAATGGTTGGCTTCGTAAGAATGGGAGATTGGTCGTTCCCGGTGTTGATGGATTGAGAGATGAGGTGCTGAGAGAGTGCCACCATTCCAAGTTTACCGTACATTCCGACAGTAATAAGATGTACCATGATATGAGACAGACCTATTATTAGGAAGGGAAGAAGAAGGACATCGTGACATTCATATCAAAGTGTATGAACTGGCAATTGGTAAAGGTAGAACAAAAGAAACTGAGTGGTCTTTTGCAACCACTTGAAGTTCCTGAGTGGAAGTGGGAGAAGGTACCGATGGATTTCATAGATGGACTGCCAAGGATTCAAGCAGGGCACGACATCATCTGGGTCATAGTAGATTGGTTGACTAAGAGCGCTAGATTTATAACCATCAAGTCAAGTAGAATGGCAGCCAAACTGGCCGAGTTGTACGTGAAATGGATTGTACGACTTCATGGTGTGCCGAAGAGCATTGTAACAATAGAGACCCATTGTTCACTAATAGATTTTGGAAAAGCTTACAGGAGGCATTGGGACCGAGCTACATCTTAGTATAGCTTATCACCCTCAAACCGACAGCGAAACCGAGAGAGTGAATCGTATCTTAGAAGATCCCATGCAAGCTTGCATTCTTGATTTCAGAGGCTCATGGACAATCTCTTGCATTTAGTAGAGTTTGTACATAATGACAGTTATCAGTCTAGTATTGGTATGGCACCATATGAAGCATTGTATGGCCGACCGTCCAACGCCCTTTCACGTTGGTGGGAAGCAGGCGAGAAATTAATACTTGGGCCGGATATGGTTAAAGAGACCTTAGAAAAGATGGAAATCCTTTGGCAACAAATGGAATCTGCACAGGATAGGCAGAAGAGTTACGCTGATAAAGGCATAGGTATTTAGAATTCTCCATCGAAGATATGATATTCATGAAAATTTCTCCTTTGAAGAACGTTATTCGATTTGATAGTAGAGGAAAGTTGGCACCAAGGTTTGTTGGTCCTTTTTCGATATTAGAGAGGATTGGGAACCTTGCTTATAGAGTTGACTTACCTCAAAGAATGGTTGGAGTGCACAATGTCTTCCGTGTCTCCCATTTGCAGAAATTTATGCATGACTCAGGTGTAACTATCACACCGGATCAGCTTGATGATATCGAGATTGAACCAGAAGCTTCGAGACCTCGGAGGCCGGTTCGTATTGTTAGACACAATAAGAAATAGCTTAGGAGGAAGATGGTGGAGTTAGTGTAAGTTCAATGGGGCGAAAGTGAAGGCAATTGCACATGGGAAACCGAGGAGAGTATAAGGGCCACACAGCCGGAGCCATTCACATGGTGAGGCATGTTGGTTATCGCATTTTACTTTCACTTACGATGTCATATAGTATAGTTTAGTATTCCGCATGCTAGGATAGGTTTACCTATATTATTGATTCATGGTTGCATGTTTGACATATTTGATGATGTACATGATTGTTAGGCATGCGGGGTAACTATGATTAATTTTCTATGTTTGTTTGGGGATTTCGGGGGCGAAATTCCTATATAAGGGAGAGTGTAGCAACCCGTGTTTTACGTATCGGAGGATCATAAAATATTTTTATTTTATTTGTTTGAAGTCGTATGACTTTAAGATTTTGGGAAGTGACTCTTAGGGACATTTTTCACATCTATGATTTTTCTCGAATTTCTATGTCATTTTGACCTTGAAAATTTTGTTTGGACTATAAATTTTGTTTCACTCTTAGGGACATAATTCGATTGGTCTCAAATACTTTGAATTTTAAAACAATTTGTAATTACTGAAAAGCATCTTCCATTAAGATATGATTAAGAGAAAATTCTAGATTAGGAAAGAGAGACTGATGTGACAGTTGCTCTCTAGGGTTTCTAAGCATTATATATAGATAAGGAGTTGAGTTTAGCTATACGTAGCCGTTTGGCCCAAAAGTGGCTGCGTACCCAACTTAAAAACTATAATGTCTCTATCTTGCAAACCGTAACCCCAAATCCATCAAAATTATATAATAAAATGACTAGCTTGGAGAGACCTATGCATCGGTTATAAATATGAGACCTAATTCACCCTTTAATTAAAAATTTATTTTTAATTGAATATTAATAGTGCCAAATTTGCGGGTGGTTACAAAAGGATGGATGTACTTCCAAACTTGCTACAATTCCCGGATTTCAATTTGATCCTGCATTCGTTCCATAATGCACTCCACAAGACACCAATGTTTCTAACATCTTCCAATCCTCAATCATGATTAACACTACATTCTGACACCTCCTACTTAAAGCATCAGCAACCTTGTTTCCCTTTCCTGGTGTATACTCTATACTGAAATCATATGCCATCTAGAATTATAACTATCTTTGTTGCCTTATATTAAGCTCTTTGTGAGAGAATAAATATTTGCGAGATTTATCGTCCATACAAAACTCGAACTGCTGTCCCAAAAGATTATGTCTCCAAATCGTTAGCATAAAAACTACTACTGCCAACACTAAGTCATGAGTTAAATATTTAACTTCATGACGGCTCAACTACCACGATGCATAAGCTGTCACTCGCCCTTTCTACATCAATATCGCTCCCAAACTTGTTCCACAAGCATCGGTAAACATTACCAAATCTTAATTCCCTTTAGGTAGATCAAGGCAGGAGCATTTTTCAATAATCACTTTAACTCCTGAAATGACCCTTCACACTAATCAGTCCACATGAACTTCTCGTTCTTTCTGGTCAGACATAGTTAAAGATGTTGCTATACACTAGAAATCCTTAATGACTTTGCGGTAACAGCCAGTTAATCCTAGGAAACTCCTTGTCTTCGTGATCATCTCTGGTTTCTTCCAACCATTAATGGTTTCTATCTTCCATGGGTCCATTGCTAATCCATTCTCTGACACAACATGACCGAGAAACTTAACTTCTTATTTCCATAAATGACACTTAGAAAACTTTGCCTACAATTTGTATTGTCTCAACGTCTCCAACACCAATCTAAAATGGAACTCATGGTCTCTATCATTCTTACAATTCACCAAAATGTCTTCATTGAAGACCAACACAAATCTATCCAATTGATCGTGAAAGATACGGTTCATAAGGTCTAAAAGGAACGCATGGGTGTTAGTCAATCCAAAGGGCATGACTATCCACTTATATGAACCATATCTCATTTTAAACGTGGTCAGTGGAGCACTATCCTCAGCTACTCTTAGTTGATGGAATCCCGTTGTCAAATGTAGTTGCGAGAATACCCAAGCTCCACTCAACTGTTCAAACAAGTCATCTATCCTAGCTAATGGATAATGATTCTTTACTGTTAACTCATTCAACTTTTGATAATCAATACACATCCATAATGATCCATCCGACTTCTTCACAAATATCGCAGATGCTCCCTATGGTGAACTACTCGGCCTAATGAAACTATTTTGCCCAAGTTCCACTAGTTGTTTATTTAATTTTTCCATCTCCTTAGGCAGCATTCTGGTAGGTGGTCTACTAACATGTTGCGCTACTGTCATCAAATCTATTCAGAATTCAATCGCTCTTATTAGGATTAATCCCATTACTGGTTCTGAAACATCTGTAATTCCCGAACTACCACTACTTTACTTATCTCGACCTCCTTATCTTCCATCGTACTCAATGTCCTTCTCCCTTATTACGTCCCATGCTACCATGATTCTTCTTACATCCCTTGGATTTCTTAAAGCAATGACTCTATTAGCACAATAGATCCTAGCATCCTCATGCACTAACTAATCCATACCCAAAATTAACCATTACCCTACAAAGTCAAATGCATATAGGTCACAAACAAAAAACGTCAGCGCAAAGCAAATTAAAGGTTAGTAACCATTAGCATACACATCGATTGGATTAACCACACGTAAAGATGTAACTAAATAGGTAGTATCTAACTCCATCCTATCAACCAAATCCTTAGAAATTAAGGAACGCATAGCACCAGTATCAAAGGAAATCCAACTAAAGTACCAGAGATCGAAATCATACCTTCTATAACAACATTATTTCCTTTATCCTCAGCTATTTGCCAACTGACATCCCTTCTAAAGCGAAGACCTACACCTGCCTTAACTCAGGACAACCTTTCTTCTTGTGCTCGGGTTTGTCACAGATAAATTATTTGATTTTGGCCACTCCAACCAGCTTCAGGCACTTAGTTACATAGTGCCCTTTCTGCCTAGAATTATAGCATGTTACATTAGTAACATCTTTCCCCTCTCCTCCACCCTAAGCCTTTCCTTTCTGTTGTTGGTCCTTCTTGCCTTTCTGATAAGGAGTAAACTTCCTTTTCTTTTTAGCCTAGGACTTGTACCCCACACTCCGCCTCTCGGTGTACATGAGGTCATACCTCATTGCCATGTCTACCACATCATTAAACGAAAGTACACAATGTGCCATTGTCCAATCACTCAATCCCGACCTCAGTCCTAAAATAAACTTCTCCACTTTCTTACTCATGGTCCTAATCAAATAGCCTCATACTTGAACAAAGCATTGAACCTCTACACATACTCTAGTTAATCATATTTCCCTTTTATAATTTAACAAATTCTCAGAACATTGCAGACAACTCCGATCCATGAATGAAGTGCTCCTCAAACATTTCTCTAAACCTCTCATAAGTTACCTCTTGCTCAAGAATCTCTGCTCTAGCTAGCCGCACCGGGCCTCTAGGTATATGCAGGGCCTGCAGTGGTACTTGTTATTGTGCCAAGTTTTCCAAGAATTTCCAAAAAAGTGCGTTCGTATCCATGATTCCTACAACCGGGGCAGGCATTCTAGTACAGGCTTCAGCATGAACTTCCAGGGCTACCTCCCTTTCTTGGTCGTTCGTTTACATATTAGTTATTTCTTAACTAGTGTTTGTTCTTGCACCACCTGATGGCTAACATTCACTTAGCAAATCCATTCATTCTACAAGAAAGAATTCATAAGAAAAGGAAGTAAAGAGAGTGAGAGCAATAGTGGATGGATAGATATATCTACATATATATCTATATCAAAATACAAGTACATTATATATAGATATATACATACATACATATACATATAGCGTATACCCTCCTCAAGGTGTCCGTTTTCTAATTATCTAATTTATACTTAGCTTTATTTTACGTAAGTGTCCCCTAATCTAAGCTCCAATACCAATTTGTAACATCCCCTATTTCGAGAACCAAAAATGAACATCGATGATGCTATAGTCATCAACAGAATTATTTTCAAGCGAGAAAATGAGATTAGTTTTTTTTCAACAACATTAAATAAATAGAGTAGCTAAATAATTTCATTACATCCAATTATTTTACACAAGTCACTACATATTCATTAACCCAACTCATTCCCACGTAGGGGTAAATATAATAAAGCACAAATATAGTGTCATGCCTAACATATGAAGATGCCAACATAGACACTTAACCGGTTATAAACTCTGGTTTTACACAATGGAATTTCAAAATAACTTTTATTAGTAAAATAAGCCTCATGCTTTGTCTTCGTAGTCTTTATTCGTCTATTTCAAAAGTACCATGTCAATACTATAAACTCAGTCTACTCTGACGAGTATCCATGAGTTTATGGGAAAGAATAAAAACACGGATCAGACATAAAGCCTGTTATGAATAACACTTTACCCTAAAGAAACAAATCGTATAATGAGACTGCGCTGATAAAGCACGAAATGGGTGCTCCCCTCACTATTTCAATCAACTTTGATTACATCATACTAAGTAACAAACATCATATCATGATCAAACTCAAGTCATCAACTTCAATATAAGTGTGAGGTTTTTCCTTTTATAACGTATTATGACTAGTTTCTATAGTCAATTGCTAGATAGGCCTTATTCTTACTACTTTGAGTGTCGTGTTTTTGACACTTTAGGTCGCCACAAAGGCCTTGTACTTTCATTCTCACATATTTTCATGAATAGACTAAAATGGATGCTATGAAAGCCTTATACCATTGGTCTCGCAAATTGTTGTGAATAGATAGAACTGTATATTATAGAAGCCTTGTACCATTGTTTTCGTATAATGTCATGAATAGACATTTTGATGCCACGGAGGCCTTACACCATTATTTTCGTATATTATCGTAAATAGACAACTGGATGGTACGAAAGCCTTATAGCATCATTTTCATATGTTGAATAGACATTTGGATGCTACAAAAGCCTTATACTATTGTTCTCTTATATTTTCATGAAATGACATCTAGATGCTACAGAAGCCTTATACCATTATTCTCGTATATTGTCATGAATATACATTTAGATGTTATGGAAGCCTTATACCATGATTTTATTATCTCAGTTGATACTACTAATCATATCATAGCTTTCTTATGCTTGGTCTCAAGTTTCAACTATTAAAAAGGTTATTTCATTTTAACTTATTATTCTCTATGGTTGTTTCATCCCTATGAAATTTTCAACTATCACTTCAGAAGATGGCTTCCAAAATGCTACTAAAAGTTCATTCATTTACTTAGAAATCCCTAGCATCATTAGTTATCGCATGTTAGCATTCATAGCTATCACATGTTGATATCATATAGCTATTGCATGTCAAAAGCTGTAGTTAGTTAAAATCTATCGCATGCGTAGACCTATCGCATGTTGAAAGCTATCAAGGTTAAAAGCTATCGCATGTTGAAAGCTGTCGAGGTTCAAAGCTATCGCATGCCAACCTATCACATGCTTAAGTCTATTGCATGTTGACAATTTACAAGCTATCAAACGTCAACATATAAGCAACCAAATGTTGACAATTTATAAGCCATCGAATGTCAAGATTTAAGCTACCGCATTATAATACCCCAAAAATTTGGTATATATTATAGTTAAATATTAACAATACAATAGTGTTGAAAAAATTGAATTTAATATGTTAATAAAATAAATTATAATTAAGAGGGGGGAAATGGTTATTTTTCCATATTTGGAATTTGACAACGAAACTAGCGTCATTGCGGTCCTCTATTTTTTTGATTTATGCGGTATATTTGTTTACCTCATTTGGTGTCAGTATGAAGAAGTATGGGAAAATTTCTATCAAGCTAAACGATCGCCAAATTTAAATTTGAAATTTGAATTGACATTTATTTTCCTCTTCGTCTATATAAACCAGCGCGAGTAACTGTTTGCATGTTTTTAGAAGCTGACTGCTCATTCTCTTTCTCCTTCTTCCTTCTTTCATACTAAAATTCAAATTAGCATATCTCTCTCGAATCTTGGCGGATTCACCGGAAACCAACGACATCGCGAAGCTAATAGAGAGGACTATTCATCTATACCAATTTAAGTAAAATTCTGAAGTTTGGAGGCATATTAGTTTGGACAATAGAGGCATAAGTGGTAGAGAGCAACTCGATGAGTGATTCTTACTTTTCTCTCAATATAATACAATTATAATCTTGTATGGATGATTTGTAGTCTAGAATAGAGTAGATAAACATTTAAATTCACTTAAATTGGGATTTAAACATGGGTTTGGGATGGTTTTGTTAAAAGTAGTAACCTACAACTTGATTTCACCTTTTTCCTTGAATTTAATGAATATACAATGATAATTGATGTATATAAGTGTAAAAACGACCTTAGAGACATAGGGTAAGAGGCTAGGAACATTCTCAAAGTACTAGAGGTGGAACAGAGGCGAAACGCCATGGAGCAACAATCAAAATCGCAGTTAGAAAATTCAATTTTGGTTTGATCAGTCCATCGGTCTCTATCACCGGTCCACCGGTGGCCTAATTTGGGGGCGCATGTTAAACCTGGACCCAAGCTGGCCAATATATATTACATTTATCGATTTGGGTCTTGATTCCTTTGTTTTATATAGGCGTTTGGAGGCTTTTGACGAGATGGTTATTAATTTTATGAACCCAAGGTGAATTAAGTGATGATGATCATTTGTTTGAGATCAATTTGTATGTAATTCGTGATATGGAAATTGCTTGATGTTAACATGAACGTGTATGAGCCTGTGGCGCAAGTAGGCGACTCAGATACGAGTTTGTGACACAAGGAGTTGATTTGGGTATTGTGTTTCTCCCCTATTATGCCTCAGCGGACCAATATATAAGATGGATTGTAAGCGATCCTATAGTGCAAGAGGCAAGTCCAAGGCTTGAGTCTAGTTCGTATACAAGGACAACAGGATACTCTGTAGTGCATGAGGTGAGTCCAGGGAAATGGGTCCTACATGCAGTTGACATGATGATGGGCAACATGCGACCTTGTAGCGCAAGACGCGAGTTTAGGAAAGTGATTCCACATAGATGCGATGCAATACAACTGGATGCATGTGGTAGATTAAGTATAGTATGACCAGCAGCATGTGAGGTGACCGAGATGTCAGACTTATATCATGATATATTATTATCTTTGTAGTATAAATGGAGTAAGTATGGCTTACTCACCAGACTTATATCTGACCCACTCCTATTTCCCCCCTTTATTTACATCTCTAGGTTGATGGAGCTTGGAGATGAGATGGTTTAGAAAACAAGGATCTTGTTGTACATATTATAAATAATGTAAATAGATATTGTGGCTTGGATTTGATTTTTTATATGGATTGGGTTTGATTGGTATTGCACAAACATGTGTTTTTGACAATGTAGACATATTATAATGTACTAAAGTGATTATGGTTATTGATACTATACTTTGTTTCCTTCCGTTGTGAGACTCTGAAATTTATTAGTTAGAACTATATTTGTTTCTTGTATCATATCATAACGACTCGTCTATTTGGGTTCTCGAGGTGTTAATGTCGGTTCAGGTGTTGAAACGAGGGTCGAAAAAGCCAGGTTGTTATGGGCACGTTAACAATTTAGAAGATTTCAACTATCAAGATTTATATAAGCTATCATATGTTAAGTCCAAAAGCTGTCGCATGTCAACTATTTAAGTTATCGAGTGTCAAACTTTTGAAGCTATCACTTGTCCGGATCATTGGCTATCGACTGTCAAAGGTAATAAAGCTATCGAGTGCTTAACTTTTTAAGATATCACTTATTATGGCCTAAAGCTATCAATGTGGAGGTCCACATAAGCTATCACATGCTTAAATAGTTATTTTGTAAATAAATTGGAAACTATTTTATTGCCATTAAAAGTAATTACTTTACACCAAACCCTGATATATGTCGAATAATCATTGGTTCATCCAAGCATTTGCTATTCTCTTTTCAAAAATTATTAATTACTTTACTAATTTATTAATCAAGTTTCTGATAGTAATTAACTCTTCCCTTTGTTGAATAATTCATATTAACTTAGACTTGCATGGGAAAAACCCAAAAAATTCACAAAGATCCCATGAATTATTCTTTACCGCATAAAAAAATTTCAGACCAAAATAGATTTTTTCATATTTTAAATAATTAAAACCCAAAAATAAGCATTTTTCCAAATTAGAAAATTAATATAAAATCTAAATAATTTCAGAAAATTATTAAATTAAAAACCAATCTTCAAATTAATATTGTAACCACCATATAAAATTTCAAGTGAATTGGAGGTGTTTTGATCTATTTTACACTAAAACGTATAAAAAATAGTGCCATTTAATTCCCAAACGTGGATGAAATCATTCTATCATTCTTAAAACTTGTTCTTTATCATTCAAAGCATTATTAGCTCATGTAATCCAAATCCAAATGGGTTTGGAGAGATTAGAGAAAGTGTTACTCACGTAGGTTTGATTAGAACTTGATTAAAAGGTTTTCTTCTTCTTAAGGATGAATTCCTTTCTTCTTGAAATTTGATTTATCTTCCCTTCTTTAGAATAATGGTCGACCTAGCCTTAGTTCTCTTTTATTTTTGTTTTTGCATGAGTAAGACCGAAACGAGAAGATGGAACGGTTAGGAGGTTCGTAGTTTGGGCTTGGGCTAAAAATCACATTCTAGCCTATTCTTACGAAAGCCTTAACTCTTCATCTTATATTAATTCCCCAGTCTATTAACAAATTTTCCTTACTTATTATAACCTCATAATGTATTTTGATTACTTACTTGCTTGCTTAATATTCTATGTTTTTGCACTCCAAAATATGGGGTGTTACGCCACATGTCCAAAGTGCCACCATACAACAACCACTCCCTATGCCATGTTGCCCTTCTAACACAAGCACATCGAAATATAAATCGTGAATTGGCACGTATCTAGACCAGTCCATCCATGTGGAGTTTGAGCTGGTTACATCTGGGCTGTTGATCACAATCAATGATTCTCATGAAACTTAGCATCAAAGGCATCAATCTTAGCCCTTCAAAGCACGATTTCTACAAATATAAATAGTGGATCACATGCACTTGTACAAGGAACAATTTTTCTACATTCAAGGCATATTATTGCTAGTTTTATACTCTTGTAATAACCATCAAAATTCCCCTTGTAACAAAAAACCCGAGCAATAAAAGAAGAAGTCGTAGTGGACATTGATCTCTTCTGGATCGTACCACACTACATCCCATGTAATTTATTTTACTTGCACCATATTTATTTCTTCATTTTCATTTCTAAGTACGTTTCAGTAAATAACATTCATTAAAAACCACCACTAATTATCACTTCGAGGTTGGCTAGAAATCAAGTCAACACTACCCTATAGAAGACTCTCAGTGAGTTGTTCTATAATTGATCCACGATAACTACAAGCACATAACCTTTTGTTGTCCCCACCGTTATAAATAAATCATTGCCCATCATATGGAGAGCATTATGTACACTAGTCTTAGAAACGTCTAATTTAAGTGTAAAAACAACCTTAGAAACATAGGGTAAAAGGCTAGGGACGTTCATAGATGATTGGAGGTGGAACAGAGGCGACTTAAGGCGAAACAACATGGAGGAACAATCAAAATCCCGATCAGAAAATCCAATTTTTGCTTTAACCAGTTCATTGGTCCACAGATGGCCTAATTTAGGGCGTACGTTAAACCTGGACCCAAACGGGCCAATATATATTAACGTTTATCAATTTAGGTCTTGATTCCTTTGTTTTTGGAGGCACTTGTAGGCTATTGATGAGATGGTTACCAATGTTACGGATCAAAGATGAATTATGTAATGATGATTGTTTGTTTAAGATGGATTTGTATATTTTTCATGATATAGAAATTGTTTGATGTCAACATGAACTGTAGGATCTAGTGGCGCAAGTAGGCGATCCACATAAGGAGGTGATCCGAGTATTGCGATGCTCCCATATAGTGCTCTAGTAGACTAGTGTGAAGGATGGATGGTAAGCGATCCTGTAGTGCAAGAGGAAAATCCAGGACGTGAGTCCGGTTTGTATATGAGGATAATAGGCGACCTTGTAGCACACAAGGCAAGTCTAGGAAGTGAGTTCTACATGCGATTGATATGACGGTGGACAACAAGCGACCTTGTAGCGCATGAGGCGACTCTGGGAAGTGAGTCCACATAGATGCGATGCAATACGACCAAATGTATATGGTGGGTTAAATATAGTATGACCAATAGGGTGTGAGGTGACCGAGATGTTAGACTCATATCATGTCAAAATATTATCCTTATAGTATATGTGGAGTAAGTATGGCTAACTCACCAAACTTATGTTTGACTCATTCCTATTTTCCCCCTTTATTTATATCTCTTGGTTGATGGAGCTTGGAAATGAGATGGTTCATAAAACAGGGATCATGTTGTACATGCTGTAAATAATGTAAACATATATTGTGACTTGGATTTGATTGTGTCTATGAATTGGGTTCGATTGGTATTGTAGAAACACGTGTATCTGGTGTAGACATATTATGATGTAATAAAGTGATTATGGCTATTGATTGTAACACCTCACCTCTATATCCATATTACCTAAGAGTATCATGAATAATACTATCGAGTAACATGGAGAATGAGGTGATGTGGGTTATACGCACACGAATATTCCCTTGGACCAACACTAAATACGTCACATAATATAAAAACCACTCACCTCGACGTAAACGGTCTCAGTACAAAGCAATAAACACGTGTGGTGCCCAAGGATAGAACAATATATAATATAAATAAATCATAGAGAACACAGAGTCACCAACGTAGCAATATAAATATAATACATCACATGATCTGTGTGGGATACAAAAAGTCAAATAACCACTAAAACTTGAATAACTATACAAGTTAGATCCAATACATATAATCCACCAACATATACATACACGAGTCCAAATACATAATATACAATACATCTAGTAATACAACCTCCAACTAAGCCCAAAACGCAAAACTGGTTACATCGTCCCTAAACCTTAAATGTCTCGGACTGGCCCGAGTATGATACAAATAATAAACGGGTCAGACTATGTCTAGATTCAATGGTGAGAATATAAATGATATCTCAAGGAATAACATATACACAACATAATAAAGAAATCCAATCATTAAAGGAATAATCAAACATCCACAACACATCGAACAACATCCATAACACATCAAACATCAAAACATCCATCACATACAACACACCGCACACATCAAGCATCCATCGCATGCCTTACACACAGCCTATAACTCACACATCACACACATCGTACACAACATACAACATGCATAGAACATCAATTAATTCATATTTATTTTGTAGTATTAGATTTATTCATTTTATTCTTCATTTTTAATTTCATTATTGCTATTACATGTGTTGTTGTTAATGTTACTGCTAAAAGCTGAGTCTACACCTAAGCCTTGTAACTTCTTAGATACAAAGGGAGGCCCTACTCGTAAATGTTTTGTGAGCGTCATCACCAGTCTTTAGCTACACAATAAACACACATCGCCTCCTCGCTCCTTTCGTTAACCACCTTGCCTCATTCTGTATTCGTCCTATTGGCCCGTGCTTCAGACTGTGGCCATGCGATGAGGGGGCTATGTCGCCTCAACCATCAGGGAGCTACCTCATGGTCGGTCAAGCTAGGATGGGCCTAGTAAAAACTTCTAGCTATCACATCTACGTAAGGGAGTTCGTACCCATCGATCCACTCAAAAGCGGAGATAACCAAATTCCTACTTTAAAAAAAGGAAATACATAACATACCTCACATGTCAAGTCAGAAATCCAAGTAACATCAATTAATATTTATGTATATTATAGAATAATTCATCAATATCCAAGTATTAAATACTCGATCTTCAATGAATTATCCAACATTATACTAGTATTGAGTAAATAAGTACACATCACAGGGATGTCCCCTAGTGCCCGGTGAAATACAATTATATACATAATACCCTAAATTAATCAATATTAAATAAATTTCGACTTTGCTTATTCACTCTCGCTTAAATCATTCTTTAGTTCATTATTCTTTAATTTTATTACTTTACAATTCAACACAAAGGGTAATTTTACTTCATCTCGTTCGTATCAAACAAATCAACAATCATTCACACACATCAATGTATTATTTAGTTAGTGTTTAACGAGATGAAGGTTTTCATTTAAATCTATTTCACTTTGTTTTGATTTCCTCTTTTTATAAAAACACTTCAATTTTAATTTAATAGCATGCATCTCTTTTATTTTTTCTATTTTCAAAATAGTATTGTTCCATTTCAAAGAAACCTCAATTGGAACTCATTAATAAATTCCAAAACCTCAAAAATACTTTCACTTCAAATTTCCTCCTCGATAATATAGAAATACTTCAAAGGAATTTATATTATCCAAATACCTTTAAAATCTCAAATCCAAAAAATATCCCCAATCCAAAAATATTTGCTACTCCAAATCTACAACTTCAAAATTATTATTTAAAATCCTTATTTATTTCAAACGCTTTTTTTAAACTCTTAACCCATCAAACTAAAATTATATTTTCAAAAATATTATATTCTTCCAAAATTCACTTTACATTACACACACACACAGATATATATATATATATATATATTAAATCCCCGTAGTTGAAAATTTTCAAATAAAATAATTTGCATTCACTTTACAATCACTTCAAACTATAATTTTATATACTTCTCGTCTATTAAATATAAATAACTCGTTACTTTCAAAAATATTTTTTCCAAACATCGTTTCATAAATACCCTTCCTTTATTTTTATAATCAATAATAAGTAAATATAAATATTCAAACTCCATTGTTTTATTTCAAAACCCGCCATTTACCAAATAAATTTTTATTCACAAAATCTTCAAAATTATTCCACTTATATATTTTCACAATCGTTCCTTTTTCAAATTTACTTCAACATCATTTATTTGATAAGAAATCATTCCATAATTCGCTATTTATCTCCCACAATAATTTATTTATTACAAATTTACATCTTTTAATTTATTTACCCCTTTTCTAAACAATTTCAAATTCCATTCAATTATTTGCAAACATTGAATTACTACACAATCATCACAAATCAATAATATAACATCAATCGTCACAATATCAAATAATTCACAATTCACAGCACAATTCCATCCAATTCAAACAACGTCGATAATCAATCATTAACAAACAACTAATTTCATCCAATGAATCAACAACCCAATCAACCAAGCAAATCAAGTGAATATACGGGGGATTACGCATCAATTAAAATGAAATAGAGATATTTGTTAGTAAGATAACTCACCAAGTCGATGCTCGACCACTATATTTATACACACCAATCTCAAGCTATTGCGCCACCATTGATTGTCGTCGCTCTTCGCTTGAACACCAAGCATCAGCAATTGGGACATATGCGGCCTTCAAACTCGCAACCACCCACTTATGCTCCTACACCAGTCGAAACAGCCCCTCCTCGAGTCATTGCAGCACACCTACCATCATACTGTCATGCACCAAAATCAGCAGCCTACTTTACGCCAAGACACGGCTCCAAATGCGCCACCAGGTCCAAAATCACACACCTAGAAGTCATGTACATCACCAATCATGTTTGCCTGACACAGTACCATACATGTAGCTGCCAACATAGCACTTAGTCACGACTCCTGATCTTACCGCCTCCTACCTTGCATCGACTCCACCTCCCATCGCGACTTAACATACACGCTACATCGATTGACCCGTGCACATGATTCTGGATCATGGCTTGCTCCAACAGCCTCGACGCCGCCTAAACCTTTTCTCCTCATATTGATCGATGAAGGTCGGCATGGGTCGCCCCGTGCGATTTTCTTTATTAAGTCATGAATGATTTTAGGGCTGAAATTGAAATAAGAGGATAAGGGATACGTGTCTGGGTTTATGGAGAGGCGGGTAGGAGTTTCGAGAAGCACAAAGATGGTGAAAGCGAGCTTGGGCTTGTTTATTTTCGACTGGATTCTGATTTTCTACTTTTCCCATTAGTTTACCCTTTTCTTTTCTTTTCTTTTCTTTTAACATCTCATTTAATTTAGGAGGAATTAATTTAAAGGACAAAAATTTGTATATTTTTTGCCTCAAGGACACGGCCTCAATATTTTAATCACAAGGACAAACATTCTCCTAAAAATTAATCAAAAGGACAAACATTCTTTTAAAATTATTCATAAGGACAAACATTCTTTCAAAACTGCTACCGAACTAAAAACTGATACCTAAAAACTGCTACCGATAACTACAAACTGATACCTAAAAACTGCTATAAATAACTAAAAACTGATACCTAAAGAAAGTTGTCCATCAGGCAAAAATACTGAAGGTCTGTCCTTGAGGCTAAAATGCTAAGAAATTTTGTCCTTGACAATAATTTTCTGTTTAATTTATTTGTAAATAAATTTCTATATAATTTAAATTAATTCACCTCTCATTCTATAGATGATATTTCAATAGTTAGACAATTTTATTCAATTCGATGTCCGCTTATATTTTATAATAATCTATTATTCTACTACAAATAAATTTATTTTTCAACTATTTCAATAATATAAAATTATTTACACTTCAAAATAGTTTGTATTGATTAAATTTTTTTATTTGATTTCAACAGATTATTCAAAAAGAATTTATTAATTTAATTTATTAAATCAAATTCTTTTATTAAATAGAAGTTAATTAACTAAAATTTATTTTTTAAATATAATCATCACAAAAATCAAATTCAAATACTTTTATTTTAATTAAATTTATTTATTTATACGACATAGAAAGTAAGGATGTTTCAGACTTCCTCCTTAAGAAAATTGCTTCCTCGCAATTTCTTATAGGAAAGTTGACAAACACAACTCATACCCTGACTTTTGTCGTAATCAACGCTCTTCTAACAAATACAACTACTCGATCTTCTATGTGATTGATAACACCAACTCCTCTTATCATATGCTATGATTTCAAATAGATTCAATTAATGACTCTTCATTCTTCGCATATAATAATTTTTTGTAAAAATATTCTAAGTGTTGGATTTTCTGAAAAATTTCAGCAGAGTCTCCTTTATATGGAGAGCATTTCGAAAAATCAAAACACAATATACTCACAAAATATATACATTTCATTCAATGGGGCATTCCAAAACAGGGAGAAACAATGTAATATCGTAACATATATAAGTATACCATAAAAACATACCATTATTTAGCATTTTAATTTATGCAATTTACCTCGTTATAAAGCAAGATATCATCACCCATAAGTCCAAATAGTCTCTAGAACACCTATTTTTAACTCATTATAAACATTAGTCGCATATAAAAAGAGATAGAATAAGTATGAATTCACTTAACTTCACAATAACATAGTGTTCAAATATTTAACCACATCTCGACAAACTTTGCATAGTCAAAAACACAAAATTAGATAACGATATCAAAGAGTGGATTGTTGCATAACATGTTGGCTTTCCGAAAAGACTTCTGGATTGCAAAAATACGTAATAAAACTCAAATTATGGGATTTTTCCCGAAAGCATCGAATTATGTAATGAGATTATAAATGCAGGTCCACCCCTTAAACGTGTGTTTTTAGCCATGAAATCGTTATAACTTTGCAAAACACTTCAAACGAAAGTTGTTATGTATGGTTTAAGCTTTCTGGAATAGGCAAAATCATCAAAATCGAACAATCTATTCAAAAGTTATAAGCTAATGAATTTAGCTCAGTTTTGCGCAATTTGCATTTCGAGACAGCAAGCATTTTCATTAAAATTTATATTTTTACCTTACTTAAACTCAAAATTTTACGTTGCACTTCGAATAAAAATTATTCTCAAATGACACGTCTTTTTAAGAAAAGTTGAAATCGTCAAAAACGGATCAATAGTTTGAGATTTAAGGTCAAACTAATCATAGTATTTCAAATCACTCTCAAATGACTTCACTTCTAAAACATTTCCAAATCCATTTATCAAACTATCATTAATTTACAAATCTCTTTCAATAATAATTATATCACTTCTAATTGTATATATATCATCATCTTTATATTAAAATCTTTTAATACTTTGAAACCATTTTATTTTCAAATTTTCATCAAATCTTCTCGAATAGTATTTCACAAAACAATCCAATATATTTTATTAACATCAAAATCTAAATATATATATACATTTTTTGCATTCATCATTTTTTGTTGTGCATCACATCATAAACAACTTCACAGCACACATCTAAATCATAAAATCATACAATATAGCAGCCATACAATCGCAATTCATCACGGCCATACTAATTTAAAATTTTAATATATTTATTAATCTAGCGACAATGTCACGCCATGAATTTCTAGTGGTTTACTTTGCCAATTGGCTGCAGTGCTGATCATGCGATCAACATTGACTCATCATCGACTACAGCTGTCTACTAATGCTCGGTGACTGCAATTATCACACCGAACATCTAAATATAGCAAAATAAATTTTATTATATTTCAAAACAATTCATTGCTTCACTACAATAATACTCACCCTATAAATACATACATATCTATACTTAAGTCGCAACAATTCATAGAACTTCATAATATTATAAAAAATTTATATCTCATCTTTTTTTTAAAACCATCTCAAAAGAACCTCTTATCAAAACTTTTTTTCTTTAACCTTCGTCTATATTCTTTTCGAAACTCGGCTCAAATACTTCTTTAAAATGTCAGTTTCTTTCCAAATCATCTTTTTCAAAATATTAGTTACACTTTTGCTTAAACCGTATATTTCTTTCAAAATAGAAAATTTTCATTCTCAAAACATTCTGATTGCTTTAAAATATTCTCCAAATCCCTCTAATCTCTTCAAAATAATTAATATAACTTTCTTCGAAATATTTTTCAAAATATTACCTCTCTTCAAAATAATACATCATTCTTCAAATCTTGTGTCCATAATTCTCATTCTAGTTTTAGGAATCCCTATCGATAACGTTGGTCAGACGTATCGATCATAATTCTTAAGCACTCAATGGACAAATAAATACAAAATCAACTCCAAAAATTTCTTTAAATATTTACAACTTAATCTTTTATAAAAACATTCGATAACTTCTAATAAAACATCTTTCAAAACCATATATACACACACACACCATAACCCAAAAGGATTTTTAATCAAACATATGCTTGCTTGTATTAAAACATATATAAATAATCTATGTGAGCACTATCAAAAATACCCGACTTACCAAAAGTCCAAACATCACTAATCATTCATCTATATAAGAATAAACAAGCAAGCTTTCATCTTCATATTTATTTTAATCCCATTTTAATTTTATATAAAAATATACTATTTTATTTTAGATGAAAATAATTCTCATAATCTCTTGCAGTAGCTTCGCAACCGAAGACACCGCTGGGTTCAAATCATCAAAACTCATATGGGATATTAACTTGAGTAATGGTTTCTAACGAATACCCCACTCAAGATGAATCCACAAATAAAGCATCATCAATTAATGTAATCACTCAAAGACATCCAAACATCAATCATCCAATCAGAGTGGCCAAACAATAAAAATACTTAGTGGAAAGCAATCTATATACTTCCGCTATTTCACTCTGATCACTACTGGATCTTTTTACTCATTTCACTTCATCGCAATTTAAAATCATGAAGAATTCAATTAGAGATTCGAATTAGGGTCTTATAGCTTCCCTAATTGAACAACTTCATTTCTATCTTTAGAGCCACATATAGGTCTAATACACTTCATCAATGCCGACACTACTGGTCGGACAATTTACTCATACCTCTTCATCCTCCATCTACTCTTTTATATTTCATACTAAAACTTATGCTTAGAAAAAGGTAATAAAATATATTATATTAAGAAAAATACAAATATGTCCCCAGATGATTGCCCCCATAATCATCATATACTCCTACCATCAATTAAGTATATAAACAATAATTTATCACACACCCACGGGGATGGGACTCTAAGTCTCACCTAAGACTAAGACTCGTGTCTCTTGTATTCGGTATTATTCTAAACCTGCTCAGTTACCAAAAACGTAACATTCCACCTCTATACCCATATTAACTAAGAATATTAATGAACAATACTATCAAGTAACATGGAGAATGAGGCGATATGGGTAATACACATATGAATATTCACTTAGACCAACATTGAATACGTCACATAATAGAAAAACCACTCACCTCGATGTAAATAATCTCAGTACAAAGCAATAAATACGTGTGGTGCCCGAGGATAGAATAATACATAATATAAATAAATCACAGAGAACAAAGAGCCATCAACGCAACGATATAAGTATAATACATCATATAATCTACGTGGGATACAAAAAGTCAAATTCCCACTAAATATCGAATAACTATACAAATCAGATCTAATACATCTAATCCACCATCATATATATACACAAGTCTAAATGCATGATATAAATACATCTATAATACAGCCTCCAACTAAGCCCAAAAAGCAAATCTAGTCACATCGCCCCTGAACCTAAAATGTCTCGGACTGACCCGTATTATATAAATAATAAACGGGTCAGCATATGTCTAGATTTAATGGTGAGAATATAAATGATATCTCAAGGAATAACATATACTGTAACACCTCACGTTTTTATGTCAATTAATCAAAAAGAAATTAGTTAATAAATAGTAAATAGTAAAAAATGGAATTTTTGAAAATGCCAGTATTTGACTATAAAACTTGCACCGTTGTGTTCATGGTGATTTTTTGGTCAAATTTGATATAATGTTTTTCGATCAAAGTTCAAATGGAAAAGTTATTTACTTTTGAATTTTTAGCGTCGAGAATAATTATATAGGCAATTAAGGAAATAATTAATAATTAATTAATGTTAATTGGAAAATGTTAAACTTAACTGATACTTAAAGTTAAGTAATCAGATTAGGGGTAAGATATAATGTCAGTTGGTTAAGAAGGGAAAGAAATTAACAAAATCTCTTAACGGTGATAATTCACCAAAAATAAACAATGTTAGTCGACCCAGGAGGCACCTCGGTCGACCGGTAGCGGTCGACCTAGGGTCCTTAAAGGTTGACCCACGAACTATTTCGAGCGGCAGTGAATTTTGGCCATATGGCTCGAATTTGAAATGGTTTGATCCAATGGTTAACACTGGTTTGAACCTCTATAAATTAAGACCTAGGGCCTCACTTCCAACTCATAATTCTCTAATAAGCATGGAAGCTCTATCACTTTCTCTTCTCCTCCAAAATTCTAGATTCATAGAAATAGATTTAATTTGCATGTATACACTTTGAAGAAGAATAGAAGATGATAGAGAATTGGAAATAGGTTCAAATCAGGTCGTTACATCAAAGGTAAACTATGAATCTGGTTTTAATTAATAAATTAATCTAAATCTCTTTTCTCTAATCCAAATTCTACTAGATCTGTATGAAATGTTATTCGTGGATCCGAATAGGGAGTCAAAATGGAGAATACAGATAACAGATATTAGATATAGATTAGATCTAGAAATTTAGGAGCGCTTAAGAAGTGAGTGGGAATATTATATGTTTTTTATATAATACTAGATTATATTGTTGTAGATCCATTCCTACATGCCTGAGAAATTGAATTTAAATTGTAAATAAGTTCATGAATAGGAAATGTTGAACATATTAAACTTGTCTATGTAATTTATATTGATGAATCGATACTTTCCTATTATGTAAATTAGTTTGGAATTTTATATGAAATTGATATTGAATTGTGTAATGATTGGAATTGGTGTTTTTAAGTCAGATATGAATTTAATAAATCTAAAGTGATGCATAATGGTTAAGAATTTATATTTATTCGATGAACATGAATTGAATGTAATCTTAGTGAAATGCGTAATGATTAGAAATTTGTTTTTATTTGACGGATAAGAATTAAGTTGAAATGAAAATTTATTTAGATCTTTGTAGTTTTGTGATATTTAATACATTAGAACTTGGAATGCTGCAAGTAGATTTCCGCATATTATCAAGTTTAAAATAAATAAAAGTGTGATGTTTAGAGTTTTAAGGAATATAGATATATGAAAAAAAGATGAACAAAACAGGGGTAATCATAGTGTTTTGTACCGTTTATTTAAAGAAAATAAAAGGACACGTCCTTAAATTACAAACACCGCAAAAAAATCTCCCTTTTTGATAAGATATTTAAATTTACCGTGTTAATATTTATTGAGTAGAAGTTTAGTTCCAATGTATTAAAATGTAGTAAATCCCAAAAGTTGAACATTAAGATATGAATGAAATAAAAATGCCAATAAGATGGAAAGTAATGAAAAAAAAGTATGGGGAATATGCAAGAAGAAGAAATAAAGAATAAAATGGAAATATAAATAAAAGTTGGAACTAACGAACAATTTAGCAAGATATTAAGGATCTGATAAAAAGGAAGCAGTAAATGAACTTGAAGAAGAAAGTAAAATGCATAATAAAATGAAGACCTAGGGTCAACTATAAGAATTATAAAGGCAATTAAAGTAAAAGAATGAGAATATGTATGGATAGAGATATGTATATAAGTAGCCTCGAATATGCGTTTATAACGGATGTGAATTATTATAATTTAATGTATAAATTATATAAAGAAAATGATGAAGGCCATTAGAGTAGGATGAAATGCAAGGTCAGCGGGGTTACACAATAGAAGTCCGCCCACCGTAAAAGGGCTATTAGATGTTGTGTAGCATCATACTGATATGGGACATGTCCAACCATAGGACCCGTGGAGAGTATAGCTTGCATATAAATGAAGGGGTACCCTTAGGATAGAGGAGGGTATTTCCTTGATTGCACTAGGTAATCTAAATGGATGATGAGCAGGGTCATGCACTATGCAGCGAGTGTTGGTGCCAAATTTAGAGATAGGGCTATCATAGGACAAGAACGTCATCGGTCTCAAGAGCTCAATGGGAAGGACATGGTTACACCTAACGGATCTTCGTCTATGGCCTACCAGGGTGGACCACGATGGATCATGCACCACCATAGTTGTTTGTTGTTATTTGTTAGGGCAAGGCTAGTTAACCCATAGCGAGATTCCTTTAAAAAAGGGATGAGGTGGTTAGTGGAGCTGAGTCCATGTTAGGAAGCAGACAAAGTAGGAAAATCCCCAAAGAGATGGTGAATGTATGAAAGCTATCGGAAAGTGTACGACGAAATGTATGAAAGGCCGTCGGTAAGCACTATAGAACTTCCTTGAGTTATACGGTAACGAGATCATGATACGATGAAGCATTGGATACTGACGGGGTGCTGAACGAAGATACCAGTGGGGATAGTATCTAGGTCCATTAGGGGACCATGGGATATGTGTGTATATATATATATATGTACACATAAATATAAATCTATGGAAGGTAGATAGGAATGGTTAGTACGCGGATATGGACTCGAGAGGACTAATAAAATGTAAACAAACACAACATGAGATAGTGAACAATTTGCATAAGATAGTGTTATGTATAAGATGTATAATTTATAAGTCACCAGAACGTTGTTCTAATCCCTTCCTCGTTACAACCCATAGGATAGTGAGAAGGACAGTTACTGATGCTCAGCGTGTTCAGTGTTGACAAGGACACTTGAGTTTGGAAAATGTCAAATCTTGGTTAGTACTTATGTGATCTATTATATTTTAATTATTCCATTGTAAGTTATTTCGTTAGAGCTCTGATAAGCATTCTTTTTTTTATTTGCAAGATACCAAACCAATGATCCACGCTTTGGTGGACTTGGGTTTTCGATTTAGAGAAAATTCAGGCCCATTAGGGGTGCAGGTTGTTGCATTTGGTATCAGAGCTTAGGTTAGTCAATCTTGAAAATTTGGAAACGTTGAGTGAACATATTTGTATTTTTCCTATAAATATAATATACGTTAAATCCTAATAATTCCAACCATAGAATAGTTACATAAGGAAAATCCCTGAAGCTGGATGGTACATGACTCCCTAGCCATGCCTTAGTAGCCAAATGATTGCAAATCCTCATATGAATGCCGATTTTATGATGTACAATAGGTCTAAATAAAGGGAAAATTAGAATCTATATGTTATAGATAGTGGGAGATGGAGAAATTCCTAAAAAAGAGTGTGAAATGGTAACTCCTAATTGGATTTAAATATTGAGAAAGAAACAAGTTAGTAAATTGAAGGATAGATGTTCTTAAGAGAATAGTTAGAAACCCACTACGAGTCCAACCCAATAGAAAATAGTTTTAAAAGTTTATAAAATTATATAATTGATATATTTGAAAAAGTAAAGAAGCAAATATTGGATTTTGGAGAAAATTATATGATATTGGAATCTGGAAAAGTATTTATATAATAAAAGTTTTGTTGGAAGTTGAATTGAAAAGTTTCCATAAAATGGTTTTATAAAAGCAATTTGTTTGAGAGAAATTATAGAGCGTATATAGCTCGCTAGTTTCTTTGTAAAGAAAGAAAAGTAAAATATGAAGTTCTAATATAAATAAAGATTTTTAAAAATCTAAAAATTTCAATGAAGGAAATTTTTTAGAAAGCTATTTCTTTTGAAAGAAAAATAGAAGAGCAATATAGCTCGTAGGTTTTCTATAATAATTTTTTTTAGGTTGTAATGAAATTTTTTATGGGTGGATAATAAGAAGTGATATAAGTTTGGAATATGGGTAAATACAAAAATAAGATTTGAAACCCTAAACAAAGCTGCAGGCAAAATCATTACAATGGTTTAAGTAAGAAGACAGTAAATTAAGAGAAAAATGATTGGAATTAGTGTAGTTTAGGCTAAAGAGTTGAATAGTATAAAATTATGAAGTATAAATAGAAACGAGGTTTGATGTATTGTAATTAAGTTAGGATTTGACATATTTTAATTCATTTGAATGAAAACGGGTAACAATATAAGTTTCTATGAATCAAACGAGTTACAAATAAAGGTGTATTGTTTGAAATAACAAGGAATGCAAATGTAAAGAAAGAGATATACAAAATATGGGAAATTCTATATTTTGTACTGTCTATTTCAATAAAGAAATGAAGTATAATTCATTGTAATTTCACATAATACACGAATTCTCTTTTAACTAATTCACAGAGAATTAGAGCATTAACAATTCCTTTGGAAGAGAGAAAGTAGTTCCAAAACATTAAAGTATAGGATCTTTAAGTATAATAAAAAGTGTGGTACCTAGAAATTATGTAGGAGGTCATGAAAAGAAATCTAATTAGAAGCAGCATAAGAAATTAAAGGCAAAATAAAGGAAAATGGACATTTTCCATTGTTTGGGGCGATAGTTATAGATTGTCGATACTTGAGTGATGGTTGATGTTGCAAGTATATGATTTGGATTAGATGTGACATGATTTTGATGGCATGTTCACTATTTTAGGACAACACCCCTTTTTTGGGATATTCCAAGATAAGTTATGGCATAAGATGTTACTATGGTTAATCAGTATTTTGTTGATTTGATTTATCTAGTGAGACGCCATCCCTGTTGAGTTGTTTCGTCCATGGCATTGAAGAATGGTAAGTCGGTGAAATGATATATGAAGAAAGATACCATTGACTGATTATTATTAGAAGATGATTTGAGCGTGAATATTTGATTTTAAAAGGATATCCGGAATTAAATTTGGTATTAAGATTATATAGGGATAAGTATGTGGTATGATGGATCAGTATATAGAAATACTCAGATAATAATATGTACTAAAATTATGTAGGTTTGTATTTTCAATGGATGGAATGAAGTCTTTAGACTTGTATAGGTAGATATGATTTGGAGAATAAAGAATCGTGCAAAGCTGTGACCTCTGTTTATAAAAGATATTCCAAATTGGATCAGCGGCAAGGATTATAAGAGAAGTATTTTTTATTGGTATAGATAAAGAATTTAGATAAATGATTTCAATAAAATATTTTGAGCTATTGAAATAAGCCTGATTTGGGGAATTAAAGAAAATTTATTTGGAAAGATTAAGGAAAGAGTATTGATTAGCATGCATAAGAGATGCAGAGGCAATTTTATAAAATATGGAATTTAGAGGAGTTGGGATATGACTTTGAGTGAGGAGTAGATGGATTCTTTTCAATCGTCCCTCAGTTTGAGGTGAGACTTTTTATTCAAAAAAATCCTTTTGGAGTAGTGACTTAAAGGTGCACAGTTCAAATTGCATATGAGGCGCATGTAGATAATATATATATATATATATTCGATTCTTTTAACCCTATCACTATCTTAGGTTAGCACTTTTCTTAGGTTAGAATTCCACTTAGATTTAGGATTTTGATTTCTGTGGTTGTATTGGTTAAATAAAATATGATTTCTCTTGTTTGAATACTTGCTTGCTTGAAGGTTGTAGAACTTAGAATGGAATGTAGGAGAAGTGATATCATAAGCGTAATGATACTACTCAAAATAGATTAGAGATTTGAATGGGAGATATGTCATGTTCACTGGATAAAGACATCGATCATTTTTTATATTCTCAGGTAAAAGAAGGAATGGTATGGTGATTCAAGTTGTTTGGATTTGTTTAGGTAAGCCACCATCCACTTTGAGTTGCCTTATCTTAGCAACTTGAAAGATGTATTGAGAAAAGTACTACTAGATGATTTAAGTGCTAAGTATGAGCATTTAGGAATGATATGAGAGACTATAATTTTGTTTGGACATGTTTGTGCAAAGGCTACTCGTTGATATGTATTGTGGAGTCATTTATTCGAGTTGGTAGCATGTATTGCAAAAGTTGTGGTCATGCATGTACCTTTGTGGCTGATGTTTCAGAATGAGTTTATGTCAGTTATAGAGTTTGTTGGATTTAGTTAGGGATAACAATTTGGTCGTGGGTATTTGAAAGGTGGAGAAGTAGATTTGATCTTTTCAATTCAACTCCTTTCAGAACATTTTCCATTTATTTGATTGTTAGTTTAGTTAGTATCTTGGTTCGGTTGGATGATTGTTGTGGATTCATTGTTTTGCTTAGGATTATTTAATACTGGTTTGATAGTTACTTTGGATGATTTTTATTTCATTCGTAGATTGTGATATTATCTTGATATGTTTTATATGCTATTTTATTATGATTTACCGATATGTGTACCCACCATATGTTATGTTGATGTGATTGTGTGCATACATATATAATTTATATGTTCACCCTAGGATGCTTGCATACATGTTTTATATGTCATATAATCTCATTCATATAGGAGGGCCTGAATGATATATACTTGCATTTGTATAATGCCATATGATACATATCATGATGTTATGCTATTTGTGCATTTCATAAAGTACACAAATGCTACCGTATGCATGTATATATGCTAATAAAACACATACACCTATTTGATGAAATTAATTCCAGATTTCATATGCTCTATATAGATACTTGATTTGATTAGTTTCTTTGTTGTATGGATGATTGTTTGGATGATTGACTTTGTATGTTTATGTATTTGTGTTACACGTTATGATATGTGATATAAGAGTGTGATATATTATTTGTCCCTTAGGTATTTTGGGGACGAAATTCTTTTAAGAAGGGAGAATGTAATACCCTAATTTTTTTGTATATATTATAATTAAATATTAACAATATAACAGTTTTGAAATAATTGAATTTAATGTGTTAATAAAATAAATTACAATTAAGGATGGGCAAAATGGTCAATTTTTCACCTTTGGAATTGAGGATAAAATTAGTTTCATTTCAAGCGTCTCATTTTTTGATTCACGTAATTTTTTTTGTTTGCCTCATTTGGAGTCCGTACGAAGGAGTTATGGGCGAATTTGTATCAAGCAAAATGAGCGCTGAATTTAAATTTGAAATTGGAATTGATCGTAGTTTTTCCCTCCATCTAATAAACCTGTGTACGTAACTATTTTCACGCTTTCAAAACTGATTACTCATTCTCTTTCTCCTTCTCCCTTTCATACTAAAATTGAAATCAACATATCTCTCTCGAATCTTGACATCACGAAACTAGTGGCATCGCAAAGCTAATGGAGAGCATCTATACCAATTTGAAGGCGAAATTCTGAAGCTTGGAGGCGCAGCAGTCCCGACAGCGGAGGATAGGCAGTGGAGAGTGATTTAGTGAATAATTCTAGCTTTTCTCTCGATATAATGCAGTTATAATCCTACATAGATGATTTGTATTCTAGAAACAGAGCAGATAAACATTTAAAATCACTTAAAGTCGGATTTAAACATGGTTTTGGGAAGGATTTGATAAAACTAGTGAATTATAACTTGATTTCCCCCTTTTTCTTTAATTTAATGAATATACAATGATAATTAATGAATTTAAGTATAAAAATGACCTTAGAAACGTAGGGTAAGAGGCTAGGAACATTTTCAAATGACCAGAGGTGGAACTGAGATGACTGGATGCGAAACAAGGTAGAGAAACAATCGAAATCGCGGTTAGAAAATTCAATTTTTCTTTGATCGGTCCATCGGTCTCCATCACCGGTCCACCGGTGACCTAGTTTAGAGGCAAGGTTAAACCTGGACCCAAGATGGCCATATATATATATTAACATTTATCGATTTGGGTTCTGATTCCTTTGTTTTATGAAAGTGTTTGGAGGCTATTAACGAGACGGTTGTTAATTTACTGACCCAAGGTGAATTATGTGATGATTATCATTTGTTTGAGATGAATCTGTATGTTATTCGTGATATGGAAATTGTTCGATGTTAACGCGAACGTGTGCGAGCCTCTGGCGCAAGTAGGCAGCCTAGGATACGAGCCCGTGACACAAGGAGGTGATCCAAGTATTGTGTTTCTCCCCTATAGTGCTTCGGCAGAACAATAAGGAGGATGAATGGTAAGCGATCCTATAGTGCAAGAGGCAAGTCCAGAACGTGAATCTACTTTGTCTATGAGGACAACAGGCAACCCAGTAGCGCACGAGGTGAGTCCAGGGAAGTGAGTCCTATATACAATTGACATGATGATGGATATCATGTGACCTTGAAACGCACGAGGCGAGTCCGAGGAATTGATTCCATATAGATGCGATGCAATACAACCGGATGTATGCGGTAGGTTAAGTATCGTATGACCAGCAGCACGTGAGGTGATTGAGACATTAGACTCATATCATGTTATAGTATTATCTTTGTAGTATATAAGGAGTAAGTATGGCTTACTCACCAAACTTATATCCGACTCACTACTATTTTCCCCCTTTATTTACATCTTTAGGTTGATGGAGCTTGGATATGAGATGGTTCAGGAGACAAAGATCTATACTGTAAATAATGTAAATAAATATTGTGACTTGGATTTGATTTTGTATATAGACTGAGTTTCACTGGTATTATACAAACATGTGTTTTGACAGTGTAGACATATCATGATGCATTCAAGTGATTATGGTTATTGATACTATACTTTGTTTCCTTCCGCTATGAGAGTCTGAAAATTACTAGTTAGAACTATATTTGTTTCTTGTTATCGTATCACAATGACTCATCCATTTCGGCTCTCGAGGTGTAAACGTCGGTTTGGGCGTTGATCCTGAGGGTCGAAAAAGTCAGTTGTTACATGCATATTGACAATTTATAAGCTATTAACTATTAAGGTTTATATAATCTATCGTATGTTAAAGCCAAAAGCTATCGCATGTCAAATATTTAAGCTATCGAGTGTCAAACTTTTAAAGCTATCCCATGTGTGGATCATTGGCTATCAATTGTCAAAGGTCTTAAAGTTATCGGGTGCTAAATTTTTTAAGATATCACCTATTATGGCCTAAAGCTATCGAATGTCGAGGCCCACATAAGCTATCGCATGCTTAAATGGTTGTTTTGTAATTGAATTGAAAACTATTTTATTGCCACTAAAAGTAATTACTTTACACCAAACCCTAATATATGTCGAATAATCATTAGTTCACCCGAGCATTTGTTGTTCCCTTTTCCGGTGTTATTATTTACTTTACTAATTAATCAAGTACCCGATAGTAATTAGCTCTTCCTTTTGCTGAATAAATCATATTAATTTGGAAATGCATGGGAAAATCCCAAAAAATTCACAAAAATCCCATTAGTTATTCTTTACCACATAAAAAAAGTTCAGGCCAAAATAGTCAGACCTGTCAAACGGTTAGGTTGGGTCAAAATGGGTTGGGTCGATTTTGACCCAACCCATTTATGACCCTTTTTTAACCCATTTAATACATGGGTCAGTCTGACCCAACCCATTTAATAAGCGAGTTACCCATTTAACCCATTTAAAGATTTAAAATTGATTTGACTAATAAAAAACAAACAGATATAAAATAATTCTAGTTCTAATTTTTATGTTTTGAATTTCGATAAAAATCAAAATTTCAAAATTTACAATTTTAATTCTAATTTTCATCAAAATTCAAATATGATGATGTAGTCTGTTATTTGCTAAGTACAAACGTTGGTCACCATGGAGAACTACAATATGCTTTCACAAGATAAAGTATCCAAATGTTCCATATTGTCTGTCATTTAAGTAGGAGTTCATCAGTCGAAGCCTTATTTGATTCCGAGTTAGTACGAAGAAGTTATTGCAGTCTGAACAAAAAAAGCGGCTTCCGCCTAGGTGAGTTCAAATATAAGGATGTAGTCTATTATTTCTGAAACTGTTAGTTACAATGGAGAACTATAGTGTGTGTTAACAAGATGAAGTATCCGAGTATTGCATATTGTCCGTAATTTAAGTGGGAGTTCATCGGTCGAAGTATCACTTGATTCCAAGTTAGTACGAAGAAGTTACTGCAGTCCGAACAAAAAAAATATAGGCATATGCCTAGGCAGAGTTCAAATATGGGTGTAGCCTATTATTTCTAAGTAAAACTGTTTGTCACCAAGGATAACTATAGTGTGCGTTCATAAGATGAAGTATCCGAGTGTTTCATATTATTCATAATTTAGGTGGGAGTTCATTGGTCGAAAGTATGAAGAAGTTACTACAGTCTGAATAAAAAATAGCGGCTTCCGCCTAGACGAAGTTCAAATATGGGGATGTAGTTTGTTATTTTCTAAGTACAATTGTTAGTTACCATGAATAACTACAACGTGTGTTCACAAGCTGAAGTATCCATGTGTTCCATGTTGTCCGTAAGTTAAGTGGGAGGTCATCGGTCGAAGTCTCGTCTGGTTCCGAGTTAGTATGAAAAAGTTATTTCAGTTTGAACAAAAAACGGCTTCTGCCTAGTCGAAGTTCAAATATGGGGATGTAGTATGTTATTTGTTAAGTACAAACGTTAGTTACCATGGAAAACTACAACTTGCGTTCACAAGATGAAGTATCCAAGTAAAAAGTTTCAAATTTTCAAAATTCTTATTTTCAAAATTTATATCTTTAAATTAATATTTTTGAAATTTAAGTTTTTAATAAATGGGTTACCCATTTATAACCCTTTTAAAAATGGGTCAACCCAACCCATAACTCATTTAATAAAATTCATAAACAGGTTGACCTAACTCATTTATAAGTAGGGTAAATGGGTTGGGTTAATGTATTGGGTCATATTTTGACAGGTCTAAAAATGGTTTTTTTCCTCCATATTTTAAATAATTAAAACCAGAAATTAAGCATTTTTCCAACATAGAAAATTCATATAAAATCCAATTAATTTCATAATATTATTAAATTAAAAACTCATCTTCAAATTAATGTTCTAACCATCATATAAAATTTCAAGTGAATTAGAGGTGTTTTGATCCATTTTACACTAAAACATATTAAAATAGTGCCATTTAATTCCCAAACGTGGATGAATCATTCTATCATTCTTAAAACTTGTCCTTTATCATTCAAAGCATTATTAGCACATGCAATCCAAATCCAAATGGGTTTGGAGAGATTAGAGAAAGTGTTGCTCACATAGGTTTGATTAGAACTTGATTAAAAGGTTTTCTTCTTCTTAGGAACGAATTCCTTTCTTCTTGAAATTTGATTTGTCTTCTTTAGAATAATGGTCGACTTAGCTTTAGTTCTCTTTTATTTTTGTGTGAGTGAGAATGAAACGAGAAGATGGGAGGGTTAGGGGGTTGGTAGTTTGGACTTATGCTAAAAATCACATTCTAGCCTATTCTTACTAAAGCTTAACTCTTCATCTTATATTCATTCCCTATTCTATTAACAAACTTGCCTTACTTATTATTACCTCGTAATGTATTCTGATTACTTACTTACTTAATTAATTTCCTATATTATTGCACTCCAAAATATGGGATATTACGCCACCTGCCCAAAGCGCCACCATACATAAACATTTCCCTATGCCATGTTGCCCTTCTAACACAAGCACATTGAAATACGGCTCGCCAATTGGTATGCATCTATACCACTCCATCCATATGCAGTTTGAGTTGGTTGTATCTGAGTTGTTGATCACAATCAACGATTCTCATGAAACTTATCGTCCAAGGCATCAATCTTAGCCCTTCAAAGCATGATCTCTACGTATATAAATAGAGGATCGCATGCACTTGTACAAGGATCAATTTTTTTTTTACATTTAAGACATACTATTGCTAGTTTTATGCTCTTGTAATAACCATCAAAATTCCCCTTGTAACAAAAAAGTCAAGCAATAAAAGAAGAAGTCGTAGTGAACGTTGATCTCTTCTGGACCGTACCACTCTACATACCATGTAATTTATTTTACTTGCACCGTATTTATTTCTCCTTTTACATTTCTAAGTATGTTCTAGTAAATAACATTCATTAAAAACCACCACTAATTATCACTTTAAGGTTGGCTAGAAATCTAGTCAACACTACCCTATAGAAAACTCTCGGTGGGTCGTTTTGTACTTGATCCACGATAACCACAAGTACATAACCTCTTGTTGTCCCCTCCGGTTATGAATAAATCATTGTCCATCAAATGGAGAGCATTATGTACACTAGTTTAGCGGTTGAATCGATATCCATTTCTCGAAACACTTTGACTATGGACATTTAAGGACAAGTATTTATAAACATTACTCACGATTATGAGCACATTCATAACTACAATCAATTAAGTACTTACTCCTAGGGATTTCTTATTATATATATATATATATACTGTAATCATCGGCATTTAATTATAAATATATGCACATACAATGGAAATAGAGACCAGAAAAACATACTTCCATATCGAACATGATTTGTACATAAGAGTTAAGTGTACAATTATATAATCAAAATTATATAATTGCCCGATATACCCTCAATTCTATTAGTCCTATGGTTCATACACCTTTAAACATGAAGTCAAATAGCTGCAATTTGACGGGCGATTACCTTTTGGAAGTAGAAGAAAATCCAACATGGTCGTTTGCCGTCTTCCAAAAGCCACTCATTATTGGTAATAACTTCCAAAGTAGGATTCCATCTAGTCCCCTACTTCGTCCACAAATAATCCTATGTATATCCTGATCAGATAATTGAACTTATTCACTATAGTAACGCGTAAGGCCGGTCGAACTAAAATTTTGTCCCTAGACAGACAACCCAACTTAAATTTTGGTCCATACAAAAACACACTACAATAAAAAGACCTTATTACAACTATGTTTTTACAATGATCACAAAATGTCCATTGTGATAAAGGTTTTTTACCACGTTTTTTCTAAGAAAGTGTAATAAGCATATTTCCAACAGCTCTTTTTTTGCCAGTTGTAATAGATACCTGTTACAACCTTTTTCTTTCGCCGGTTGCAATAGATGTCAATTTTCAATAACTCTTTTTTTTGCTAGTTGTAATCGATACCTATTACAACCTTTCTAGTTTACCCATTGCAATTAATAAGTAATAAGTAATAATTAACAATTACAACTAAACAAATAATAATTGATGATTAATTACAAAATTAATAATTTAATAAATAATTTTTAAATAATAATAATTAAAAATTAATATAATTATTAATAACTACTATTAAATATTATTAATTAATAATTAATTTGAAATATGAAATAATTCATATTGGTAATTAATTAATAATAATTAATTAGTAACTAATTAATTAAACAATTAATTAATAATTAAGTAATTAACTAATTAATTAATAATAACTAAAAGTAATAACAAATAATAATTAATTAAATAATCAAAATAATTAAGTAATAATAATTAAAAATTAATGTATAATAATTAATAATTAATTTGAAATATGAAATAACTTGTACTCATAAAAAAATAATTAATAAATTAATAATCAATAAATAAATGATAATTAATTAATCACTATTAAGTAGTAGTTAATAATTAATAATAAAAATTTTGTTGAATTAAGTAATAATTTGTATTTGAAGGAAGTATATGTATGGATTAATTAATTGTTTGTTATTAATAATTATTGATATTATTGTTTTTATTAAAAAAATTCAATAACTCTTATTTGGACAGTTGTAAAAGATTGCCATTACAACCTTTTTATTTTGCCAGTTGTAATAAACACTAGTTTTCAACAACTCTAGTTTTGTGCTGGTTGTCAACTCTTGTTTTTAGTTTATCTGTTGCAATAAATAATTAATAAGTAATAAGCAATAACTAATAATTACAACTAAATAATAATAATTAATGATTAATTAAAAAATAAATAATTAAATAAATAATTCTTAAATGCTTAATTAAAAATTTATATATAATTATTAATAACCACTATTAAATAATAATAATTAATAATTAATTTGAAATAACAAATAATTGCTATTAATAATTATTAATTAATTATTAATTATCTAATTAATAATAATCAATTATTAATTGTAATTAATAATTGCTAAAAATAATAGCTGCGATGAACAGGATTTTCGACCTTCGGAAATCGATATTAATACATCATCGGTATTCACGTGCTGCGAATTCAAGTGTCGGAAAACCCGACTATTAAGAGAAAGAAAAAAAATAAAGGCAGAACAAAATCTTACACGAATGGAATAGCATATATTATTTCAATATATAATCTTTACAGTGGAAAATTTTATATACATTTATCAAAGTTTAACTTAACATTAACATAGACAGTTATAAATATCTGTCCTTACAAATGCGGAATGAAATATACACGAGTGTGGTGGAAATGGGTAACAATCTTCAGAAGAATCTTCTAACTCCATGCTCCGAGCTCTTCCAAAATGCTCCAAACAAAACCTGACTACTAGGCTGCCTGGAAAAAAGGGCACCTAGAGTTTAAAGGGAAAAGAAAATAAACTCCGGGTCAGTCATGGGACTGCTGTGAGAAATTCAAAATACAAGTATTTGAAAACAAAGGATATCTCATAAGACCACGCCGCACATAAACATGGAACATGTTTTTACCTTATGATAACCAAATCATTCTACGTAAAATCTAGTGATATTATTGTTAATGACATTCTTTGAAAACCTTTCGAAATAAACATATTCAAATAGCCGAAATGGTTACATTAGTTAAATTTGATGGCATTACAACTAAAACCAAAGGAACTTATTGTAACGAACCAGATTTTCGACCCTTAAAAATTGACACTAATACGTCCACTGTATTACATAACGAATATTCAAGTGCCGGAAATACCGATCTGTTAGGGTGAAAAGAAGAAGGTAAATGATAGAGAAAACTAAAACAACACAGAATTTCACAACGAAGCGAATAATATACAATACAACCATGATCTTTACAGAAAGAAAACATCTTTATTCATATATACAACATCAGAGTACATTAGACTTATCCTAAATTTTTGGACAGTTATAAAAACCTGTCCTTACATTGACAAACATATAGACTTTATAATACAGCGGAAGAAAAATATACGTGAATACGTCTTGACCCTCTAGCTCCTCTCCGGTTCCAAAGTATCCAGCTAAACTTAGGGAAACATGCTCGGTCTGACCAGAGCATTACATGGATAACTCCCGGGTTAGTCTGATAAATCAGCATGAGTAAAACTCGATAACAAGTAACAACCAAACTAATTTCTACATTTGAAAAACTTTTCAAACAAAGGGTATCTCGTAAGACCAAACTTTACATAAAAACGATCGGGTTTTTACCTTACGAGAACCAAAACATTTTACATCAAAATCCAGTGATATTATCATAATGTCTAGGTTTAAAGTAAATATATAAAATAGCTGAAATGCTTGCATCTCACATTCCAACATACTAGGCTCTACAATCGAAAATGTAAGGCACGTATTGGAGAATGGATTCCAACTAATGAATGTGCTACTGGGGTACCACCCGCTACAGTACACCTCTAGAAAAATGTACCGAGTTCGTACCTAACGACCCTTGCTAACACAGGACCAGCCTATCCCTTGTTGGATAGTACCGAATATATCATCACACTGGTTGCTTTGCAACCTTTAACCGAGCACTCCCACATACACGAATTCATTGATGATCGTGTATATATCTAGAAGGGTGATGATATACCCTAATGGGTCCGACCCACATAGCTCTACTGCATATCCCATGTTTTAGTCATTCCTGGTTGATGAGGCTTGAGGCTACCTTTTATCTTTCTGAATAGTAATCCATCTTGGAATGCTAACACTGTCCTCCAGGCGTCAATGCAATGCCATTATTCATCCATACAAGTTCGTTCTGGGTCTGAACGAATCTGGGTCTGAACGAATCTGGGTCTAAACGAAACCGAAGGCACTAACTCTACTACATCCATTTTGGAATCACCCTCAGGGTTAGTAGCAGTAGCCCTTGCACTACAAAGAGCACCATCTTCAATCATCATTAAGTTGTCTTACACTCGAACATATATGTTGGTTCAGAGTGGTTTTTAGATATATATAAATCTGATCCCGGTTTTTCCGTACCAACAACCGATAATTTCCGGTTGACTCATTCCCAGTTCTTTTAGAAGTAAGTATTCGAGTCCTTGTCGGAAACTCGAATTTTACATTCATACTTCCTAAGTCAAATTGGGTGAAACTTAATAGTCGAGTATTTAACTACCAAATAAATAAACAACAACCAATTCCATTTGAAATTTATTTATCCATAGCAACCACTAAGCCTCAAAACATATCTTTGTTTAATAAATCTCTTTCAAAAACAATCATATACTTATCTTTCTGACATAAGTATATTCACAAAAAATTTGTAAGATTTCCCATTACCAAATCTCTAAAAAGGATTTAACTACATTATTTAAATTGGAGAAAAGGACAGCTCTAAGCACTATTCCTTCGATGTAAAGTGTGGAATGGATGTTCTATACCACGTTTTTTCAAAAGGTCAGCCTCGAGAAACCCAAACCTCAATTTCCTGTTGTAGTTATTTTCAATAAATTCTTTTATAAATTTCTATATCCATGAAATTCTTTTTGCTTTAACCCAAACCCGTTTACAAAACATTTATCAACTTCCATACTCATTTATGAAACTCTACATAATTATTCAAACCTGGTTATATAACTTCTTTATAAACTTTCAAACCTTGCATAAAACTTCCCTATATAGACATAAACTGTAACGACCCGTATTTTTACGGATCAGAACATTCTAAAATGATTGACCTTTGGTTGTATGGTTGTTAAGTCATTTCTGGTTTTGGCAGAATTTTGCTTGAATTTTGCTTAAGTCCTAAGTTGTAGCCGACTTAGGGGTTTGGACGAGTTAAGCAACAAGTCTGGGTCGAGTTGCCGACTCAAGGAACTCACCGAGTTAAGGGAGTGTGGTTGACCGACTTAAGGTAGTGACCGACCTAGGAGATAAGTCTTGACCGACTTAAGAGATTTAGGCGACCTAAGTATTCTGGGTTAGAGTTAGGTCGGCAACGACCTAAGGAAATGTTGTGAGCGACCTAAGTTTTGTTAAGTGTTAGGTCGGCTGGGAAAGTTAGCGACCTAGTGGTTCTGAGTTAGCGACCTAGTGGTTCCGAGTTAGCGACCTAGTGGTTCCGTATTGGCGACCTAAGGAGTTAACAAGTTGGCGACCTAAGGAGTTAACAAGTTGGCGACCTTAGAGTTAGGCTATGTGTTAGGTCGTAACACTGTTAGGTCGCGTAGGTTGCTAAGTTGTTAGGTCGCTAGGATAGTTTAAGTGTTAGGTCGCGTAGATCTAACTGTTAGGTCGTATGTTGTGTTAGGTCGCGTAGAAGTCTAAGCTGTTAGGTCGCAACCCAACTAGGTCGTAGGTCGAAGGTAAGCGCATTGCTTTAGGTCGTCAAGTGTTAGGTCGCGGAGGAGTTGTTGTGCATCTGTTAGGTCGGAGAAGCTTAGGTCGGAGAGGCTTAGGTCGGCAGCGACTTAAGGAGATAGCCGAGTTACGACTTAAGGGCAGTTTTCAGCTATAAATAGGAGGGCTTCTCTTCATTTTTGGGATCCGGATTTTGAAGCGACGAAGTGCTGCCATTTTGAGAGCTCGACTTCTACACTTCTTCACTTCTTTTCTCCACTCTAATCTAGTGCTTCCATCCATCCAAATCGAAGATCAAGATTGAAGATTCAAGAGCTTAGATTGAAGATCTTCATCTTTTCAAGAGAGATTTCTTCATTTGAAGCGAATTTGTGATAGATCAAGCTTGATCCTTTGCTGACCAGATCTGAAGTGTGTTGATTTGAGGTTGTTTTGGTGATTTGGTGAGTGGTGATTATCTCTCACACGGATCCAAAGGAGTATATCGGATTGTTGGCTCGATTTGGTGTTAAAATAGTGATTTCCATGCATTTTCTTCATCCTATGTGTAGATCCATATAGATCCATTGTTCATGATGATGTTACTTCCATTTTATCATATGTTAACCTATGCGAGTTCATTCATCAAGTTTGTAGAGATATAATCCATGTTTTCATGCTTATTGGACTTTCAACTCTTTAATTACGAAAATGCCATTATTGTTATAATTGTCTACTTAGATCATATTTGAATGCTTGATTGTTTGGATTGATGTTTGAATTGATTGATTGTTATGAACTAGATGGTTGATGATTAGATTTAGACCGAAGACGATTCAAAAGCTAAGGGAAAGGCTCTTGAATTGGGAAAGCTGCTTGTGGCATATGTAGCGGGATGATGAAGCTCTTATGCATAGAATTGATGATGTGATGATGAGATGAGACTTCGCGAGGATGTGATGAAGCGAGGCAATCATGTGATGAAGACTTGGTCTAATCCAGACGGGATCATTCCAAGCATGTTGATAACTCGGTGATATGATTCGAGTTGATGATAATGAATGGATATGAGAATAGTCGTCGAGGAGGATGACTAGGAGGCTTGGATAGCATCGTTGTTGAAGGTTCTAGCATGCTCTAAGCAAGAGTACGTTTGGGCAGATTCGATAGTCCCAACGGCCAACTGTTGATGGTCGAGTACTCTGGGCAGATTCGATAGTCCTAGGCACGGGCTGCGACGACGTGCGGGAGTTATGTCTAGAACCGGGGTTTCCATTAGCCCTTGACGGACGGCTGAAAGAATGTGCCGGTCATTCAATTAACGGTGATATCGAAGCAACGATAACAGTGATAGCCAGAGTCATGGATGTTTGGTTGTATCGTCATTCGGACTCAAGAGCGGTATTTTCTGGGTGCTTATCTGATTTAGGCCTTGGTACTTGGAAAACATCGCCCTTGACTCGAGTGATAGTAGTTTTACTTTAAATTGTATGCTCTGCTATGTTTGCTTCTGCTTAGTGTGTGTCTGGGGGCTATCACTGTAGAATAAGGTTGGAGTGGGAGGGTTGTATTCTTATTCCTTTTCCTTTATGCTCTTTTGGTATTTTGTTAGTTAATTTACTGCTCACTAAGACTGTTGTCTGACTCAAGGCTTTATGTTTTTAATTCTTATTGCCTTGGGCTGTTCGTCCATTTTGGGACGGGCAGACTAGGTAGCAGGTGACAGGTGCTGTTCTCTTCTCACGATGCTGATATCGAAGACGAGCTAGAGGGTTGCTTATTATCTTCTTATATGTACTGGATATTCCGCTGTTTTGTATTCTCTGAGAGATATGTAGTGAGGCTGGATGTATTGACTATGTGGATGCTTGTATTCAACTATTATGGAGTTTTATATGATATCATTTTGTTCTGTAAAGCTTCACTATACATATGTTCTATTGTATTTTGTCCATGCGCTGTGAGTAATACGATAGATTCTGTTGTTTTAAATCTTACCTTGACAATCGTCCATGGTCGCCTGGCACACTTTACAGCGCTCTATCTCTAGATTCGGTGCAGGGGTCATGGGCGGTCGTCACATAAACCCATTTATAAAATCCTTTTTATAAACATTCAAAACATTTTCTCAACTTCGTTTATGAATACCCCAAAATTGTTCATAAAATTCTTTATATAATATTCAAAACAATTTTTAAATCATTCTTCAAATACCTTGTTCAAAATAGAATAAACTTGAAGACCGTTTTAAAAGAAAATGAAATATTAACTTTCCTAAACCAAACAGAGGCTCAATAAATATAATGGGTCATTAAATTTGGGTTTACTTATCCAAGTTATATTATGGGTATTGCTTAATATCAGATATGTAAAGTATTCACACATAACATACAATCAATCATAGGTAGATGCACATTCTATAAATATAGGTAAATCCATTATCAGTGAAAAATGCACATATAGAAGTATATTCTATATGCTTAAGTTACCATGACCTGCTTATTGAAATTAACTTCCTTGTGTTTATCACGTTATCGATATTCAACATTTGTGCTAAACACAAGTCAACCTACTTCCCATAAAATGTGTCAACGTTTTATAATCACTACTTTAATCCATTTAGCTACTTAATGGTCCAGATGAGAGATCCTTTAATTTAAAATCAATTAATCTTAAAAAGAAAATTTATTTAAAATATAACCGATTGGGTTTAAAACAACCATTGAAAAGATTAAAGTATATTTAGCTAGCTTAACCCTAATTGTATCTTAATTAATCATTATTAAATCAAGATTAAATCATAATTAAACTTTAATTAACTTATAAACTTAGTTAAGTCCTAATTAACTTCTAAATCATCTTAGTTAAGGTTTTAACAATTCATTATTAGTAAACCCTAATTAATTAAAATTTTATTTAATAATCATTTAATTAAATAATAATTAATTAACCTACTTAACTTATTTAAATAATAATTAACCATTTAATTACTTTTTATCTTCATTAATCACTAATTAAAAGCTTTATTAATCATTAATTAGTCATCAACCTTCTTTAAGTGTTACTTAACCCTTAATCACTTACTTAATTATCAATTAAGTACTAATTGCTTTTAATTAATCTATTAAATAATAAAATATTAATTTAACTAAACTAAATCTCGTTTTATATTACAAATTAAGTTTGAAAACCCATTTCAAAAGAAAACGTTTTAAAACGAAAATCAGAAATTTTGTCGAACTGCGTGCATAGCGACTATCGCTATGAGCGCAGCTCGCTTAAACATACTTTAAGCGAAAACATTTGCTTATTCTTTCCTATTTCATGTTTAGAAACATAACTTTTAAAGTTTTTGAGACATAGAAACAAAGATAGAAACTTTGAAACAATTTCCAAACTTGAAAACAAGAAAACATAGTTTTTGATTTCGAATCGGATCTCACGTCCATCGCAACACACAAAATTGTTAACTTTGTTTCAACTCAACATACTTTGGTTCTTAGATCATAACCGTACATCCATACTACCATACTTTTAACACCACAATGAAACACACATATAAACGTAAGGTTATATGCTTACTAACTCGACAACATCACATTCAAATCTCAATTCAACACCAAACACAAACATTCATCAAATCACCATTGACCAACATAATAACCATTTAATTTTCTCATCATATTATAACCACAATAACACACCATAATAAAGTCAAAACCCTTTTCAAAATAAAGTATTTTACTCACCGAAACTCCGCAAACACAAAGCGAACTTCGACCAAACCTAGAGAACAACGCCCGAGCTTCGCAGAGTGAAGATTTTCCCAGGATTTTGGACTTCAAAAGGGCTCGGTTTGGTGGTGTGGGGGCTCGGCCTGGTGATGTGGGGTGGGTATGGGCTTGGTTTTTGGGAAATGAAGGTTTGTAGAACTTGTAGAAGTGTTGTAGTAGCAAAAAGAAGCGATTTCGAGCTAAAGAGGTGAATTTTTTTTAGCTTTTTGGAACTTTGGAAGCCATGGAATTTTTTTGGAGTGGAAGTTAAGAAAATGAAGAAAAGAATGTAAATGAAAAAGTGTGTGTGAGGGTGTGTATTTATAGATGATAGAACGTGGGGAAATTACCATTTTAACCATAGTTTAAAATATCCTAACATGTCATTATTTTGACAAGTCACATCACCACCTTCCTCCCCCTAATATGCCATGTCCCCCTCCTCTCTGTTGGAACCTGCCTTCTTCGATTTTAATGCGACAACTATATATTTCAATCTATATACTATAATGTCAAATATTCTTGCTGGAATCTACAAAAGAAGCTATTATCATATCATCTACAAGATTAAAGTTCTCAAAACTCTATTTAGATATCTATGTACAATCTCTGATATGATGATGAAACACACACACACACAAATATACTTTTGAAAATCATGTTTTAAAATAAAATATCTTTTATTATTTAAAAGATATAAAAAGGTATTTTCAAAATTTATATTATCTCAAGTTCAAAAGTGCTAAAATAAAGGAAGGAACAAAACAGTACAGAATTAGACGTCTGTATATTATTTCAGACGTCTGACATCAATATCAGACGTCTAAAAGTAATATAACAAACGTCTGAACTCTATGCTTTGAGTGCCTTTATTTTTATATGAAATAGACGTCTGTCAATTTAATAACAGACGTCTGTCATCCAAGACAGACGTCTGAATTAAAAGACAGACGTCTAAATTGACTGTTTTTGTCTTTCTTTTATTTTTTGAATTTCAAAATTTATTCAGACATTTGTCACTTTTATCTCAGACATCTGAACTTGACGAACTGAAGCATCTCTTCATGAAATATCAAAATCTGAAGAGTTGTCTTCTTCACCAAGAGTTGCACTTCTTCAAATAGTTGCAACTATTAAATTAAGACTATTCAATACTATAAATAGAGATGAAAATTCACTATTTCAATAACCAATTCTTTCTATCTATACTTGCTTTGTATTATCATAATCACAAGCGATTTTCAATCTATACTTCCTATCTTTGCACATTCAAATCATCATATCAAGAAGATTATAGGAAGGGTGTACTACATTGACTATATTCGTGTTATTCGAAGAACACACAAAGTCGAGAAACAATTTACCAAATTGTATTTGAAGTCCTATTCGGTTGCTTAGGCGGAAAAGTCCTATTCGGTTGCTTAGGCGGAAAAGTCCTGTTCGGTTGCTCAGGCGGTGTAATACCTGTTCCTCCGGGTTAAGTGAGGGTTATTCGAGAAATTCCAGAAGGAGTCTGGGACTGGACGTAGAACGAGAAGTTCGAACCAGTATAAAAATCCCTGGTGTCATTTTTATTACTGCCATTTACTATTATTTATAATTCCGCACTTGCTAGTCGTAGTTTAACTATATTATCGATCCATATACACTTTCACTCTCTAGTCACTTCCCCTAGGCCATGATGGATAATGATGATTGTACTTAAAGAAATGACAAGAGATAATGATATGTACTTAGTATATATAAGTTATTATTTTAAAACCATGTCTTGTCACATCACTTGCTAAACAAAATTAACATAAGATAAAACATAATGAAGTATATTATTATATGGTTAATTATCTACTATATATGTGTATATATAGTGCATAAAGGTGAACAATGTTCCCGACAACTTTCCGGTGTCGAAAATTCGAAAATCCGGAAATCGTTCTTCGGGCACATTTTATATTTTCCTACGAACTATCTATTTTGGTAAACAAATTTTAAAAACGATTTTACCATCATTATTAAATAATTAAAATAGGTTTATTTGTAAATAAAAACTCATTTATTTAATATTAAACTTAACTTGAATTTTCGAAGAAATATATAAAACCGATGATATCAACTGTCGATGTCATAAATACATTTTATTTTTAGAAAATAAAATAAATTATTTTATTTCATATTCTTGTTTTGAATACATATATTGGCGTATGAATCCAGAGTCGTGCACGATTCTTATTGTTTAAAAGCAGTTTTATTGATAAAACAATTTTCGGCTGTTTTATCGATATTTTATTTAGGACGATATTCACAAATTATCAATATTTTACCTCGATAATTTATCCGCAAATATTTTTCCCAAAAAAAATAATATTATTATTTACCACTTAAAACATGATTATTCCTTACTTTTAAACTCATATCTAAATATTTTAAAAATAAATATAATTTATCCAAGTGATAAATTTGCGGGTCGTTACACTTATGGGGGATTTGGGTTTCCAGTGAATAGTAAGGTAAGGGACAACCTCCCGTATAGTACATTTCTAGAGGAATGTACCGAGGATCGACATCTTCGAAACCTCTGTGAATTAAGATTGGCCTACCCGAAATCAACAGTTGGTACGGATAACACCGAATATGATATCTCCCCAACGGTTCCCGACCTATCTAAGAGCTCTCATACCATACACCATATATATTTTTACTCGACGTCATAACGGGCGCAAAATAAATCTAGAAAGGTGATATCATACCATAATGGTTGGGATCCTAGCTCTAAAATAACCCCTATTTCACAATTCCCCGGGTATGAGGCTAGAGGTAATATTTACCTTTCATAGAACATTTTCACTTAAAATGCCACATTGCCATTTTCAACAACACATTATTGATTTCAACAAAAGTACAATCTCTGAGCTCGTACGTCTTAGAGAAGGGTGTTAAGTATAAGATAGGTTACCTCCTACACCACCAAATAGATGTATGTTTGTAGAGATCAATGCACTGTAATCTTAGAAGTGCAATGTCAAACATCCATCCATACAAGTTGTCTAGGAACAGAACAAACCGAAGGCACTCTCCTACCACATCCTGTTGGGAATTACTCATAGGATTAGTAGCGAGTAGTCCTTGCATACGAAGATCCCAGAACGAAGGGACCATAGCTATTTATTTATCTCATGAGCTACTTTGAAATTATCAACAAGTAGTCCTTCAGTTATGAAGATTCCCGCCTTTAACTTCATTGTTTCTAATATGTCTTCACTTTTGAACTCGTAAATTGGTTCAAAGTGGTTTTTGGATAGGAATCGCCCAAATTCAACCCCGTTTTCTCCGAACCAATTATTGATAAAATATGTTAAGTGGGTGATTAATATTCCATTAATTTGTAAACTTTTATCCAAAATATCTTTTTAGAGATATATATCTTTAAAACCATTTCTTTTCAGTATATATAGGATCATTAAACCTCTCTTATCAATTCTTTTGGTTACTTAAAACCTTTTTAAATCTTGGAATAATTCCAAATAATTTCATCCTTTACTTAGGAAAATATCTTCAAATCATTTATTTAAATCTTAACAAAGATTTCCAAATCATAACTTTTAAACAGGTCAAAAACAATGCTAGTTAAGACATCGTTTACTGTAAACCCAAAATAATTAATTTTAAGTATAGGAATTAAATTAATTCCAAATCATTTATTTAAATCTTGACAAAAGATTTCTTATTTCCAACACATATCTTTTTAATAGGTTGAAACCATGTTATCTAAGATGGTAAATCCAAATTAGTTAGTATTTAAGTAAAACAGATTCATAGAAATTATACTAATTCTACTCAACATCAATTTCTGTATTCAACCTTTACTACCCATCGAATATCGGTGAAATCGCCTTTTAAATTCACACAGATAGTATGGATTCTCTCCTCGGAATTTAATACCAAGTATAAGAAGATTATTTCTATACAATCCAAGTTGTATTAAATTTGGAAAAATTAAATCTTTTATACTTGCCTCGTTTCTGACATTTCAACCTTATCTATTCCTAATCCAGGAAAGAGGCCAGGTGAGCCAGGGCACTGGTTGCTCCTAAACATCTCCTTAGTTTAAGCACCTTCCACCCGGATCTCACGAATAGAAAAATCCAGTCTACTCATCGGCTTTTAGAGCCAAGATTAAATCACGTAATTATAACAGCTTTTCTTTAAATCATTTATTTAAACTTTTTTAAAATAAATTATAAAACCTTCAAATCATCTTTAAAATACTTAATTATTTATTTGAAAATATTTATAAAAGGTTTGGGAAAGAATACTTAAGTTTAAAGCCATATTTCAAAAGTTATTAAAAGTGCCACGAATAGTGCTTTTAAGGCTTATTTGATCAAAACAACTTTTATATCATTTAGAAATCTATTTTTATAACTCAAATCACTTTTAAAATATTTTAAAATATTTATATAATTTATTCCATATTTTTAAAGAATTAAAAATATTATTTATAAAGAATTTATTGCTTTGGTTTTGGAACTGCCAAACCGCGACTACTTTAAAAACTTGTTTCGCTCATATTTTAAAATATACTAATCGAAATCTCGATCATTTTCTTTTGTTTGAAAACTATGATTATAAGAGTTCAGAAATTTTTATTTCAAAGAATTCTAACTCCGACCATCGTATAAATGGATTTAACCTTCTACGGCACGAAATTGCAAACTGCCATTACGCGAAGCGCCTCTTTTTTGACTCAATTTTCATAACCTGTCAAAACTTCACCAAATTGGATTTTAGGGTTTATAAAACATTTTAAATCATTTCAAAGAGGTTTAATGATTGCATATCACTTTTATAACTTGGTGGAAAATGATTTCCTTTTGTAATGTCGACGTGTATTTAACGTGACTTGTTTACATAATTAAACATTATATTAAAACAACCAATACTTGATGATCAAAGCATAATAAACATCCATAGCAATCATATCACATCATCATCCTTATACATACATAAATACATATATAAAGTTTCTCACGTTCGTTGGTTTCTAACTTCATGAAAATTTGTTATAGCTTCATTACGATCGAATCAAAGCCTACGAAATTGAGCCTTGGACCTTTAAATGGGCTCGGCCTATGCTTGCAAATGGAAGTGGGCTCGCCTTGGTTTTGGACTGGATTTCTTATGTATATATACTTATACAAATTTAATTTCCTTTTGCAATATTTTTCTTCATAATTTCCTTAAGGTAGGAAGCCACTGAAAAGCTTGAGAACGAGGAAGAAGATGAAGTAGAATAGTGTGTAAAATTATGAAGAGAATGGTGAGTATTTATAGGAAAAACTTTGGAAATAAATATCCAAATGTGTAAGGACCAAAATGCCCTTGCCCACACCCCCTCCATCACCATCAAGGCGCATGGCAATGCCATCCACCCTTGTGCCTCCACATGTGTGATGATGATGGTGTGTAAGTGATTTGATGTTTGATTTTTAGGGTAAAAAATATTTTAGATATTTATACTTTTTACTATATGTAAATTCTAATGTAAATGGTAAGTATATTTGTGTATGTGTGTGTGTGTGTGTTCATGTATATGTTAGGGTGTGCATGAGTATGTAAGATATGTGTTCAAGTGATATAAACAACGTTGTACAATTTCTATACATTAAATCGTTGAAAATCGAGAAGCCGATTCCCAGTCACATTTTCACTTATAAGTTAATTTACATATAAATGCAAACAAAATTTGAAAAATAATTCCTCATTATTATAAATTAATTAAAATTATCACATTTTATTTATAAACCCATATAAATTAGTATTAAACAATTGTTTACAAAAATTGCTGTTATATCGATAAAGCGATACGAATTTTCATATATTTTCAAATCAAGTATATATCTTTATAAAATTATTATAAATGATTTACTATCACTATATAACTAATTAAAATGAATTATTATCATTTTAAAAGCAATTATTTGAATAATTATAATAATTATTAAATTATTAAATCTTAATTTAAATTCATAAATCCATTGTTAAATGTGATGCCATTATTGATGATGTCACAGATACATTTTATTCCTAAAAATAAAATAAATAATTTTATTTCATATTCTTGTTTAAATGGATAAATAAGTATATATATCCAGCTCCATGCACGACTTTTGATAATTATAGAGCTGTTTATTGATAAAACGGTTTGTCGATCATTTTATCGATATTTTTCCAAAGTATATATTTTTGTAAATACTTATTCAAAATAAATTTACCATATCATTTATTGTTCAAGACATTATAATCTATGTTGAAAAGCTTATATTTGAATATTTAAATATAAATATAATTTATCAAAGTGATAAATTTGTGGGTCGTATAATAACAAATAAAAGTTAAATAATAATTAAATAACAATAATTAAGCAATAATAATTAAATGATATGTATAAAAATTAATAATTAATTTGAAATATAAAATAATTTGTACTAATAATAAACAATAAATAAATAATAATTAAGTAATAAATTAATAATCAATAAATAAATGATAATTAATGAATAATTACTATTAAATAGTAATTAATAATTAATAATAATTTTTTGTATGAATTAATTTATAATTTGTATTTGAAAGAAGTATTTTTATGAATTAATTGTTTGTTATTAAAATTGTTGATATTATCGTTTTTAATTTGTTTTAAGTATTTTTGAATTTATATTGAATTAATATTTAAATTGATATAAAATTATAAACTAATATTAAATATTATACTCAATATTTAAATTAATATTAAATTATAAATTAATGATCTCATTATTTGGAAAAAATTAGAAAAAACACAATAAATAATAGGATAGGTCAAAATGTTCAAAAATAGTATATCTCATTTGAATTGAAAAATATTCATATAGTATTTTAAAAAAAAAATTAGTTCAAATGTATAATACTTCAAATTGCACCCTTCATAGTCCCTTAAAATTTTCACTTAATAGTCTACTTTAAAACGTATAATAATTCAAATTTACTGTAAACCAATTTTGCTCCAACCTCTAAAATTTTGGCCCCAACCTCTAAAATTTGTTCAAATATTTTTGGCTCCAACCTCTTTCAAAATGAAATAGTATTCCCTCTTAGTAAACTTAGACCGTCTCCTACTTCTTCTTTATTCACGTGAGATTTGTCTTTTGTAAATAAATTTATTTTCTTTCTCCTCTAAAAACTTCATGTCTAAGAAAAGCTTTCCCCCTTCAAAAAAAATGCCCAGCTGAAACCATCGATCTAAAGAAGCTCACCTGAAATATCGCACGTGCAAACAACTTCAGAGTCATTAGGATGTTTATGAAGCTCAAAACAACTAAGTATTGCAAAAAATTCTTTGCTAGAAAGCTCGAGTCCGTCACGTTTGGTCAATGATGATATGGAGATAGTCTCGTCGTTTACTGCAAAATCTAGATCTAGCCCAAAGTGATGTCACTCGCGTCTTGATATCAAACGCTTCTCAAAATTGGTAGCCGAGATCTGGGCTATGTCGCTTGGATCCCAAACTAGCTCCAAAGCTGACCTAAAATGTCGCCTGAATCCCGAAATTGGTAGCTGAGATCTAGAGAAGCTCGCCTGAAATGTCATGAAGTTGTTTGTTGCATTGTTTGCCTAAAGTCTCTGAACTTAGTTGATGTTTGAGATTGTTAAAATATGGTGTAGAGATGGTGAATAGATTAATGGTTGCATGGAGACTGTTTGTTGTTTGGTTGTTATTCGTATATGAATGAGGAGGAGATGTGCTTAATGTTGATACTAAGTGGCGAAACTTGATAAGGAAGGAAAAGTGACTTCATCATATGCAGATATTATATTTGATGTATTATCGCGTATACAATTGGATAGGGCAGCTTCTCAACTTTCACCTCCAGGTCCACTTTACTTAATCCTTTTGTCAGTTGCTTGGGTCAACAATCACTGACCACTGCGTTGTCAGGTCCAGACAAGTCTACTATGTTGAACTTTGCCCATTGGTTTTGTACTAGGAATAGTTTTGTTATGCTGGTTGGTTTGGTGGATGATGTAGTTGTGAAAAATAGAGCTAGAGGAGGGTAAAATTCAGTAGCTAGTCAATCAGTAGTAGTAGAATTTGGTAGGGAGTTTATGTCGCATGGGAAACACTTAGTTCCGGGCTTGAATGACGTTGTCGATAAGGGTACAGTTATGGGTGACTGCTTGTGTAGTGAAGTTACAATTAATGTGAAGGTCAGGTTCCAGCAGAGAATGGTGGGGCAGTGAATTATAACTAGGGGCATAAGTTAGTTGCTACAGGTAGGGAGATGAAATGTTTAAGGTGATAGCAGATCATGAAAAGGAGGCTGAATTGTGTGGTTTGATGGGAGGAGATTCAACCAAGGCCGAATTTTGTTGTTTAACGATAGCTGAGCATGAACTAGAGATCCATTCCAGAAATCGAAGGGGACCGCATCTTGAAATCATTATGTGTATGTACTATTTACTTATATTACACCACTATAAATCGTCTAATCCCTAGATGTGTTAAATGTATATAAGAATTTTTGGGTTGTTGGTTTAAAGAATGGAATGAATATAATAATTTCTCTTCCATGATTTTGTTAAATGTATATGCTTCAGTGGTGAATTGTAATTTTTTATTTTGCATTTATTTTTGCAATGGGAAAAAACAGTTGTAGTTATGGAATATTACAACGGTCCATACCATTTGTAATATTAGTTACTATAATTGTCATTAATAGTTGCAATATCATTCTTTTTAGAGAGAAGTTGTAGATTTACAACTGATAATACAGTTGTAAAAGACCATGTTGCAACGAGTTCAAACAGTTTTAAAAGAGATTTACTACAACGAGCCTTTGCAACGGTCAATGTCAGTTATAGAATTTTATCGGTCCATTACAGCTTCGCATATTACAACGGTTGTACATCCGTTGTTAAACACCTATTACAACTGGCATTACCAATTGTAAAATAGTTATTTTGTTATAGTGGCAAATGGTAGAAATTATTCTTATGTTACATTAAAAGAAACGACTTACATAGAGGGGTTTTTAATTTGCTACTTACAATATAATTCTTACCAACCAACCACTAAGATAATGTATAATTTGTTGATAAATAAAAATATTTTGATATTTTCTAGAAAAATGGGTTCTATATAAAACTGAGTCCCGAGCCATCTCCCTGATAGCCTAAACCGAGGGCTGATCCTGCAAATGTAATTGATGCCCTGACCAATGTTACTCAAATATCGTGAAGCAAAATTGTCGAATCGACTAGGTGAAATTATCCGACTTCTCACTAATTGAAATCTCGAACAATCAAATTATATTCCAACTCCTATAGTCCACCATTTATTTACAAATTCATATATCCCATACCCATTATAGTTGATCGGATCCTTACAACACTTCTCGTGGAGATGGTGTGAACAGAAATACATTTCAGTGTTTTATTACAGAAATACCATCTTTCACATCGGCATGAGCCAATTATTCTCAAATGGATTTGCAAGTTTCCCCGGTTAATTCAGGGTATTGACTCGAATAGAAGGTTTGCCTTACCACCTGAAATAAAATAGTCTACCCAGAATGGAAGCCCATTGTCTTTTTAGGGTGCATTCTTAAATAACACGAAAGAGGCGGACGAAAGAAGCATTTGAAAGTGGCACGAAAGGAGAACGGTTCGCGAAAAGGAAGTGCGTTCTTAAGGCATGAAACGGGCATGAAAGGTGCATTCTAAAAGGGGCATTTTAATTGTTTTGTTATTAATAATTATTTTTGTTGTTGTTTTACTTTGTTTTATTTTTTTAATTAATACGTGTAAATGAATTAATATTATCTATAAATCATAAAATGAAAAAAAAAATTCTTATTTCATGCTAGTAGTTCGAAATAAAAATAAAAATCTACACTGGCTCTTACATTTTGCTATTTAATACAAAACAAGTCGACTAAGCATCGTGGGTTTGTTCAACAGCAAAAAGACGGCTCTGTAGCCAGACTCACTATTGGCCACAATATGCGTGATTTCCCATTCTTCAGCTGGGTCATTCTCCTAGAGAACAACCATTCATTTTTCAATGGTCCATGCCATCTCCGCACTTGTGAAGAAACTGCACTCGGTTGACGTCTATAAGAGGAAGTACCAACCGAGCGATGTTGATGTGCAGGAGTACAAGGAGTGCGACTACCGATCTCTACAGTATCGCCCCTCAGAAAGTCAACATACATCCGGGTGTCGAACGAGGCATTGGATAGTGGAGCGTCCGGAACTTTAAACTTGCAGGTTGGTGTCCCAATGCAGCCTTCGAATATCACATTCAATTTCCTGAATTTTAGAGGCGATCGCACTTTGAATTTCTTGTACCTACTAGCCATCAAGTCACACCTCTCGTTAGTTCCTCCAACGGTGTCCCTCTCCATATTCCAGAATCCATCTTTAATCTGCAGCAGCTTGTCCCATGGTTCCAATCACGCTTGAGATTGTCGAACTTGTTCATTATCTAGCTATCGGCGTATTCGACGTCCATCTATTCGTTGAAGGCGGCAATGATATCCCAGTACCAATAGCTAACCCTATCTTTCCTCGGTCCAGTCCGTTCGTAGCAAATCCTTATTAATAATTGGAATAGAAACACAAACTTTTGATCCGACCGTGAAGTTCAAAAAATGTCATTATATGTATTTCTTTATTAATAGTTGTAATACATTTGTCTTTATTAATAGTTGGAATAGAAGCACAAACTTTTGATCCGAACGTGAAGTTCCAAAAATGCTATTACATGTATTTCTTAATTAATAGTTGTAGTACATTTGGTGTCACACTCTTTTGATGTCAGCGTGAAATACCAAAAATACCTCTCTGCGGATATTATCAAAATTTAGTATCATTGAAAAATAGGATTTGACAATTAAGCTTGCTTTACAAATTCAAAATTTCCTCTACAAATATTTACCAAGTCTTAATATCACTTAAAAATAGGATTTAATAAATAAATTACTTTACAATTTCGTTTTTTATTAATTAATAATACAAATAAAATTTTAAACTAATAAAAAATTAGATATTGCAATCTAAAAATAAAAATTCAAATTAACTATGTATGATCCAACACAGAAATATGGCTAAATATTTATGGAAATCATTTTCTTTTGAACATATTAAAGAAATATGATTTGTAGAAAAACAATTTAGGTGCCTTCATCACGCGCGAAACGCGTGCCGTAACGCTAGTATCTATAAATGACAACATCATTTCCTTTGTCCAATCAACGTTATGGCAGGTAGAGTCGAAAGATTCATAGATCAACGTTCAATATAAAAAGAATTCGAAGAAAAAATTCGAGAAAATAGAGAAGATATATAGCAATATATAAAACATAAATACGAAAAAATCTACCTCAAAAACTCAATGAAGTATTGGCAAAAATTGATTGAAAATTCGGATTTGGGATGAAACTACGGTGGAGGAAAGAATGGAGTAAGGGGAATTTCAGCCGAGCGTTTAGGAAATGTGGTAGCGTCATGTGTTTAATTTCCAATCGCGGGCTTACGCCAACGCGAACGCACCCTTGCTATTCTTTCCTCGATACCACGAGTTTCTCGTTTACAACCTCTCTCCTCTTTAAAATATCTCATTTTCTTCTCCCGATCTCCGTTTCAAATTCCAAACAACTACTCTTTTATCTTCAAATTAGACTTCTTCCTAGCAGATTATTTTCTTACAAATGAAAGCAATTTAGGTATATTACAACCCCTAACAAAAGCATATCGCAATTTACCCAACTTTACTTTGTTAATCAGCTCCACCAATCACCACCCTCTAACCATCGCTTTCTTATCTAGTCGACCCCTCCAACCAAACGTGATTTGAGGTATTTTTTATGGATGCGAGATTTAATTTTACTTATGGTTACTTTTGATTTTAATTTAAGTACAGAATGGGTTAAAACGTGATTTAATCAGAGAGAAGAAAGCTTGTCGCAATCACCTTAAATTATTTAGAAGCAATCTTTCTTTTGTAAGAATCATTCAATTGTTTAGCAATAATAAATAAGCATTGCCTCGATTTTCTGTAAATTTACAGAATCATGTATATTAGTTTTCGAATTTATGTTTTGTACATATGTTTTTCACGTATGTGTTTGATCGGCAATATTTTGTCAAATTAAAGGACGTTAGATTATAGCTTTATAATTTTTATTTTGTTTATGGCTAGGCTATAGTGTGTCCATTATTGTTTCACCAGTTTATTTGCCTATATGGACAGACTACGGATTTCCATGAAGATTTCAATAATTTAACTCTTAGATGATTTTCAATATACATTCCAACCTTTATAATCGTATTTTTGTTGATACATAATAGGAATATATTGCACAAGATTTCCCTCCATATGAGGGGCTTAATAGATATCACACTTAAGGAATAACATTAGTTACTCTTGTAGGAAAAAAAAATAACGCGTTCACCAATTTAATATCCAGGAAAATAGTGTCAAGGACATAATTTCTCAGCATTTTAGCCTCAAGGGCCAGCCTTTGGTATTTTAGCGTAAATGACAACTTTTGACTTTCAATTCAGAGGCAGGACAAGAAATTAGCGATTAGGACAAACACGCAAATGAGTCTGGAGCGGCGTCAAACTTAGGTGTTGTTGTCTGGGAGGATGGTTGCTGCGATGGTGGTGAGGGTGGTTGGTTCAACGGTGGATGACAACAACTAGGGTTTGAAGTAGCTTAATTTGAAGTCATCTGATGATGGAAAATTAATGGCTCTGGTAGTAGGTACGCCATGGTGAAGTGTTGTTTTAGAAGAAATAACAATTCGAGGAAGAAGAAGAGCAAGCCATGGAGGAATCAGGGGAGAAGAAGTGGTATCAGCTATTAGGTATCAGTTTTCCAGTTTGCAGGTATCATTTTCGAAATATTTTTTATTTTTGAGTTTGTGATTTTTGTTGTATAACAAAATTATTATACTATAATAAATTCACATTTTGAAACGAACATTTTTATTTGTTATTTTGTTTTTTTGCATTTATATTGTTTTGATTGATAATGTATTGCTGTGTTGAGTTTTATGAGGATCGGTTTTTAGGTATCATTTTTGTTTTTTCTAAGTATCATTTTTTAAAATAATGTAGTGTAGAAGTTTTTTATTGTTTTGTTTGGTTTAATTATATAAAAAAATGAAGTTTTTACATAGTAAATATGATGACCATTGAGTTGAATTAGTGTTTCGTTAGTATTAAATATTTAATGAATTTTGTTTGAGTATCAGTTTTACTATTAATTTGAGAATCAGTTTTTAGGTATCAGTTTTAGTGACAGTAGGTATCATTTTTGTTAAAACCGTTTTATTTTTTACCTAGAGATGAACCACTGGCATGATCGTCATTGTGTACACTATCTTAATTGAATGGAATCCATGCTTATGCTACAATGGAGCCACTCGATTTGGCTTGCATCGAAAAATGGAGATACTTGAGTCAAAGCATCGTTATATGAGATAACGATGCAATTTCACGAGCTTGATAGATGTTGATTGTGGGGAGTCTATTTGTGTTTTAAATATGATGATTAACTTATTTTCTACAAGGATGACTGTTATGATTAAAATGCTTGTTCAAGAATGAATTGTAAACTTAGATATGTTAGTTCCTGAGATGATGGTTTTGATGACAACAACCTTAGGACTTGTTATAAAATATAAATACAAATATTCTTGTCTAGATATATATATATATATATATATATATATATATATATATATATATATATATATGCAGGGTATATATATGTAGGAACTAAGAATGAAGACTTTACAATATAGAGATTCAAGGCTGACGAATTTAAGATTGAAGAAATCAAGACTGAAGGCTCATGAGTATCAAGAGTTTAAGAGTTCAAGATATCAAGATAAGTAATAGAGTTTAGATTTATATTTAAACTTCATAATAACACTAAAATCTTTATTCAGATTTTAACTGTGGAATGGAATCCACTTTCTTGCTTTAACAGTGGGATGTAACCCACGATCTTCTCTAGTGGAATGGAATCCACGAAATATTCAAAATAATTTATTTTAACTATTTTTCCAAAAACTATCTTTTTAAAAGTTATCTTTATCAATTTAAATATTTTAGCCTTAATTCAAAAACTATTCTTATCGTCTTTAAATATTTTGATCTCAAAATCATCTCTTGTTTTTAAACTGTCTCTTAATTTTAATATTTTAGCTTTAAATCTCAAAAATATATTTTAAAGAAGTCTATACTTAGTTTTTAATATTACTTTTATATTATAGATTATATATTTTAAGATTACTTTCTAAAACTCTTTTATAAGTTTAAACTATATCCAAAATGGTTTACAAAGTTTAGAAATTGTTTTGACAAGTTTTAGAATAGAAATCATTTTAAATCAAAATCAACTTTCAAAAATAACATAGGCATGTCGACATCCCTATACCCCCCATGTCGACATGGTAGCTGTAGATTTCAAATTTCAAACTTTCAAAAGAAGTGTCTATTCATCATAACCTTTCGCTAATGGACATGACTGTTGTTCTCCTATATATACCAGTTGTTTTCAACGAATTCGAAGTTAGTTTTTCTTCATTTCTTCACTCCTTCTTCTCCACTCAAATATTCTCTTATATTTCAAACGCTTTAACAAAATTTTGCCAAAATCCTAAGTGAATCAAGCTCGATCGTCTCTAGTTTGATTCTCTGCTACTCTCTCTCAAAGATCTCAGTGCTATTCAGAGTTATAGGATCGTTTATAATCAAAGATCGAAAGATCGAAGTGATCGAGTCTCTCTCTATCAAAGTGTGATTGGAAATGGTGTGATTGTGGCCCGTAAATCAGTTGGGTGTGATTGTAGCCCGTAAATCAATTAGGTGATCTTGTAGCCTGGTTAAATCAAGAGAGTTTGCCATGGACTCGGAGATAGGAGGGTGTATCTCATGGCCTTGAAATCGAGGTTGTAATATCGACATTATATTTGAAAAGAAATCTGCACAAGAAATTGTGTGGGACCGGATGTAGGGTAACTCCGAACGGGTATAAAATTCTGGTGTGTTCTTTCCTTTACTGCTTTTATTTACAATTTGCATCCGTGTCGGGTTCTGTGATTGTCTTCGTGTTTGTGAATTGCATATGTTTGTGCTTAATTTGAAAAGATTTCAAAAATTCAATAAAATTCATTAAACACTATTCACCTCTCCTCTAGTGTTAATCCAGCCTTAAGATCCGTAATCTGCATTTCCAACATTTGGTATCGGGGCATTAGTTTTTAAATTTTGCATAATCTGATTTTTGAAAAGTTTTCAAATGGCTGCTAACACTGGTAATGTCAACACTATCACTAGTTTATTTGTAGAGGGCCAGTCTACTGCCAAATCACCACTTTTTAATGGCAGTAACTATGCATATTGGGCATGTAGGATGAAAATCTATTTACAATCAATAGGATTCGACACTAGGAATATCACACAAACTAAGTACATTGAACCCACAACTGATTTTGCATACTGGACCGCTGAGCAAAGACTGTTGCACAAAACAATTCCAAAACCATGAATATTCTATTCTATTCACTTGATAGGAATGAGTTTAATAGAGTGTCTGTCTGTAAGTCTGCATATGAGATCTGGAAAACTTTGCAAGTTACTCATGAAGGAATAAGCAAAGTTAAACAGAACAAAATATATATATCTTGACCAATCAGTTTCAATTATTCAAGATGAATCCAAATGAGTCCATTTTAGACATGTACAGTAGGTTTCAAGACATTGTGCACTCACTAATTGCATTAGGAAAGAACTTTTCCGAAGAAGATCAAGTTAGAAAAATTCTGAATTCACTCACTCCGGAATAAGATCAGAAGACTCCAGCAATTGAAGAGGCTAATGATACTAGTACTCTGAAAATTGAAGAATTGATTGAGAATTTGATGTTGTTTGAAGTACAAATGCAAGGGAGGAGAGAAAGCAAGGCCTCAGAAAAGAATTCAATAGCATTCATTGCAATAACAGATGGTTCAGACTCAAACAGTGACGACGACGAAGAAATAACCTTGATGACAAGAAATTTTAGAAAGTTTCTGAAATCCAGAAAGATGAATAATTATAAGAGAAATGATCACAAGAATTCTGGAAATAGTAACGAGACTCAAAACAACGTCAAATGCTACAATTGTGATGAGCCAGGCCACTTAAAAAGAGATTGTCTACATCCGTATAAACAAAAAATTTCTCCAAGTAATGATTTGTCAAAGAAAAGAAAGAGAGCATATACTGCTACATTAGACGATTCAGACTCATCCTCTAGTGATGAAGATCAAGAGACGGAAAATTCAAACATGTGCTTTACAACTATTCACGAGTCTAATGATCTCGGAAATATGGATCTAAAAATAGGTATGCATTTAAATTATATTGATTGAAATTGCTTGTTTGAATGTTTGGTTGTTTGCATGTTTTGAAATTGCTTGCCGTTTGAATTTAAAATTTTGATTTTCAAAATAATATTATTTTAATATTAAAATATTAATATTAAAGTGTTATTATATTTAATATTATTTCGGATAAAATATAAATTAGATTATAGGATATATAGATATTAAATAAAGTAGGAAAAATAAGTCACATGATTTAGGGGACCCATGTCGACATCCTCCTACCCCCCATGTCGACATGTAACGGTAAGAAACTGTTTTTGTTTTAAAATTGAAATTGACATAACTACCTTATGTCTTTTCATTTCAAACGACTTTCTAACTCTTTAAATACCTGTTTCTTCCAGAAAAATGCATACTTTCAATTCTCTTTATTTTCCATTGAATTTCTTCATATTTTATCAAAAAAATGGCCTCTCCTATTCATAATCTAAGTGAGAATCTTGAAGAAACTCTCAATTCCTTCAAGAACATATTTACTTTTATCCTTCGCAATCAACGACGCTTAGAATTAAGCCAAATGCAGATGATAAAGGAACAAGAAAGACACTTCGATGCCATTCGATGGATGATTTCTTCCCTCAACAAAGAAGAACTTGAAGCGAATCCAGAAGGAACTCTGAACAAAGATAATGAAGAATGGGATGCTATAAAGGCAGATCCTATCTTTGGTGAAGAAGGATGGGTTCAAGTTCCAAGAAATGTTTGATTTGACATATGTGGTTTGATTTATTTTGATTTGGTTTGAATTGTTTGGTTTGATTTGGTTTAGATTAGTATGGTTTGGATTGATTTGAATATGGTGTGTAATATATGATTGAACATGGTGTGGTTTGATAAGAACATGATGTATATATTGTTTGATTATGTTTAAAATTTTCATATCTCTCACATTTACCTTACTGTATTTTACTCATATTAGTATCTGCCTCATTTACATTCTATTATACTATGTTATTATCATATACAATGCTATAGTATAAGATTTAGGGGTAGTTTAGGATTGGTTTTTGTTGATGACAAAGGGGGAGAATTATAAAATAGGTTAGATAGGCTTAGATTAAGGGGGAATTAGTAGATTAATGAGGAGTTGTTGGAATAAGGGGGAGTCGGAGTAGAATCGAAATCTGTTGGAGTAGATTTTATAAACAAAGGCTGTCATCATCAAGAAGGGGGAGACTGTTAGTTCGTGAGATGATGGTTTTGATGACAACAACCTTAGGACTTGTTATAAAATATAAATACTAATATTCTTGTCTAGATATATATGTATATGCAGAGTATATATATGTATATGCAGGGTATATATATGTAGGAACTGAGAATGAAGACCGTACAGTATAGAGATTCAAGACTGACGAATTCAAGATTGAAGAAATCAAGACTGAAGACTCATGAGTATCAACAATTCAAGATATCAAGATAAGTAATAGAGTCTAGGTTTATGTTAAAACTTCATAATAGGACTAAAATCTTTATTCGGATTTTAATTGTGGAATGGAATCTACCTTCTCGCTTTAATAGTGGGATGGAACCCACGACCTTCTCTAGTGGAATCGAATCCATGAAATATTCAAAATAATTTATTTTAACTATTTTTCCAAAAACCATCTTTTTAAAAGTCATCTCTATCAATTTAAATATTTTAGTCTTAATTCAAAAACTATTCTTATCATCTTTAAATATTTTGTTCATCTCTTGTTTTTAAACCATCTCTTGATTTTAATATTTTAGCTTTAAATCTCAAAAATATATTTTAAATAAGTCTATATTTAGTTTTTAATATTACTTTTATATTATAGATTATATATTTTAAGATTACTTTCTAAAACTCTTTTATAAGTTTAAACTATATTCAAAATGGTTTATAAAGTTTAGAAATTATTTTGACAAGTTTTAGAATAAAAATCATTTTAAAGCAAAATCAATTTTCAAAAATAACATAGGCATGTCGACATCCCTATACCCTCCATGTCGACATGGTAACCGTAGATTTCAAATTTCAAATTTTCAAAAGAAGTGTCTATTCGTTATAACCTTTCGCGAATGGACATGACCGTTGTTCTCCTATATATACCAATTGTTTTCAACGAATTTGAAGTTAGTTTTTCTTCATTTCTTCACTCCTTCTTCTCCACTCAAATATTCTCTTATATTTCAAATGCTTTAACAAAATTCTGCCGAAATCCTAAGTGAATCAAACTCAATCGTCTCTAGTTTGATTCTCTACCACTCTCTCTCTAAGATCTCAGTGCTATTCAGAGTTGTAGGATCATTTGTAATCAAAGATCGAAAGATCGAAGTGTATCGAGTCTCTCTCTATCAAAGTGTGATTAAAAACGGTGTGATTGTGGCCCGTAAATCAATTGGGTGTGATTGTAGCCCGTAAATTAATTAAACGATCTTGTAGCCTGGTTAAATCAAGAAAGTTTGCCCTGGACTCGGAGACAGAAGGGTGTATCTCGTGGCCTTGAAATCGAGGTTGTAATATTGATATTATATTTGAAAAGAAATCTACACAAGAAATTGTGTGGGACCGGATGTAGGGTAACTCTGAACCAGTATAAAATTCTGGTGTGTTCTTTCCTTTACTGCTTTTATTTACTATTTGTATCCGTGTCTAGTTCTGTGATTGTCTCCGTGTTTGTGAATTGCATCTGTTTGTGTTTAATTTGAAAAGGTTTCAAAAATTCCATAAAATCCATTAAACACTATTCACCTCCCCTTTAGTGTTAATCCAGCCTTAAGATCCGTAATCCGCATTTCCAATAAGATAATGACGATCGAATTTGATAAATTTGAGAACCTAGAAGATTATAGGTGGTTTATTTGAGTATCAGCTGTTAGGTATCAGTTTTAGTTGTCGGTAGCAGTTTTTAGATATTAGTTTTTAGGTAGCAGTTCTTAGGTATCAGTTTTTAGTTACCGGTAGTAGTTTTTAGGTATCAGTTTTTAAGTTAAGAGTTATCGGTAGCATGTGATGGCGATGGGTGGTGTTGGGGGCGACGGCTAGACTAGTGGTGCAGGTGTGGCGGTGGGTGGTGGTGCGACGAGTGGTGGTTGATAATTTTGGTTGGTTGTCCTTATGACTAATTTTGAAAGAATGTTTGTCCTTATCACTAATTTTGAAAGAATGTTTGTCATTGTGACTAAAATACTGAGGCTGTATCTTTAAGGCTAAAAAATACAAATTTTTGTCCTTTATACAAAAAACCACTTTAATATTTTACAGTAATGATACATTAAATATCGATCCATTAGTATAAGAGGGAATTAAGGAAAAAAAACAAATTTTGAAAAAAATTTAGGTTGAAGTACATCAAGTTTCATTTTGAGGCTGAAGGACAAATGCTAGTTATAGTTAGCATTATATTCAACTTTTACACTATACAGAATGCTAGTTATATCTAGCATTATATTCAGTTTTATACTATACAAAATACTAGTTATAACTAGTATTGTCCTTCAGGTTAAAAAACAAATTTGTTGTTCTTCAGTCTAGATTTTTTTTCTATGTTTGTCGTTGTGCCTATTTTGCTATTAGTATAACATGTTAGCCCTCTTTTGTTTTTTCTTTAGCTGCCTTTACATTAATAGATAGAACTAACGTTAACTATATTACCCATTCTCATGATATTTGTTTCGAGCGTTAGCATGCAAAATTGCAAATCTAAAGACCTAAGCTTATGTTTACATGTAAGAAACTCAAGGTCTTCGATCTTCCCCGTATATACCAACGCAGCCGGGGAAAAAAAAAAACAAAATCTATCCGCAGAAGAAGAAGAAAAAATCGCGAATCGCGATCGTTCAGCAGCACGGCGACTGGCGATTGCACCGAGAAGGCGAGGCGACGACGACTCCATCTCCAAATCAATCGATAACGACTCCATCTCCATAGACTCCAATCGACGGGAAAGGCAAAACTCCAGGCTCAAAACAACTAGGGCACAGCACAACATTAAATTGTTGTTGAAAAGGTACTACCTAATTTTGAACTTTTCATTTTTGTATGTTCTGATTTCTAGTTACTTTGTACTTCTTGCAATTTGTAAACAGCATTATGTAATGTAACTATGTTCTATTGCCAATTCAAATTTGATCCCTATGTTCTAAATTTAGGTTAGTTAATTGTATATTAAGGATTGATTTGTATAATAATTAATAAGGACTAAATCAAAATTGGTATATTTATATTGTTATTTGATTTGCAAAGTTGGATATGGCAAAGAGTCTTTCGAGCTTGAACATAATTTTGGTTAGTATTTATTTTATTAATCTTATGATTAACATCTGCTTTTGAACTGTTATGATTTATTTTGATGGACACTTTGTGTTTTATTTATATGAAAAGAAAAGCTGAATCAGCAAGGATCGGGGAGAAATTCCCGATAGAATTCCTGTAAGTTATCAAATATCAATCATGTGATTCATATTGTAATTTTTGTTTTTGTTTTGTTTGTAGTTATAACTATAGTTATTATCAACAAAAGTTAACAATTTTCTTGCTCAAACTGTTTGACTTTGATTTGAGACAACTCCAAGAAAAAATAATAATAATTCAACAACCGTGAACTCATTCATGTGATTAAAACAACAGCTGAATTGTGTCTTTTTAATATCTCTATGGCTATATTGTTTGATCATTTTTTTTAATTTTTTTTAACCCCTTGGACTAGATACAGCACATTCAATTCCGATATCACAAGTGTAAAAATTTACATTTGAATTTGAATGGTATGGAAGAGAAGATGGTACAACATGATAACATGCAGTTGCAGACCTTATTCTTTTTGTTCATTATACTGGCATAAAATGAATTGCTACTTCTGACTTTCTGTATGATCCCACGGATAATGTGATATTTGCTTTTGATCATGTCTGGTTAGTTTTAGCTACAAATTCATAATATGTGTTCAGCTTTTATATCTAAGATAAGATGGTACATGCTTATTGCCTTGTCTTCGTTCCATTATGCCACAAGAAAGATTAAATGGTTTGGCATTTTTATCGATTGAACAAGATATGGTCAATGAACTTGAATACGAAAATATTATTAGTAATTTTGCAAGTCAGAAAGCTAAAAAGATGTTCATATGAAATTAATTTGAGTTTTGTTGCATACTTGAATTATTGTTACGAATAAAGTTATTTCTTTTTTTCCTCTTCTCATTATTTATAAACAACATAAACTATTTTGATGATGTAATTAACAATAATAGCATTAGTTTTTGTGCAAGGGCCTTTGTTTTGCAATTGGTTTTAAGTACCAAAACTCCTAGGACCCGCCCTGCTCAGGGCAGTGATATATCTTACCCATAGGATATGCATTCCCATCGAGCAGTACATGTTTGGGTTTGATATTTTGTCATCCATTGTAAAACAAAATGTATCGAGGAATGGAAGAGCTAATAATTGGAAAATCTAGCATAGGTTCTTTCATGCATGCATAACAAGGACTTGTTGCAGAACTTGACTGTTTTATATAGATTTTAGGTTCATTAACAATGACATGAGTAGCTTTACATATGCTAACCTATGAGATTTTCTTATCACATACCATCGTTCAGGGTGAATCTTTTGTATACTAATAAATTTCTTTATACATATTGTTATGTTATATCGGTCATTTCGTTATGATACATCCTCAATACATTCTAGAAATACTTGTGCACTTAACAATTCTGGTCAAACAAGTGAAGTCTTAATATGTTGCTATTATACTATAATAACTTGTTACAAAACATAAGCTATGCCGAGGAAAGATTTTTGCCTTTTCTTAAAATAGAAGGTGATCTAATGAACTGGTAAAAAGAATATAACTAACATCAAAACTTTTAATTCTAAGAGGTCTACGATTCAAGAATAAAGTCTTTTGAATATAAATTAAAAAAGGAGGAAACTCAATATTTCTATCATTCAATGCATAAACACCAGTACATTCTCTTTGTTTGCATCCTATCATCTTACAATTTCATTCGTATAATTTGAATTTAAGAATCTGAATCACATGAATTTAAGGTAAGCGCCTTTACTTCTTATGCAAAATCTGGTCACTTTTGCAAGTGGACTAAAGATGATTATTTTGAACATTAGTCCTCTCTCTTCCTGGTGTTTATACAATATCTTTCAAATTTTATTGTTTGTACTTGGTAGCCACTGCTGAATCATTCTTTGAATGGTGGATTTACAATCTAGTCAAAACCCATAAGTGTGCCAAACATATTTAGGCCTTTTGCAACAAATTGTGCAAGCACAAGAGAATTTTGGCGATCCTTTATTCATGGATGAATTTATTTAGTTGGTGCATACACGTTTAGTTGTTTGTCTTACAAAATAAAAGTTGTTATGATGAATGACATTTGGATAAGTTAGATCTTATCATTCTAGCTGATGACTTAATTGATGCATATCTTTGTTCATTTGTCTCATAAAATAAATTTTGTTACAATGCATGAAATGTTAATATATAAGATCTTATCATGGATGGGTTAAAACAACTTGACCGGTGCACATCTTTATTCGTGTGTCTCATCAAATATAAGTTTTTACAACGCATGAAATCTTGATATATAGGGATTTTATCATGTGTTGGTTGATGACTTAAATGCTGCATACATCTTTGTTTGTATCACAAAATAAAAGTTGTTACAATGCATGAATTCTTAAAATATAAGAACTTATATTAATAAATATGTCATATGTCATTGGACCAATCATAGTTCGAACGACTAAATACATGCATGATGGAGTTGAGATCATCTGTCCTCAGCCCGTGTGTCCCCATGTGCCCAATGAAATTCACATCATTTATTAATTACTAAATAAATTATATTAACATAGTATATAGAGAGTAATGGAAATGGATGATGAAAATGCAGCGAGGACAAGTGACACATCAATTTGGGGATAGATGAATCGATGTGTGGATGATGAGTAGTCAACAATGCATGATTTATTACATGCAAATTAATTTATATGTAACCATATAATGCATAAATCACAAATGTGATGAGCGGTTCCGATCAACAACTTGTGTTTGCCTTAATCTTCATATTTCATATCTTAAAGTGTAATTCTCTCATAATGTTATGAAAAAAGAAACTTGGTAATTTTAATTATAGCCGATTAAAATGGAAATATGACTTAATCCATGACGATGAGGTGTTGAATTGAAAGTTGAAACTAACGAGAAATTTGCAATAATTTTTTTTTTCAAAATTTTACAACCAAACGGTCAGTTCCCCCACCGTTGTACAGTTGTACTTGTTTAGTCATTACGTACGATCCACTCCATTTAGTATCTCTTTGGCATGAATTAACAGAATTGAAACCCCGGTGAAGTAACATTTATGATTATGGAACCCGCGTCTACTTCTACAAACCTAGAATCCTTAATTTAATTTTTTTTATTTCTCTTTCTCTATTTCCATTCTTCTTCTCACTGCACTTTCCAGATCCGAATCTTGTGGAAAAAAGGTGCGTTCTTTCGTGAATATGTTGAATTAGTTATTTTTAGTGACGTTTGAATATCATCTTCTGGTAACTGACCCAGGTTCGAGCTATGTCTTGCACATATTTTTCGCAAAAAATAGTGTCCGTGGATTATAGGTGCCATGAGTTGAAGCGAACATGCACAATTTAATTCCTCCCAGAAGTTTACCGGTCTGCCGGGTTCTCTTAGAGTATATTCAAAACAAAAGAAAAAGGAATATCTTCTGCTGATGAATGATCTTTCTCACATGCCTGCACATGCTAGGAAGCAGTAACAAAATTCAGTTCAGAAGTCATCATGACCTGCATCAAATTGTTTGATGCTTGTTTGTTTTTGAATTTTGGATTATTTGCTTGTGTGATAAGTAAATGAATTTGATTTACATGTGAAGTTTATGGTAAATACTATAACAGTATTCTAATTTCCACACAATGCATAGAACAAGTAACAACATTACATGCTTTGTAATTATCACGTGTTACATGCTGCTTAACTAACAAAATCTGTCTCTTTTTTATGGTCTTATGGTGGATGTGAGTGGATTTTATGTGTGTAGGTTGCATATCAATTTTTCTGACAACTTCGGTCAGTTTGCTTTGACTAAATGAAGTTTGTCTAATTCTTAGTAAATACAAATTTATATTTGACATCACTATATACCAAAAAAGAATAAGTGGAGTAGCAATTATTTCAGCTGAAATGAATATTTGAATGTACTAAATAAGACGACATAATTGAAGAGTTTGCTTAAAGCAATCATGAAAAAGTTATTATTGTTGAAATGCATTGATATGTTTAAGATATTATAACACTGTTTACGATATCGTTTATGAACTTTTTATTTATTTATGTGAATTTGGGCGAAAAATTATAATATACTATGATATTAATTTTGAATTATTTTAATGGTAAAAGGCAACAATTGTTTTGAGGAACCCAAAGCTTGGAACCAGCTTCAAAGTTCAAAGTAATGGCAATAAGACGGATTTTTTCTCACAAATTTGCATCCAGTTTTGTTAATTCTTCCTACTTACTCTCTCACCAACTCCACTCTCATGCCACAAGCTTCGGTACTTCTGCGAGTTCTAAATTTTTTATTATTGTTTCTTAATAAGTTTTTGATCCCTTATGATTTTTGTGCTAGGTTTCAGAGAGGTACGAGAAGAAGAAAAGAGTAAGTTGGTTGGGAATGTTTTTAGTAATGTTGCATCAAATTACGATCTTATGAATGATTTGATGAGTGGTGGATTGCATAGGCTGTGGAAAGACAGGTTTTTGTGTGATAAAATTCGATTTAGCACTTTGAGTTTATGTTTTGGGATATTCTGAAGTGTTTTCTGGTATAATTTGATCGAATGTAGGTTGGTATCCAAATTGAATCCTTTTCCGGGGATGAAACATCTTGATGTAGCAGGAGGAACTGGTTTGCCCTTAACCTTTTTGTTTATATTACTTGTAGTTAACTGTGCAGCTAGGATAGCTTTGCTTTGTTGCTCATTTTTTTGTTTAGTTTCTCAGTAAAACTTTTGACCTGCATATTCATATAGAATGCATACAAGAATGCTATTTCTTGGTATCTGAGTTTGAATTTATTTTATAGATAAGTAACAATGTTCTGGATTGTTGTAAGCAAACATGTTTCAAAGCCGTTGAAAAATATGTGCAAATATTTCAAATATGAATTAGATACTATTATTCTATGCTGTTTGAGGCGAAGCGGAACGCTAGGCGCTAAAATGTCCTTAGAGTCCAGGCGGAGTTCAAACGGAGCCTGTACGAAAATAAGCGCTTACCATGTAATTTGGTGTAAATAATTTTTGCATTAAATAACTATAGAAACAATAAAAACATATGGTCAAATATCAAGTGGTTTGATTAAATCGTCACCATTTATCATTTTAATACGAACGATACACACACTTTTTTGTTTACTGTCAATAAATTTCAAAATAAACAAGATACTATTATAGTTTACAAAAATAACAAACAGTATACATAATAAAATTTATGCCGTGACTATAATTAAATATTTATGTACCAAGTAATCATGAATTTATAATGAAAAGTACAATAATAGCGAACAATTTAGTTTTATTATTTATAATATGTTACTTTAGGTAATATTTTAAATATATTTAAAAGAGTGTTTAAAAATAAATAGAATAAGAAAGAAAAATGAAGAATATATGAAAATTGTACTTTGAAGAAGTGAGAAATTAATGAGTAACTTTTATTGTACGCATATATTTTTGGAACCAGATAACCAATCAAGTAAAATTTGAAAAGTTTGAAAACTGTACGTTTATTTTGAAATATAAAATGGAATATTTATTAAATGATTGTTTATATATTTCGAAACAAATTATAGAAAGTGTAATTAAAATTTAAATTTATATAAAAGATGAAGGGCTTCAATAAACAAACAAAATAATCGAGTGCTTTTAGTGTAATTATATTTAATTTAGACAAAGTAAAAAAAAAGTTATACTAAAAACGTCTATTTTAGCGCTCCAAGAAAAACTTAGCGCTCAGACGGCGCCTCGAACAAGGGGCAGAATAAAGCTCCAACGTAAAAATGCGGGGCTCCAAAATTGCAAAGAAGCACCTAAACAGCGCTCTGCGGCGCCTCGACAACGCCACTGGCAGCATGGCTATTATTACCACATTTATACTGGTTGGTATCTGCATAAATGAATACAAATACAAATAGCGCTGATGACCAAACTGTAGTCTTTTCTTCTCTGAAGTTCAAATAAAGATTATACTGTAGAAAATTTGGTCATTCAACTCTAATTTTAATTTTTGCAAGCATACAACAACTAGAAAACTGAAAATTTTAGATGGGATGCAAACGAGGTTCAGATAGTGGCATTGCATTTTCAGCCAGATTATTATATTTATTATCTGTATCCAATGAAAATGGATACGGATATACACATCATTTAAATCCTTAAGGCATGTCTACAGTCACTTTCTCTAATGTTTGGTTGATAAATGGTTAACGTGAACGCAAAGTTGGTTGATGGAGGACTGATAAAATCTTGGTGTTTGCAAATATTTTACATGTTGTTGATAAATATGAGCCAAAATGCATTTGCTAAGTAACTTATTATTTTTTTTGCAAAATTTAGATGTATTATTTATATAATTTTGGAATTATTAACTATTATATTTATATAACCAAATTCAAAAATTATAGAAACTAACATTAGTATCAAACCAATAATATTCTTCAACTGAAAAAAGAAACATACAAAATATGTTGTATTTGTGTGGATCGAGATGGCAGTAATCCACTTGCCTAAGGAACACAATAATGTTTAAAGACAAAACAACTTTGTTGCCGCCGCCGCCGCCGCCGTGGTTTTTATAGGGCTTTATTACTTTGGCGCTTTATTCCTCCTCTTGTTCAAAATAGAGATGTCGATTTATCTTGGCTACGTGATTACTTATGTATCGTAAAACATATTATCTTTGAAGAAAGAATGTCGATTTATCTTGGCTGCTTTTTCCTCTATCAAGCCTTTAATATTAAAAGAACTATTTGTTTATTTACATTTCAAAATTTAGCATTGCGTGCATCAACAGTTTTAAAAAAGTACATAAAATTAAAGCCATTGGACAATAAACTTTTTATTTGGCAGCTGCCAAATAGTTTTAGCAATAAACTTCAGGCTGTCAATGGGTCGGGTCCGGTCAAGGCTGGTTCGGGTTGATTTTAAATGGGTTGGGTCAACCCGTTTATTAAACAGGTAAGAAATAGCTCAACCCGAACCCGATCCGACTATAAACGGGTTGACCCGACCCGACCCGTGTAACCCGATTATAAACGGGTCGGGTCGGGTCGGGTCGTAAATGGGTCGGGTCAACCCGTATAATGTATAAATGGGTTATAAACGGGTCGTAAACAGGTCAAATTCGGGTTCACGGGTCGGGTCAACCCATATAAGCATAAACAGGTTATAAACGGGTCAAATTTGGGTTCACGGGTTAACCTGAAACCCACCAATTTATAAACGGGTCAAATTCGGGTTGACCCGAAAATGATCCGCCCACTTAAACGGGTCAAGTTAACATGTTAATTTTTGTGTAATCTTCGGGTCGTGCTGGAAATTGACAACCCTACAGTATCTACCACAAAACTATTTCCTTTCGTATTATACACACATGTGTATGTATATATACATATACATATACATATATAGAGCTAGGATCAATAGTACCTTTATTTAACATCATTTTATAGTCCCCGGATATCAGCCATAAGTTTCTATTTAAATATTTGTTGTTTCTCTCTTCTGTCACATGGACCAAATATTTAAATATAAACTTGTGACTGATATCAGAGACTACAAATGGGGCTAAATAAAGTGTGCTATTGATTCTAGCTTTTATCTATATACATACATATGTGTGTGTATATAATATTTACTTCATTTTGTGCATGTTTATATGATTTAATAAGGGAACTGATTGATTATCGTTGGATATGCCAATCCTGTTAACGCGCCATCAGTAGTCTTTCATTTCCTTACAAGTTCAATGTTGCAATGACATTTATAATTTTCATTCTTTGCTAAAACTATATATTTTAAAATATAAAACTCTCTTCTCACCAATTCATTATTTGAGTTTCAAGATTGGTGTTATACTTGGAAGTTTCTGAATATCGAATCTGAGTTTAAAATTTGGAATCCAATCAAACATGAAATTTTATATTCCAAGATTAAAATTTAAATTTTAGTTTGCAAATACGATTTTACATTCAAATTTCAGTATACGTCTTCATTGTTTTAATTCTTACAAATCCAAAATTATAAACAAGTTTGAATTCCAAAATAGTTCAATAATTGAACATGAGAGCATCCGTTTAAAACAAAATACATAAGTAAATTTAATTGAATTTGATGTTGAATGAATGTATTTGATTTTTTAATTATGAATTTGCGAATTAGGAATTTATGATTATGGTACTGAGGTTTAAACGTAAAGAAGAAAAGGCAGGGGAAGAACAAAAATTTTTACTGAAAAAATTGGAGTGTGAAATAAAAAAAGTGGGCTGTATGTTGTTAAAAGGCAGTGTAAAGAATGTTTTAAGATGTTAATAGAACTTGTCTATTGAATATATATAACATAACGACTATACTACTAATATTTACTTAGTTGAATATTTGAATAATTAATATGTAAGCGTCAGTGGTTTAATTAGTTTAAATTTTGATAATATATCACTATTACTAATAGTTGACATAAAGAACTGTCAATGTCTAATAAGCTCCTTTTGTGTTCCGTTAAGATTCTAACTTCTATAGGCATCTTTGAAACATAGCACTCCGCTTTTACTGGTTATGTCAATTGCTTTGTTAACAAATGTCAAATAATAACTGCTTGTCAAACTCTCAAAGTTGAAAATGGCTTCAACTATCATCTTAGAGAATCCCATATGAATATGTTTTGATCAAGGTTTACAAAACAGGATTCAAATCGTAAATCATAAAGTTCAAACTTTAAACCGAAACGGGATTTAAATCGTAAATCGTAGATTCAAATGATTCATATTTTAAGGTTTATAAATAATTTGAAATTGATTACGATGTTTGAACTTTTACATTTGAACCTAAAAGTCAAATTTCTCTCTTACTACGTTTTTATTTTATTTAGAAAGCATTAGGATTGGAATAGTGAATCCAAACGAGTATATTAAATGCATCAATATATATTGAATGATTTTTCGTAACTGCGGTTTTAACCAGGTTTGAATCGGAAAGTAAATCGAATCGTAAAGGGAGAGATTCGATTCAAAACGGGATTTAAATCGTAGGATTTTAAGATTTTTGACAACAATGTTTTTGATAGTATAGAAGTTTTTTCTTGAAGATCCACCAAACTGATTTGTAGACAAGTTTTTGGAAAAATGTTCCGAAAATGTTCATTGTTTGGGTAGTTAACAAATTAATATGTTGGTGTCGTTGAAATTTGAGGTTTTGCATCCGTTTACAGGTATCTTGATGTTTGTTAGGTGAGTTATCCTTTGGGGGCTTTGATAGAATTTAAGAATTTAATAAAGAAAACATTTAACATAGTTCATTAGTTTAAATATGTATCTCCTTTGGGCTACATAGACCATCAGTATACATAGTATATACATCCAAGCTTGTCTCACAGGCCTTAAGATCACTATACGGGTTTTTTGCCTCAATAGTTTAATAATATATTATCCACGCTATTGTCAGCATGATCAGCTAACAAGTGAGGTCTATGCCTTTAATCTTACTAAGTTGTGTTACATTGCTTCTTCATTCAATCACCATTCACCAGCATAACCGATGTCTTTATTGACCCCAAGGAAATGGTTTCCTATTGAGGTTCATACCGTCTCCGAACTTCCTTTTGATTGTTTCTGGACTTAAACCTCTAAATAATCCCACGAGGGGGTATTACTGTATGGAAATTACAGTTATTCCATGGATAATACTTATCTAGCTATAGGTATGTCATCACACTCGACACACTACTGTAACAGCGATGGTATGCTATGTGCAATGGTCGAACACTCAAACGAGAAATACGCTAACAAGTGATGAGCAACACTAGTGCTACACTCACGAGCAACAGTTGACATCCCTGGTGGGGACAAACATCAATAGTTGATGCTAATATTTATGGTTGGTTGCGATATTCCATAACCGATGTTGTTTATTCATGGTCGATCATCAACATTAATGTCAATGTTTGACACATGTCGATGACAGATGGTTTAGGCTAACACCGTCATCCAATGAGATTTTGCGATCAGTGATGATAGTTTGTATAGCTATTTGCAAGCTCAGGTCCATCTAGTGTAATGTATCCTAAGCAGAGATTCTAGAACAATAATAAAATGGTGCTCTTCAAAGTAGTTGAAGTTCAAAGCATATGCATTAGTGCATATGACCATTAGTAAAGATAATACATTTGTAGAAAGCACACAAACACATTTCAAGTGACAAAACAAGATCCTTTTTCTTCGCAACATTGATTACAGAGCAGTTATATTAAAACTTCATGACAAAACATTTCATACACGAGTTTCCCATCATTGCCCACACATGGGTAAATATAATATAACCAGATTTTTAAAGTTATAACATAGATAGATATAACACGAGCAATATATGAAGATACCACTATATTAACATAGATTATTATAACTTCCGACCTACAACATTAAAACACAGTGGAAAATAAAACTAATAGATAAGTGCCTCATGCGTTGTCTTTGGAAGTTTTTTTCGTCTTCTAGGAAATCTGAAACTATCCCATAAAGGTAACCTATTGAAATGAATACCCGTGAGTTTGTGGAGAGAGAATAAAAATAAATGAACAGGTCAAACACAAAATCTGATGCAAATAATATGAATTTCCATATAGCATAATACGTAGTGAGACCACCACAATCACACAACGAGTTTTTCCCTTGCTGGTATTATGCAACAACATAAAATAATCACATTTCACAATCTAGGTATATTATAAGATTCATAAGAATTAGTCATTCATAAGTTAAGGAAAGTCACTCAATCCCTATTCCGCCCATTTTGCATCCAATGCTTGTATTCGCTTTTAATCTGTTCCAGTCCAAGTAATAAGTTATCAATGCTAGAACACTCTATACCATTCCGTACTAGCACCCTACCTTCCATCTACACATTTTATCATGTGTTGTTCATATTAACTTGTTTTCCATCATTTGGTTTTTGGCTACAGCTAGCCCTTAATTCACATTTTGCTTTGGTCACAACCAGCTGAAGCTTTACTTATCAAGTCTAATTTTACTTATTTAGTTTTCTTGGCCGCAACAAGTCACAGGTAGTCGTACAATACCTACGACTGTTCTCCTGACACTTTAATGTTGTGCTTTGGTGTGTTTTTCTCGGCCACAACAAGCCATATGCAACTGTCCAACCTAATTAGGAGATGAATACCAACGACTGTACTCTCGGCACTTTATCGCGTGCATTGATTTTGTTTTCTTGACCACAAGCTATAGGCTATACGTCTACTCTAATCAGGAGATGAGTATCGATGAATGTTATCCTGACACTTCACTGCTGTGCTTTGGTTTGTTTTTTTAGCCAACATGCGATAAGCAACCATCAAACCTAATTAGGACATAAGTACCAACGACACTTCTCCAAACACTTTACTGTTATGTTTTGTTTATTATTACAATTGTCATTACATCCCTTCATTTAGATCCCCATGATCTCCCTGATGCAATTTTACTCATACATGAATCATACCCAAACATACCCGCTATTTCTAGCCATCCCTACTTGGTTATTAAATCTCCATCCCAATGTCATGTCATATGCGATTCCTAACATAAGTGATTATTTTACACAGCATGGTAAACGAATAACATGTTATAAACATACTAGCAACATATCATAACATGTCAAACACTTTGTAATCTTCTTTCTAGGTCATAGACCGTCATACCATAACTTATTCTATTTTTAAGATAGTTTTGTCCAAAATAAATGAGTTTTCTCTATTTATAAAAAAACTTTTCCAATTTAAAAAGCTCTCTCTGTAAATTAGCTTTCTCCAACATAACATAGTTTTCTCTATTTATAAATAGCCCTTTTCAACATAAAGACAATTTATTCTATTTTTAAAAAATATGGGTAGACATCAACTTATCACAAACATATGCATGACATATCAAGGCATGTTACTATTCTCTTCACAGTCCATCCATATTTCTAACTTCTAAGCTTTCCGACAGTGCTAATTTGTAGAAAACTACCGTTGCTAAATCATGAATAAATATGACCAATTGTAGTTGTTCATTGATCAATATTCAGTTCATTGCTCCATTCATCATATTGAAGATACCTTGTGTTCATCTCGATTTATAGAGCAGATCTACCTCTCTGACTGTCAAAACGCTCGACCGGTCGCAAAATTGAGTTCAGAGTTTTAGATTCACATTTGGGGTTTTGTCGATTTCTACCACCATAAACATCGGAACCGCTTGCACCACCATCGTTCTGTCCGTCTCATCTCCTTTCTGTTTATACCTAAATCGAAAACTTTAATGTTGTGTGGAGGGAGAATTCAGATCCCCAAGTTCAATGCGTTTCAGATGATGTTAGGTTTGATTTGCGCCGGCGTTGGTCAATTTCGGGGGTTGAGCTTCTGCCATGGGGTTTGTTTGAGTTTCCCGCATCATTGGGTGCCTTGCCTCCAATCTGTATACAAAGCCTTCACCCGATAGCTCAACGCTAATAATTATGGCATCCATGCTTCTCGTTCTTACCTCATGCTGGGCTTTTGCGTGTTAGATGTGGGGAGCTTTCACTTGTGCTTTGGTGAGCAGGTGTTCGCATGGACAGCCTTCGATAGCGTTTGGCATTGGTGCACCTTCATAGGTGGTGGGGTTTTGTTTGAGCTTTTGTGTAATGATGGTTGAAGCATTCATAGGTTGAAGTGTTCACATGGTAAGAGAAGTGCCTCTCGCAACCTACACTTCAGATTCATTTTAACTAAGCTCACTACTTAGTGTAGGAAGCTTTCGCACTGTACTTTTTATTTCATTTTAGTTAGTTCAAGATTTAAGGGTTTTTGCCATTTGTTATGAAGCTTGCATCAAAACTTTTGTAATGCTTTTTAAGTTTTAGAATAACTTTCAGAACTGTGGTTTATCAAGAATTGCTATGGTAAACCGCCAAAGCTATCTCTTACTTAGCTTTCTCCACTTCAAACATGAGTTTCCCTAGCTTGTTTCAGTAATTGGTGAAAGCTATTTTAAGCCTTCGCGGTTTGCTATAGTAATATTGAAAAGCTATCTGCGACATAACTTTCATAACTTGCTACAATAACCGGGGAAAATTCTTATTAACATAACGTTCACAAACTATAGAATGACATTTTTGTAATTTAACACATGGCTTTCTCCACTATAGAATGACATTTCCGTAATTACATGCAATTTCTAAAAATCCCGATTTACTTCTAATTATTCTTACATGTGTTAAATTATGATTGGATGACACCAATCATCTTTTTAGTCTTCTTCATAGAATCATTTCAGAGATTTCCAGGAAATCATATTATTTATTATATTTATTATCATTAATTCATAGCATTTTGAGTACTTTAAAAATTCAGTATAGATAGGAATTTTTTTAGAAAAATTTCCACATTTCATGAATCACCTATTTATCATTACATTGATTTTCAAGGATTTCTAAGCATATTAAATTGAGTTTAAGGCGTTAAATGCTTCCTACTTGAGTCATATTTCGCTTTAAAAATTCATGATATCATCTCAGCGACAATATATAAAAATTTAACACATGACTTTCTCCACTATAGAATGACAATTCCGTAATTACATGCAATTTCTAAAATCCCGATTTACTTCTAATTATTCTTACATGTGTTAAATTATGATTGGATGACACTAATCATCTTTTTAGTCTTCTTCATAGAATCATTTCAGAGGTTTCCAGGAAATCATATTATTTATTATATTTATTATCATTAATTCATAGCATTTTGAGTACTTTAAAAATTCAGTATAGATAGGATTTTTTTTAGAAAAATTTCCACATTTCATGAATCACCTATTTATCATTACATTGATTTTCAAGGATTTCTAAGCACATTAAATTGAGTTTAAGGCGTTAAATGCTTCCTACTTGAGTCATATTTCGCTTTAAAAATTCATGATATCATCTCAGCGACAATATATAAAAAATCCATCTCATTTGAAAACGAACTAAATCTCATTTGAAAATACCTAGAGATAATATTACTCAAATTTTCTTCTCTTTAAGTAGCTTAATCTTTCTTCATTGAGCTTAATCTTTCCTCTTCAATGATAAAAGACATTCTCTCTTTCAAATCTTGGTTTCTCTTTTTTTTCCCTCTTTCATTCTCTTTAGTTGGAAATTCTTTTTAGTTGGAAGGCATTAATGAGTTTTGAAGTTCTTGAAGTTTTTTCGTTTTATGAACAAGTGAATGAGACTAATGGTTAGGCATATTTTATTTTCCTACATAGGTTTGGGCCTTTTTCCTACCCATTAGGCTGCTCTTTTGTAATACGTACATTCACTTAGTTAATTTAACTTACATTTGGTTTGTTGCACTTAACAAAAATATAATTAATAAATTTACATTCAATTAATTTCTCATAACAAAAATTAATTAATCAATTATTCTAATTGTCCAGCAATACTTAATTAGTAAATAATTTCTATCCAAATAATTTGCCATATTTAATAATTGATTCTTTTATATTTATTTTATCATAGCACTCTAAAATATGGGTTGTTACAATAAACCGACTACTTCATGTTAATTCATTTTACCTAAATCGAAAACTTTAATGTTGTGTGGAGGGAGAATTCAGATCCCTAAGTTCAATGCGTTTCAGATGATGTCGGGTTTGATTTGCGCCGGCGTTGGTCAATTTCGGGGGTTGAGCTTCTGCCATGGGGTTTGTTTGAGTTTCCCGCATCATTGGGTGCCTTGCCTCCAATCTGTATACAAAGCCTTCACCCGATAGCTCAACGCTAATAATTATGGCATCCACGCTTCTCGTTCTTACCTCATGCTGGGCTTTTGCGTGTTAGATGTGGGGAGCTTTCACTTGTGCTTTGGTGAGCAGGTGTTCGCATGGACAGCCTTCGATAGCGTTTGGCATTGGTGCACCTTCATAGGTAGTGGGGTTTTGTTTGAGCTTTTGTGTAATGATGGTTGAAGCATTCATAGGTTGAAGTGTTCACATGGTAAGAGAAGTGCCTCTCGCAACCTACACTTCAGATTCATTTTAACTAAGCTCACTACTTAGTGTAGGAAGCTTTCGCACTGTACTTTTTATTTCATTTTAGTTAGTTCAAGATTTAAGGGTTTTTGCCATTTGTTATGAAGCTTGCATCAAAATTTTTGTAATGCCTTTTAAGTTTTAGAACCGCTTTCGGAACTGTGGTTTATCAAGAATTGCTATGGTAAACCGCCAAAGCTATCTCTTACTTAGCTTTCTCCACTTCAAACATGAGTTTCCCTAGCTTGTTTCAGTAATGGGTGAAAGCTATTTTAAGCCTTCGAGGTTTGCTATAGTAATATTGAAAAGCTATCTGCGACATAGCTTTCTTAACTTGCTACAATAACCGGGGAAAATTCTTATTAACACAACGTTCACAAACTATAGAATGACATTTTTGTAATTTATCACATGGCTTTCTCCACTATAGAATGACATTTTCGTAATTACATGCAATTTCTAAAAATCCCGATTTACTTCTAATTATTCTTACATGTGTTAAATTATGATTGGATGACACCAATCATCTTTTTAGTCTTCTTCATAGAATCATTTCAGAGGTTTCTAGGAAATCATATTATTTATTATATTTATTATCATTAATTCATAGCATTTTGAGTACTTTAAAAATTCAGTATAGATAGGAATTTTTTTAGAAAAATTTCCACATTTCATGAATCACCTATTTAACATTACATTGATTTTCAAGGATTTCTAAGCACGCTAAATTGAGTTTAAGGCGTTAAATGCTTCCTACTTGAGTCATATTTCGCTTTAAAAATTCATGATATCATCTCGGCGACAATATATAAAAAATCCATCTCATTTGAAAAACGAACTAAATCTCATTTGAAAATACCTAGAGATAATGGTACTCGCATTTTCTTCTCTTTAAGTAGCTTAATCTTTCTTCATTGAGCTTAATCTTTCCTCTTCAATGATAAAAGACATTCTCTCTTTCAAATCTTGGTTTCTCCTTTTTTTTCCTCTTTCAATCTCTTTAGTTGGAAATTCCTTTTAGTTGGAAGACATTAATGAGTTTTGAAGTTCTTGAAGTTTTTTCGTTTTATGAACAAGTGAATGAGACTAATGGTTAGGCATATGTTATTTTCCTACATAGGTTTGGGCCTTTTTCCTACCCATTAGGCTGTTCTTTTGTAATACGTACATTCACTTAGTTAATTTAACTTACATTTGGTTTGTTGCACTTAACAAAAATATAATTAATAAATTTACATTCAATTAATTTCTCATAACAAAAATTAATTAATCAATTATTCTAATTGTCCAGCTATACTTAATTAGTAAATAATTTCTATCCAAATAATTTTCCATATTTAATAATTGATTCTTTTATATTTATTTTATCATAGCACTCTAAAATATGGGTTGTTACAATAAGCCGACCACTTCATTTTCCTAGTCAAAATATTAAAACATCTTCAAAGCCGCTAAACCCACAATTTTTTGTTAAAATAAAAATCATGATCGCATCTTTTTGGTTCAAAGTGAATTCCATATTTTCCAAGCCTAAATCAGATCACAAATCGAATTCTAATTTGATCCTATTCCTAACTGATATCATCAATCATAATTATACATGACTCTATTAGGTATGAACCAGTAAACCGTTTGTTTTGATTTCCTTAACGAGGTAGTTTGTATTGTTAATGATAAATTGAGTTAAACATTTTACTCTATAGTGATTTGTTGAGATTCATGTTACCAATGACATGGACAAAGTATAAAAAAGTTGTGGTTGACCCAATGTTCATTTATACAAACCTATTGACTTTTTATTCGTTCGTTTTTGTATAACCAAATACAACGTGTTTAGGAAGTGCGTTAATTTTATTTTATTTCAAATTGGTGTTTCGATATGTATTTTTTTTATTAGTAGTAGCACTCAAAACTTATTTGATTTGATTTGATTTGTTGGGTGTTAACAGAATGAGCAAATTATTTGATATATTTGTGTTTGTTGGGTAAAACATTACAACATTTTGTCTACTTTCTAGTACATGATCATTCAAAATTTTCATTTTGCGAATAGGGATGACAATAGGAACTAAAACTCACAAACCCGAATTTAACCGATAGAACCTGAACTCGAATCTGATGCATCTCGGATCGGGTATGAGTAACAAAAAATACCATAAAGATCCAATTAAGCTCGAACTGGTCAGATGCGATCCGAAATACTTGACCAAAAATATGAAACATACATATGAACTAGCGCTATTATCCGGTCCTACCCTATCTGAATCTCTAATCGGGGTGGGTCTGTGGTTCGACATGCATAATCTGTACTCGACTAGATCTGCGAGTCATTTAGTTTGGATATGTTGGGTCTAATTACCATCCTTGCAAAGCCAAATATTAGGCTTTGGACCAAAATCATGTTTGGTTATTTGAAAGAAAATAAAACTTACAAAATGGTAAAAGTATCATAAAATCCTCCATCAACTTCATCTTTCATAAGACTTTCTGATTTTTGATTGAAACGTGTGTGAATCTGGTCGTTGCTGGATACATATGGGGTATCCGACATTGAAGTGTTGGATATATGTATTGGATGCGCCCATAATCTTCCACAAAAGTTATCAATAACTTATGCTGTCAAGGGCGCCGCGGAGCGCCGTCTAGGTGTTATTTTGCAATTTTGACGCTCCATTTTTTGTTTTGGCGCTTTGTTCCATGCCTTGTCCGAGGTACTGTCTGAGCCATGGTTATTAAAGCCCCCACCTAGGCGCGCCTGGGCGCCAAAAAGCCCTAGGCGCCAACCTGGGGTTTTTGTACCTTTCAAAGCGCCGATGATGCTTAAAGCGCTAAAAAAGCCCCAAAGGCGTCAAAGCGCTCGACTTGTGAAGCGCTGAAAAAGCGCGCCTTGTGCAACATTATTGAGGAGAAAATAAAATTTTAACATTTGGCTTCATATGAAGCCCAATTGCATTCCAAAATTCAACCGCAAACAAAAACAATGTTCTTTCAACCTTGCTTCAGTATCGAACATAAAATACATCGTTCTCGAACAAAACAAAAACCCTAGATTCAAAATCGTTGCCGTCGTCCGACTTTTGCCACAGCTGTTCGACTTTGAATGACTTTGTGCCTTCTTAGTTTGATTTATGATAACCGTATGATGTTTTATTCTCAATATTGTATTTATATGCAATTTTTTGAAGTCAAAAATTGAATTTTAGTGCATTTTCTAAGTGCAGTTTTTTTTGCTGAAAAACAGAAAAATGACGCTCAAAGCGTCCAAAAAAGCCCGAGGCGCAAAAAAGCTCTAGGCGAGAGCCTGAGGCTTTTTCGCCTTGACAACTATGGTCTGAGCACCAAGTTTTTTTTGGACGCTAAGAGAATAGGCGTTTTTGGTATAAATTATCTTTTACTTTGACTAAATTAAATATAATTACAATAAAAGGACTCACTTATTTTGTTTATTTATTGAAGCTCTTCATCTTCTAATATAAGTTCAAAATTTATTCACGTCATATATTTCATATTAAATATATAGAAAAATACTCAATAAATATTCTTTTTATAATTCAAAATAAACGTACAATTTTCATGTTTTCCAAAGCTTTATTTAACTGGTTTTCTAGTTCAGGAAAAATACATACAATGGTAATTACTCATTAACTTTTCACTTTGAAATTTGATTTTTAATGGTTCTTCCATTTAGTTTCTTATTCCATTTATTTTTAAATTCTATTTTAAATATTTTTGAAATATAACCTAGAGTAATCTACTACAATAAAAAAAAACTGTTCACAATTATCGTGCTTTTTTTATAAAGGAATGATTATCAACTATACATATTTAGTTATAGTCATGGCATACATTTCATTATGTATAAAGATTATTATGTATAAATGTTATTAGTGTTGTAAACCATAATAGTATTTTTGTATAAATTTATTGACGATAAACTTTAATTACGCACGCACGCTTATATTACAATAATGAATTAGTGACGATCTAATCAACACAAATTGAGTTTCTCATTATATGTAGTCAATTTTCGTACAAGCTCCGTCTGGGTTCTGCTTGGACTCTAAGGACATCCTTAGCGCCTAGCGCTCCATTCCGCCTCGAATGGCATAGTCAATAACATGCTTTAATAGCGACAAAGCTTTAAACCTATTCTGTCATCAATCTTTTGGGGAGAATGTTTAGAAATTAGCACATATTAGGACTTCAAACTTTTGAAGATGTTGCTTTTGAAATTGCCAATTTAAGCTAATGATAAATAAATTCTGGATAAGTCCAAACTAGTTGTGTTCGATTTCAATTGAATTGCAACGTCTGAACGATCATAAGAAATTGACCATTTTCGTTAGCATGGCCCTACAGCTTAACCATTAAATGGTTTTGTAAATGGCGCGACTTCCAATCTTACACTTCTTATTTCTTAGTTTCAGTTTTAAGAGACTAAACAGTATCATGATCTTCAATGCTTTTAACATTAAAGCACTTACTCTTTCTATGCTTACAAATATTTGCAGGTGATGTAGCTTTTCGTGTTTTAGAAAGCATAAACAGTGTTAGTCGCAGAGCTATGCAGAATGATGTTTCAGATTTACATGAAGAAACGAAAATTTATGTTTGCGATATAAACCCAAATATGCTAAATGTTGGGAAGAAACGCGCCGAGGAAAGAGGTAGAAAGATAACCTACTGCGTTGATGTACTTCATAATCTTTACCTGTGGGTACATCACTTTATTTGATCTTTTTTATATTAATTTGTAGGGCTTAGTGAATATCAATCACTTGTTTGGGTGGAAGGTGATGCAGAAGCTTTGAGTTTTGATGACGAATCAATGGATGGATACACCATTGCATTTGGCATCAGAAATGTGACACACATAGAGAAAGTCTTAAATGAAGCTTACAGGTTTAAGTTCTAGATTAGATGCTCGAGGTTTTGTTACATTGTTTGATTTTTGTTGCAAACTATATAATAAATACGTTCTAAAAAATATCTAAGGTTTTAAGTAGTGTGTGTGCACGCGTGCTTGTGTATCATGCTGTGGCTTCTCATATGATGTTGTGTCAAAAATGTCAAAAAAGTGATACAACAAATGCCATTGAAGTTTTCATCTCCACAATTAATTTTATAAGTTCAATTTTTGGTTGTACTGTTGGATTTGATTATTGATGGTGCTACTATGCATATATGATATGCAGGGTACTTAAAAGAGGAGGCCGATTTCTATGCTTGGAGCTTAGTCATGTTGACATACCTATGTTCAAACAAGTGTAAGTTTGTTTGACATACAAATAAACTTAATTTATAATGGACACTGTTTTTCCTGGTTTTCAATCTTCAAACTTCAATTTTGAGTTCAAAGTCCAACATGCTATATAGTAATTATCAAGATCACATCAAGCTTTCATCCATCTTTTTTTGCTAAGCAACAATTTCACATAAATTTAAATCTGTATTATATCCGTCAGTAACTCCTTTTGTTCTACTGCCACTACAAAATTATATTTTTCTTGCAGTTATGATTACTATTCGTTTCAAGTTATTCCAGCTATGGGAGAGCTAGTCTCCGGTGACAGAGATTCTTACCAGTATTTGGTCGAGAGTATTCGGAAATTTCCACCTCAGGTTGGTCTAACGCAACACCCCTCTATTATTGAGGATATATATATAAAGTGTGGTACTTTATTCAAGCAGAGCACTCATTATCATGTCTTAGGACCTCTAGAACATCAGCCTACAACGTCATATCACTTGCCACTTGAGCTAGTGGACCAGTGATCAATTACTATTTTTGAGGATAAATATGTAGGAAGTTTTGGTATTATGTCAATTTCTTAATGATTGTCACAACCTATTCGATAATGGGTCGATGGGGTATGAATTGGTTTAGTCCATTTATGATGAATATAGACCCAACCTGTTTTGATCCATTTATTAAATGGATCAACCTTGGATCAACCCAACCTGATCCATTTACCTATGTAAATTTTAGGCACTTTTCTTATGAAGCTTGCTTTCTTGGACGAACCACATTGTATAACCAAAAGAAAAAAGAAAAAACAGCATTATATCACAAATTTTTATTGAATAACAATAAATACACCTCATAACGGAAAAACATCACATAGAAAACTGCTCCATAAAACACAAAAACTGAACAATAAAAACACAAAAACTGCACGATAAACAATGCAGGGTGGTAACCACAGAATATAACACAAAACTTTAACACAAAACTAATAGTCATAACAAAAAATTGATGCTCATAACAAAAAAAGGAAGCATATAACACAAAGATTGAAATGTATTCATATTACAAACTGAAGCATGGTTTACAGGGTGATTGAATATGAATGCTCCTGAAGCATATTGCAAATCAATCAGAAATACACTCCTGGATTATATTATGAAAACAAGATGGAGCATATTACACAAACAAAATGAGCATATATCCCTAAGCAAGATTACAAACAAACTATAAATTGAAGATCTTCAGATTTCACTTGTATGTTTTCCTATATCTAACGTGGACAAGAAGAAGAAGAATATTAGTCGAAAATAAAAATGCTTTTGGATAGTATTGCATGGTTTGTTTATAAGGAATATACTTATTTTATTTCAGATCATGATAAGTACAATGGCTAGTTTCAATTTAGTTAATTAATTACTTCTAATATGATGATCGCTATTAAAAGGGTGACAACTGAGGGAGAGTCCTTGAAGGACCTTTGTTGAAGTCAATTAAAACCTTGGAGAATCTATATTTTGTACTATAATTAGATGTAAAACATTGATGAAAATGTAGATGAGTCTACACATAACGATATATCTAATAATATGCTTCGGTAACAGTATTGTATTATCACCATACCGTTATCGATCGAATGATCATCAATTTTTGAGTTAAGTCAGTATACCATTACAATCGGTTCAGTAACGTGAATTTATCTTTTTCAGTGTTAATACATTGTCATTATTATTCGTAACTGACAGTACCGTTGATTCGCAGTTTCATTTTCATATTTTATTTATTTATTTTACCAATACATCATTTTCAAAATGATATAAGACCTTTAAAGCATATCTTATTAGTTGACCATTGAATTCCTTTCCTAGTAGATTTTGTTCTTTAATTGTTACGGTTTAACGTCTCTCTTATTAGGCGTAACCTTTCATACTCTCGATTTACATCTTCATCTCCGTATTTCCCACTTTAATCGAAAAAGATTAGCAAAAGTAAAAAAGAATAAATACTGAACTTCTATGTTATTTTGATCTATAGTTTGTTGATTCCTAACCAACACGAGCAAATTTGTCTGAATTTCGTTAGCTTGTGTTATGGTACATGATATCATAGAGTGAGTTGTATTACAAGTATTTAGAGGCAGTCTAGTGACCATATTTAGTTTAGAAATTCAATTCAAATGATGCTAATTGCATTTCTTGTTTTTTCTACGTTGTTTTTTTTATTAGTTGACACTAAATTTACATGAAACACCATTACAGAATAGAGCTTACCAAACTTTTTTTAATAATTAAATGGTAGTTTTCCATTACTTATGTAATAACTACCAGTTTATCAATATGCTTGTCTTCGGTTACCAATAATATCGATAACGATTGGCCTTTTTGGCTTAGGTAAAAATAGCATAGAAATGGTTTTCCAAAATGACAGCAGTAAACGTTAACATAACAACCTATGTACAACTGCATACATTATTTAGTCCATAACTATGTATAATACTTGGAATAACGACAACCATGTATAGTGTACAGAGTGTGCACATGATTATATTTGCATTGCTTGCGGCTACTATAAAAATTTGTATTAGATATAAACTCAAATATTTGGCTTGTATATATTGTATAATGGATATTACATGCTTGGAAGAACAATGTTTGTAATGCATGGTACGTTTTAGTCAACTCTTTGTTTACTTTATCCTCTAAGTGCAACTAGAAAAGCTATTCCTCCGATCCAACAAATCAAGAAGAAAATGACTCCAAACATCATATTTAACAAAAGTTAAGATCATATTTTCCATTCCCAACTTTGATAAAAAAATATATCTTTTTATGCAATTTACTTTAATTTATTTATGTTTACTACAGCTTTGGTTGAGTTTCACCATTGCATTTGTTGATGAGCATTTAGAAACATGTTTCCTTTTTTAATGCGAATGCAATGTTTGAAATCTCATTTATTTATCTCATCTGAGGTTTCGTTTAAGTTCTTGTTTCCATACTTAGGCATGATGAAACATTAAATTTCGTTCATATCTCGCTTGAAATCCATCTAAACTATTAAAATGTAATCAAAATCCATGTAAAGATCTCAATTCAAGATATTGGCGAAGTTGTATGTTTTCTCATTTACATTGTTTTTTACTTTTTATATTTACTCAAAAGGAAGGTACATGATTCAATTAATATTTACTAACCCTTTAATCATATCCTTTCTGTTACTTTTTATGCGACTGAGTGGCAACCAAAGACTTTTTTTGTTCCAATTTTCAGATAAGGAATCATTCATCTCTATCAACCTAGCTATCGCCCTTTTCCAAAAAGGAAAAATAACAATCAATCTTTCCTTTTTAGCTCAACTCCCATTTTTCATGTATATAAGTATATTATAGTTTTTTTCTATTAATTTAGATAATAATTGTTAAAAATATCAATTTTAAATGTATAAGTTGTCAAGGATTGCTAGCTCAAGTGACAGTGGTATGACGATGTAGGCTGAGGTTCTAGAAGTCTTGGGTTTGAACCTTCGAGACATCATATGAGTGTTCTGCTTGAATAAAGTACCACTCTAATAATAAAAAAACACAAGTTGCTTTAAGAAATCTAGATAAAAATGTACCCAAAGTTTCTAAATGCTAAGATGTAGTATTATTAAAATGGAATTCAAATCGTAAATCGTAAATTTCATAGTTCAAAACTTTAGTAATCAAAAGCTGGATTTAGATCGTGAATCATAGATTCAAAGGATTCATATTTTAACATGTGTGTATACTTTTGCTAGAATTTTTGCTCTATAAAGGGTAAAACAGAGTATTCTAAGCATGTAAAAGTATCAAATTTTCTTTTCACAGTGATTATTTTGTTTACTTAAAATTCGTTTTTTATGCTTGAACTTATACATTAAACTAAAATATAATTTCTCACTTTTTCTATATTTATTTGTTAATGAAGCACTAAAAAATCATTAATATTGTTTTTTATTTCAGCGTGGAATAAATGATTAATTTTCAGTTATGATTTTGATCGAGTTTCAAATTAGAGTATTATAATCAATCGTAATTGAATAGTTTTGTTTTGAAGCGAGATTCAAATCATAAGCTTTTGAGATTTTCGGATAATAATTATGAGATGGACACCAGAGATATACTCATTTTGTCCGAGATCTTATTCTAGACGAGATATCATGTGTTAAAAATCCGAGTCGTAGCGTTAGCGAATTGCAAGATTTGAACCTTGATTGAAACGTAAAATATCAAGGGCATGTTTGGTTTCATTTTGTGTTTTGAAATATGAGAACGGAGAAGATTTAAAATTCTAAGCCATTGCGATGGTAGAAGAATGACAGAGGGGATGGAGGGACGGCAGTGTGGATGGATTGTTTTCCGTGTTTTTGTTTTTTCACGAAGTACGGAAATAAAATAATTTTTTTGTTTGTTTTGTATGTTAACTTCATTTTACAAAATTACATGTGTCATGCATGCATATTTTTGTTTGAAAGAAAATCCAAAACTAAAAATAGAAAACCAAACAGGTCCTAAAGTTTTCAATTTTCATATTACCCTACCCAAATATATAATTTGATATGTTTCTTACAATGACATTTGTTTTCCCCTTTTAAACTCAAATATTCTCAAAATGACGCCAAACTTCGAAATGAGTGTTTCTACTTTGTTTTTTCTCTTACAAAATTCTTATTACGTCCTTTTCGTTCGTAGAATCCTTATAACAGTGTTGCTATGGTGGGTTTGAAGAATGGACCAAATTTGACAAGTAGTTTGTAGAAAAAATAAAGTAGAAACTTATTATAAAGTTTGGAGAAAAAACAAACTTGCAATTTTAAGATATGTTAGAAACTATACAAAATGTTCTGTGATGAGCATAAAAACAGTGAAACTCAACAATCATTACGATTGTAGTCATTGTTATATGATTGCAGATTTTGTGTAATATGATGCATTTCTTCTCTAGTTCTTGGGTTATATAGTGCAGTTTTTATGTTATATAATGTGACTTTTCTAAGAAAGCAAGATTCAATGTAATACACCCTTTTCATTGTTAGCATTTTGTGTTTGCAGGAGAAGTTTGCTCGAATGATTGCTGATGCTGGTTTTGAGAGGGTCGAGTATGAAAATATAGCGGGTGGTGTGGTGGCCATTCACTCTGGGTTGAAGTTATAGGAATAACCGCACTTTGGTCGGCCTAAGTTATTGTACTAAATAAGTTTGTGCGCATAGGAATTTATAGGAGGTTTGTAGTTCCATGTATGTTACTATGTATATTTGTCCAGGTGGAGAGAAATTTCTGTTCTCCACTTGATCCGGCTTTCTTATGTAAATTGTTTATTTCTGTTCTTTCTATACATCATGAAGTCTTTTGCATGTTTTTTTTGCTGTGTTAATATGTGATTTCAAAGTTCCAGTGTAAAGCGAGCCTTGCAGTGAAGTATGCCATTTTACCGTTTAACTCAATTGTAGTACTACCAGTTATCTCTTTATGTCTGTGATTGCATGGTTGGAGACGTAAATTGTGAAGACAAAAGTTGGAAAAAAAATGTTGAAAGTGGGATTAGAAATATGAATGTGTGGAATTGTAACTAGTGCAAATCCGTGCTTTGCACGTCATATAATAAAAATAATATTAATTAAAACAACGAAGTAATCAATGTGATATTTTTCAATGTTGATTTTAAAGAAGTAGAAAAGAAACAATGATAACATATAATGGATTTTGCATTGAACATAATAACATGTAATTTATAAAATTTCAAAGTGGTAGTGAAAGTGGAAGCACAATTTTTTACGGAAGAGAGCTGTAACGACCCGTAAATTTTAGATAATTTTATTTGTTTATTTATATATTTAATTGAAATTTTGTGAAACTTTAAACAATAAAATTTTGGAATTTAAATTTGATATTTGAAATGCGTCTGTTTTAACATAGCAACTGGTAAATTTTCATCAGATAATTTGGAAGTTTATTTTCGTTTGTAATGTTATTCCAATTTAAATTAGTTAATAACTGTTGAATTTAAAAGTGTTCCGAAATCTAAATATGTCAACATGTGAAAATTTATTTAGAACACTCTGAATCTGACTGCGAAATTCGGACGTTTCTAGCTCCGTTTAGATTTTTCCGTACGTAATAGCAACGTATATCGGTACCGATTATCGACTTTTGATAGGATGATTGTACTGCTGATATCTTTATACCGTCGTGATCGTCTCGTCGTGCTGATCTCTGCGGTATATTAATTTTTGTGTTTTGAAGTCCGGAAAACGGTGGAGTCTACGGAACGTTTGCCGTATCGGTTCCATATTCGTATTTTGTACCCATTATCTTTTGAATTGCCAACTGTTATAATTCTAACAGCCATTAGTATTTATGATTTCGGCATATACAACCGTTGGCTTTTGCTTTTCTCCAGATTTGTTTATTTGAGGCGTTCCATTTCTTTTGGCTTTCTAGTTTCCAATGCTAAATCTATTTTTGCTGTCACTCTTCTTCTCTTCCTCCTCTCTGTTGGATCTCTACTTTTATTTGAAAGGAAAGAAAATATACTATAAACAAATTATATGTAGTACAGATGCCTTTCCTTCCAAACTTGCTCACGTTATTAAGGTGATGCACATGCTTTTCCATCAGTTAATGGATACGCCGACCAACAACTCGAAGCCACGACCACAGTAGCATCATCTTCCAATCCCCGAACTTCCACCTTGCCTAACCTAAACGCGCGTCCCCACCCTGACCACCGAAGCAAAACTCCGACAGCAACCACGGCCGAGCAACCTCTGCCACTTCACCCATGACCCATCTCTCCACTACCCCGCAACTCTTCCGCCTTCCACCTCTGCCGCGCACACACCGCACGCGCTCGAACCCTCACCCTCGGCCTGAGTCTACCACACCGCAACTGAACAAATTCCACCATCTTTTGCCGTGCGTCCACCTCTGAACAACATCCAGATGGCCGAGGCCATTCCTCCGACTGTTCGTACGCATTTTGCTTCGACATATATAAGGTATATGCATATAATTAAAGTTTTCTTAGTTGTATAATATATATACGTTTATAAAAAAATTATATATGGTTTATACATTTCGTTTGCTGGTTCTATGTTACATCTCGAGTTAATATATATTAGTACCATTTAAAAGTATATATTGAGTTTACAGTATCATATTTCATCACGTGTTTGTTTAGAGAAGTTTATATATATATATATATATATATATATATATATATATATATATATAGTTTTATAATCTGATTTTTTTACTAGTTTGCTAAGTTATAATATGTTCTATTTGCTTTATACATGTATAAGTTGTTTTAGATCCTCTGGTTTATACTAGCCTGTGCATTTCAATTTTAAGTTTAGTCTAGGCATAGTTTTCAACGTTGTATTTCGTTGTATAAAAGATATAAATGTTGTTTGTTATATATATATATATATATATATATATATATATATATATATATATATAAACTATAACATCGGTCTTTACATCGCCTATTTTTTTTATGATTGATTTTATATATATAGTGCATACGTATCGCATAATGGTTTGAAAAACATTTATGTATATTTATGTTTTAGCTGCTGTCATATATGTTTCCAGATTTTTGTTTATGAGCTACAGTTTTTCCTTTTTTATAGACAAGTTAAAATAGTGTCGGCATATACACATATCAAGTTGTTTTATATATTATAAAGTTAGAGTTTTATATGTTAGTTTAGATGGGATGTTTATGATTTAAGTTGTATCAGCTACAGGTTAATACGAGTTAATATATATTTTTCATGTAAGTTGTATACATTTGATTTTTCAAGGATTTGCAATGGTCATGATACATATACATAAATATATTAGAGTAATAGTGATTCTTAAGGTAGTTGTATATGTATGTTTATATACCAGCCTATATATCTATCCGTTTATTTAAGTTGATTTTATATACAATGTATGTATATATTTTTACTGTGTTATAAGTATATATATATAGTTTATATAAAATTTGTTTATGTTGTATCTATATGCATATTACCATATTTTAATATATATGTGCTTAATTAAAGCAATGAATTTAATTATATGCAAATATTATTTTAGTATTTGTTTCAAATTTAATATTGATAATAATATATAGATAGTTTCTGGTTCTATCAAACTGATTTGATTCTCATCGATTCACATCTATCAGCTTTGTCTATCGTACTTGTTCTTCATCGAATCGTGTTCATCTAGCTTTGCTTTGGGGTTCGTAACTCGTTTGCCGAATATCTCTAGCCTCGAAAGGTGAGCAATCACTCACGATTTACGTTCTTATATATATTAAATTTGATTTCAATTGAAACGACAATTGAAATATGATGCTGTTAGTTATTTACATTGTTATATATATGCTATTACCTGTATATGTTCACCTGTGACATCTGACACCATTATCTGTTATTTATATTGATGATATATGTCTGTTATGTTGTTATCATATATGTTATCACTCTACAAGTTCCTTGTTAGTATAGAATCATTATGGGTAGAAATGATACATACCCGAACGATCTGTATAATAGGAGAAAATCGTTATGGGTTGAAATGATAAACCCAAGTGATTTTCAATTGAATTGAATTTGGGATTGCGGGTTGAAATGATATATACCTGTATATATTTAAATTGCGAATTGAAATGATAAATATCCGTATCACTTGACCATAGGATAGAAAATTATATACAGACACTGTTGGTCTATATATAAATATTTTGAAAATGATTTCTATGGTCTTTGGAAAGAAATTTTTGGTTTTATAAATATGGATTTTAGATATTATATAAAAGTTATAGTTATATTCTTGATTTTAAGCTATGTATAAATTTGTTTTAATATAAAATAAGTCAGTAATAAAGTTTGATTTTTATTAAAATATAATATGGTTAAGTATTTATTTGAATTATATTTTAATATAGAGTTTATAATGATTTTATTCAATTAAGGTTGAGAAGATAGATTTGAAATTTTATTTGAAATTGTAAATTAGTTAAGAATTTATTTAATTTAATCGATTTGGAACTTATGGAATTTGGGGTTTTTAAGAGATACGATTTTATAACTTGATTTTGGTTTAAGATGATTTAAAATGAATATTTCAAGTTTAAAATATAATTGAAGGAAATATTTAGTGATTTGAAATTTGAAGTTTTATTTAAATGATATTGGATTTATTAAGTAAATATTTCAAAACTAAATAATAGAAAAATTGAATTTGATATATATATGAAATTTTCAAATTTAGTTTTGGGAATTGTTGAATACTTAAAGCTTTGAAATATATTGAAATTAAAATGGTTTATTTTGTGGTTCAAATCTATTTTGAAATCGACATAATTTGGAAGGGGTTATTGAGAAACTGAATTGAATTGAAATTGATGATTTGAGATCTGATTAAATTTGAATTTTGGGATTGGTGTTGATTTGGAATTGATTTATGAAATTTGAGGAAGCTATTTTATTATATAAAGTATTTTAAATTATATTTAAAACTATTTATATATGTTACTTTATAAATTTATTTGATATAAACTATGTTAATATAAATTATTTTTAATATAAACTATTTTAAATGATAACTATTTTTATATAACCTATTTTAAATTATAAACTATTTTATTATATATACTATTATTTATATGTAAACGGTTAAGAGGGAAGTGTTATGATTCCGAAGCATTATGATTTCTAAATTTTGATTTCCAAAGAATTATGATTTCCAAAGTGTTTGATTTAGAAAGTGTTATAACTTTGAAGTACTAAGATTTTGTAAATGGATATATTTGAGAGGGATATATTTGAAATGGAAATGATATCGTATTTGGTTTTGAAATGGAAGTGATATCATATTGATATGGTTTTGAAATGGCAATGATATTTTGATTTTGAAATATAAACTATTTTGAAAGTTTATTAAATGACCAATCGGTGTAATAATTACGTAGTTATTAAAGAGTCTGGGATCGGTTTGGAACATACTCTCTGTCTAAACCGAAAACCACTTTAATAACTATTATATGCGGAGTGTGATCCAGAATGAAGTGGTTGGAATGATGACGTTGCTGGATTTGAAGAAAGAGAACGATAATGGATGACCTTGACACTTGTGTCAAATTGGAAATGACTTAAACAGGAGCCATGCCGAGCCAGTGAGGTTAGCTACCTCTAGCGGACACCCTTCTTCGTAAACTACTCATTACTTGTTTTTGATTGGTGGGCACCCTTGAATTGGGAGTGTTGTTTCGCGGTGTTGCGATCGTTGCGGCGATGCGTTCTCACCAGTCCGGATCAGGCAAACGGTAGTTTCACTACCTTGGGTATTGCCTCATGTGCCTTGTCATACTCGTATCCCTATGCGCGACCACTACGATTTGTTTCGTGTTATACCTATAGAGTACTCCCTGATAGCCCACTAGTTTACGGTGGAGTTTACAGTGCTGTATAGACTATGATGCTTATATAAAATGTGTTAAGGGGGATAATGGTAACGCCTTAACGCTATTTTGATACTTCATATTACTGATAGGCATTATCTACTTAGCGTACACTACTATATATAAATAGTTTAACGGATCCTTAGAGGATGGTTATCCCAAACATCCTTTGAGTTACTTGTATTTTTAGTTGTTATTTCGCTTGAGTTGGATTTATTGATATAAGAATGTTAATTCTGACTCGAGTGTTTTGTGTTTTGCTTTACGCTCGGGTCAGACTGAGTGTACCAGTATTCGAGGCTCACCTTTGGAGTTGGAGCTTCGCTTGGAGATCCAACTATCTATCCAGCTTTTAGATATTCAGTTGATTCCAGTGATGTATTCTGATCTTGTATTTGACTATTGTATTCGAGACTTCTGTTGTATCTTGTTTAACTCTGTTATATATATATAGTAGCTTCATGAACTACTACTCTTTTGTTTCCGCTGCACTATTGTTATATTACTCTGTGTCTATGATTTTGTGATTATTTATTTACTGTATATGTTGAGTTTTGCCAAATTTAAATTAACAATATGATATTTTGAGCAATTCAAATCCGACATGTATGGATGCGAATGGTTGAAAATTTTAGGTCGTTACAAGAGCGATGATGGATCAATACTTACTCTATAGGAAAAAAATAAAGCATTGATTTTACTTAGAATATTTATACTCAATTTATATTTCATTTTTAAAAAAAATAGGGACAAGCGAAATAATGAATTGAAAGAATGGAGTTTAAAAATAAATTATTCTAACAAGAGACGAACAGTTCATAATGTTTGAGTTAACTTTAGACTAACCATTTTATTTGGAAAAATGCAAAACCTATACATTCATGGATTGTGGAGAAATTTGAATTTTCTTTTTAGTTTAGATCTAAATTCATACAATGTATAGAATTATATTAGTCCGTTCAACTTTATACTTTTCATATTTTATTAATTTAAATAAAAATTAAAGTTCATATTATTAGTTGAAGGAGTGCTATTTTTATGTTATATCTTATTTCTCATACAGTAAAAAATAACAATGGTGGTTGAATTTATATGTTTTATTATTTAAAAGAGTGAATGGAGTAAAGAAGTTAAAAATGAGAATTATTGCAGCATGCCAAGTTGATATCCATAATAAAAGATCATTATGTTTTAATTAATATTTATTAGTTTTTATAATAATTTACTTAGAATCAATGAAATTCAAACGTAGATAATGCTTAATTATTTAAAATAACTACTTTGAATAAGATGTGGATTACATGAGCATTTTGGTTTATTTAAAAATAGATCTTAAGATAAACTATAACACTCAATTCGTACACACATACGCATATATATATATATGTATATATATATATAATGAGCGTTCAATGACACCCCATCAGCCCTATGATTCCACCACAAGTTATGAATTAAATAACAATACTTTTTCTCTCTTCCCACTACCATTATTATTTAATTCGAAGCTTCTGGTGGAAATCAAGGGGCTAACGGGGTGCTGCACTATTTAGGGTGCTATTAAATGCTTATATATATATATGACAAATTTTCAAAGTGGGCTAGTTTTCGAAATAATTTCGCGATCGACGCTGGTTTTGAAACTTATTACCAAACATGGTTTGTTTGTACCCAATCAGCAGCCAAGTTAGCAAACTTGTAACTGCCCAGATATAGGCGCAACTCTTAGTTGCGCCTATATTTCTTTAGCTTCACCAGAACATGCGCAACTAAGAGTTGCACATATATTATTTTTAACCCCACTAGAATAGCGCAACTACGAGTTGCACATGTGTGGATTTAGTTTAGGCGCAACTCATAGTTGCGCATGTTTTGCTGTGGTGCAGGCGCAACTATGAGTTGCGCCTGCATGGGTTTCAGCTGCCATACAAAGGCAGCAGCAACCCATTACCCCATCCCATTTCATTTTCACAAACTTCCTCCCCTCTTCCTCAAGCCCAAACCCAACACTCCCAAGCCCTAGTTTTAGGTTTTTTTCCATCAATTTCTCTCAAATTTTACAAATTTCTTTATCAATCTTCGATTAGAACAAAGCTACAACAATGGAAGCGGAATCTTCTTTAACACAAATAGATTTTGGTAATTTCTAAACCCTAGTTTTTTTGATTAATTTCTAATTGCATATTATTTGTTTATATTTGCTAGAAACATTGTCAATTAGCATGTTCTAGATGTTAGTAATCCAATTTGTAGAGTTGAATCACTCATTTATTGTAAACGATGTGAAAATTTTGGGTTTTTTGGCATGAACTTTGCAGAACCGGAAAGCGGACCAGTTGATGGTAGCGCGCTATATTTGCAGGATAATCACCGCACAAATTTTGAAGACTTAATGAGGGTAATATTATTAATTTTGTAAATATAGTAAATAGTTTAAGATTTTTAGCATTTTGAATTAACTATACGTTATAATCCTTTGTTTTGTAGAGTGTAAAACCCGTAGACTGTCTGGATCTTCCGCAGAGTTTCGAAGAGCTGATGGAGATGGTTGATGATCACCGAGTTCAACAATTACTTCATCAAGCAGGCTTCTGGTGTTTTATGCAGATAAAATATACCAGATTTGATAGGTCTTTACTCACAGCATTATACGATAGATGGAGACCTGAGACTTGCAACTTTCATTTTTCCGTTGGAGAAATGACAATTACTTTGCAAGATGTTTCTATTTTGCTCGGTCTTCCTATAGAAGGCGTTGTTCTGAATTACGGCGATAACGTGGACGCCGATGAGGTTTGTCACCGTTTTCTTAGTGAAATTCCACCCCAAGAAGCGGTGGTGAATAGAAGAGAGTTGAAGGTCAAATGGATAAATGACATTATAATTGGCAGGGAGATTATCGTCGATTCATCTGTTGAGGAGCTAGAACAGTTCACACGAGCTGTCATATTGCTTCTTATAGCATCCCGTCTATTTCCAAACCATTCGAGGGATCGAGTTAGTGTAAAATGGTTGTATATGCTAGAGGATTTTGCCACTATTTTTGATTATTCATGGGGTAGCACGGTTTTATGCGCATTATATATGGAGTTGGATAATGTGACACTAAGAAAGTCGAACTGGTTAGCAGGTGTTTGCACAAAAAATGGACAAACACCTCAAAGTTGTATGATTTAGTAGATCTTATGTTGTTCTTAGTGATTTGGGTGACTTATGCAAATATATGAAAAGCAGGGGCTAAACTGTAAAAAGACACACAGATTTATAGTGGTTCGGCCAGAACGTGCCTACGTCCACTTTATATGTTATTTCTCCTTTAGATCTTAGATTACAAGTACAAAGCTTTGGTACAAGTATCTAAAAGCGTTTGAAAGTTCCTTCCGTGCTTGAGCTCTCAAACTTGTCCCCCATTGTTGTACCCCTGCCCCTCTATTTATAGAGTGAGGTAGGGGGCAGGGGCCTTGGATGTTTATAGCTGCTGGTGGGCCTGGGCTGAAACAATCTGGACTGGCACATCTGGTTCGGCGGAGCTTTGTTCGGTCGTAGCTGTGGAGGAGTTGGTCCGGCGATGAGCTACGTGGTCCGGCGTTGGTGGTTCGGTGATGAGGTCGAAATAGTTTGGTTCGGCAGTTGTGAGGATGCCGAATGAGGTAGTGCCGAATGAGGTGGTGCCGAATGAGGTGATGCCGAATGAGCTTTTGTACTGGGAATGCCGGATGTACCAAGGCATCCTGAGTGCCGCATGATGACTACCGAATGACCTTGATGATGATACGCTTGCTGGCTGCTTCTTCTTGGTTCGGTTGTGGAGGAAACGCACCCCACACAGACATTCCAGTTTTGACCAAAAATGGGATAACACTTTGCCCCCCAAAACATGACTTGCGGTAGGAAGACGTGTTTTGTAATGCCCTGAGCTGGATGTTCATATCCTGTCAACAACCTGCAAAGAGCTTGATAGTTTTATATGGCCCCAAATGACGACCGTTCGGGATCGAGCTATTTGGGATGAAGCGCGGCCGTTCAAGGTCAAGCGCCTAACTTCAAATGACGACCGTTCGCGATCGAGTCATTTGAGGTGAAGTGCGACCGTTCGCGGTCAAGCGTCTAAATCCGTGCGACGATCGTTGGAGATCGAGTCATTTGTGGTGGAATGTGATCGTTCACGGTCAAGCGCTTCGCTTCAAATGACGATCGTTCGGGATCGAGTCATTCGAGGTAAAGTGCGACCGAGCCCGGTCAGAAGGCGGACCTCATATGGCGACCGTTCGCGATCAAGCCACTTGGGGTGAAATGTGACCGTTCGCGGTCAAGCGCCTTACTTCGAATGACGATCGTTCGAGATCGAGCCATTCGTGGTAAGGTGCGACTGTTGGCGGTCAGGGGGGTGGACCTCAAATGGCGACCGTTCGCGATCGAGCCACTTGTGGCGAGATGAGTTGTGCCATTCGAGGCGAGATTGTGACTGTTCGAAGTCGGGTGCCGTTCGAGGCGAATTGTGACCGTTCGCGGTCGGGGTGCCGTTCGAGGCGAGTTGTGACTGTTCGAAGTCGGGTGCCGTTCGCGGCGAGTTGTGACCGTTCGCGGTCGGGGTGCCGTTCGAGGCGAGTTGATGTGTGCCCGGGGGGGACTTAATACCATCCAAACCAGATTCACGTTCGGGTGAGTTTCTGGATTGTCTGTTGTGGCGGTTTATCACTATCTCAGAGCATGCCTAGGGATCGTTCGCGATCCCGTACATGTGTAAGTAGCTTAGCCATTTTAGAATTATCAAAACCAATATTTCCATTCAACTGATGAAATTTAAAATAGAAATGTTCAGCAAATTTAAATCCAAATCTAAGAAATAAAGAACAAAAGCAAAGCAGTGACGTCGGAGTGCAAACGCCTACATCGATGTGGTTTATAGTTGTATCAGAGCATGCCTGAGGATCGTTCGTGGTCCTGTACATGTGTAAACAACTTAACCGTATCAGTGTGGAGTTTGCTGCTCGTTCGTCGTTATCTCGATCAATGGATAATAAGATGACGTCTCGATCCTGAGCCGTCTTCAGTTGGTGCGGGCGGTGGTCGTTTTTGTCCCACCGTTGTGGCCCTCCGAAGTATGCCTTGTTGGCAACGAGGTATGCTTCGCTCAAGAACTTGTGTTGGTGAAAGCAAATTTGTCGGCATCAAATTCTCATTTCTTTGGATGTTTGACAGATGTTAACTGAGTGAGGGGCTTCGCATGCTCCTTGTTTCTGGTCCTTGGTGGTTGCCCCCAGCTATTTGCTTCATGGTAGAAGGAAAGTTTGAATGAGAGGACGCCTCTTGGCTGCCCCCTTGCTGAGTTCCTTCCATAGCGCTTTTCTAAAAGCTAGATCTAGGAACCCGTTTTCTGGATCTAAATTTCTTCTTTCAGATCTGAGATTCCCTTGTTGTTCTCAGTGAAAGCACCAAAAATGTTTGCACAAAAAATGGACAAACACCTCAAAGTTGTATGATTTAGTAGATCTTATGTTGTTCTTAGTGATTTGGGTGACTTATGCAAATATATGAAAAGCAGGGGCTAAACTGTAAAAAGACACACAGATTTATATGTTATTTCTCCTTTAGATCTTAGATTACAAGTACAAAGCTTTGGTACAAGTATCTAAAAGCGTTTGAAAGTTCCTTCCGTGCTTGAGCTCTCAAACTTGTCCCCCATTGTTGTACCCCTGCCCCTCTATTTATAGAGTGAGGTAGGGGGCAGGGGCCTTGGATGTTTATAGCTGCTGGTGGGCCTGGGCTGAAACAATCTGGACTGGCACATCTGGTTCGGTGGAGCTTTGTTCGGTCGTAGCTGTGGAGGAGTTGGTCCGGCGATGAGCTACGTGGTCCGGCGTTGGTGGTTCGGTGATGAGGTCGAAATAGTTTGGTTCGGCAGTTGTGAGGATGCCGAATGAGGTAGTGCCGAATGAGGTGGTGCCGAATGAGGTGATGCCGAATGAGCTTTTGTACTGGGAATGCCGGATGTACCAAGGCATCCTGAGTGCCGCATGATGACTACCGAATGACCTTGATGATGATACGCTTGCTGGCTGCTTCTTCTTGGTTCGGTTGTGGAGGAAACGCACCCCACACAGACATTCCAGTTTTGACCAAAAATGGGATAACAGCAGGTTGCCTAACCCTTCTGCAGGTATGTTAATTTTGACTTATAAGTGTACTAATATTTTGAAAGACCTTTTTTAACACTGATAATGTGCAGGTATGGTCATGAACGTGTATTTCTGTTGGGCGTCCAAATGTTCGTGCCAATGTCGCTCCAGAATTACCTAACGGGGCTAAGTAAAAACCGCTACTAATTTCTATTGAAAAATTTATGTTTTAGTACAATATTCACACAGTATTTTGTTCTTGATTGTAGATGGACGAGATAGACGTTGGAGAGATAATTTAGCCCGTCATCCCATATTCTATCGCAATGAGCTCGATGTTATAGATCAACATAATGTTGATTGGACGCCATACACGACTGAGATTGTACAGGATTTGCCGCCAATTTTCTTGGATGGAGAACGTACTTGGTATGCAAGAACCCTGATCATTTGCTTGCAAAGTGTGGCCATGCACTACCCCGACAGAGTGATGAGGCAATTTGGCCTTCATCAGCATATACCAGATGCAGCCGAGCAAATTTTCACACACGGTTGGAACAGAGACTTGTATAACACGTACGTTGCGAGGTGGGATCACAGGTTGGATCATGTTCAAGTCGCGTATCAAGAATCACCATCGAATAATACTATAGTTGGTACTGTCATATAAGGCGGCGATTTGTTCTTAAAGAATCGTCTACTAGGTTGCCTAGATATGCTCCACGGGGACCAATGGAGCGTGACTTGGTATGTGTTTATAAGTTTTCATCTCTTAACTTCTTCAACTAGCTTTACTTACTTGCGCCAATACTTTTTTTGTTTTAGGTTCAAGGGTTGTACATGATTTCAAATGAAGTTGATGATGTTCTAACAGATCCTGCAGATGAAGATCGAGTAAAAGGAAAGTGTTTGAACATCAAAGAAATTATTAAGTCATTTCTTAGTAGACATAAGCTTGAACGACCACCGCTGTATGTGCCTCGTCTCCCAGGCTTTTGCTCGTACATACCAAAGAAGACGTTTTAGAGGCACATGGGGTTCTTCATAAGGCTGCCAGCCGGGGCAGGACATAGTTGCAGTTGGACCATCTTAACCACCTCCGACGCAAACTCAAAAAACACCATGCGAAATTAGAAACTTAAGAAGATAGGTGTTATGATGGTTTGTAGGTTAGTTGCTTTCACTACAACAAAATGTACCTATCATAGCATTTTAAAAACGCTATAAAAACCTTTAACAGCATTTTTAACTACGATGTATATTAACATGTCATTATAGGTCAGACATATACCATAGCAAGACAGAAAACGCTGTAGAATCCACGTATCTATAGCGTTTTTATGTCATTAATACGTTTTACAGCGTTTTTATTGATATATTCAAAAACAGTTATAATATGCTATGTTAACTTTTTACAGCGTTCTTTTCATTGCTGTGATTTCTTTTTACAGCATTTCTTTTGTTGCCATGATGTTTATTTACAGCGTTTTATGAAATGCTTGGGTCCTATTTTATAGCGTTTCTATAGCATTTCGAAAACGCTGTCAAAACTTTCTATAGCGTTTCAAAAACGTTGATTAATCTTTTCTATAGCGATTTAGAAACGCTGTTAAATATTTTCATAACATTTTATAAACGCTGTCGTATTTTGCTCAGCTCCTAACCAATATATAGCGGGTTCCAATTCTATATGCAGCCACAATTTATGTATAACATAGTTTATATAAACACGTATATTTCATAACAAACATAATATTATATTAACCACGCATTTTATAATCAACATATTATATTAATCACACGTCCTACAATTAACATGAAACTTTACATAATAAACACACGCAATATTCTTACATCAAAATAGATAATAAATTCATAATATTTCAATGTAGAACAAGCAGCAACTACTGACCAAAAGTAGTAATACATACAAGCATAAAAACCAAAATGTAGTTATGGCATCAAAAGTAACTTCGAATCCATAACTTGCTGCGGTATGTTACTATTTTTTTCCATCAAATATATCTATCCATCTGCAAAGGAAAAGTTCTTTATTATACGTACTTGATTAGGATTAAAAGATGTAAACATTAAGTAGCTAGTTCTCAAGTTATTTTAAGCTTTATAAAACAAACATGTGAAAGAATGAGCTTGAAACTTTTCTTTATACTTGTTTTTTGCTATTATTAATTGCAAGGTCAGTTACAATATAAACTTGCACAATTTGTATTTGATCAGTATATAATTCAATGTGTATTGTTTTATCAGTTACCCATTGTACCACTAATGTGATTTTTGAGTCTTAGACTCCGTGATAGTATCTGTACACCAATCTAGAAATAAAGATAAACATTATCTTGTCCAGGTTCCATCCTAGTTGTTGTATATAATATAAGTCCGATGGTCCCCGAAATAAGGATAATAATTACCTTGTCCTCCAAAGAAATATCCACTTTTAAAAAATAGTTTAACCGTTCCTACTAAAAAAATGGAGTTATCATAACTTTCAACTCCAATTGTTGGAGCTTTACAAAGGAAAGAAAATGGAGTAATGCAAATTAAAAGGTGGTTCTGTATTTGCATCTGTAAACCAATCTAGAATCATATAGTAATACTATTTTAGTTTCCTTTTGTCTTTATCTTTTCATATTAAAAGAAGAAGAAAAGAATATGATACGTATATTGTCCAGGAAACTCTAGAGAGCATGCAATCCACAATACAAAAATACCTTATTTATACTATAAACCATTGTTTAAGAATGTCTGCTATGATAAAATTTACAAAGTACTATAAAACATTTAATAAATTACAAACTGCAACTTCATGGAGGTACCAGAGGTACCAACAACAACAATGTCAATGAATATATCACAATTTTGGATAAAAGCATAACAAATTTCCCTTGTTTAATGTTTTATGATGATTTTATAGATAATACTAGTTAAATAGCAATAATTTCTAACTAAGCCATCATTAATAAAAATTACATCCGATTTTAAACAAAAAGTACTGGTAAACAGTATTCACAGATTCAGGTGTTCCAGCCATTTTGAAGAACAAATTCCCCAAGCTTGTATTCCTAAAAACAACGCAAATCCTCTCATTATCACTACAGATAGAATAATTAAGTAAGGTGAACAATTAGAATAAGACAAATATATGTCTGTCGTGCATGGAAGAGAAGAACATCAAAATAATCTGTATCCATATTTTTGAATACTTTGGAGGCAACAGTTAAATCAACAGAACTTGAATAAACTTATAACAAACAAACAAGATGTTATAAGGCTACATAGAATCACCTGATGTGTATTCACTAGAACTGCATTAACGACAACGTTCTCATCAACTAAATCAGTTTCACTATCAATACTAGAGCTTTTATCCCGCCTCTACCAAACCACATCAACCACATCAACTAGGTGCAACAGAAGAGAAAGAAAAAAGGATTAAATCTAAAAAATAGTAAAAATACCGACTAAAGTTGTTGGAAAGGGTGCTCAGAAACGCCATTCTAGAGAGCAGATATAGCATCGTGATGCAGATCCATTAAGAAGCATTCTGTAATTTGAGATCTAAGATTTGTGAAGGTGGAGTTTTAGAACCATAGTTTTGTAGAGAGTATTGTATTTTTTGTTGTGTTTTGTTCGGTTATTTGGGCCTTAGTATTGTAATTGGGCTGTCTCTTTTAGTCCATGTTTTTGTGTTGTTTGTATAAGTTCTGGTATTGTACATTTCATTTTGAGTTGAGCTGAAATAAAATTTTCTTCGTTTCTTCCTCTCGTCATGGTATCAGAGCCAAAGATCCCCAAATTAATTTTCTAAATCTTTCTTCAATCTATTATGGCGAATTCTTCTGGAGCATCGGATTCAATTCAATCTGAAATTCCAATCTCTAATAATCAATCAATTAATTTTCACGATCCATATTATCTCTCCAATGCCGATCATCCAGGTATGCAACTTGGAAGCCATATTTTAACTGGATCGAATTACTTGAATTGGTGTAGAGCAGTTAAGATGGCACTAATTGCTAGAAATAAATTGCAATTCGTTGATGGATCTTTACCTATGCCTGCTATTACTTCTGTTGATTATCAAAAATGGATCAGAAATGATTATATGGTAATGTCTTGGATTCTAAATTCTATGGATAAAGTTTTATCCGAGAGTTTTATGTTTGTTGAATCTTCTGCTCAATTATGGAAAGAATTAGCTGAAAGATTCAGACAAACAATAGCTCCAAGATTGTTTGAATTGCATCAATGTCTCACATCTACTTATCAAAATGATCTTAGTATAGCTGAGTATTATGGTAAACTTAAATCTATTTGGGATCAGTTGCAAATTTTAGAAGGATTTCCAGATTGTACTTGTGGAGCTTTGAGGAATTGCTCTTGTGGTATACTTAAGAAAGTTCTTGAGAATAATGAAAGGAATAAACTGATGCAGTTACTGTCTGGACTCACAAAAGAATATGATGCTGTTAAAACAAATATCTTAAGTCTAGATCCTCTTCCATCTGTTCATAAGGCTTATTATACTTTGCAACAAGTGGAACATCAAAATAAGCTTGGAGAGAAGGTATATGGACAACCAGAGGTAAATGCCTTTAATGCCATGAAAACTTCTTCTAAACCTAATTTTCAGAATGCTAAGAAGGAAAACAAAAGGTTGAAAAGTGAATATGTTTGTGAACATTGTAAAAAGAGAGGACATCAAATTCAGCAATGCTTCAAACTTATTGGATATCCTGATTGGTGGGATAAGGATTCAACTGGAAAATTCAAGTCAGCTCAAAAGAATGTGAATGCAGTTCAAACAACTGGAAATCAAGGAATTCTTGGAAGTAAACCACAATCTGTTGCTGAATCAAATGCTGAAAGTAATTTTGTTACTTCTGATAATGAACATTTTGATCCTATGCTGATTTCATCTTTTTACAATCAAGTGATGAAGATAGTAGAAAGCCCAGACATGGAAGATAATCCACTCAAATTCTCTGCTAATTGTGCAGGTAATTCTTCAATTTTTAAGGATAATTCTTTTCAGAATTGGTGGATTGTTGATACTGGTGCAACTGATCATATGACTGCTAATTTATCACTATTTGCTTCACTTAGAAAAATCATAAATCCCATTAAAGTTTTACTGCCTGATGGTTCTAATATCTTTGTCACTCATCTTGGTACTGTGAATTTAACTCCAAATTTGCAGTTAGAAAATGTTTTATATGTCCCTACTTTCAAAAATAATCTTTTGTCAGTAGGAAAATTCCTTGATCAAAACAAAACTGTTGCAAATTTTACAAATTCATCTTGTTATTTTCAGGACCTTGAATCAAAGCAGATTCAACTTGTTGCATCAAGGGTTTCAGGCCTCTATAAATTTTCCACTTCACAAAGATCATCACTTCTTTCAGATTCTGTTTCTGTTTCTCAGAATAATTGTTTCATTGCTTCTTTAAATAATACAATTACATCATGTAATAAACCTAGTATTGATGTTTTACATGCTAGGTTAGGACATCCTTCTTTTTGCAAAATGAAACATTTTCAAAATCTTGTATCAGACAGTTTAATGAATAAAGATTTTTCTTGTGAAGCATGTGTGTTAGCAAGCATCATAAAATGCCATTTTCAAAATCTGTTTCATATGCTGAATCTCCTTTTGATTTAATCCATGTTGATTTGTAGGGAAAATATCATAGACCAGCCATTTCTGGTGAAACTTATTTTTTGACAATTCTTGATGATCATACTAGAAATACTTGGACATATTTATTACATTCTAAGGTTCAAGTTCCTTTTATCATGGCTGCTTTCATTGAGTATGTTTTAACTCAATTTGACAAAAAGATTAAAGTGATAAGGTCAGATAATGGTACTGAAATCATTCAACAAGCATGCAGACAGATTTTTTCTTTAAAAGGAATTATTCATCAGAAGTCTATACCTGGTAATCCTCAACAAAATGGTCGAGTTGAGAGGAAACACAAACATTTGCTGGAGACTGCAAGAACAGTAAGGATTTATGCTAATTTGCCTTACAAATTTTGGGGAGATTGCTTACTTGTTGCTACTCATTTGATTAATCTCATGCCAAGTTCAATTTTAAATTGGAAAACACCATATGAAATGCTAATGGACAAATTTCCTGATTATAAACATCTTAGAGTAATAGGATGTTTATGTTTTCCTCTTCAAAAATCAAGTGATAAGTTTGGTGAAAGGGCAAAGAAATGCATTTTGATTGGGTATCCTTATGGTCAGAAAGGATATAAGCTTTATGATTTGAATACACATAAAATAATTTTTAGCAGAGATGTGTATTTTGTTGAAAATGTTTTTCCTTTCAGAGATAATCAAATTGTTGATACTACAGACATTTCTTCTTATGGAAATTTAGATTTAGTTAATCCTGCATTAGATCAAAGTGTTCCTCAAACATCATCTGAACAAGTCAATGTTAATTCAGACCTACTCAATTCTCCTATTATGAATAATAGTCTTCATTCTCCTCAAACTGATATACCTCAACAGAATGTGAGTTCCAGTGAAAATCAGTTGACATCTCCTTCTTCAAATGATGTTGATAATATTTCTTCTTCTCAAGTCTTACCTGTTAGAACTTCTTCTCGAGTTTGTCAAATACCAAAGAAGTATGATGACTATGTGACTGGAAAATTTCCTTCAAGACAACTCAATAATATACAAAGTGAAAATTTTGATTCATACAAGATTTGTGCTGATTTTTTTCCTGCATATATGGATACTAATGATTTACATAGTCTTGCAAATGTGTTTTCTTCTTTTGAACCATCTTCATATAGTCAAGCTAAAGATCATCCACAATGGATTGAAGCTATGCAAAGAGAATTAGCAGCTTTAGAAGACAATAACACTTGGGAATTAATTCAACTTCCTGTTGACAAAAAGCTTATTGCTTCTAAATGGGTTTTTAAGACAAAATTTAAGCCTAATGGGGAAGTTGACAAATAAAAAGCTCGACTTGTTGCAAGAGGGGACAAGCAGATTTCTGGTAAGGATTACAAATATACATTTAGTCCTGTTGCAAAATTAACTACTGTAAGAATTATAATGGCAGTTGCAGCTACAAAGCATTGGAATATTCAGCAGTTAGATATTAATAATGCTTTTTTGCATGGGTATCTTGATGAAGAAGTGTATATGACTCCTCCCCTGGATATAAGAATGTTAAACCAGGTCAAGTTTGCAAATTAAAAAGGTCAATTTATGGTCTGAAGCAAGCTTCTAGGTGTTGGAATCAAGAACTGAGTAAGTTTTTAATTCAATGGGGTTTTACTCAATCAAAGCAGGATTATTCATTATTTTTTCTGAACAAAAATAATGATATTACCATTGTTGTAGCATATGTGGATGATCTATTAATTACTGGTAGCAATATGGTCACTATTTTCAAGTTGAAATCTGATCTACATCAGACATTTACTATTAAAGATTTAGGTGACATCAAATATTTCCTTGGAATTGAAGTCTCAAGATCACATTCTGGTATTGTTTTGAATCAGAGAAAATACATTTTAGACCTGCTTAAAGACAATAATATGGAAGCTTGTAAATCAGCAAATTTTCCTATGGCAAAAGGTTTAAAATTGAGCAAACATGAAGGTGATGTTTTAACTGATCCAGAAATTTACAGAAGGATAATTGGCAAATTATTATATCTTAATCTAACCAGACCAGACATTTCTTATGCTGTTCAACAGCTAAGTCAATTTCTTCAATCTCCTAGAATTCCACATTTTGAAGCTGCTCTTTATATTTTGAGATATTTGAAAGGGACTGTTGATCTAGGAATTCGTTTTCCTGCTAATTCAGATTTAGTTTTGACTGCATACTGTGATGCTGATTGGGGTATGTGTGATGATAGTGGCAGATCTTTGACTGGTTATTGTGTATTTCTTGGCAATGCTTTAATTTCTTGGAAAACAAAGAAACAAAAAGTTGTGTCTAAAAGCAGCACTGAAGCAGAGTATAGGAGCATGAGCTACACTGCAAGTGAATTAGTTTGGATCGAGAGATTATTAGCTGACTTGAATATTCAGATTCCAACACCAATTACTCTTTGCTGTGATAATGTTTCAGCCATGTATATAGCTCAGGATCCCTATTTTCATGAAAAGACCAAGCATATGCGAAATAAACATCAGAAATTGGATGTGCATTATGTTCGAGAGAATGTTCAATCTGGTTTTATAAAGACAAAGTATGTGAAGTCTGTTTTGCAGCTGGCTGATATTATGACCAAGCCTCTTGGTGCTGATCAGCATAGGACATTGGTTCAAAAGCTTGGAATGATCTCATGTTGTTTTGTTCAAGATTGGCCTCAGTCTTCTAACCAGGTCAATCTTGAGGGGAGGGTGTAGAGAGTATTGTATTTTTTGTTGTGTTTTGTTCGGTTATTTGGGCCTTAGTATTGTAATTGGGCTGTCTCTTTTAGTCCATGTTTTTGTGTTGTTTGTATAAGTTCTGGTATTGTACATTTCATTTTGAGTTGAGCTGAAATAAAATTTTCTTCGTTTCTTCCTCTCGTCAGGTTTCATGAACAATAAACAAGATGGTTGGGCATATTTTTTAATAGTATTATTATCTAGATAAGTGCACATATGTATGTTCATACATGCATACAAACATACGTATATACATGTGTGTGCGTTCAATCTACCCTGTATTTTGAGAAAAATTAGCCCTGTTAATGCGGTTGTAATTGACTATGTCAATAAGCCATTCAAGAATGACTCATGTAAATAATTCCATTTTCAAATAGAGGGATGAACCTCAACAAAAGAAATCCAACCTTAGTAAATTAATAAGCGTGATGTGTAATCTCAATTAAATCCTTGCTTGCATTGCCAATGCCTTCATCAGTGTAACCTTAGACCATGTGGTTTATGAGATATTCATGGACTTTGTCAATAAATTAGTTTAAAGGTCTTCTAGGCCTTCAATTCAACCTTCTTTACCTATATTTCTTTCTAAATAATACACTACTAGTAATATGTTAGATCACCTATGATCTTGTGATATTAATAAGAGAGACCAAAATCTTTTCTGATAAGAATTAATGCATCAGACCTTGGCTGTGTATTCACAGATGGTAGGCAACCACATTTTCTAAATTGAAGTTATGTTTTCCAAAGTGACACCTAGTACAAAACATTTTACATCTCATGAAAAACCACTATGAACATTTCATCATTCACCGAAGTAAAATTTCCTATGATAACAGGTGTATTCATTTTGAACATTACACTTGAATATAATTTGTTAGCTTCACTTGCTTCCATTTCAAGCTTCAACAATAATGCATATTGATGTGATAAGTATTTGCAGGTGCACATTTAATAAGATTGTTAATGTTATTAATTAGCCTCACCTCTGTCATAACCTAATATCAGTAATGCTAACTATTGTGATTAATGCATATGCCAAGTGTTTTCATAATGTACTGAACTTAGGCATTTCTAATTATTGTTCAACTCCTAATATATAAAGCGACTCTATTTACATCGGATGTACTAATGTTTTTTTTGTTTTATAACCCAATTAAAATATAAGTCTCGAACATATACTTATTATTTACTACGTACCAATATTTCATTTCATACAATAAAATCCACATCATCTTAAGTTTGAAATGATGCAACAAGATACTCTGTTAAGAATATGCATAATAATACACAAAAAATAAAATTACAGTGCAGTTTTTGTTAATGCTTAAACATTCAAATACTCTGTTTATTTTCATAATGACTATAAATAAATTTATCATCTCATAACAATAGTCCTCTTTGTCTACTATAATAGATAAAAGAAAAAAAACTAACATAAAAAAGCTGATCATGAGCCAGTATTTGTTATCATTTAGTTCTCTCACAGTAAAAGTTACATCAAAACATTTATTCAAAAATGGACGTTGCGTAATATTATCTACGGTTCATAAATATATGATATATAGATGAATGAATTAATTGTAAGATATAAATTTAATTGAAGGGAGTTACAAGCATTGAAGAAAATTTAATATGAAATTAATGGTAGCATGTGACCACTTGAAAATCACGACTTTCAGCAAACTATATGAGAAAAACAATGATTTAAGCCATTTCATGATAAGCAGCACTAATAAAAGAAAACTCAATGACCCAATTGGAAGCTTTTGTCTTGTAGATCGCTAAAAGTTGGTATGAAGCATAGTCCAAGAAAGTTTATTTTAAAATTCAACTGCATATTGAATATTTCAATTTTCAATCTTAGGTAATTTTATTTCTAAGCAAAGCAATAAATGGTGAAAAACTGTTAGGTTTTAAGTCTAAAATGTACCATATTAACATCCTTGGTTTTAATCTCTGCTTCTCACCGTCTTCTTAACAATTAATCAATCTTTTCTTCGCTAAGAATATGTTTACTAACATTGTAACTTTTCGAACTTACTATGTCAACTATCTATTACATATTGAAAAGTGAAATCAATTTTCAAAATAACATCAACCATGTATCCTAAAAATCAACAACTTATGTTCTGAAATTTGGAATTCATTTGAGTACCTGTAAAGGAGATAAAGATGTTAAAATGAAAGCAATATTTACTTCAATGAGAAACTGCTTCCTATAGTTTCATCCTACTAAAATCTAAAACATAAATTAGAAAACAAATGTTAAGTACGTAAAAGAATAATTTATCTCTTTTATGGAAAAAATAAGCTTATTTCACTAATTGAACTTGAAATATCCATTGAACTAATATATTCAAACTACTTAAAATCGTTTCATTACTAAAATACACATGAAATAGCTTATGATAAAATAAGGTACTCATTCAATTCATAGTTGAAAATGAATTCAAGTTTAAGAAAATATGCTGCTAAGTTTCAATCAGATTCAAATGCACCTTAGGAAACTAAATAAATTTTAGAACAATATTAGACTTCAAATTCATTGTAGGTATAATATATTTGAATTACCAAATGAATAGTTTAGAGTATTGAAAAGATGAAAAAGGCACCTAATATAGCTGGTAATTAATATTGAATTTAATTTGAGTTAGACAAAACTCTTAAGATTACGTTTGAAATTTTAACCCATAAAATAACTTTTTGTTTTTTCTTTCAAATACTTACTTAGATAACATTATCCTAATATTTGTAAATGTAATATTTGTCAAAAGACAATCTTTAACCACTGAAATTTGGAGTACGATTATGGACTCACATTATATGCTTCTTTGAATCAGGAGGCTATAATTATGTAATTGTGGTTTAAACACATAAGCAACAAATTTTTATACCGATATGACTCAATTTCTTTGTCACAACAAATTTTAATGTCGATATAACATTAGTACAATATTATTAATAGTTTGAGCAAAAGATGTTAATTTTGGTGATTCAAACTACCACTTTGGCAAGTTCCATGTGCTGATATTCCTTACTTACTCGTCTTGGAGTGTAACTAATGCATGTAACAAAATATGACCAATATCTATAACAAAAGTAACAAATTTAAGTATAATATTGATTCCATATAGTAAGATTATGCTCATACACTTGACCGATGATTGGGCCCTTCCGAATTAATATACCTCCCCAATTAAAATACTGGCGCCTCAGCTAAAAAAAGCCTTTCTTCCAAGATAGCCTTTTGGATCAAATTGGAAGGTGCCCCGTATTTAAAAAAGCATTTCAGATAGCTTATCCTAAAGTGGTTTCCGCCCACTTGTCTATTGGATAGATCCATAAGAATACTACTGAATGCAATGTCCTTATTCCCTTGTTATCCGTCTTGCTATATTATATGCATGCCACGCTGTTTAGTTGATTTGCGTGGCCCAACCACGACTTTTTTTAGGCGTAAAGGTTTTTAAACACAACCACTAATCGATCAATAGATTTATTACCTGCCGAGGGTTAAGTGGGGTTGACCCACGTTAGGAGGCCTTCCTTGCCCTTTGTATCTGACTTTATCCTTTCGGGATTCCTTTCACTCTTATTACTTGTGCTTCCTTGCCAATTCATTGATGAAATCATCGAGGCCCCAAAGTAAAACTTCCACAATGAAAATGAGATGTTCGCCTTCCGGGGCTCGCTCCCGTTTGACCGGGGGGAAAGGATCGAAAGGGGGGTTAATGGGGTCCGCTCCGTTAGTGGATTGCTACCATGTCCATTGTCCCTGGTTCATTGCAAATGGGAGTCAATGGGGCTGTTTTGAAGGTTGAGAATGGAGGTCCGATGAAGTCTGGAAGTGCTAGCCGGAGTTGATGATGCTAGGGCTCGTGGGGGCTCTCTGGTAGGGAAGAGTGGAACCCTTGAGGGAGAATGTAGAGCTTAAAGCCCAGAAACTTCGCTCTTCAAGGGTAATCCTTGGGCAGAGCTCATCTCAGAGGGGTGATGAAGGAAAGAAACAACAAGGTATGGTCCCCAATATACTTAGTCCATTAACTCTGTAAATCTTCCAGTTGTGGATCATGAAGGGTGTAAAAAATGAAATCCCAACTGCAAGGCGACCCAGTATCTTAATTAAAGGTCCATTACTATTACAAAATGTAAAATAATAAACTTCTAATCTGTTTTTTGAGAAAATTAAGAGGCCAACACTTTAGTTGAACAATTAGTTAAGAAAAATATTGATTATGGAAGATGATCAATGTATATGTGAATAGAACGTCAGTATTCATTGACAACTCACATACAATGATACTAAGAAAATAACATACATACAATGATACTTAAGAATTCATCCAATATTCAACATCTGCTAAATACTTGCATTCAAGCAATAATTGTAATCATAAAATGAATCTTAGCATCTTATTGTGCTTAAAGGTTAAAAAAATTCCCTAAATTAGTACATCTAATTTGCAAAATTTCAAATGTCTATATGGTAGATGAATATGGGAAGATTAACCAAATAGTATGTAGATTCAATGACAGGTTGACATTCAATTAAGTTTAATATTTCAAATATGAAGTATAATAAAAAATGAAAAACATGAAATACATAGTAAAAATTACATGATGAAGAGAAGAAAATATAAGATGCATGGGATACATACAATCTCCGATGTTGCCCTAAATTCTACTAGAGCCATCCCCCAAATCAACTGCAGCCACCGTCAAAGCAACCACAGCCACCCAAAATCAAGCATCCCCAAACCAATTAACGGTTTTTGCTACCCAAAATATACTAGATCCATCCCCTAAATCAATCGTAGCCACCCTTAAATCAACCACAACCACTCAAAGCAGACCATCCACATCCCCAACTCATCACTTTTAGTGAAAGCGATAGTGATGTCCATTAACCTAGAATAAATTTCAGGGTTAGATGGAGGATGTATGGTATGAAGAGAAAAGAAATGTTTTAGTGTGAAGGCGGAGGATGAATATTGCTCTATAGAGACAAAAGAAGAGAGGAGAATTCTTTTAGTTTTGTTTCCTTTTGCTTTAAGGCGGAAGGGATGAAAAAATTGCAAAAGTAGCAGCCGCCAAATAATATTAGAGCTTGCCCATACAAAAATTTGTAACATAGACACAACGTTTTTCTAATATATATTTTTGTTTAACTGAACCGACAACACTATTGTGAAAAACGATGAAATAATTTGCTGTTATAAGTAACTTTTCTTATAGTGCTTGATCGACATTGATTTCTTTATGCTGATAGTCATGGACTGCAAACTCAATGCAGCAGTAAACTTTTGAACTATCATTTTGGAGCTTGAGAAAGAAATTGAGATGAGAAGGAAAACCAATGAACTATAAATAGATTGCTCATTTATAAACTTAGTTAATTTTAATAATCAAAGCTAGTTAACTTAGTTAAATGTTTGTAAAACTTGGTTAACTTTTATAAAACTTAGTTAACTTCTATAAAACTTAGTTTTTTCATAAACTTAGTTAACTTTTATGAAACTTAATTAATTTTCTAAACTTGGTTATTTTTATAAATTTTTGAACTTTTATAAAACTTGATTAACATGTTAATTTTTATAAATCATAGTTAATATTTATAAATGTAGTTAATTTTTGTACAACTTAGCAAACTTAGTTATACGTTTATAATTGGTTAACTTTTATAAAATTTAGTTATTTTTATAAACTTAGTTTACCCTTTTGAAACTTAACTAATTTTTATAAACTTACCTATTTTTATAAACTTATTTAATTTTTTTTTTAAATTAGTAATTTTTACAACTTTAGTTCACTTTTATAAAACTTAGCCAACATGGTTAAATGTTTATAAAATTTGGTCAACTTTTATAGAAATTAATTAACTTTTATAAAACTTAGTTATTTTTATAAACTTTATTGACTTTTCTAAAACTTAATTAATAGTATAAACTTAGTTATTTTCATAGACTTCTTTGAAGTCATAAAACTAAATTAACTTAGTTAATTTTTACTAAAATTAGTTAATTTTTACAAAAATTAGTTAATTTTTACAAAAATTAGTTAATTTTTACAAAAATTAGTTAATTTTAATAAATTTCATTAATTTTTATAAAACTTAGCCAAGTTAATTAAATATTTATAAAACTTGGTTAATTTTTATTACTATATTTAATTTTTATAAAACTTAGTTAACTTAGTTTATTTTTATAAAGCTTAGTTGATTTTTAGAAGCTTATTTAAATTTTTAGCTTACTAAAGGACCTTACACATAGAAAAACAAAATTGTCTATTATATGGAAAACTAATTAATACATAATTCTATGGTTAACCTTATAATCTTCCATGTCAGTATATTCATTTTAAAGCCATCCTCCATGCATTTTAAACCTGATCGGATTCATTTTAAGGTAATTAATAGGTTTTCTATTAAAATTGATTTTTAAGTTATTTTATATGATTATATTTTTTTTCTACAGCTGCATTTTGTTGGCATACAATCAAAATATATGACTAAACAACAAACATAAATAGTGGCTAATGTTAATTACATGATTATAGGATATGATACATCGTAGGATACTAACAAATTCCATTCTTTTAAAACCGTTATGTATCTATTGCTACCGACTCATATAATTTTTGAAGATGGTACTTTTAATCTATTAGTTTTACAGACCATATATACTATTACAACATTACTTGCTTATTAAGCTGTTGTCTGAACCATCAATGCTAAACAAGCTACTATCAGAGTACAACGTACTAAAACAAAATGAAGTGCCTTTATCCACTACGCTAAATTTGTGCAATCGTAGCATAACTAGAGGGAGTAATGTTTTGAACATGCAAACCTAAAACACAATTCTATTAAACCTGTAGTCAAAAGAAATTAACATCATCATTCTATTGAGTACCTAGCATCCAGTTCAATCAAAAGAATCCTTCACTAATTAGGGCTGATGATGTGGACCACTCTCCTAGTTTAACTTTCCTAGTTCAGTAACACTTCAATCACAATATGTATAACGAAGTAATGTACATGTTACTAGATCATAACCAATTATCGAAAATATTTTGAAGTTTTTCCGAAGCTGATATAGATACCTCCAGGACTTGCAAAGGGTCCAGAGATTCCCCATGATTGTGCAGAAGACGGACAACAGCATTAAATGTAAGTGCTCTTCTGCCTTGGAATCTTCTAACTTCCTTGAAACCATTGAAAGAAAATATAATTAAAAAATAATTGGCATATGATGTTAGATGATTGTAGAGATACAAACATAATTATGGTATTTACTTCATTTAGGAACCTTGTAAAGACCAAAAAAAAAATCTTACCATTGTATGTATCGTCTAGCAATCCTTTTCCAGCTAATGAAGCAATCAATCCATATGTATATTGTTGCAGAGCCTACACAAATTGCATCTGGACCTGTTCAGCAATAGACAAAGGGTGAGCAGATTGGAAATTAAGGAGCTCTCACTCAATTATGGTAAAGTCTTTAAAATTCGTCTACAATAACCAAATCATAGTTCAGGCTTAACCTTGACGTGCCATATTATATATATATATATATATATATATATATAAGCCGACTAGGACAAAGAAATTCATTAGACTATACATTACTGCTAGTGTTTCGATTTCTATACGTTTTTTTTCCAAAATAATAATTGTATACTAATAAAATTACAAGTCACTAGTGAAATGAAGCCAATTACTGAAGAATTAAATCTAAATATATGTGTTGCGGGGTTAAAAATATTTCTAAGATGTAGATTAAAGTTTTTAAACTTAAAACTTTGAATAATTTCTGTATACTAATAAAATTATAAGTCATTTGTGCATGTCCGCTAATCATTCTTTCCCATTTATAATTTCAATGAAATAATTTTAAGAACCAAGAATTAGAAGAAAGCAACAAAAAAGTAGTGGAACCAGAATGCATGGAGCACTTATCAGCTATTGCTGTAGGCAACCAAGCAAAGCTAACGGTGAGCATTACATCCGAAAAAGGATTGTCTCCTTCAACGTTAGCATTAGCGATCACTGTAACATACACCGAAGGCCATTTGATTTGCATGTGCGGTGACCAAACTGTTGCTACGCATATGAGATTTCAACCTGAAGGGTTTGGGCTTGGAGATGTGGCAGACTTCATAGTTGGAGAGCTTTTTGAAGTGACTAAAGAATTCAAGAATGTGGATTTTGCAGTAGTCGATAATAGGATTGATGATTGTGAACAAGTGATGTTTGATATGGATATGAATCCTAATGGTTCCATGGTTCAATGGTAAGTATATAAATGATATCTCAAGGAATAACATATACATGGTATAATAAAGAAATCAAACCAAAGAAATAATAAAACATCCATAACACATCGAAAAATATCCATAACATAATAAACATCAAAACTTCCATAAGATAATAAACCCAATCACACACATCACATATCACACATCAAGCATCCATCGCACATATCACACATAGTGCATAGCTCACACATCACACATCACACATATCGTACATAGCGCACACATCCACACATCAAACATCACATACAACGCACCCCTCACACATCACACATAGCACACATCGCACATTATACACATCACACATCACACATCACACATCAATTCATTCATATTTATTTAGCAGTATTAGATTTATTCATTTTATTATTTATTTTTATTTTCTTTACTGCTACTGCTATTATATGCGCTGTTGTATTTCTACTACCAGAAGCCGAGTCTACACTTGAGTCTTACTACTTCTCAAATGCGAATGGGAGACCCTACTTGTAAATATTTTGTGAGCATCCTCACCAGTCTTTAGCTGTATAATAAACGCACATCGCTTTCTTACTTCCTCATACCTCGCTTCCCATCGTTAACCATCTTGCCTCATTCTGTATTCGTCTCGTTGGCCTGTGCAGCAGATTGTGACCATATGACGAGGAGACCATGTCGTCGCAACCATCAGGGAGCTATCCCACGTCCATGAAGCTAATATGAGGCTAGCAAAAACTTCTAGCCATCACACATACATAAGGGACTTTGCTCACCTTGATCCACTCAAAAGTTGATATAATCTTATTCCTATTTTAAAATAAAATAAGTAATAGTATAATTTACCTCGCACATCAAGTCAAAAATCCAAATAATATCGATTAATATTCGTGTATAATATAAAATAATTCACCGATATCCGAGTATTAGACACACGGTCTTCAATGAATTACCTGACATTATACTAGTGTTGAGTAAATAAATACACACCACTCGGTCGTCCCAAAGCATCCAGTGAAATACAATTATACATAAAACACCCTCAACTAATCAATATTAAATAAATTTCCTCTTTACTTATTAAATCATCCATCGCTTACTTTTTAGTCCAATTCATTATTCTTTATTTTCGTTACTTTATAATTCAACACAACGGGTAATTTAACTTCATCTTGTTCGTAGCAAATAAATAACCAATTATCCATATACTATTCAATTAGTGATTAACGAGATGAATTGATTTATTTAAATATATTTAACTTCATTTTTCCTTCTGTCGTAAAAACACCTCAATTTAATTTAATCGCAAAACATCTCTTTCTCTTGTTATAAAACCACTTTGATTAATTTATCAAATACCTCTTTTATTCATTTCCTTTTCTTAATAAAATAAATAATAAATCTCAAAAACCCATATTTTAAAATAACAAATTTATTTTCAAAGTAACTTTATTCAAACCCATCAATGAACCCTAATATGTTATCAAAACACTACGAAGAAGTTCATATTTTCAAATACCTCTAGAAACATCAAATTAAAAGAATGTTCTCAATTCATTTATATTTTCAAACTCAAGTATATAGTTTCATAGTTTCAAAATCATCATTTTCCAAAATAATTTCCATTCGCAAAATCCTCAAAAGTATTCCACTTATATATTTTTTCAAAATCATCCCTCTTTCAAATTTACATTAATCATAAATTATCTCAGAATTAAATAAGATCACCATTCCAAAATTCACTGATTATTCTCAAAATAATTTGTTTACTTTCATTTTTTAATTCTAATTATTCTCAAAATAACTTATTTACTTCAAATCCTCATCTTTTAATTCATTTACCCCATTTTTGATTAATTTCAAAAGTCGCTCGATTATTTATAAACATCTATTTCATACTCAAGCATCACACAATGAAGGTGTAATCAACAATTAACTAATAAACATCATAACCATCGTTCACAGCACAATTCCAATCAATTCAACCATATCAACCATCAATCAAATAATTAATTTCATCCAATATACCAACGATTCACAAAACCATCAAATCAGGTAATATGTGGGGAAAATACGCATCGAATAATATGTTAAAGACATAGTTGTGTGTGAGAAAACTTACCAAAACGAGCTTGTTCAACCATTCCAGCCTCTAATCAATGTCCTTCACCTGAATTCGTCCGCTCCTCCAAGAAGTAGCCTCCTTCACTCTAGCTCGCATCCAGTCAAAATAGCACCCTCCCCCATTAACGTAGCCAGGCACCTATCAACAACATCGTTTGCCTACACCACTTCACCGAAGCTGAACTCCACCTAACACACATGCATGCCACTATCCGCCCACTCCTCCTCCATCGTGCCTAAACCCATGTCGCGACACAGCTCCAACCGAAATCACTATGACCTCCTCCCAGTCAACCACCTCATCCATCATGAGCCTTCCCCTCTGACATTGATCGTCGTTCTAGATTTTGAGCGGATCACAAGATTTGATTTTTGATTTTTTTTATAAGAAGGTCGTGATTTTTGATTGTCTAAGGGAGAATTAGGGCTCGGGTTGAATAATAGGGGTTTGGGCTTGAATTAGGAAGCGGGGCGAAATTTTCAAAAGCATGGAGAAAGGAAATGGGTTTTGTGATGAGATTGCTTTGGGCCTGATTTAAATTTAATTAACTTTTCTTTTCTTCTAATAACTTCTAAATTTTTTTATAGATAAATTTTAGCCCAACGTAATTGATTTACACTTTATTCTACAAGATACATCTAGATGACTGCATTATTTCCTCTAGTTTGATGTCCGTTGATTTTATTTCATCATTTATTGTACTATTACAAAATAAATTTATTTTCTAACTATTCCAAACATATTTGAAATTAATTACACTTCAAAATACTCATATTGATTAAAGCATTTTATTTGATTTCAACAAGTTCTTCGAAAAGAATTTATTAATCTAATTCAATTTATTACAACAAAATATCTTATTAAATAGAATTTAATCAACTAAAGATTTATTTTCAAAATTTAATCATCACAATTCAAATTCGAATGCTTTTACTTTAATTAAATATATTTATTTATACGGCGCAGAAAGTAGGGCTGTTACACACATGCTCTCAGCAAATCTTCCAATACACACTTTCTGTTTGACCATCCATTTGTGGATGATAATCCGTGCTTTAGTTCAACTCCGTATCTAATGCACTCTGCAAACTTCTTCACTCTGGGTTGAAATGATACATACCCGAACGATCTGTAGAATAGGAGAAAATCGTTATGGGTTGAAATGATAAACCCAAGCGATTTTCATTGACATTGAATTTGGGATTGCGGGTTGAAAAGATATATACTCGTATATACTTAAATTGCGGATTGAAATGATAAATATCCGTATCACTTGACCATAGGATAGAAAATTTTATACAGACATCGTTGGTCTATATATAAATATTTTGAAAATGATTTCTATGGTTTTGAAAAGGAATATACGGTTTTTAATAAATATTGATTTTAAAGATTTATTAAAGTTGATTTAATAAAGTTGATATGTAATATGTTTAAGTATTTATTTAAAATATTTTTTTTCAAATGTAGAATTTATATTGATTCGGGTTGGAAAGATAAATTTAAAATTGACTTAAAATGTTATTTATTTAAGAATTTTACTTAAATAAGTTTGTTTTGAGATTTATTAAATTTGAGATTTGTAAAGATATATTTTATAACTTGAATTTGATTAAAAGTGACTTAAATGAATATTTCAAATTTATATAAATTTGAATGGGATATTTTGTTTATATAAATTTGTAAATTGAAGTTGTATTTAGATGTATTGAAATGATTAAAGAAATATCTCAGAAACTAAATGTAATGAATTAAATTGAGATATAAATGGAATTATCAAATTTAGTTTTGAAATGTGGATTATTTAAAGCTTTGAAATATATTGAAATTTAATGGTTTATTTTGTGTTTCAAATCTGTATTTGAAATCGTTATAATTCGAAATGATTTATTGAGAAATTAAATTGAGTTGAAATTTATGAATTGAGATTGAATTAAGTTGAATTTGGAAGTTGAGTTAATTTGAATCGATTTGTGAATTTGTGGAAGCTATTTTATTTTATAAAGTATTTTTAAACTATATCTACAACTATTTATATTTTACTTTATAAATTATTTTAATATAAACTATTTTATATAAATCATTTTTAATATATAAATCATTTTAATATAAACTATTTTAACTTATAACTATTTTATATAAAATATTTTTATTTTATAAACTATTTTATTATATACACTAATTTTAATATCTAAACTGAATTTCTTTCATCAAAAGGATAAGAAGAAGAAAGCATCGACTTCTTACATTAAGTTAAAGAAGGGAATGAGTACTGCGGAGGATGGAATCTTTGGATCTGGTGTGTTGCCTATTGGTAATGGCATGGAGGTTACTAAAATTGGTAAGGGCTGCACAAAGCAGACTAAGAAATCTTCTAAAAGGACCTTCCTAGTTATAAGGAATGAGTTTACTAATTTCTATTTGACACTTTTTTCCTTTTCTTTTATACATTGTACCAAAAACAAGTGTTAGTCTTCTAACACAAGTATTGTACATATATCTCAAACATAATTTTCTCTTCTATGTGTGATGGCATTTCTTTCAAATATGATATTTTCTATATATATATAAAATCACTCATGCAATGCAACAGGCTAACAAGTTGAGTTCAATAAGCTAACAGTGCATATATGTCATACCAACCAACCCAATCACTGGTGACATAAGAATAAGATCATTCAAATACATTTTTAATTTGAAGCCATTAAACTGTGTAACCTGCCCATTGCCAGATTATTAGCCACTAATGAAAGCTAGCTGTCAAATTTTGTTTCCAAATGATTTGAATATATATCATTACACCAATAAAAATCATATGTTAGCAAAACATAAAATCAGTTTATATATTAAAAAAAGTGTACACTACTTATTCTGGATTTATCTAAAATAGTCAAACATGAGAAACAACTATTGATATCATGGATTTATGTGCATTGCAAAGGCAAATTTCTTCCTTCATAATGCTCAGATAAGTCATAAAGATTAATGATGCTTAAGATATTTTCCATATAAACATACTAACTAGAATTCATGCAAGTAAAAGACTAACCATAATTCATGCTTAAGATCATTTTACCTGCCAGTAATATAGCATGCACAACATCTCCGTATTGAATATTTCTATATTTAGGACTATCCATGCTATTCAACAACTGCATAACATGCACTTGTTTGTCACAAACATTTATTCCTAAACTATAAAAGCATGGACAAGCGATACAAATTAGCATTCCTTTGGAGTTTTTCTGCCTCTAGTGCTCTTTGGATGGAACTACTTCTTTTTGTGTTTTCTACATATATTTGCTTCATTTCACGATTGCGATACTTGCTACCTAAGACTATGTAGTTATTGGGCACATATTGCTTCATTTTGCATAATATTGGATGTATAAACTATAAAGCCCTTGTAGATTTATAGCTCGTTTTAAACTACACTCACTGAAATAATCAAATTCTAGAGGAAGCATAAACTATCAAATTTCTGATTGTGATAACTATTATATTAGAAGTATAAATTACCAAATCATCATCCAGATCTTGATGGAAATTGATACCATGGTGCTCATAATGGAAATTTAAGCAGCCGTTCGCATGTTGTGGTGGTAGAATTGAAGCGATGGTTGGACAGATGCTGGCAATGTCGATTTAGGGTTAAGCTTGGTATTTGGGGATATCGGGTGTAAAATTACAGAATGAACATGAATAAAGGAACAAATAAAGTATGAACGGGAGAACTGAGATTAGATTTGAAGAAATCGGGACAAAGAATGAAATGCAATAGATTTTGGTGAAGAAGATAATTGATATTTTTTGGGATGGGGTATGAGACTAAGAAGGAAAGGCGGCAAAAAAGAATTTTTATTACCCGCGTTAAAATTTTAGCTCTATCCCTAAAATGTCAGCATTTGTTGATTAATATTATTCTTTTAAAATACTATCAACTGCATTTGCTGTTGAAACGCTGACAAAAGTTGCTGTTGAAAGTGAATTTTGTTGTAGTGTTTCGCTTGAAGTCGTAACATGTTGTCTTGAACTTGTATTCAAATTTGAAGATGAACTTCGTTATTGTACAATCAAGATATGTACGTTGTTTAATAGATTTGTGTGTTTGCAACTTGTTGTTCTTGTTTTCGTGTATATAGTTGAATTATATTTGCGTGAAATATGATGGTTTTGTATGAAATGTATATGATGTTTGCATATGTGAGCTGCTATTTATCGGTAAGTTACAGGCGCAACTGGAAGTTGCGTCCATATGTATAAGAAAATGCACAACTTTGAGTTGCGCGGAAATACTTCCACGATATGCGCACATTAAAGTCGTGCTAACTTGTTAATCTATGCGCAATTCAAAGTTGCGCTAACCTGTTATATGTCTTTGTGCAACTCAAAGTTGTGCATGTATTCATGGGTGCTTCTGCTGGCCCAACAACAGCTTATAACCCCTTTACTCCTCCCCAAATAAATAGAACTCCTCAAACCCATCATATTTCAGAAATCCAAAACTCCGTTGCTCTTACTTTCACTTTCATCAACACAAGATTCCCCTCAAATTTGTTTAAATCGGCAAAAATCAACACAAGATTTCACTTTCATCTACAATTGAGGTAAAGCTTTGAAACCCTTCTCTGCTAATTTTGTTAGATCTATTATTGATATTTAGTTTCTTGTAATTTGCTAGATCTATGACTATTGTGCTGATTATTTGTCACTATGACGGTGATTTAGTCATCGACAAAAATAGCAAGCCAACCTATGTTGGCGGAAAACATAAAGGATCTAAAGTGGGGAAGGGTTGTAATTTTCTTAAGTTAAAAACGGCAATTTACAAAGCTACAAAGATTGATTCTATCGAATTTGACATCTCTTTGGTAAGTAAATAGGTAACGGATGATGGCTAAATTGCTATTGAGGTGAACGATGATGACGATGTCTATTCTATGTTTTGCGTGGGGATGAAAGTAATCGAGTTGTATGTTAAGAAGACAAGGGTGGTACAAACAACTGAACAATAAGCTCAAATATTTGATTACGCAAGCCAACCAGGACCAAGTAATACTGTCGAGAAAATTCAAATGTATTACCCACACTACTCCTACCAGCCACTGAACATTAACGCACAAACAGCTGGGTATGGTTTCATGTGATGTATGTATGTTTCATTCATGTTTTCTGTACTTAACACTCATATGTTTGTTTACTGGTTGTGTACACAGACATCCGGCTATGTTATCATGCTATATCCATCGCAGTCACCCGGATATGGTTTCATGTCATATCCATCGTATCCTCAATAGTCAATTCCAACTCCGAATTCAAAAAAGAATACTTGCAAGAAATTGAAGCTAAAGATGTTGAAACTGAGGATATATAGGGTGGAAATGCTGATAATGAAATTTCACATTTGGATAGCATGGAAATCGCTGCTTCACTTGAAAAAGATGAAACATGGATAGATGCTATGAATGTTAACAATGATGCTCCTTTAGATGATATTCCAGAGGAAGTTGATGACATTGATGAGGATATCGAGATGGAAGAACCATTAGAGGATAACCAATGCAATGATACAATCATGGAAAGATCTATTACGTACGAATTTCAATTTCCTATGAAATGTTTGGACGGAATGTGTGAAGAAAGGCCTTTGAGTTAGTATGATTTTTAAATTAAAGTAATATTTAATTGAAAATATAAGTGAATGGTCGATAAATGTTCAGTTTCATTTAAAAACATAAAGTCTCGTGCTAGAGAGTTCACTGCTATATGTGATATTGATGCTAATTGTCTGTGGAGGCTTCATGCAATTGTTTCTAAAAGAGATCATGCTAGGTGATAAAAAAATATGGTGGTGATCACACTTGCTCAAATCCAATCATCAACTTGAACCACAAACAAGCAACGACCAAATTCATCTGTACCAAAGTCCTTCCGCATGTTCGATCGAACCTTAGTTACACTGCAAAATCTGTCCAAGTGCTTATGGAAAATACATACAAAATTCAAATAAGCTACATTAGAGATTGGAAAGGACTAAGCAACGACGTGTCTAAAATATTTGGCGATTGGGAATCTTCATACAATGACTTGTCACGGTTTCTTCGTAAAATACAAAAATGCAACCCAGGCACTATTTATCATGTTCATAAAGAAGGCATTCAATTTTGGGGGGCTTTCTGGGCATTTGGACCGAGCATTAAAGGTTTTAAGCATTGTCGTCCTGTTCTTTCTATTGACGGAACACATATGTATGGTAAATATCAAGTTACGTTGCTTGTGGCTACATGAGTTGATGCAAACAACTCTCTATTTCCTTTGGTATTTGCTATTGTATGAACCGAATCGGCGGGGACTTGGGGATGCTTTTTTTCATGCATATGACACTTCATTCAATCTTTAAATGCAAGATGCATTACATTCGTTTTTGATAGAATGAAAGGAATTCCAACCGCTTTACAAGAGAAATGGAGAAGACCACATCATCATCGCTTCTACCTTTGTCATTTGAAAGCAAACTTCAAAAAGACTGGTTTTGGTAGTAAGATTTTGCAAACTTATTCCATGCTTGTGCTGAAGCAAGAGATGAGTTAACATACAAAGAACTAAGAGAGCAACTACAAAATGTAAGTCCGACTGCTGATAGATAGATTGATAGAAGTCTCAGACATAAGGATGAACAATGGGCTCTTTACAAGGACAACCATGAATGTTTTTGTATGATGACTACCAATGCTTCGGAGAGTTTCAATGGATTTCTAAAAGGTGCAAGATCATTACCGATAAAGGCGTTAGTAGCATGTACCTTTCATCGTCTTAATAGCTACTTCTACGAAAGAAGTACCGATGGACTGGAATATACATTTGCGCTCACGTCAATTTATAAAAAATTGATGGAAAAATATGCAGCAGAAGCACAAAATACTAGCATTAACAGGTTTAGCTTAACAAAGTGGCAAGTAATAGACACAAACGCATGCAACTACATAGTAAATATTTCTAATGACAACTGTAACTGTTCATGCAATATTCCTATTCTTTCTCATTTTCCATGTTCACATGTTTTGGCTGCATGCACACGATGTAGAGGAGGAGCGAACAGAGCTTACCATGATCTTATTTCGTCCTAGTTTACAGCATGCAGTTATGGACATAGTTATTCTCCAGTTTTTCATCCTGTGCTCGACAGTAGATATTGGGATGTACATGAAGGCCCAACTATACTCCCACCGCCAATGCGTAGGAATACAAGAAGGCCCAGGTCCACAAGAACTAGGGGAGTCATGGACGAAATGAGGGATAGAAGACAGGATAGATGTGGACAATGAGGTAACTTGGGTCATAAGAGAAGAACGTGCAGGAAGCAATAAATAATTTACTTGTTTTTACTATTTATGTCATTCGTGTACTGTATAACTTCAATTTTTATTCTGTAAGCAACTTTGATATTAAATGTTATCTTTTGTCGAACATTTATGTTAGTTGCTATGTTTTGTAACTTTGATTTATTTTGTATGCAACTTTTGTACGTATTACCCATGGTACGCAACGTGGAACAAGAACATAGTATTACATCAAACATTAAATAAACATAACGACCAAACAGTAATACACCAAATATTGCATAACCATTACAACAACCAAGTAATAAAACAACCTAGTAATACAATACTCATTAAACTAATGCATGCATAACTCCATTAAACAAGTATGATACAGAACCATTATATAACAATTGCACTAACCAGTTTACTAGACCCCTTTCCAAATTGGATTTAAGGACTGCAAATAGTTTACTTGTTGTCGTAGCATACTATTTTCCTTTTTCAATAGTCTCACTTTGGCTTGCAACTCTAGTGCATACTCAACTCCCCTAGGGGTCAATGGACGATCTAACCATTTGAAGAATTTACAGCATTAAACACCTTTTGGGGTTAGTTATATGATCAAGGTACCTAGCACATCCGTAAAGCCGACGTCTAACATTTGTTTGAGTCTTACATATAACTACCTCACAAATATCTTCATAGTGACAAATTGGATGTGTTGGTTGTCTCACTCGAACTTCACGGCTAATTTGTTTCCATGATCTTTTATTCGGTTCACCTAAGCAAACCCGATTATCCAAAACAGACTGAGCAACAGCACCAGTATTTTGAGGAACTATCTCAAATTGAGTTTCAAGAACTGTTTCAAACTGAGATTCAGGAACATATTCAGATTCAGCTTCCATCTATTCAACATATTTCACCAATACTTCATCTGAGATCTCCCAATTATCCATATCAGTTTGGCTAGCTTAATATGAAAGGTATGGAACTATAAATCAACATAGAAACATGAAATATTTAAAAATAACAATAGATTCGAAAATAGGGTTTACTCAATTATCTTGCAATGATTATTATGGCTTAAGTTCGGAATTAGGAAATTCGGAAAGATGAATGAATGGTAATATGAGTGTATGGGTTGGAGAGATTATTGTAGCTTTGTTCTAATCAAAGATTGATGAAGAAATTTGTAAAATTTGAGGGAAATTGATGGAAAAAAATCTAAAACTAGGGCTTGGGAGTGTTGGGTTCGGGCTTGAGGAAGAGGGGAGGAAGTTTGTGAAAATCAAATGGGGTGGGGGTAATGGGTTGCTGCTACCTTTGTAATAGCAGTAGAAACCTGTGCAGGCGCAACTCGTAGTTGCGCCTGCACCACAACAAAATTGGCGCAACCATGAGTTGCGCCTAAACTAAATCCACACATGCACAACTCATAGTTGCGCTTTTCTGGTGAGGTTGAAAATAATATATGCGCAACTCTTAGTTGCGCATGTTCTGGTGAGGCTAAAAAAAAAAGGCACAACTAAGAGTTGCGCCTATATCTGGACAGTTACAAGTTTGCCGACTTGGCTACTGACTGGGCACAAAGAAGCCCTGTTTGGTAATAAGTTTCAAAACCAGCGCCGATCACGAAATTATTTCGAAAACTAGCCCACTTTGAAAATTTGTCCTTAAATCTTTATTGTTCTTGGTGATATGCTAAATTATCCATGGGTCCGGGTCCCTCTATTGTCACCCACTTTACCGTTTAAATTTTTAAAATATTAATCTTAGGGAAAATGTTTCAAAATAACTAATTTTCGAAACTATTTGGCATTTAGAGCTAGTTTGAAAACTTATTACCAAATATGAATGGTTTTAGCCTAGTCTGTATCCACATCAGTAGTTTTGTAACTTCTAACGTATATATGCAACTATGAGTTGCACATATGATGAATTAATATATACGCTACTCGTAGTTACGCATATTCAAAATATTTAGAAATTAAAAACGCACAACAATGAGATGCACTTATCCATTTTGTGTATGAATTGATAATGCGCGACTTTGAGTTGCGCTTAACAATTAATAACATATGTGCAACTCATAGTTGCACATATGTAATAAATTGTTAAGCGCAACTCAAAGTCGCGCATTATAAACAGCACCACTCACACTTTTCACCACACTCTCACATTACCATTCATTCCTCCTTCCAACTTTTCCAATTCCGAAACCAAAACCCCCCAGTTACCAAATTCTAATTTATTCATCAAATCCACTTGAAATCATCATATTTCTGCATCATTAATCGATTAGAACAAAGCTACAACAATCTTTGCAAGGTAATTAACTAAACCCTATTTTCGAATCTAGTGTCATTTTGAATGTTTTATGTTTTTGTATTGATTTTTAGTTCCATACCTTTCATGTTAAGCTAGCCGAACCGATATGGATAACTGGGAGATCGAAGATGATGTATTAGTGAAATATTGTGAACAACGGGAAGCTGAATGTCAATTTTTCCTCAAACTGGGTTTGAGATAGTTCCTCAAAATTTATGTGCTGTTGTTGAATCTGGTTTGGCAACTCGGGTTTGCTTAGATGAACCGAATCAAAGGCCGGGGAAATAAATTAGCCATGAAGATTGAATGAGTCAACCAGCACATCCAATTTGTCATTGTGGAGTTATTTATGAGGTAGTTCTATGTAAGACTCCGATAAATGTAGGGCCTTGATTTTACGGATGCGCACATTACTCAACACTATTCGCACTAGTTATATGATATAGATATTGTGCACGTTATTTACTCTTCACCTTTTAAAATTTTAAAATATTAATTTTAATTATACCATTTTACATTTAATTAGATATCTTCTATAATTTGTTTATTCATCTCTTATCTCTACCTGGGTGTAATTGTAGAAAAAAATTATTATAGAAGATGGAAGCAGTGACTCGACTATAGATTTTACAAATACCGTAAACCTAAGTCAGGTACGATCCCTTTGTAGCTACCACTGTACCAGGAATTGTATAATTATGGTGCCATGGACGCTAGGTATTGCTCAAAACCTAGTTTACTATATACTAGGAAGTGATGAAAACATTGTTCAATAAATACCATGTTTGTTTTTTTACTTTTTAGTTTGCATTGATAGCCGAAGAAGATGAAGAAATGGTTACGGATTACAGTGATGAGTTCATAACATATGGTTTTATGTAATTATTTTAATATTACGTGTAACTCGTTTTCTAAATTGAAAATTTCTCTTTTTTTTATTATATAAAGGTATTTCCAAATAGATATAAAATGAAAGAACGAATTGGTTGCACGGCTAGAAGGAATGCAATAGTAGTGGTAGTTTTAAAATCGGATATTAATAGTAGTGATAGGATTCCAAGAATCATACTTGGATGTGAGATACGTGGAGCATATGAAGAGTACAATGGAAAGAAATCCAAGAATTATACTTGGATGTGAGACAAGTGGAGCATATAAATCGATCCTTCAATTTCTACGATTTTTAGCTTGTTCTCCTCCTCTAGAAGCCTGTCGATCTAATCTTCCTATCATATCTTCACTTCGTTTTTCAGTAGCTTTGCGACCCTGAGTTCCATGCTTCTTTTTTGCGATCCAACTTTCCCTCGAACTATAGTTTTGACATTCTTACACTTGAGCCCACGTTTCCAAGCATAGTGTACCATGACAATGCTTTTGGATGATGTGAACTTTCCGCGTTTGCCTCGTGCTCCAGGGTCTGGTATGATGACGATTGTGCTACTACTACTCTTGCTTCTGGGCAGTACTTTGGTGTGTTTGCCGATGGTTGTCGTTTGACTTCTGATGCTAGTCTAGTAGGTGGTGCCGGCAGCCTAATGCCTGCTCGTCTAAAGATGTTGTTTTGGATGATGGTTTAGGTTCATGTTTAGGGCAACTACCTGAAATGACCCTCCTATTTCCACCCTAATTTCATAAGGATTTTTTTTTTGCTAAGAGATGATATATAGATATATCATTCATTGCAAATATCTTTTCCAAGGTCATTTTCTTTTTCCAATAAACAAAATATATCCAGGATCAAAATAACTTACCAATATAAATATATCAGTGTATATCTAATAACATACACATACATATGAAGATGTATGTGATCTTCTTATCTAAGTTCAGAGTGTATACTTCATTTTTTTGTACAAGAACATTCTGTTTGATTTAGATTTTTAGCAATTCAGATAAATTATTGTATTCAGATTTTTGGCCATAATATCCACTAGAAACATGTACTTTAGTCTGTCATTAGGATTAAGAAATGATCAAGTAATAATCAGTGGTAAACAAGCTTTTAATATAGATGATTATGTTAAAGTCTGGATAATATCAAATTCAGTATAAAAGTAAGTGGATCCTAAGTGAACACAAGCAACATCTAGGCGTAATGGAAACGCGCCTAACTTATACATGAAAGGTCACGAGTTCGAGTGCTATGCTGGTCGGTTCAAACACAATTTTTGGTTTTTCTTTTTATTTTTCTCCTGTATGATTGAAATCTGATACCTACCTATAATTGTGCATATATATTTGATTTTGCCTATAACCTAACATACAAAACAATTCTTTTTACATAACTATTTTTAAAACCCATTCCTACAACTGTTTTAAGAATTTAAATTTATATTTTTGCCCAATTTATCAACATGTACACAGGTATTTATGTACATGTCATTACCTTTACCCAGTTTCCAGAAAACTGAGTGAAACAATTGCTAAATGTACTATGCTTTGAAATGCATCTATATTTTCAAGATACAGTCTATCATGATCAACCAATACTTCATTTAGTTGAGGCTGGTTAACTCATGAGTCTTGTATATGCTATACACTAGTTCAAAAACAAGGGAGATACCCTTCATTTCATTCTATCTGAAGCTTTTAGAAAAACATTTTACTTTTCCTAATTCAATTCAGAAATGAATTCAGATTTATTTACAAAGCATTTCAGTAAAAAGAAAATAAAATCCTTTAAGTTTACTTCTTGCTAAATCCAGATTTTAGTTCTAAAACTCAGTGCTCTGTTATGTCTCAAGGTTAACTAATACATAATATAAATTATACAAAACAGTAGCTCAACTACATGTGCATATTTCTCTTCCAAACATTCATATCAATAATTAAAATCATTTCATTGTTTCCCAGTCAGATTTTTCCTTTGAGATTTTAAACCTTAGTGCATAACAATATATTTAACATGATACAACTAGTTCATCTAACCATAATAGAATTCATTACATGACTGGAAGTCTTAGAAACATAATATTTTTCCTGAATACATGCAGATATAATCAATTTAAACTCTTATTGAGACTAGCTAGCATGTTCATTCACTCCTCCATAAAAGCCATAACTTCATTTTTACTTAGTGCCTGGGTTACCTGAAAGAACATAAGTGGCTGCCTCATTTTAAAATGAGACACCCCAGATGCCATGAGCAAACAAGGGTCAGATCTATGATCTGGTATGAATAACATCAATTCATTCATGATATTAAGCAATAGAGAATATAAGGGTACTAACTTGTTATTTAAGCAAATTTCTGCAATCAAATATTTTAACATAGTATAATTAAGTTGATTCAGGTATGATATATTCACTTATCATTCCTTCACTTGCATACATAATCATGCAAACATGATTATCTATTGGCATCAATTTCATTTACTGGAATCATCTTGGTTCCATACCATTCAACCTAAGAAATATCCACATTCCTATTTCTTCATTTACAGGTTGTAATATTCAATTTAAATCCCTGCCTCATCTGCTATTAAGGAATCACTGGGACACATTGCAATGAACTAATTCACATCATTGCACAAAGATCTCAGGGCTTAAACAAACCATGTGCCAACTTGCATACTTCAAATATGACAAGCATTCCAGCAGTCATCTTGGCCTTCCCTTCCCTAGTTTATTTACTAGTGTATTGTCTTAAATCCTAACATCAAATATGCTAAGTGAACATGTCACTGCAAACATGGAAACATCCATAATTTCTTCTAGCATAATTTCCCCTCAGAAATAATCAGACAGTCATTTCCTAAATGGGGTCAATATGTCTTGATCTTAGTAAATATAAGAACATTTTCAACTGTAAAAGAGGCATGGCATGTTATACTGATCTGCAAGCCTTTATGATTGATTCAGATTCAAGATCTGGTTCAATCATAATTTTAGCTTGTGGGTTTTTTTTTTTGATTAAGGGCTCAGCACTTAGAAAATTTCTATTGCACCCTTAACATTTTTCTTTTCAAGCCTCAGCACTTATACCAAGTATAATGCAGCTCCAATCATTTTTATAAGGTTTCCATGCCATAGATCTATAACAGTTGAGAGTATTCTCTATATAATTTTTAAGATCCTAAACTTTAACATTTATGAGTATAAATAAAACAGTATGATACTCATCCAAAGACAAATGTCTCAACCAATCAAAGATCATCAAAATCATCCATATTAAATCATATCAGATTTAAAATAAAACATCCAAAAAGCATTGATGAAATCATATACATCAAAACCAGAAATACATAAATGGCAATATAAAAAGTGGCTGCCTCAACTCAGGTCTTAATGCCATGAACTCAGTGAGATTACTCACCTAAATGTTTCTTCTTATTAATCCAGAAAATTCTTGTTTGAGTGTTTTCTCCTTCCTTTCAATATTTTCTTCTTCTTTTCTTATTTTTATGCAGCTCGGGGTAAAATAATTCTACTGGCTAAACTGCCTATTTATAAGCATTTTTCCTCTAGGGTTTTATTGAAATAGAATTCCATTTCTGTCCTGGCTTAGCATCATGCATTTTTCATTCATATTACCCCGGCCATATTAACCAATTTAAAGGCTGCATTTTCTTTCTTTTACTTTTTCAGAAAATGGCCACTCACTTAGTCATGTCAAAAGTGTGACTATTCTATTTATTTTAATTATTTCTGAAAATCCCCTTTGCTATTTTTGCCTACACAAGCATATTGACTTGTATCACATTTCATGTCATTTTAATGTTATGGTTTCACTTGCTAATATATATATATATGTACTTTTCAGTATTTAAAAATGTATATTTGTATACATATCTTATCTAGGCTTATTTTAATTCCTCTTTTAAATTCAGAAACATATGCACCTATATGTATACAAGTTTACAAATATATATATATATATATATATATATTATTTTCTTTTCTGGGTTTTAAATAAATTTGTTTACTGATCTAAAGTAAAACTTACTTTTCTTATTTTCTAAGATGACCCATAAAATCTCAGAAATCAAATAACCATGTTGCAAAATCATGTTTGTATTGCTCTTTAATTCTTGTTTTAAATCCAAGAAATCTGGAGTTCTTTCTTGTGCCATTTCAGTGTGCACATGCACACATATACTTGCACACTATTTATTCCAGAAATTTCACCATATTTAAATCTAAATATTTCAAAATTAAATCATTTTACAAAAATGATTTTTCACAAAATTTTGGGGTATTACATTCACCCCTCCTTTTAGGAATTGTGTCCTCACAATTTTTCTAACATTTAGTAAGCATCATTTTTCTTTTCTGAAAACTTATCAAATATATGCATAAGCAAACAAATTCAACCATATCAACCATGCATAACAAATAATTTTTCCAGAAGAAAAAAAAAATTACCTTTTAATTTGCAAAAAGCTTAGGATAATCCATTCTAATCTTATCCTCTAACTCCCATGTGCAGTCATTAGGATCACTACTCCACTGGATCTTAACTAGTTTCAAGGTTTTGCTCCTTAATTTCTTTTCTTCCTTGGCTATAATCCCCACTGGTTCTTTTTCATAAACCAAGTCAGGATTTATTTGAATTTTGGTAGGCTTTTCCAAAATGTCTTCCTTATCATGTATCCATTTTCTAAGTTGGGACACATGAAAAACATTATGCATTGCTTTCATCTCCTCTGGTAGTTCTAATTTGTAAGCCAATGAACCAATTCTTTCCAGAATTTTATAGGGTCCAACATACCTTGGTGTAAGCTTACCTTGCTTGCCAAATCTCATGACTTTCTTCATAGGTGAAATCTTGATGAAAACAAAGTCTCCCACTTCATATTCCACTTGCTTTCTCTTCCTATCTGCAAATTTCTTTTGCCTATCTTGAGCTGCTGCTATTCTTTTTCTTATTAACCCAATTTTCTCTGTGGTTTCTTTAACATATTCAGGTCCAAGAATAGCCCTTTCTCCAGCCTCTACCCAGCATATAGGTGATAAACATGGCTTGCCATATAAGGCTTCAAATGGTGCCATCCCTATGGTGCTTTGGTAACTGTTATTGTAGGTGAATTCAGCTAGATGGAGGTGGTCTTCCCAGTTGCCTCCAAAGTCCAGTGTACATGCTCTCAACAAATCCTCTAAGACTTTGTTCACCACCTCAGTTTGACCATCTGATTGTGGATGGTAGGCAGTGCTTAAGCACAATTCACTCCCCATAGCCTCTTGAAAACTTTTCCAAAATCTTGAGGTGAAGATGGTATCCCTATCACTCACAATGGTTTTGGGTATGCCATGCAACCTTACTACCTCTTTCATGAATATTTGAGCCAATTTTGGAGCATTTCTTTCTGTTTTAACTGGGATAAAATGTGCTACCTTAGTTAGCCTATCCACTATTACCCATATACTTGTGTTTCCCTTCTTAGATCTAGGAAGACCATCTATGAAATCCATAGATATATCCTCCCACTTCCACTGTGGTATACTAAGGGGTTGCAATAGTCCTGATGGCCTTTGTGTCTCTGCCTTGACTTGTTGGCAAGTCATGCACCTTGCAACATATCTGGCCACATCTGACTTCATCCCCTTCCACCAAAGATTTCTTTTCAAATTTTGATACATCTTGGTGCTACCTGGGTGTATGGAGTACTTACTCCTATGGTACTCATTTAATATTTCCTCTTTCAATTCTATATTTTCTGGAACACATATCCTATTTTTATTCCTTAAATAACCATTTTTATCAATTTGATAATTTATTACTTCCTCCCCTTTTGATATGAGCATTTTCTTTTCCATCATGTTTAAGTCTTGTTCCTGCATTTGTCCAATCTTAAGAAGTAAATCTGATTGCAGAGATATCATACTTAATTTTCCTTTACCTTTACCTTCTTCAATAGGCATCATTTGTTCCTCACTGTTTTCCTCAATTTCCAAATCAGTAAGTATAGACAAATCCCTAAACTCTTCCATCATCAACATGGCTACCTTGGCATGTTGTCTACTCAAGGCATCTGCAACTTTATTTGCCTTGCCTGGTGTATACAGTATATCTAGGTCATAGGCAGCTAGGAACTCTACCCATCTATGTTGCCTCATGTTCAAATCTTTTTGTGAGAATAAATATTTCAGTGCCTTATGATCAGTGTACAAAATGAATTTGGCACCTAACAAATAATGTCTCCAAAGTTTCAAAGCATACACAACTGCTGCTAGTTCAAGATCATGGGTTGCATACCTGGTTTCATGTGGCTTTAATTGCCTAGATGCATAGGCTACCACCTGGTCTTGCTGCATCAACACAGCCCCTAACCCAGAGCCACTTGCATCAGTGTACACAACCAAATTTTCATTTCCTTCTGGCACTCTCAATACTGGTGCATCAATCAGGGCTTCTTTTATTTTGATAAAAGCTTGCTCACATTTTTCTGTCCATACAAAGGCTTGGTTCTTTCTAGTTAAATTGGTAAGTGGTGATGATATTTTTGAGAAATCTTTTATGAATCTCCTATAATATCCTGCCATCCCCATAAATGATCTAATCTCACTGATGGTGCTAGGCCTTTTCCATGCTTGGATTGCCACTACTTTGTTAGGGTTTACTGATATTCCTTTGGCAGAGATGACATGCCCAAGGAAATGCACTTCTTCTTTCCAAAATGCACATTTTGAAAATTTTGCCTTTAAATCATTTTCCCTTAGTCTTGACAAAACTAAATGCAAATGATTTTTATGCTCTTCCACTGTCTTAGAATAAATCAAAATGTCATCAATAAAAATCAGTACAAACTTGTCTAGATAATCTCTAAATATTCTATTCATCAAATCAACAAAATATGAAGGAGCATTTGTCAAACCAAATGGCATGACCAAAAATTCATATAAGCCATATCTTGTGTTAAATGCAGTATACTTAACACTTGAGTCTTCAACCTTCATTTGATGGAATCCTGATGCTAAGTCTAGCCTAGAAAATATTTTAGCTTCACTGAGTTGGTCAAAGAGATCATCTATTCTAGGCAATGGGTATTTATTCTTGATGGTTACTTTATTTAGTTCTCTGTAATCTATGCACATTCTCAAGGTACCATCATGTTTTCTTACAAACACTACTGGAGAACCCCAGCAAGAATTGCTTGGCCTTATAAATCCCTTGCCTTCTAATTCTTCCAACTGATTTTTCAATTCTTTCAGTTCACTTGGCCCCATTCTATAAGGTTTCTTGATTATTGGACTTGCTCCTGGAATGAGATTAATTTGGAACTCAACTGGTCTGTGGTGTGGAACACCCTTAACTTCCCCAAACACATCCAAGTATTCATTAACTATGGGAATTTCTTCAATGGTTAGTTCACTCAGATCTTTTTCTAAGTCAACTAAATGATACAATTTCCCTTCCTTAGCTATTTCACATAGAACTGTGATTCTCTGGCCTCTAGAATCTTGCAATGATATGGTGGATGAGTCTAAATTAATTATGGCTTTAAATTGCCTTAACCAATCTACCCCCAATATAACTCCTATATTTGGGTAATTTAAAACATATAAATTGGAAATAAAAATATTTCCTCCTATGTTTAACTCCACATCCACACAATTCATGTTCAAAACACTAGAACTCCCTAGGGGACTTTGTACAAGCAATGGGGTTTCAACCAATTTGCAGTTTAATTTTAACACTTTAACTAATTCATAGGAAATCAAAGAGTGTGTTGCTCCAGTATCATATACTACTGGTATGGGTATGGCACAAATGAGTAATGTACCTTCCACTTGGCCATGATTTTCAGCATCAATTTTCACTGCAGATTTGCCTTTTCCTTCCAAAGTTGCCAATTTCCCTTGCTGTTTATTCTCAGGACAGTTCCTCTTCATATGTCCCTCTTTCCCACATAGGTAGCATTTGAAGGCTCCTCCTTTTAACTCTGGGCACCTTGGTTTGATGTGTCCTTCTTTTCCACAATGATGGCAAACCAATTTCTTCTTAGTATCATTGGCTTTAGTATCTTTACTCTTCCTGTTGTCTGCCTCCTCCTTCTTTTTATCATAAGGGTGATATCTTCCCTTATCCTTCTTGTTGTTGCTCTTAAAATTCCTATATTTCTCTCTTTCTTTGTCATGTTGTTCCAGTTTCAAAGCCAGATCAATTACTTGATCAAATGTTCTATCTGCATATGGTAGCATAGCTCTGCTAAGTCCTGGGTTCAGCCCTTTTATATACCTATCATTCTTGGATGCTTCATCTGCCACTAGCATTGCTCCATAATTAGATAGCCCCTCAAACTTTTGAGTGTATTCAGTGACATTCAAAGTTCCTTGCCTAAGTTTGATAAATTCTTCAAGCAAAATGGTCTTGGCTGATGCTGGTACAAATCTTGCCTCCAACATCTCCTTGAACTGATTCCAAGTGATTTCATTTTCATTTCTTCCAGCTATGATCACCTCCCACCAGCTTAAAGCTACCCCTTTCAGTTGTCTAGAAGCTACTTGCCTCTTTCTTTGGTCATCCAACTGCATGTCATTGAAAATCCTATCAAGTGTTCTCAACCATGCTTGAATTTCCATCACACTCTCTGTTCCTTCAAAACTCTTGCCTCCCAAATTGGAATAAGTCTTCAGTAGTTTTGAAAGCTCTTCATGTGGGTTCTCAGGCCTATGCCCAATTCCATCTCTTAAAACCCTCACAAATTCTTGCATATCAAGCATTTGAGGTGCACTGGTTCCTGCATTGTGATGAGATCCTCTTCCTACCATGTTCTGCTAACTAAATTCTGGGTAAATGGTATTAGTATATTATGAGTGCTTCTATAATTTCTAATTTCTTATCTAAATTATTTCATCCAAAACAAACAGACATTATACATTTCTATAATACTTAACAATCAATGCAACCAAGTGCTCTGATACCAACTGAAATGACCCTCCTATTTCCACCCTAATTTCATAAGGATTTTTTTTTTTGCTAAGAGATGATATATAGATATATCATTCATTGCAAATATCTTTTCCAAGGTCATTTTCTTTTTCCAATAAACAAAATATATCCAGGATCAAAATAACTTACCAATATAAATATATCAGTGTATATCTAATAACATACACATACATATGAAGATGTATGTGATCTTCTTATCTAAGTTCAGAGTGTATACTTCATTTTTTTGTACAAGAACATTCTGTTTGATTTAGATTTTTAGCAATTCAGATAAATTATTGTATTCAGATTTTTGGCCATAATATCCACTAGAAACATGTACTTTAGTCTGTCATTAGGATTAAGAAATGATCAAGTAATAATCAGTGGTAAACAAGCTTTTAATATAGATGATTATGTTAAAGTCTGGATAATATCAAATTCAGTATAAAAGTAAGTGGATCCTAAGTGAACACAAGCAACATCTAGGCGTAATGGAAACGCGCCTAACTTATACATGAAAGGTCACGAGTTCGAGTGCTATGCTGGTCGGTTCAAACACAATTTTTGGTTTTTCTTTTTATTTTTCTCCTGTATGATTGAAATCTGATACCTACCTATAATTGTGCATATATATTTGATTTTGCCTATAACCTAACATACAAAACAATTCTTTTTACATAACTATTTTTAAAACCCATTCCTACAACTGTTTTAAGAATTTAAATTTATATTTTTGCCCAATTTATCAACATGTACACAGGTATTTATGTACATGTCATTACCTTTACCCAGTTTCCAGAAAACTGAGTGAAACAATTGCTAAATGTACTATGCTTTGAAATGCATCTATATTTTCAAGATACAGTCTATCATGATCAACCAATACTTCATTTAGTTGAGGCTGGTTAACTCATGAGTCTTGTATATGCTATACACTAGTTCAAAAACAAGGGAGATACCCTTCATTTCATTCTATCTGAAGCTTTTAGAAAAACATTTTACTTTTCCTAATTCAATTCAGAAATGAATTCAGATTTATTTACAAAGCATTTCAGTAAAAAGAAAATAAAATCCTTTAAGTTTACTTCTTGCTAAATCCAGATTTTAGTTCTAAAACTCAGTGCTCTGTTATGTCTCAAGGTTAACTAATACATAATATAAATTATACAAAACAGTAGCTCAACTACATGTGCATATTTCTCTTCCAAACATTCATATCAATAATTAAAATCATTTCATTGTTTCCCAGTCAGATTTTTCCTTTGAGATTTTAAACCTTAGTGCATAACAATATATTTAACATGATACAACTAGTTCATCTAACCATAATAGAATTCATTACATGACTGGAAGTCTTAGAAACATAATATTTTTCCTGAATACATGCAGATATAATCAATTTAAACTCTTATTGAGACTAGCTAGCATGTTCATTCACTCCTCCATAAAAGCCATAACTTCATTTTTACTTAGTGCCTGGGTTACCTGAAAGAACATAAGTGGCTGCCTCATTTTAAAATGAGACACCCCAGATGCCATGAGCAAACAAGGGTCAGATCTATGATCTGGTATGAATAACATCAATTCATTCATGATATTAAGCAATAGAGAATATAAGGGTACTAACTTGTTATTTAAGCAAATTTCTGCAATCAAATATTTTAACATAGTATAATTAAGTTGATTCAGGTATGATATATTCACTTATCATTCCTTCACTTGCATACATAATCATGCAAACATGATTATCTATTGGCATCAATTTCATTTACTGGAATCATCTTGGTTCCATACCATTCAACCTAAGAAATATCCACATTCCTATTTCTTCATTTACAGGTTGTAATATTCAATTTAAATCCCTTCCTCATCTGCTATTAAGGAATCACTGGGACACATTGCAATGAACTAATTCACATCATTGCACAAAGATCTCAGGGCTTAAACAAACCATGTGCCAACTTGCATACTTCAAATATGACAAGCATTCCAGCAGTCATCTTGGCCTTCCCTTCCCTAGTTTATTTACTAGTGTATTGTCTTAAATCCTAACATCAAATATGCTAAGTGAACATGTCACTGCAAACATGGAAACATCCATAATTTCTTCTAGCATAATTTCCCCTCAGAAATAATCAGACAGTCATTTCCTAAATGGGGTCAATATGTCTTGATCTTAGTAAATATAAGAACATTTTCAACTGTAAAAGAGGCATGGCATGTTATACTGATCTGCAAGCCTTTATGATTGATTCAGATTCAAGATCTGGTTCAATCATAATTTTAGCTTGTGGGTTTTTTTTTTGATTAAGGGCTCAGCACTTAGAAAATTTCTATTGCACCCTTAACATTTTTCTTTTCAAGCCTCAGCACTTATACCAAGTATAATGCAGCTCCAATCATTTTTATAAGGTTTCCATGCCATAGATCTATAACAGTTGAGAGTATTCTCTATATAATTTTTAAGATCCTAAACTTTAACATTTATGAGTATAAATAAAACAGTATGATACTCATCCAAAGACAAATGTCTCAACCAATCAAAGATCATCAAAATCATCCATATTAAATCATATCAGATTTAAAATAAAACATCCAAAAAGCATTGATGAAATCATATACATCAAAACCAGAAATACATAAATGGCAATATAAAAAGTGGCTGCCTCAACTCAGGTCTTAATGCCATGAACTCAGTGAGATTACTCACCTAAATGTTTCTTCTTATTAATCCAGAAAATTCTTGTTTGAGTGTTTTCTCCTTCCTTTCAATATTTTCTTCTTCTTTTCTTATTTTTATGCAGCTCGGGGTAAAATAATTCTACTGGCTAAACTGCCTATTTATAAGCATTTTTCCTCTAGGGTTTTATTGAAACAGAATTCCATTTCTGTCCTGGCTTAGCATCATGCATTTTTCATTCATATTACCCCGGCCATATTAACCAATTTAAAGGCTGCATTTTCTTTCTTTTACTTTTTCAGAAAATGGCCACTCACTTAGTCATGTCAAAAGTGTGACTATTCTATTTATTTTAATTATTTCTGAAAATCCCCTTTGCTATTTTTGCCTACACAAGCATATTGACTTGTATCACATTTCATGTCATTTTAATGTTATGGTTTCACTTGCTAATATATATATATGTACTTTTCAGTATTTAAAAATGTATATTTGTATACATATCTTATCTAGGCTTATTTTAATTCCTCTTTTAAATTCAGAAACATATGCACCTATATGTATACAAGTTTACTAATATATATATATATATATATATTATTTTCTTTTCTGGGTTTTAAATAAATTTGTTTACTGATCTAAAGTAAAACTTACTTTTCTTATTTTCTAAGATGACCCATAAAATCTCAGAAATCAAATAACCATGTTGCAAAATCATGTTTGTATTGCTCTTTAATTCTTGTTTTAAATCCAAGAAATCTGGAGTTCTTTCTTGTGCCATTTCAGTGTGCACGTGCACACATATACTTGCACACTATTTATTCCAGAAATTTCACCATATTTAAATCTAAATATTTCAAAATTAAATCATTTTACAAAAATGATTTTTCACAAAATTTTGGGGTATTACACTACCATCCTCCTCTAATATGCTTTCAAAGTTAATCCCTAACCCTACTTTGTGTTCCGTCTTTGGTTGTTGAGAAAATCCTTGATCAGCCCTTGCCTGTTGGTTGTTGGTCCTCCTTGTTTAAGAAGAGGCTTGGGAATGCAGGTTCTTTCAGTCCCAAGCAATATGCTATTGAATTTTCGGACATACCCGTTTAGCCTCCTAAGGAGATAATTGATGCTGGTATCATTTTTTGAATGACTATTTAGTGGGTTTCATTTTAGATGAGGCACCACACTACTTCGTTGTGAAACAACAAGTCCTTGGTATTCGGAAATTGCATTGTAAGGTTAATGTTAGATGTTATAACTAGATGTACCTTTTTAAATTTTCCAACCCTTTGAAAAGAGCCTATGTTTTGGAAATAGACCCTATTATTATTAAGGGTAGAGTGTCTATCATTACTCAGTGGAATCCTTCTGTTGATCTAGCACGTGAGCAAGTTTTTTCAATTCCCATCTAGGTCCATATATCTGATATCCCCTCGATTCTCCAATCGCTTGAGGGGGTAAATTGTATTGCTAACCATATCGGTCAATTAATTTATTTCAAAAACTCAATAGAGAATAGGCAGATGCTCCATTTCATCAAGACTCTTATCAAAATCACCACCTCCACGCAGTTGCTTACCCGTATCCCGAACTCCCTGGATGTTGATAGGGTTGCCTTTGTAGACATTGCATATTAGTGGAAGCCGCCTATTTATGACCATTGTTATTCCTTTGGCCATACTATTGCATCCTATCCCCATTCGGCGGATGTTCCCTGTAAGCTTCCTACTAAGAACACCCTTCCCAAGCCCTCATCTAAATAATGGCAGATCAAGCCCGCGAGGCTTGTTTCATATTCCTCATCCAGAACTCCCCTTCCTTCTGATCCTCTCCTCCCCGTCAATCATGTCGGTGCCCATTTTTCATCGCTACCTTCGCTTGTGCCCTCCTCGGTTGTGATGCCACCCGCTTTGCCATCCACGCCCTCATTTTTCCATGCGGCCTGCCTTGATTCACCATTTTCTCCCACCACTAGTCTGCATTGAAGTTTATCGTGGCTCTCCAATCGAACCCTTCTAGTGCTGAGCTCATTGCTCAAGAGATATGTGACAGGCGAGTCGTAGTTCGCCACTGGTTTACTATGCTAAATCTGAAACTTAGTCTCACCAGGGCAAGTGGCCTGTGTTACCACTCAACATGGAAGGTCTTCTCTAAATGGGTCTATACTGATGATGCGGATAAGCAGGAACTTTATTACCGGCTTATTGATGACGAGCTAGTTCTCTACAATGATGGTAATATGGTGTAAACAATGAAGCGGTATTAGCAGCTCCAAATTGGGATCAAAAACTTATTTTCTCTCCTTGCACTCTAGGATACTGCGCATATATTATTAGCTAGTTCTGTAGATGTGCCCGTGTTTAGATATGATGGTCTTTCGTAGCTTCTTGTTGTTGTTTTCTTGATATATTTGTCTATGTTTTGGATATGTAGTCTTCCTGGCTTCTACTTGTACTTTATTATATTTATTTCGCTGTTGGCCACACATGTTGGCAATTTTTTCTATTCCTATGTTCTATAGCTACTTATGCGCATTGCCTAACACTTGTGTTATTCTATATATTGGTGGGAGATCCACCTTAAAACTCGGGCTACCGGCCAAGTCTTGTTGGCCGCTATATTTTACATATCTATCTAATATATGTCTGCCTGACCTTCGGGTCATACAAACTTTTAATATAAAAAACTAGTATAAAAAATGTAATCGTCCATTCAGTTTGAAAGATGTTAAACTTCCTAGTTTGGATGAGTGGAGATTATAAGTAATATGTGGTGTGCATCTACACTTTATAGTTTGAAAGGCCACTATTTTATAGGTAGATTAATGGAAGATGGGACAAAATTAGCCATTGAAATGTAAAAAAATTGGTGAAGCTAAAAGCTATTTTACACACCATAAAACAAAATGATCCATCCAATAGTACAACAATTAAAATGGTTTATAATGTCCTTTTTAGGAATAAGAAAATGGATAGGGTGGACCGTTCTCAAATACAATACCTCTTAAGCAAGCTTAAGGAAAAAAATTACTTTGAATGGTATTGTAATATCTTAGGTAGAAGTGATGTAATTATTGACATATTTTCGGCTCATCCTATGAGTATAGATTTGTTAAAAATATTTTCACATCTTCATGTTATGGATTGTACGTACAAAACAAATCAAATATCGAATATCATTGTTGGAGATCGTCGGTGTTACATCAACTAATCGAACATTTTGTGCCGATGTTGCATATCTTGTATTCAAACGTGAAAATTACTATATTGGGCCTTAAATCATCTTCAATTGGTAATGATTGCTTGTGATGTAGAAATGTCAAGTGTTATTGTCACGGATAAAGATATAGCATTGATTAATGTCATTAACATTGTTTTTCTCCAAGTAGCCCATATCCTATGCAGGTGGCATATCAAAAAATATTCATTTTTTATTTACGGAAGAGTTACGGGTTTAAAAAAAGAAGTAAAAAACATTTTTTTCAAGATTGGGCTAATTTATATAAGCTTGGAAATATTGAGCAATATAATAATAATCTACAAGATTTGCATGTGAGGTATGATGAGTGCACAATGCATAAAGTAAATAAAATATATTAATGAAAATTGGCTAGAAACATGGAAAGGTCAATATGTGCATGTTTGGGTCGACAATTTTATGCACTTTGGCAACTACACATAAAATAGGTAAAACGCTTACTTGAAGCGAATAGTATCACATGCGATAAGGCAGGATCGTCTGTAATAACAGATAAGACAGCCTCGGGCGACGTTTCAAAGGCTATCTCGGTATATCAAACCCAGAGGTAGTCGAAACTTCAAAGCCTGTATCTTCATTAATAGTTGAACAATCGGAGCCAGTATCTTTAGCAAGGGTCGCAGACTCAAGGTTAGAAACAAGTCAAATGGAGAATGAAGATCAAGGCCTTGGTATAATAGGGGCGGCTTCGCACCTTCTTTCCCGAGCTAGTCTTAGCTAAATAGGCTTGCCGCCCTGTGTCATATGGCCATACATAGTAACAAGGCTCACCTTGATTCAATCATTCTTTAGATTGTCGAATACCCAATTTTGGTTTAGGCAAACTCCAGTATATAGTCGACGAATGCGATTCAACCCCCGGCATATTATATTAATGAAATGCCGACTTTCTCTCCGAATTGACAACCACTGTATTCCAGGTTTTTATTAAATTATTTTATATTTTTTTGTAACAATAAATTAATATCTATTTTCTTTTTAGAGCCGAGGCCACCCATGCTAAATTGAATAAACATTTGGCAATGAGTCAATGCAACTTCGAATGAGCATGAGAGAGTATGCATTCACTGCTAGAACTATCTTTTACTGAATTAAAAGCTTCATTTAAAACAAGTTTATTAAAATCAGCTCATGTCTATCACACAAAAGAATTTAAAATTTTACGTGGTTTTGTTTCACTTGCAACATTGGAGCCGATTCATTCCGAGCTTCTACAAATAAATTCTTACGGAATTGTAGATGATGACTTATGCAGATGTGTTGTTCGTAAGACACATGCACTTCTTGCTTTCATGAAGTAGCAAAACTTGGTCGAAATGTAGAAATACCTTTGGATTTAATTTATATTCATTGGACTGATTGCCTATTATAAATATGGGAGAGAAAAGAGATTATAATATGAAGAAAAGCTTGAAGAAATGTTAAATGAAGTTATGAAATTGGAATTACTACATCAAATGCAAGCTTGCATAAAATAAAAGAAGTTGTTTATCCATAGACGTCAAATCTTGCATCTCTGATTAGCGAAGTCAAAGCCACTGGGAGATCTCATAATAAAATTGATTCGACAAAGAGGTTGCCTTCCACATTTAAGCTAGGTGAATGTTCTTCAACCCAATGTAGCATAGCTAAAATAAGTTGATCCTGGTATTTCGGTAAAAAAAGTTGAGTGTTCATACACCAAAAATACAAATTTAGGTTTGTATGAAAATTGTATACCAAAGAAGTGGAAGCCTTATATCGAAGAAATTGTAGATGTGGATATGGATAGTGATTGTGGATTTAGGTGTGTTGCTTCTTTTTTAGGATTGGGAGAAGCCCGTTGGTGGCAAGTTCATAAAGAACTAATGGAAAAACTTGAAGAACATCAAGAGCTTTATTCCCAAGTGTTTTATGAAAATGGTAGAAGCGCCTATTTGCTAAATGTGCTAAACCATGAAATTGGCGGTGTCAAACCAAGTAAATGGATGATTATGTTCGAGATTGGATACACAGTAACCACTAAATATAATGTTATCGTTTTTTGTACTAGCGAGGGTTTGAGTTTGACTATACCACCATTAAAGGAAATTTTTCATCTCCAACGGAACGTAATGAATTAGAAATTCCTCATGTAAACAATGCTCATTTTGTACTTTTACTTATGATGTAATATTTTTAATTTGTAAAGGCCATCTTACAACCTAATCGTTCGGTACCACCAATCTATATCAAGTGGTTTGATAATCATCATATCGAAGTTGAACAGTTGGAGCATATATTATGAGATAGAAGATAGCAATGGGAAGACATGGAAAATTGTGACAATATGGTTAGATGGGATTAGTTGAATACTCTGTCATTAGTATGACATTCAGCAAATCATATATCACCATATATATGAAAAATAAAATCAATAGTGTGAGGAATCCTGTTGGATCCCTCCAACTTGTTCCCCTACATCGCATACAACATATAATCATAAAATATAAATCAACAGCTTTGAGGTAGGATTCGTATACAAAGGGCCATCTACTCTTACATAGGAACGTAATAGGGTCTCATTCGCTCCAATAGGCGGGAATATATCCAATCCAACTAATAATATTAGTAAATTATCCAACGAGTCAATAACTATTAATAATAAATATCCAAACATCCAATACATAATTTTTATCGACTAAAAATATTTCTAGTTAACCAAAAAGGTGAGATTAACTCACTTTGATTTTTAATAGTCGCTAAACGTTCTGGTTTGGATTAAAATTGAATGGTCGTTTAACTAGCTCCGAGATCGTCCAATCCAACTCCATAACATAGTTCTCGCTGATACGAACGCAACGCAACTTGTTGCGCTCAAAACGGACCTCGTACGAGCAAGTTATGAATTTATAAACATGAGAGATAATTAAAATTAAATTAACTTAATAAATACAGTTTTAAATAGTCAACCTTTTTCCTCACACGCGTCTCCTTTCCAGGTCGAGGCTCGCTTCATTTCCCTTTTTCTACTACTCAATTAATAACTATCTACCTCCTGCACGCCTCCGGAAGCTTATTCGTCAAAGAAGAGAACCTGTGAACCTTAAATCTCAAACTACTCAAAATCAATTGAGTACCCGAGAGTTTAAGGGGAAAACAAAAACTTCGAGTCAGACATAAAGCCTGGTATGAATTGTAATATAACATCTCAATCCTTTTAGACATCTAGTGAGACTATGCTGCTTAGCGGAACAGGTTTTCCCCTCACTAGTACCTTAAAACCTTTATAAAACCATATGCTGTGCTCCTGCATCCATAATGGTTAAAACATACATTTTCGAAATATTATGATGATATGCATACTTGAAAATAATTAGTATTTCCTTTCCCCAGTTTATACTAACACTCTGTCTCAGTTATAGTTCCTAGGGTCACTATTAATCTTTTAGTTTTAATGGGTTTACTAATAACCTTTAAATAATTAAAGAACACCCTGTCCTACTCATAATTTTCATGGAATCACTAAGAACATATAGACTCATGATAGTTAACTTAATTAATTCATGGGTTCCCCTGGATCTATTAGTCATTCCAATAACTAATCACCTTATCCTAGTTTTCATAGGTTGACTAGGAACCTATAGATTTATCCAGTAACTCACTTCACATCCTAGTTTCCATGGGTTGACTAGGAACCTACTGATACTTCCATTAGCAACTTTCTATATCCTAGTTTTCATGGGTTTACTAGGAACCTATTGACTGATGTCAATTCTTAATCCGGATATCGTTTTCATGGGTTCACTACAAACTAATTAGCCCTTGCCAACTGTCCTTAATTCATAGTTTTCATGGGTTTACTATAACCTTTTGGTTTCCACAAATAACTACATTATCATAGTTTTCATGGGTTCACTATGAACCTTTGGGTTACACCAATAACTACTTTATCATAGTTTTCATGGGTTTACTATAAACCTTTTAGTTATCTCCAATAACTACAAAGTTTAGGCATCCTATATTTTTGGTCACCATGACTCCTTGGATGCAATTCTACTCATTAAGGAGTTTAAGTAATTTACATTCACTATTGAGTTAACCTAGCTGGTTCTTCTACCTTTTTTTTTCCAAAATACAGTTATGGGTTATCATGTGAATGTATTCATATTTGAAGAAGCAAAACAACAACTTAACAATACCACTCCTATGGGTTTAAGGTCCTTACGATACGTTTCATAAAACATAGTTAACACCTTTAACTTGTATTTTTATCAAGGCAACACTCCTTCAAAATCACATACTTAAAGTCATTACAAAACTCCTTTATATAAGCCGTCGGTTTTGCTTAAAAATTTAGAGTGTGGGTCTTAAAACCTTTCGACAATGTCAAGAGCTTCTACTTTCAATCCCTTCGAAGGGTTTTAATCATATCTTTTAAAACTAGGCTCCGGCCCTTTTTATACTTTAAAACACTTCTTTCGAAATCTTTCGACCTTGTTAAAGTATCATTAAATAAGAGTGGAAGCATAACTTCGAAACCACTTAAAAGTAAAACTTTCGAAAGCATTGGAAAACCTTTTGAAACCATTGAAACTCAAACCTTTCGAATACATTGAAAATCAAACCCTTAGAATCCATTCAACTCTTAAAACATAAAACTTTGGAAAACTCACTGGGTTCACTTTAAAACATGTGGAAAACCTTCTTTTAAAACCTTTCAACTTCATTGGAAGCAACCTTTTGATTTTGTCGAAAGCTCTGCTTCGAAAGCTTTAAAACATATCATTTAAAACAATAGGCCTCTGCCTTTAAAACAACTCCTTTGAAAGCTTGGCTTATACTTCAATTAAAAAAATAGGGATAAATCATCTAAGTCGAAAGCTTTCTTTTGAAAGCATGGAGAAGCGGCTGGTTTTAAAAACAAGTAAACCTTTCGACTTTGTCAAAAGCAATGACTTGAAAGGTAGAGAAAAGCGGCAGTAACCTTTCGACTTTGTCGGAAAGTTTAAACCTTTATTCTAAGTATTTAACCTGGTCAAAAGCAACCAAGTCGAAAGCTTCTTTTCGAAAGTAAAGTAGGTGTAAGCTTTTGTTTTATAAAACAAACATACCCCAACCTCTTTAGCAACCAACCTTTCGACTAAGTACCCTTCGATCTTGTTCAATTCATTACATACCAAGTAAATTGATACCATATGCATTGATTTGATCTTGTTGAAAGTTATAACCTTTTGACTTTGTCGAAAGGTCTGGGTTGGAAGGTTGATGCCTAAAATGGCTAAAACATGCTAAAAGGATGATTTTCTTGTTTTTAAGTTAAAAGAGATAACTATTCAACTAACCTGCCTTAGTTTGTCAAATCCTCATTGGTCAACAAATACTTTTTAGAAAAATGCTGTCACTAATTTCATAATTAAATAATTATTTTATTTTATAAAATGCACCTTCTCCTTAATTAAATATATAAAACATTTAAGTCTAATACCTTAAATAATTTTATACACTCATCAAAACACTTAGGAAAAATCTAGAAAAATCGCAGAAAACCTACTTTAATATGTTTTCCAACGTATAAGAATTTCAAATCCTAATAATCATTATTTTAGTTGTAAATAATTTATAACCCAATAAATCATTTTCTTCACTAGAAAATTAATATAAAATCCACATTAATTCGGAAAATTATGAAAATTGAAACCCATTTCCAAAATCATGTTTTCTATAACATATAATTTTTCCATGGCAATTAAAAATCATTTCATCTCGGTTTTACCGTAAAACGTGTGTATCTCCTTTTAAACAACCTTATTTAATCCATATAAATCATAAATCAAACATATCATCATGTAGTATATCATAAAAACAGATTTACACTAAAATCCGAAACCATATGACTATAAAACTAAAATAAAGATGTAGATATTATTATCCACCTTAGATTGGATAAGGAAATTGAAGTTTGATTGAGATTGATTTCTTCTAGCTTGAATCCTAAACTTTAAGTTGATTTTCTTTTCTCTTCTTTCTTCCTAAAGGCCGACCTTGCTTCCTTACGGTTATAAATTTTTGTTTTGATATAATAAACGTGTATAACTAAGGAAAATAGTATAAGGGTAGGAAATATGGGCGGCTATTTACCCTAATGCCCTTATGTTTAGTTTCTTAGCCATTTATAAGTTCATTTAGTTAGATAAGCTTAGCCACTTAGTTTATTAATCAACCTCAATCTCCTTATCTACATTATTCTATTTAATTTATTTTAATTAAATCTCCTGAATGATGTTATACAAAAATTAGGGGTGTTACAATCTTCCTTCTTATTCAAATAGAGTTTAAATCAACTTTTGAAATTGTTTCCACTCATTTTAAATTCAATATCCCATTCATTTAAACATTTACAAATATTAAAATTAACAATTTAATTATCAAATAAATTTCTATATTTGAAACTCAAGTTATTTAATTTATAAAATTAACTTTTCAATATTTAAAATCAATTAAATATTCCGAATTTGAATGATTGAACTTCTAGGTCGTTACATCTGATACCCCCAATACCAATGTAATAGTGCATTATAGTAGTACCCAGTCAATTGAGGGAAATCATCGATCTATCAGATGGTAACATGTAGTATGCCTCACAAGTATAGACAAAATATAATATCAATGACAAGCACCATTGTCCAAGTGGATAAGTGATTCGGCTTTGGTGCGAGAGGACACAAGTTCGAAACTTGCGTAGCGTGATTCGAACGTTTATTGACATGTGATATGTTGTCCCAATGACATGTTGTATATAAAGTACCATTTCAAAAAAAATGTAATACCAATATAGATATAAAACATGTGAGGCAATAGCATAATAAAAATGAACCAAAACATCATATCAGAGGGCAACATAAATTCATCAGATTATACAAAGTAGAAAATAATGGTTTATACATATCCATATATCATAAACTCTATAATAAAATTGTCTTTATACAATAATAGTGCCTATAGATCAATAGCACTGCACAACGAAAATAAGAGGTAGCAACTTCACAAAATAGCACATATAAAAGTAGCACAAGCATCTGCTTCATCCTCCACATAGCTACATAAGCTATTGTTATACCTATCTCCCAATCTACCCATTTAAGAGTACTCAAGAATATAGGAAGCAATGTAAATAATCTTGGGTCAAACAACAGTTTGGTACTAGCAATCTATAATCTCAATAGCAGACATAAAAAGTCGATGTCATAATAAAGCAATATAGTATCTAGGTCGTATCTAACCCGTTCTTGCATCCAACAAGTTAACATAATACATTACACCAATAAAGGGATTCTGTCCAAAAGACTATAATATGAACTTGCAATAGCATTTTAGAGAACATTGTTATATGAAATGCAACTAAAAGTAAAGAACTTTAGCGTTTCAATAAACACTGCCAAATTTTTTTACGTATTGTATTGTTTTCTTATGCTATAAAAAATTATGATTTTGCAGTGTATATTTTCTGCTTCCAAAAACTTATCATTTTTTCTTGTAAGATGACCTCCTAATGTGGACTGTAAGAACCTTTGTAATGATTAATAAATGCTGAAAAGATATCATTTTTAGCGTTTTTTATGCCAGCATATTATTTTATAAGGGACTAAAAACGCTACTAAAATTGTAAAACTATAGTAGCATTTTTCGTGTAGTAGTTCTTCTTCATTACCATATGCATTTCACTACTAATCCTCGATGCTATTATATAATGTGCAATCAAGGAACACATTAACAAAAACATAGATTACATTAAACATAACTTTTGCTTAAATTTCTCGCAAGTGCAATTAATAGGCCGATTAGGCAGAGCCTAGCACACTTCAAGCTGGACTAGCACATCTTACCCCAGCCATTACATGCCAGCCCAAAGACGGTATGGCCCAAAGCCAGTCCACATACTCAGCAACCCCCGTGTCTACTATTGGCCTGCTCAGCTCGAGACTACTTCAGCAGCTAACTCACCAGACAAGGCCCGGCTCAAGCATGACCCGTCTCTTGCCCGTCTTCATCATAGTCTACCTTCGACTGATCCCAAAAAGCCTGTCTCACCATTACACAACCAACCTGGCACATCCTTTGCAACTTCATATTTAGCACCAATCAAGTTTCCTCGACAAACTTAAGTAGTAAGCAACCGACCTACTCAAAGCGGCCCACGTCCAATCTAGCTCCAGGCTAATCTGTCTGTTGTCACTCTAAGTCTATTGTTGGGTGACACAACTCAAGGCGGTTTCAACGAACAACCCATTAGGAAAGTCCGACTCAAGCATGACCCATCTTTGGCCTGGCTTCATCACAACCTGCATCGGCATCTTACAATCGGCTTGATATGTCCCTTGCATTTTGGTCACTAGTCCTTAGATATATTCAGATTTCCCTTTATACCGTCAAAAACCAACCGTCTAACTCATCTCGAATGAAGCTATTCCTCCGCTTTGCCACATGGCAAGCAAAACTAACCGACAAGCTGTACAACCGGCTATACTAAGTAATGTAGCAAGTCAGCGAAAAACATACCTACTCCTACAGCATGCAGCATTTAATGCACATCAAATGCAATGCATGCGCATGGTATGGAGGGACAACATACATAATTCTCAACCACACATTCTAGCCTCTCCTTTACAGTTGTCTTCCATTAGCCGGCGCAACCGAATCAATTGTCGAGCATGCTTCCTTCCTGTTTTACTATGCAATCTCAACCATCATCATCTACTATAGTCACTATAAATATCACATGCCATGCTACATCAAAGAGGATGGAAATTAGTTGAATTCTGGTCATTTTCTTAATATCATCTTGTAATTCCTTGTAATTAAAAGAGAGAAATATAGTAAGAGATCTTCATACTAGACATAAGCAAACTTGTCGAATCACTCTATATCCTTAACCCATTTACTTTAATTTACTTGTTTTCTCGCTCATTTTATATTTTAAGCTTAGCGATTAGTAAGTAACATTTTCTTTCACGCGTGCATTAGCCTAATTCCTAAGTTGGCAAATTTATTAGTCAATATTTTAGCGCTAGAAGGAGGGTTTTCGTTAAAAGTTCTAACCTTTCATCACCTTTCTTCCCAACAAAAAATTCTGTTCTAGCATGTTACCATGGACTAAGCTCTTGAAAATGAAATTAACAAATTCAATGATCTTTAAACCAATGGCAATATCATCACTAATGCTGCTTGCCTCGTTCCTAGGCTTAGCAATGAAATGTAGCATAGCGTGTTGCAATAGTTAACAAATTTGGTACTTCGGCTTGCAAAGTGCAAAGTCTAAGGATGTGGTTGGACACTCAGGCTACCGTGAACTTGCTCACACTAGATATAACAACCTTGATTCATGCGCTGTAAATTAAATAAATTTAATTAAAATAGAAATATTTGAATTTGATATTAATAATTAATCGTTTAAAAATAAATTTTTAGTTAATTAAATTCTATTTAATAAAAGACTTATTTTAATAAATTGTATTAAATTTATAAATTCTTTTTAGATAATATATTAAAATGGATAAATTATTTTAATTGAATACAAAGCATTTTTATAAATGTAAATAATTAATGTGACTGAAATAATGGAAAATTATTAAGTGGGCATTGAACTGAATTGAATTCGGCGGTTATCGAAATGTATTCCATATAATGAAGTGTAAATTAATTTAAATCAAATTTCAATTTATTTATAAATAAATGAAGGAATCACTTAAAAGAAAAAGGAAATACGAATAAAGAAGAATAGTTAAAACAAGCCTGAAGTTCATGCCGAAGCCCAATTATAGAATACTCCACTATCTTTGCCTTTACCAAATTATTCCTGAGCCCTACATCAAAAATTTCAGCCCTACTTTGCCAAATTCAAAAATCATGACAAAAAATTTAGAAAAAAAGTCGTGTGCGTATGGGCTAAGATCATCGACTTCAGGAGGTGCAACGTCAGGATCTTATGGCCACGGCTTAGCTAGAAATGCGAGGAGAGGGGCACGATGACTTGGGTTGTGCGCGCATTAAATGAGGTGGTGATAGGAGAAGACGTCACGTGCGACTTAGGACTAAGCAACACAAAGCTTTGGTGACCGATTGTGCGTGACTCCATTAAAGGAACAGTTGATGGAGTTGCTGCTCATGTTGAGGAAAGCGATGGCGGAGGTGTGACAATGGCACGTAGGCTGTGGTTGCTCGTGGTTTGAAGGCAAATCAGAAGCGAGTGGTGCATGCGCCGATTATGAGCGATCAAGAGGCTCGGGTTTTGGGCAGCAATGGTTCAAGATTTAACGAAGGCAGAGTAGTCGCTATTTTGGTAGCTTGAGCATCGTTTGATGAGTTATTCTTGTGACTCATAACTATGTTCTAGTCTTTATTTTCTATAGTTTTCATTGATTGCTCGTTAATGTATTTTTTTATGAATTTGATTGGACGAAATTGGATGCATTGATTGTTGGTTGTCTAAGTTGAATACCCATTACCTTATTGTGGTGAAATATCTATGAATTGGGTAAAATAGAATTGCTTATCTCTAACTGATTATTGTTGTGACGAGATCACATTTTTTGGTCGACTGTTGTTGTGATGAGATCACATTAGTCATTGATTTGGAAGATAATAAATGGATTGAATTATGAAGCTTTAATAAAATAAAATGTTTTGGATATAAATGGTGAAATTTTGGAATGAGTTTCAATTATCATTGAAAAATATTATTAATAATAGAAAACATCATAAAGTTGTATTTTTTTGTATTTGTTTAAATAAGCGGATTGTGAATATATTTTTATTTATCTAAGATTATATAAGTATTTGAAGGATTTTTATAAAAGTAATAAAAAAATTAGACTATAAGGTGATAAGTTTACGTTTATGGGAGTTTAATAAATTTAAAGTTTTATAAAATAATATTTTTGGAATAAAGAAGATTTGAATGTGATTTATTCATTATGTAGAAATTACTATCAACAAAAATCTATTTTAAATTTCGTTAAGTATAATTTTGGAAGTATTATCTTTGGTATTTAATTATCTTAAACATAGGGAAATTTTGAAATTTGTATACAAATAAATAATGTAAATCAATTTGAATGACAAATATTGGAAGATTTTATATAAAGGAGAATTTTAATTTGATTATATTTTTTACTTTGTTTTAAATGGCATGGATGTAAATAAGAGTTTTGAAACAAAAATTTGTGAAATTTTATATTTCGCTTTTAGGAAATATTTAAAATTGAAAATCTTTATTGGGAAAGCTGGATTTTGTAAATTTGTTATTTAAAGAAAATTTTAAAATTTTAGAACTTCACCGGTATGATTATTTTTGATTTTTAAAGAAGAAATTTCAAAGTTATGAATTGTTTCTAAAAAGGAGATATTAAGGGATTTGGAACTGAATGAAGTTTACTTTAAAGATTTCCCTATAATTAAATAAGATATTGAGAAATACTTATTTTCTAAACTATAAAAGGATTATAGGGAAAATAATTATAATTTTATAATTTGATTTTCTTTCAATTGAATATTGAAACTGTTTTGAAGATTATGAGAAAATTATATTTAAAATCCCCTTCAGAATCAATGAATAATAGCATTATATGTTTTGATTTATTTCTATTGCTATATAACGAGGAATTAAAATAAACGAAGTTATAGTACCTTCTGGTACTGGACTTTTGGTAACGTTTCTCTGGTTATTCTTTGGACTTATATTATATAGAATAATTGTGCGAGGCTGAGTGCAATTTATGAGCATTCAATAAACAAGCGAGTAACTTCAGGTGGTATGGGACACTTAAACTAGTATTTATTCGATTACTTTTTGTAAGTTGATGTCACTCTAACAGGGTCGAGTATAAGAGGTATTATATTCATGATGATGCACATTGAGAGTGTGTAGGTTGAGAGCCATAAAGGTGTATATTTATTGTGTGTTCTCCTATTATACATCGAGAGTAAGTCAAAATGGCTAGTACCCATCCTAGCTGCCTTATTGCAGGGTCGCCCCCCAAATCTGTGACACCTTTGATGTATATGGCTGAGAGCCATGACTAAAAGCCACTACCTCTGTGTCACATTGGCCAATAGTCTCTTACCATTAGGGGCACTTGCAGGGTCATGAATAATGCATAGGGTAATCTTGTACTTGATGGATACTGGGTCACGATGGTCATTAAGGTAACCAAGACTATAGGAGTAGTGCTGAGAGCGTGTGAGGAAGTCTCTTGGAACAAGCTGAGAGCTGTTAGTCTCCTGTCTAGTTATTATTGATGAGATATCATGAGATATTATAGACACCTACTTATTCACCTATATGAGACCATTGGGTTTACGACTAAAAGCTGATCTGATCATTTGTCGAGACTAATCCCAAAATGGATGTGTATGATGGTTAGAGCACATAGGACCGAGAGTCCGATGATTATCCACGGTACTGAGAGTTGAGTGGACTAGTAGAGGTCTGTGAGAGTGTATGATTATTTCATTGGATGAGAGCCAAGTAGATTACTATGAGCTTGAAGGTCTAGATGATTATTATTTTGTTATCGATCTCTTAATTATTTATGAAGAGTCTATGCAGTTGTGTAACCCTATACACATCCATTATATAGCTACAAAGGATAGCTAGAGATGCATAGAGTAGGAATTGGACCCTGTGTATATCTTATACATGGTTATTTGAGAGATGAACTTGGCTACCATGGGTAGCAATATTTATATTTTATGTATATTTGATTTGCGTGATATATTATATGTTATATACATATATCGAGTAAGTTGGACCCTGAGTATGTCTACATTATGATTATGCAAGAGATAATCTAGGGCATTGCCAAGAGCATGTCTTGTATTGTTGAAGAGTTCCATATTTTATGATAGTTAGATTATGGTTGTTTCCTACTTGATTATATGTCTGTTTGATGTGTTGATCGAATTTACTTAGAAATGGGTTATCTTTTACGTGCATGGTTTTGAGATATGTTATCATTTGAGATATGCATGTGCCACTTGCGTTGCACTTGCTTATACCATGCCAATTGTTATTTTATATTAACATCTATGTTCTAGACATGGTCTGACCTGTGCGTTATCTATATAATACCCGGGTCCGTCCGTGACATTTCAGGTTCTGGGATAAGATGACCAATTTGTAGAGGTTGGGCATAGATAGAGGATAGAGTATTTGTATATAGTCTGTATATTTGTACCCTTGCACATGCGTTTATTGATGAGATGTATAGTTTGGACATGTTATGTATATATTTGATGATAGTGGACATTTGACTATTTTGTAGACCCACTTGGACTCATGTATATTAATTATTATATATTATCGCTATGTTCATGACTCTATAATCTTTGTGATTTATTATACATTGTGTGTTGTTTTATCTTGGAGACACACGTGTTTATTGCTTTGTGCCGAAACTGTGTACGTACATGTGAGTTGTTTATCATTTTGGAGATACGTTCCAGTGTTAGCTCCAGGGAATATTCACGTTTGTACCCCATACAACATCGTTCTCCGTATTATCTGATAGTATTACCCAGTAATACTCTTGGATAAATGGGTATAGAGGTGGGACTTTACACTAGTTCCTCCTACAATCAACCTAGTTAACCTACCCGCTCACCAACTTGCCCTTTCCGATGCCTACTACGATGCCCCTACTCTAGTGACTGAAATATTAGAGGGAGTTTACCATCTGATCACTCAGATCAATTGACATGAAAGGAACGATCTCTCATATACTCTACTTTGGGTCAACACGGAACGTTGGGTCTGCCTCCTCTCTATTTAAGATGTATTAAGTGGTTGGGGTTTTTGGGTAGTGAAACGGTCAGAGATATGTGTGGATAGACATATACATATATAGTTATACCTTGGAGGAGGTTAGGAATGTCGTACGTATACGCAGGACTTAGCGGATTAGCCGTAAGTAATAGACATAACACTTAAATGGAAATCAATCGACATAAATTAATGGTATGGGTGAAGTATGTAATTTTCCAATCACTAGAACGTTGTTCTGACCCTCTCCTCTTAACCCATGGGATAGATTTAGAGAGAGACAAGATACTGGAGCAAGATGGGAATAGTAGATGGAGAGGTCTTCATATTCATGCTCGGTGCTGACAATGCAATTAGACATCTAAGGAATAATATTCATTTCAAGGTAGTAGCCTTAGTCAGTATGTATGTTCTATTATAGTTTTCAATTTCACTGTGATTTTATATTGATCGCTCTCTAATACGCTTGTGTTTATTACAGGTTACCAAAACCAATAATCTATACCCTACTAGACTTGAGTTTCGATTTAGTCAAAATTTGGACCCATTAAGTGCAGGTTGTTACAATCCTTAAACGTCTTATAACTTGAACCATTTTTGTTGACTAATATTTTAGCCTACCTCAGAATGAAACTAATGTGTTATAATGAGCAATGGTTACTTACTAATCAATATGCTTAAAATGGAAAACGAGGAGTTAAATATGCAATTGAAAGGTAAATAACACAAGATAAGCCTACTTTTTTAGATTTTAATGTTAAGCAAAGTTAAGTACTTTTCAAACAAGTAATTAAACAAATAACAACTTAGCCACTAAGCAATTCCTAACCTATTTTTGAACCTTTGTTTATACTTTAAAACCTTCTTAGAAATGATATATATATATATATACATATGTATGTATGTAAGTATGTATGTATGTATGTATATGTATGTAAGTAATGTATTATAAAACTATATATTTAATAAAACAATTTAAAAGATATTATATTACATAAGATACTTATACTTTAATAAAATTATTAACACATTTTCTAAGAACTATATATACTTAAAAATACTTTTAAAATGCTTTAAAGTACTTATAATAGGTTTTAAAAAACTCATTAAAAATATTGCTTTAAAATAATAAGTTTATAAAATATTTAAAAACTTCAAAAAACCATGTTTTGCTTATTTTTAAAATAAACCATCTTCTTTAAAAATTCATAACTAATTCCTAAAAATTCATAAAAATCTCAAACCATGTTTAAAGTTCTCTAGTATGAGTTAATAAACACTTGTAAAAAGAATTAAATGAAAAACTTAAACTTAAAGGCCTTTCCGAACATTTCAAGCTCAAAAACAAAGGCTAAACGAGGCAGTTTTGCATAAGTGGAAGTTTGGCCACTTCTCGATATGTTACCCAAATTACTAATATTCAAATTTTTTATGGAAGTAAGAATGCATAATAAACATCACAAATATGGCAAGAATCCTCTAAGGATCTCTCTACAAAGTTCTTTAGAAATTGTCGAATACAAGGCAATTCCTAAGTGCATCTATAGCGGCTACCACTATAAGAGTACTTTCAAATTCAAGTCCATTCTAAACCAAAGTTCAACTACAACCTATGTGCTTTGTTTCAAGGCTATTATACAAGTCATGTAAATCCATTCTAGTCCATTCCAAGTCCATGCTTATGGATTACATATGCCATTTGCTTTCAAATAAAAAATCGAATAAATACATATTACAACATATATCAATATCCATTCAGTCACAAAGAAATAATCAATCATAAACACATATACACGATATATTTCCATTCAATGATGAGCTAGCTCACCTTTAAGCAAGCAAAAAAGGAAGATCTAGCTTCGTACTTCCTACCTCAACCTTGCTAACACTTTATTCCAGCATTCACCTTGCCCAGCACTAGCCCTAAGCCCAAATACCCATAAATAGCTCGTGTCCTTCAAGAGTAGAGGGAGATTGGCTTCACTTCTTCAAGATATAAGTTTCTAAAAGGTGTTGTGATGTTTTCCTAAGGCTCTGGTCCAAGTTTGAGTTGATTTGGATATGTCTTAAAATTAATTTCTTTATGAAGTTATGTAGTGAAAGATATGAAAAGAGTTGATTTTATTTGGTTAATTTGCAACAGTGATTCAAAGGCATGTGCACATCTTATATAGGCTTCAAGTGGGTATTGCCTACCCTTTCCTTCACCCTCCCCCTACCCATCGTGCCATAGAAGGCACACCCCTCCACATGCCCATCACTTCTCCTTTACACCTCATTTCTAACACTACAAGAAAACCTACCTTTGGTTGCAATTATTGGCAGCGTTTGTAGTGTAAGTGCAACAAATACTACATTTTCCATTTTTTTTCTTTAATTTTAGGGTTGCCGCCTTACTTTACATCGATACAAAACTTGTCACGATTTTTCCTCCTATTTCCCTCCATGGCCTTCTTTTTCCCTCCACTGGTAAATTTTTTCCCTCTTTCAACAAAATTTCCCTCCTCTCCCTCATTTCAGTTGTCCTATCCACTGCCGCACCTTCGCCGCATGCTACTTTAAACCAGGTAATCGCTGTTCACGCCCTCCGCTTCGTCCACTTCGTCTCCCCTTCGCTTTGTTCATGCCCTGAATCTACAAATCAGGTAATCGCTTTTACATATGGAATTATGTGATTATTATGCCGAACAGCAGAAGCAGCGCTATATATATAAAGAAAAAGAAAGAGAGAGCCAGTTCTTTTTAAAGAGAGAGAAAATCACAAAACCCTAGAAATTGCAACTGGAGTTCGCAAGTTTCTAACTTTTTTGATGAAAAGGTCAGATCTGAAGGCAGATCTTTAATCTGAAATCAATCTGTTAGTTTGGTTCTGGTTCTTAGCTTATGTTTGTTATCTTGTGCTGGATTTCGAAATTTGCGATTGTTTGAGGGGTTCAGTCGAAGAAGGAAGTAGATTATTTTACAATTCTTTAGGGACAATTTGAATATTTGCGCTGGAGCGATTAGGTGTAGCGGGAAGCATGTCCTCCTTGAGTAGGGAACTTGTCTTCCTCATACTCCAGTTTTTGGATGAGGAGAAATTCAAAGAGACTGTTCATAAGTAAGTTTTACAGCATAGACTGTTTATTTGTTGTTTCGACTTGTTTTATGTAGATAAATAAATTTGCCAGTATATTGGATGACTTGTTTAGCAAATAGCAGGTTACAACCGAAGTGAAAAAAATAAAATAAAATAAAAACAAAATTTTCTAAAATAAGAAAGTGCATAAGTTAAAGGGAATTGATTACTGTCTTGATATACTGAGTGGTCTAGCTATAAGTTGTTATTATCATGCATATAAATATGTCAATTTAGGATGATGAACATAAATTTCCAAAATAAACATTCAGTAAATTGAAAAAAAATGTAAATTTAATGCTTGAAAGTTTTAGTAGTCCCTGTGTGTCATATGCTTGGAAGTTTCGTGTATATTATCAGTGTAGTAATTATTTCCAAATTGTTAGGGTACTTGAGCATTTAAAGAAATCATTATTCAATCATTGAACATTTTAACCATAAACTGTTACGTACAAAAGTTTAAAGGCATCTATGATGATAGATTTCAAATACATCCAGCATAGGATAAGAACTTGGCTTTAAGGGCTTAGGATGTGATAATTGGGTATTGGTCAACATCTACGGATCAAAACCTTTCAGCATTTCTTGAACCATTTTCAGGACAATTGTGATAATTGTCAAAGATCACTAGCTTAGCACTTAATCCTTCGGATGTTAATAAGTAGTGGGAATCAGATATTGTAGACCAATTTTCAAGCGACCAAACTGCCAGTTGGGAAACTGTGGATACCAATATTATTATTGTTATTGTGTGTGTATATATATGTATGTATATATATGTGTGTGTTTATATATAATATATGTGTTTATATATAATATATATATATATAATATAAAATCATTAACCCACAATTGTAGAATTTATTTTAGTCTGAAATAGGTGAAAAAGTCACAATGTTCTGGCTTACGTAACCCGTCTTTGGCAACAATATAATACCCATTGCTCAGTTTAATGTTAGGAAAACAATTTGTGAAATTTGGTGTTTATAGGTTGGAACAGGAATCATGATTCTACTTCAACATGAAGTATTTTGAGGATCAAATTCAGGCAGGAGAGTGGGATGAAGTTGAAAAATATCTCGGAGGGTTCACAAAGGTCGAGGATAAAAGATATTCCATGAAACTATTTTTTGAAATCAGGAAGCAGAAATATCTTGAAGCTCTTGATAGGTGTTTCTCTATTTTGGGTTTATGAGGTATGTTATTTATCGGGCAATAGCAGCATTGATTTGATCATGTGGTTACTTTTTGTTTGGTTCAGGCATGACAGAGCCAAAGCAGTGGAAATACTCTTAATATAGTCATTTTTGGTTGTACCCTTATTCTAGTCTTGTGTTATTGTAGTTGCATTTCTGAAACACCCAAGAACTCCTACTAGTGCCCCAGGTATGGATTATCAGACAGCTGATTCTGAACACTTGATGAAAAGGATGCGTTCTGGCCAAAATGATGAGGTATCGTACATTAAGAAACTGGTGTTCAATTATTTACTATTTAGTATATTGTTTTGATCAAACATATTCCTATAGGTTTCATTTTCTGGTTCCACTCATGCACATACTTCCTATTCCCAAGATGACCTTCCCAAAACAGTAGTATGAACACTAAATCAAGGTTCTAATGTAATGAGCTTGAATTTCCATCCTCAGCACCAAACATATCTTTTAGGTATTTGATTGTGCGCTTTAATTTTCCTTGCCACTTTAACCCTGATGTGAAATGTTATAACCACTATTTTTTCTGCTGCAGTTGGAACTAATGTTGGTGATATTGGAATTTAGGAAGTTGGATCTCGAGAAAGGATAGCACATAAGAGCTTTAAAGTTTGGAATCCACACTCTTGTACAGTGCCTTTACAGGTACTTTTCACTTTTACGCTACCTGTTCATGCCAGCTTAATGCGATCTTTTCTTCCCTCTATATTTCCTTCCTTATGTATACATGCAAGAGTAAAATAATATAATTGTAGGCAACACTTATGAAAGATGCCGCGATATCTGTCAATCGATGTTTATGGAGTCTTGATGGATCTGTAATAGGTACTTAATAAAAAATTCTTAATTTATATTAGAGAATTTCTTTTCTGTGATATATAATTCTGCTTCATACACAAAAATTTGTAAAACTTAAATTATTTTTTTGGATCTTGTATAGGTGTTGCGTTTTCTAAGCATCTTGTTCAGACATATGCTTATATTCACAATGGAGAACTAAAAAAACAATTAGAGGTGTTTATATCTTTCCCCTAATCAATATGTACAAAATGTAAAGAATATTGATATATCTAAAGCTATTATTTACAGATTTCATTTTCCCGCCACTTGTAAAGTGTCTTCTGCAACTTCGAGTTAGTCGTCTCCGGTACTACCTAAGGTAATATTTCCCGCCACCTGTAAAGTGTCTTCTGTAACTATAGGCAAGTCATACACATTGAAAGCTGCTTTTGTTAAGTTGAAGTGTCTTCTGCAATAAGTTGAAGCGTCTTCTGTACTTATTAAGTTAAGTTGAAATGTCTTCTGCACCTGTAAAGTGTCTTCTGCAACTGTAGGCAACTTTGATGTAGAAATAATAATACTATTGTAATTTTTGCTGTTAGATTTTGCAGTTGGTTCACCTTTAATATATACTTGCATATGCAGTTGGTGCTGCAGACATTGTGCATTTATACTGATCCGAATTCAAATAGTTATGTACAGTCGCATAGAACGTGTTTATCTGCAGAGCCACAACAATTGATACACTTGAAACTAAAACTTAAATAAACCGTTTTTCCTAAAACTGTCTACTCAGATTAATCATTATGTCATTACACATGTATTACACAAATGTAGTTATACAAGAGGGCTAACACAAATAAATGGAAGTAACTGACACTACAGTTGTTGCCTAATACAGTTACGACAATGTGAATTTAGGGAATATTTTTGTTTTAGAGAACCCAATTGATAGAAAACGACAAGGGTAAAGAAAATTTTACATTTCAATTAGTGGATGGATGCATCATCGATGGATTACGGATGTTCCAGATACTTTTTCATATTTTATAAGATTTAACTTGACCATAGTACTGAATACACAATCTGCCCATAGTACTGAATACACAATCTGCACATAGAATGAAATCCAGTCAGACTTCTAACCCAGTTTTGATCTGAATATCTGTGTAAATTGAAAATTGTGTATTCGTTGGGGAACTATATAGGATGCATATAAAAATAGAACAATTTTTGTTAATATGTGTTAATATAGAATATCGAGTTATAGATTACATGATTTTCATATATACATATATATATATACATATATATATACATATATACATATATATATACATATATATACATATATATATATATTGTTGATTGTTAAACTCGTTTGCAGGTAATTAGCTATTTCGAAGCGAAGACTGTCGACAACAAAGAACTATTGGTAATCAAGCAACGAACATGAATTTAATTGTTATATATGTTGTCGTATTTTGTTAGTACCATTTGTGGAAACTTGTCTATGAATGCTTGTAGTATGTGACTTATTTTGTTTAAAAACTACTATCGAATTGATTATGGATATTATATTTGGTTGTAAGATTAGCATGTTTTTGCAATTATTTGAATATGATGATCATATGATTGATTGTTTGTATATGCTACAGTTGCATTTTAAAAACGCTACTGAAAATCAAAAAAAGAATATAAACAAAAAATGAAGACTTATGGTAGCGTTTTTTTAACCCTACAGAAAAAACCTATAGCTGCATTTAAAAGTGACTTTTGGTAGCGTTTTTTAAATCCTATGGAAAATACCTATAGTTGCATTTAAAAGTGACTTTTGGTAGCGTTTACTACAATGCAACAAAAAGTTTAAGACTTTTAGTTGCATGTCGTATAGCAGCGTTCTCTAAAACGCTACCATAAGTTATGGTAGCGTTTTTTCAACGCTACTAAAAGTCTTTTCTGGTGTAGTGTAAGTGAATGACCAAACTACCATTACACATAAATATCTCTTATCCTTTAGAAGCTTCTAGGAGGTTCTAATTACTATATGATGAAAAATGTGTGAATTATATCGATTAAAAAATTGTTTATCGATAAACCAATTTTCAGTCACATTATCGATATTTCTTCGAAGAATATATTTTTGTAGAAATTTTTTAGAAACAAGTTTCTTATCATTTTCATTATTTAAAAAATGTTTAACAAGGTTATAAAATCATATTTATAACACTTAACTATCTTTTCAAAACGTTACGATCAAAGACGAAGAGTTCGAATTTACGGGTCACTACATACTGATTGTATCATATAGGCTAGTAGTCTATTACCATTAGGGGCACTTGTAGGGTCATAACCAATGCATAGTGTAGTCTTTCACTTGATGGATATTGGGTCATAATTGCCGTCACGGAAACTAAGATTGTAGGAGTAGCACCGAGAGCATGTGAGGACGACTTTTGGAGCAGATTAAGAGTTGTCACCTCTCCTCTGGTTATTATTGATAAGATGCATGAGATGCTATAGACACTTACTTATGCACCTATATGAGATCACCGTGTTTACGAATGAGAGCCGATCAGATAATTTGTTTAGACCGATGCCGAAATAGATATTTATGATGCCGAAAGCACATAGGACTGAGAGCCCGATGATTATCGACAATACTGAGAGTTGAGTGGATTGGTAAAGGTCTGAAAGACCGTATGATTATTCCATTACCCGATAGCCAATTCGATTAATATAAGGTTGAATGTCTTGATGATTATAATATGGTTATCGATCTCTTGAATTATTTATAATGCCGAGAGTATATGAAGTTGTGTAACCCCATACACATTGGTTATACTGTTATCGAGGATAGCTTGAGGTGTTGAAAGCATGGAGTTAGACCCTATAGCCATCTTTTATATGGTTATATGATGGATGACATGTAAGTTTGATTTGGGTGATTATTATTTGTTATATATAATATATATAGAGTGAGACGAACCCCAGGCATGTTACTTTACGATTATATGCTTGTTTGATGTGTGGATCGACTTTTATGTAGAGATGGGTTATCTTTTGTATGCATGGAGATATGTTGACGTTTGAGTAATGCACGTTCCACTCATGTTATACTTGTTTTTGCCATGCTAATTGTTATCTTATACCAGAATCTACATTCTAGACATAGTCTGACCTACGTGTTATTTATATAATACTCTGGTCAGTCCAAGATATTTCAGGTTCAGGGACAAGTTGACCAGTTTATGGATGTTAGGCATAGATGGAGGATATAGTATTTGTAGTTTGTATATTTGTATCTACATATCTTCATGTATTATCAAGATGTATATATTGGACATGTTATGTATGATGATAGTCGGCGTTTGACTATTTTAGTAGACCGACTCTTATATATTTTATATTATATGTTCATGGCATCAATTACTTTGTGATCAATACGATTGATTTTATATTGTGTATTTTTCTATCCTAGAAACACGCTTGTATATTGCTGTGTTGATAACGAGTCCGTATAAGTGAGTAGTTTATGATTTTTGAAATACGTGCTAGTGTTAGCCCAAGAGAATATTCACATACGAAAGTCCAATATCATCTCATTCTTTATATTATCAGACAACATTACCTAACAACCCTCTTTGGTAGTTGGGTATAGGGGTGGGGTATTACATATCAGCTTGGTTGGATTTTGTGAGTCTAACTATGCTGCTGATTTAGATCGAAGGAAGTTAAGCTCAGTTTATGTATTCACACTTGAAGGGCAACTATTAGTTGGAGAGCGAGGTTGCAGACGATAGTTGCTTTGTTTACTGCAGAGGCAGAGCTGATAGGTGTTATTAAAGCTGCTAAGGAGGTATTCTACTTGAAGCGATTGTTGTATGATTTGTGCTTCATATATGATGGAGTTATGGAGAATTACGATAATAAAAGCGCAATTCACTTAGCTGAAAATCTAACTATCAGCTCGAGGACAAAGCATATAAAGGTAGGAGAGTCTTTTTTTGTCTCGATGAATGAAGAGAAGCTAGTTCATCTTTACAAGGTTCACACGGAGGAGAATGCAGTAGATATATTTACAAAGTCTTTGCCTGTTGTAAAATTCAAGCATTGCCCAAACTTGATCCGCTTATTGAAGTTCTAGGTGCTACATGGTGGCACGTGGGGAGAGTAAGTCGGTGGATGGAGATGTTCGTTTTCATTATGGAGATTGATAGGTTCTACATGAAGAGGGTACCTTAAAACTTTGTTTTAGGGTATGACCTTTTTGAAGTTCGTTGACAAATTACAATGGGTGATGCCCATTCCAAAGCTCATTAAGAAAGTATCCATGGTGTCTTGTCCAAGATTTTCTTGGAGTATGAGGATGTAGGTGGAGTTTGTAAGGTTGTATGGAAATATAGTATCAAGGTGGAAACAGTTACATTTTGGTGATGCAATATTTCCAAATTAACAAAGATTTTAAAGATATTTTGAGTCAATTACCTTTTTTAATGTATTAAAGTAGGCAATGAATTATCAACTTGAGAGGAAATTATTTTTGAAGATGGAAGTAATCAATCAATTCCCTAAGTAGCCGATTAAAGAATACATTTTATCACGCGCACACATATTTGGGAAAACCGGAAAAATCAAATAGATAAATGTTTCCTATATGAATTAGAGAGTTTATGAGGTATTAATTTATTACCATAAATCAATTACTTCAACCCTAAGTAATAATAACCTTTATATAAAGGTGGTCATTCTTTAGAGAATGGATAATCCTCTAAAGTAGTATTTCTTCATATTCTTCTTCTTAGCCACCATTATCAGTCTTGTAATTTTCTTTTCTTAAAAAGTAATAAAATATCCTCTTCTAAAAGTGGATGTACATTATCTTGCGATAATAGAACCACTATAAATCATATGTACGATTTTCTTTTATGTTTGTGCACCAGTGATCTGTGATCTATGCATGCATATTTTGGAATATTAATTTTTTATTTGTTTTACCTCATCATCAATAGGATCCTATTATTTCTGTTGCATTTTTGGTTGTTAATCCAAATTTCCCCTTACATTTTAACGATATAGTAGTGAACAAAATCCAATCAAAACATGAACTTAGGCAATGCGACCCTTTGTCATTTCCTTTGTTTAATCCATCCGCTGATATTTTTGCTAGGATTGTCAAGCTTCTGCTTGTAATGGGTTTTTAGACAATGTAGGAAATGAGAATACGAGAAATAGCCTCTTAGTTTTCTAGTTTGCGGATGATATCATGCTCTTTACATCTCATTTATCTAGGCACAATATAGCGCTTAAGTTTATTTTATACAGTTTTGAGTTACTCTCTGGATTAAAGATTAATTTTGATAAAGGTTCCTTGCTAGTATTAAGTAATTAGTTTTGATAAAGGTTCCTTACTATTATTTAGTGATATAGATAAGAAAGAGAGTCAAGTCGCTTATACGTGGAACTGTAAAATTATGAAATTCCGCACAGAATATTTAGGATTTTGATAAGGGCAATTAAACTCAAACATGATGACTTGTTAATTATAGTTGATAAAATTAATAAAAGATTATCCAACTAGAATGGAAAATTCTTATCGAGGGCGGGTAGGATAGTTTTTACAAATTCTGTTTTATCAGTAGTACTCATATATTGAATGTCGTTTTATTGCTTTCTAAAATAGGTAATTGATAAAATAGATTAAACTAGGAAAGATCTTTTATGGAGCTTGGACAATTGAAATAGTAGTTCAAAGTGTCTAGTTAAATAGAAAATGGCATTTAAATCTAATGTGGAAAAAGGGTTAGGAGTTATTAATTTACATAATTTAAATACGTTTTTCTAGGAAATAACTTTGGAAATATAATGATAATAACAAAAATTTAGATTGGAAAGAAATAATATCAAATCAATGGTATGATGGTACATATAGTCTACACCATATCTCTACTAATAATACAAATAATATTTCTCATTTTTGGAAATCGATAATTAAAAGTTTTGAAATTTACAAGTTAGGAATTAACAATATAGTACATTCGAAAAATAACACTTGATTCTACCACGATTAGATATCAATGTAATCACCTGCACCCAATGGGCCTGAATTTTTGCTAAATCGAATACCTAAATCCACTAAAACACGAATCATTGGTTTGGTATCCTACAAATAAAAAAAAGAATGCATATTGAAGCTCTAGCGAAATAACTTACAGTAGAATATTTAAAATAATACATCATATAAATACTAATCAGGATTTGACACTTCCAACATCAAGTGTCCTTGTCAGCACCAAATATGTCAAGCAATAGTACTTGTCCTTCTAACTATCATGTGGGCTGTAATGAGGAGGGGGTTAGAACAACATTCTGGTAACTGGTAAATTATACATCTTATACATAACACTATCTTATGCTGATTGTTCGCTATTTCATGTTATGTCTGCTTACATTTTATTAGTCGTCTCGACTCCATATCCACGTACGAACCATTCCCATCTACCTTCCGTAGATTTATCTCAATATATATATCTATGTGTATATATTCCCTTGGTCCTTAGATAGAACTAGATACTACCCCGCTAGTACCTTTTGTTCAGCACCCCCTCAGGATCCATCATCCTCGTCTTGTCATGATCTTGATACCGTATAACTCGAGGAAGTCCTATAGTGCTTACTGAATGCCTTTCGTACATTTCTCCGTACTCTTTCTGATGGCCTTTTATACATTTCGCCATATCCTCTTTTCGGATTTTCTACATTGTCTGCTTCCTAACGTGGACTCGGTTCCACTAACCACCTCGTCCACGCTTTGAAGGAATCTCATTATGGGTTAACTAGCCTTGCCCTATCAAACAAACTAGCAAACAAATGTGGCGGTGTACGATCCAACATGTTCAACCATGGTAGGCTATAGACAAAGACCCGCTAGGTGTAACCCTGTCCTTCCCATTGACCGCTCAAGACCGGTGACGTTCTCGTCCTATGACAGTCCTACCTTTAGATTTGGTGCCAACACCCACTGCATAGTGCATGATCCCGCTCATCATCCATTTAGATTGCCTAGTGAAATCAAGGCAATGCTCTCCTCTAAAAAATTTGAAGCAGACTACTCTATCCTAAGGGTACCCCTTCATCTATATGCAAATGTATACTCTCTGCAGGTCTTATGGTTGGACATGTCCTATATCAGTATAATGTTACATAATAGTTGATAGCTCCTTATGGTAGGAAAATTTTGTTGTGTAACCCTACCGATCTTGCATTCCAACATACTCTAATGACCTTCATCATTCTATTTGTATAGTTTATACATTAAATTATAATAATTCACACCCGTCATAAACAGATATTCGAGGCTACTTATATATTTATCTCTTGCACACACATATATAAATATTCTCATTCTTACATTCTGTTACTTTCATTGCGTCTACGATTCTTATAGTTTTCCCCTAGGTTTTTGTCTTATTATGGTTTTACTTTTCTTCTTCAAGTTCATTTACCGCTTCTTTTTATCAGGTTCTTAATATTGTTTCCAATTCATTTATCAGTTCTATCTTCCATTGTTATTCCTATATTATTCTCTACTTCTTCTTGCCTATTTCCCGTACTTTCTTTTCTTTTTTTCCATCTTATTGGTATTCTTATTTCATTCACATCTTAATATTCGAATTTTAAAGTTTATTATATTTTAATACATTGGAACTAAATTTCTATCATATAAATGTTGACACAGTAAATTTTCATATCTTATCCAAAGAAGAGATGTATGTGTGGTGTTTGTAATTACAAGAAATTATTCTTTTATTTTTTGAAATAGACGGTACAAAATACGGTAATTATACCGATTTTGTACATCCTTTTCTTTTTATATACATACATACATATGTATGTATGTATGTATTCCTTGTCATTTCAAACGTCACACTTTTACTTATTTTAAACTTGATAATTTATAGGAATCTACTTGCAACAATATAAATTCCAACGGACTAAAATATCAATAAGACCAAAAATCAAAACAAACTTTATTTTTAATTTAATTCATAATCCGTCGAAAAAATATGAGCACCTAATCATTGCGTAGTACATTAAGATTTCATCAAATTCACATCCGACGTATAAATATAAATTTCTAATCATTACATAGCACATTAATATTTCATCAAATTCATTTTTGTCGTATAAATACCAATTCTAATCATTACGCAATTCATTTTTATCTTACATATACAATTTCCAAACTTGTGTTCACAACAAGAAAGTATTTGATTCATCAGTTATAGATTATATAGGCAAGTTTAAATCTCAATATTTCATTTAACAAGAATTTACTTATAAATTAAATTCAATTTCTCAATCATATAGAAATAGATCTGCAAGGATATAATCTAGTATTATATAAAAACATATAATATTCTCGCTCACCTTTTCATGCGCTCCCAAAGCTCTATATCTAATCCATGTTATCTGTATTTCAACTTCTGACTCCCTATTTGGATTTCAATATAACATTTACATATAGATCTATTAGAATTTGGATAAAGAGAAGAGATTTAGATTAATTTATTAATTAAAACCAGATTCATAGTTTACCTCTGATGTAACGACTTGGTTTGAACCTATTTTGCAATTCTATCATCTTCTATTCTTCTTCAAAGTGTATACTTGCAAATTAAATCTATTTCTATGAAATCTAGAATTTTGGAGGAGAAGAGAAAGTGACAGAGCTTCTACGCTCAATTATGAGTTGGAAGTGAAGTCCTAGGTCTATATTTATAGAGGTTCAAACCAGTGCTAACCGTCGGGTCAAACCATTTCAGATCCGGGCCATAAGGCCAAAATTTACTACAGCCAAAACCATACCACAGGTCGACTGCTCAATAGTTTAGGTCGACCGCTTGTGGTCGACCTTTGTCCTCCATGGGTCGACCACTCAATGGTCTATAGGTCAACCGCTTATGGTCGACCTATGCCCTCCATGGGTCAACCTATGTAGTGTAATTTTGGTTAATTTCGAATGATTTCGAACGTTATTTGATTTGCTTGATTTATTTCCTCTGTTAACCAATGAAAGTTATCTCATTCTCTAATTACAATCCTTATCGGCAAAGTCACTGTTAAGTTTAACAGTTTTTCAATTAACTTTAATTAATTAATGTTCAATTTATTTTTATTATCATATTTACATATATAATTATTTTCGATGCTAAAACTTCAAACGTTAATAATTTTTCCATTTGAACTCCAATCGGAAAACATTATATATGAAAGTTGATTAGAAAATTGCCATGAATACAATAGTGCAAGTTTCGTAGCTAAATTCTGACATTTGCAAAAATTATTTCACCATTTAATATTAATTAATTAATTTCTTTTTAATTAATTAACGTAAAAACGTGGGGTGTTACATTCTCCTCCCTAAAAGAATTTCGTCCCCAAAATTCTTCAAGGGTTGGATCATGTAACCTATCACACATCCATTCTAAACTAACAAATCAAGAATGTGCAAACAATTTTGCAACAAATTGTGTACGATGCATAGTGTATCCCAATATATATGATATGCAAACCGAAAAATTCTAAATTGGCCCCTCCTATATGAATGCATCTCTTAAAATAGTTTCTGAAAATATGGTGCAAACATCCTAAATATATTGGTAGTTCTACATGTATGCAACTTTTAAAAACAAAAAACTTGCTTTTACATCCAAAATTTTCCCACACTTCTACGAATAGAAGTATAGTTCAACCAATTTTGCATCCAATCCTCGCCATCCAAAACCTTAGCACGCAATTGCTAACATCCAAGTTTTTGAAAAATCTAGTTTTATAAACCTATTTTCTTATGCTAGAAAAGGGTCTACATGGAAAATTCCATATTTCCATCCTTCTCTTATGTGCTCATTTTTCCTGCATCTTGAAATTTACTCTTTTGCCCCCAATCCTTTTCCAACATTTCCAAGTACATTTATCATAAGTCAATTTCTTTTTAAGTTTTTTAAACAGGGTTTACTTCAATATAACTTTTAGGCTATTAACAAGAAATGGAGAAAGTGATTCCCTAGTTATAACGACCTTCTCTCTCGTTTCTTCTCCAGCATAGTAAAATCCTTACTAACCAACCTATCAACTATTCCCCAACATCAAGTATGCAGCATCTCCAAAATTTGAAAATTTCTTTCCTTTTAATTCAAAAAATATTTTTATATTACTTTCTAAAATATTCATAAAAATTTAAACTTTAGAACCTTTCGAAACATTTTGTAGAGATATTTTTTATTTTTCAAAAGCACATCTCAAGGAACCGAGGTTTAATCAACAATCCAATGTCCATAGCGGACTTCTCTTAATCTACATGGTAACCTTTTAAGTTTCAAAAACTTTTTTTTTATAATAGCAACCAGGTTCAATTATAAATTCCAACCTTTGAGATACAGGGACATCAATTCGTGGCTACTCAACATTCCTCCCCGTCCTCCACTAGTTGAAATTTATCAATCTTATTCCATTTTCGTTTTAGTAGTATTTAAATAAATTTTCTTAATTTATTTCTTAACTTGCAGTCTCTACGATCTTCTTTTCTTTTGCATTAGCTGGCTATCTTTTCTGAAATTTTCTTATCTTTATTGTTTTTCCATAACGTTGAGGTCCACCTTGAAAACCAAACAAAAGGAACATTTCCTATAATATGGTACGCGATTTTACCCCCAATAACGATAACTAATGCATACAACCAAACCTAAATAGAACAACTACATGAAGTTTGTCACAACATCAACCAACACTAATGATGTTGTGACCCTATCACTTCATACTCAAATTTAATGGACCTTCCAACATGTCATCCTTCCGCAATCCTTATATCTTAACTTTATTTTATTACTTCTGATGAATAAGGTTTATATATTTCTTCCATCAACATTTCCGATTATGAAATAAATGATGCCTCCCCACACTATCATGGGAAGAAAATACAAACTATGCCCGTCTTGAATAACCCATTCGTAATTTGCCTTGGTAGAATAACTTCTCCACCTTTTATCTTGCCTTTCTTAACTGGATTTTACCAATGTCCTCTATGTGTACTAACCATCTCCTTTTAACCCAAATCTTTTAACGGTTTTCCCAAATCTTAATGCTTACATTCTTTATACATGATCCTTTATACGAGCATTTCCTAGCACTCGTAGAAGCATACTTTAATACCATTTACCATTCCCTTATGGGTTCTTATTAGGGCTTGCAAACACGACTAACAAAATATTCCTAGGTTCTCTCTAATTTTTTTTACACTCTATGGGGATCCCTTTTTATTACTCCATGAGAAATCATTGCTATCTTTCTCGTAGCCTTATCCTCTTCCCATCTTTCCTAGGCACTGATTCCTATCTACTCCATATTTAAAATCTTGGTTTGGTCTTTACATTTTTTTCAAAAATTAGAAACTTCTAAATTATGAAACGCTTAATGCCAAAACCTTTGTCTTTAAACGGACAACTTAAAACTCTTTATTAAATTCAACAATATTTTGTTTTAAGCATTTAAAATTTAATTTTTGATTTTGAATTTAACTTATTCATTAAACTTAAGAGAGAAATGTTAACAAAACTTAATTAAAAGTTTCTTCCATTTTTTTTTCAAATCAACCTTTTATTTTTAAAGATCTTTTTAACTTTTAGTTCCTAAAAATTGGAAACTTTTTTTCAAGCTATTTGTTAAGTTTTTATTTCAAAAACTTATTCGTTATACCAAACCATTCTTTTCTAAAAATGCATTTGGCTATTTTTCCAAAACATCTTTTATAAATTTTAAACAATAATACTAAGGAGATATGAACAACTCTCACTGTTGACCCAAAAAATGGACCAACACCCTGGTTTGGTTTTGAAAGCACCAGCCCTGTCTTTACAGGACAATATCACAGATCACAGATATAGAAAAGAAGCGGTAAAATAAAATAGATAGAGGATTTTTATAGTGGTTCGGCTGTTAACGAAGCCTACGTCCACTTTATAGTTTTATTATAAGCTGATTGCTATTACAAAAGCTGTTTGATTACAAAGCTTTGGCAAATTTCTAGCTAGATTGGATCTCTAGAGTTAGAATCCATTGGAGAATCACGGTGTATTCCTTCTGAGATCGTTGTGAGGGAGGTTGGAAGTGAAGAATAATCCCAACAGAGCTTCAGCAATCAGTTTCTGGAAGATCCTCTTTATGTTGCAGGTGGCATGCTATTTATAGAGGTTGGAGGGTTTCTAGGCCAAGCCCATCCTTATCAACTCTCGGATTGACTACATGCAACCCAGGAGGTTCCAACTCGCGAAATGAACCAACACCATAGGCCGATAGCAACCCATAAACTTGGTTCATTTCATGAGCCAAGTTTTTCCTCCTTCCTTCATTTTCCATAACTCGTTTGTTTGAGGCTTTAAGGAGGTGCATGGGTTGCTGACGATCCGGCCACATAGGACTATCCTGGTTTTTGAAATTGGAGATGTTTTCATAGACATTCATTGTTGTCGTCATTTGTCGATGGCAAGTTACTAGCTGCTTACGTTCAAATACTTGTTGGGCTGCAGGGATGCTGGTCTCTTGGCTTCATTGACTCCAATCATCGCCTTAGCTGTATAGCTTGGCCCTCGTCGATCTCTAGTCGTAACTTCTCTGGTTATTTTCTGAACCATCCAGCCAATACTTAAGGTTGTCTTATTTTCTGTTGGTATCTGCTGGGTTGAAAACCCGAATAACATTTGCCCCCCAGAGTATGTCTTCGTTGTAAACAAGGCATGCTCTGAAAGTTATCGTTTTCGGCATCCGTCTGCTGATAAGTTATCGTCTTCAGCATCTGTCTGTTGATTTTCAAGTGATTGCATTAGAGCTCTACGCATATATTAGCGTCATCGGTTGACTTCCCCTGATTCTGGTTGCCTTTACTCGTCATAATTTATCATGTTTCCGCTTGTAGCTTTCAGGCATGCCTTAGAATGAGGAACAGTTGTAATCGATCGGGTTTGAGACGATTAGGTACGGCCTTCTTCCTTTATACATATACGTGCATCATCATTTTCCAATTTCATTTTATATTATATATTATTATTATTATTATTTTGATGATGGGTCGCTGGTGACCCATGGGCAATAGGTCGCTAGCGAACTAACTGAATAAAGCTTCAAGGTCGGGTCGCACGCGACCCATGGTGGGTCGGGTTGCATGCGACCCGATTGCTTAGCGAAATAATTCGCTGTTTTCTCTGCATACTTATACCTGAGCGAATGCCATGCCCTTCATTCGACCCAAGAAACTACCATCTCTCCAAGCGATCGAGCCTTCCAGTGATTCAACCAGCGATTCAAATCAAGAGGTCCAGCGATTCATCCTACTTTTCTCGATCCATTCGCCATCGCCGATCCATCATCTTGTTCAAGCTTAATCCCTATCCGACATATCACCTTGTTTGAGTTTAAGCCCCTACCAATCCATCATTTTGTTGCATCCGAGCCGATCCATTGTCTTGTTGCAGCCGACCTTCCACTAGCTCGCCCACGACCTGATTTGCTGCTCGCCAGGCTTAATTTGTGATTCTTCTTGTTCCATTAAACCAATTTGAGGTGGGTTTGCTTGGTTGAACTGTTTGCCGCATTGGTATGATGGTTTAACACCCAGTTTTAGCTCGTGATGCTGACTACAAGATTTTGTGCTGATTGTGGTTCTTTGGAGGCAGATAGGAAATCGGCTCTTGAGTCGTCTCTTGGAATGACATTCAGGCTTTGGCCCAAGGCTTGACATGTTTTGCTATCTTCATCTATCGAGCCAAAATCAGCCTCGTTTTACCTATTGCATGCTTGGTGTCCCTACAATGAGAAGAGTTTTCCATGTCGCTTCGAACGACGGATCCGTTATTTATCATAGACCGATGAAGGTTAAGTGCACAAGCAGTGTAATTAAAAGTAGAAAGCGAAATTTCACGAGAAGTTCTTCTCTCCTTCCACTGCGAGCGAACTATCTACACAAGATAGGATGTTTGCAGCACTTCGGACACCGAGATTACCCAACATAGATAGCACACTGCACTTGCCCCAGTGCACACTTGAAATCCGACGCGCTAATCTCAAGTTCGTGTCGCCTCGGAGTTCAAGTGTGATAGGGGGAACTCACGAAAATAAGATAGATCTGCCAATAGAGTTACCTAACCTTTTACTGACGTGAGTTCTGTCATATAGAATGAAACAACCATCCACACGCCGCATGCCGAGTGGGCGAAGTCCGACGCTTTCCGAAGCTGAATCATCATCCACCTTGCAAACCGAGTTTGGTCAACTAGTTCCGATTGGGCCCATTGTTGATTGCACACCTCCCAACTTTCGAGTCCTACTCAACCCGCCTGAAAAAGCTCCGTCGGTGGTCTCCGCCAAGGTCCTCCATAATATATGTTTACAACACGGATTCCCGAAGAGGACGTGCGCCTGCTGGAGAAAGATGAGTTTGCTCACATGCCTCCCCCAGGGTTCACAGCTTGTCATCGATATATGTGTTTGAATGGAGCCGTGCCCCCTTTAATGATTTCCTTCGCGAGATGCTCTCGAACTTGGGGATTGCCCCATTTCAGCTCAATCCGAATGGTTATGCCATCCTCACTTGCCTGCACATCCTTTTTATGCAGACATTCCGTCGCGCTCAGAGTTTCGACGAGTTTCGGTACTACTTGGCTTTCAAGAGGAGAGATGATTGTCCCTCTATGATCATAATCGAGGCCCAACGGAATCGAAAGATCGTCTTGCATCTGCAAAGCAACTTATCGCAATTTAAGACGCAGTACTTCTTCATTAGGTGCCGCGAGGGATTTAATCATCGATGGACGACATGGGGTAAGTTTTCTCATTCTCCGCTTGCTGAGCTTTGAAGTCATGTGACAGAGTTTCTAACTGATTGTGTGCTCTTTGTAGTTATCCCAAGGCCAAACAGAGACGTGGCTCTTAACGAGATCTGTCAAGCTTTAAAGGCCAATGACGCCGAGGAGCGGTGCGTTAGAGTTTTGCTTACTGACGAGAATTTGCGCTAATCCGGACTGTCAGTTCCGGGCAGATCCGTCGCTCCGATTGAAGTTCCCTCTCCCAGCCAAGCCAGAGTTCATGCAAGGCCTTCTTCTTCTTCACATGATTCTGATGAGGGCCATGAAATAGGCGGCACCTTCGAAAGCCCGCCCGACGAGACTCAGGAGGAGGATACCACGGTCGGTTTAAGTGGTTCTGCTAGAATGCCTCCAATCTAGGAGGAACCGGAAGTCGAGTCCACGCGCAGAGAAGGGAAAGTTGTGATGGACTCAGAGAAGGAGGAGGGGGAGTTTGAAAGCAGCAGTGGTGAAACATAGCCAGTGATTACTTTTTGTCAGAATCCGAAGGTGAAGATTCAAAGTCATGTGACGAGACACTGGGCATGAGTCCCGTTCTTCCGGATTCACCCCCTTCCAACACTGATGATAAAGACAAGGCCTCGGAGGCTGGCAAGCATCAAGATTATCATGACAAGGCTATCGGGACGGATCTTGGAGATATCAGCGATGTATTCATCGACTTCGACGCCCTTATGAAGGACGACTTAAAATTCGACGTGACGCCGTCCTGTTTAGGCGATATTGCACCATCTATTAGCCCAACTCTACCTGTGACAACCGAAGCCAGTCTTATTCCCCTTCCAATAGTTGTTCGCTCCAATTTGTGACGACGCCTTAGGCCCATATTAGGAATGCACGACATGACACACTAGGATTGCACTTATACTTATTTTTCATTCTCTCGTATGCTTTCTAAATTCCTTACGTGTTTATGAAGTTTTTCATGTATACTTTATTCCAGGTATGACGAGTGGGCGTGGTCTTTATGACGACTTTGAGGATTATACCGTTCACAACGGTACCGAAGCGTTCCTTCAGCCACCACCATGTTCGGGAGACGGAAGACGAATATAGGCGAAGGAAAGAACTTGAGGCAGACGCTCACCGCCAGGAGGAGAGAGATAAGTTCCGTTCGCACTGAGGCAGGTATGAGAAAAGACGGTCTCATGATGAAAGGGAAGTGTCATCGAAGAAGCTAAAGTTTGATCACCGCTCCCATCCTTCCGAGCCCGTTCTGAAGCATACTTCGGTGGGACAAGAGGCTCTTGTTTTTTCTACCCCCATTCCGCCTCCAGCGCATGTTTCATCTTCTTTTATTGTTATTGTTGCCTCTGGCACTTCTCATCCCCACCGGAGACCGGCCTACATTCTTCCCGCAGGCTCGCCTAAGCTTGAGGCGGCTCTTCCGAGTTGGTTCCTAAGAGGAGTTAAGTTTGATATGGATATTCACCCCGCTTGTAGGGACTCTTATATGTCGCGCCTCTAAGGTATTCAAGATGATTTGGAGTAGGGCGAGAAGTAGGAGAAGCTCTATAAACAACTAGCAGACACCAACAGGAATAACTATTAGGAGATCCTCTCTATTGAAGCTGAAAAGGATGATTTGAAAAGGCGTTAACCAATCGGGATGCTAAAATTAAGCAATTGGAGGAGGAGAAAGAGGCAGTGCTTCGGGACAGCAAGAGGACTGCCAGCTTAATGAAGGAGATGAAAAATGCGCACGAGAGGGCCGGAATTGTTTGGAGAGATGAAATCAAGAAGGTTCACGTGGAAGAAGCTAAATTGAAGGAAGATGTGGTCACTTGCAACGCTATTATTGAAGCTCAAAGGAAGACAATTGCCGACCACAATCTGATTGTCGAGGGGCATAATAAAACAATTTCCGATCAAGGTGAGACAATTAAAATTTGCAAAGGACAATTGCAAAATTACAGGCTCAGGTCGCACAACTCGGTGCCGGCAAAGCTGCTGTTGAGATAGAGAAGGTTGCGTGACAGCAAATTATCTGGAGCTCCAGCATACTTTTGACCGAAAGATGGAGAAACTAGACGCGACGATCCTGAATTTTTACGTCAACTCCATACTGCATCAGGGGATCCTTTGTTATCTTGGCCCAAAGTTTCCACGCACTCTTTCCCTCGTTTGGGAGGAAATACTGTCTTGTTTTGCCGAGAATGGTGGCATATATTCAGATCAGGAGTTGCGGGATGCCTATCTCAATGAGGAATCCAAGAAGGCACTGCTTGAAGGCCAAGAAATTCTTCAAGTTGAATTGGAGATGGAAACTGCCGAAGCGGTTCCGATAGTTGCCAACGATGTGCCTGCCAAGTCTTTAATCTCTGATGCGAGCGAACCTTTGGGACAGCTCCAGGATCAACCAATGAGCTCGGGGCTCGATGTCGTTCCTCATGTGGTGGAGCCTTCCAAAGAAGGCGAAGGAGATAAGTTCGAGGTTGCGTTCACGACCCTTCCTCCGGTGCAGGTAACGCTCATGCCTCTTCCGAATTCGGGGGCCTCCATCTTACGCCACAGGAGCAAGAGAAGTTTAATGCTTTTCTTTCTGATCTTATAGGTCCATCTACTCTTCCTGTTGGCATGCCAGTTACTTCGGCGCTTGTGCATGCTGCTATCTTTACATCTTCTAAAATTGTATCCATTTCTGCTCTTGTCCCTATATCTACACCCAGCTCACAACTGGGACCAAAGGCCGAGAAGATTGAGGCGCTTCATGGCCTGGATGATACCTCGGCATCCCTGGAAGGTGATACGACTGCCGCTGAGGCCAAGGAGCAGGAGACACAGACGGAGCAACCATAAAAGACTCCACACGACTTGGTTCCTGTTAAGAAGGAGAGAGTGAAGGCGGTTAAGGCCTCAAAGAGTTCCCGGAAGTTGAGAAAACGTAAGTGGACGGGAAGCTCTTCTGGAAAACATTCGGAGGAGGAGGGGATCGCTACAGAGATACAGGTTGACATTACTAGCAGCAACACCTCTCCGGAAAAGAAGCAAAAGCTACCAACCAGAGGTGGGAAAGGAAGTGATGGCAAAAAGCGTTGATTGGCCGGTACAAGGATGGACTGTGTTTTGTCATATAGCTTGTGGGAAGCTTGACTTGTTGTGTTTCTTTTTGAGTTCTTATGCCCAAGTGCAGAGTCTGAACTTTGTGTCTTGGTTATAGAGTCTGTAATTTTTCTTTGTTGGCCGCTGTTGTGTGGGTACGACCCCACATTTTGATTCTATGTTCATAAGATTTCAAGCAATACAATGGTATTTTGACTTTATTTTCGTCTATCTTTTCATATATACTCTGTGTGCATGTGTATGTTTCAGTTCATACTTTGCTAGTTCCAGGGTCATGGCCGAAGTCCTTCATTCGAAGTGATAGAATTTTGATAATTTTCAAAACTACTTAATCTTGTTTAGAAATCCATAAAGCTTCAATGATTTCCAAAAGTTGGAAATTTTGCTTAGGAAGTTATACTTTTCCTTAGGATCCTTGTTAACTTTTGAGATAGAACTTGAGAATTTATTGTTGTTTGGGGTGACAGGGCTTGTGGACTCTTTGCATTCAAGTGATTCTGTCTTCGTACAGATATGTGCCCCCCAGTTCATAGGGTTGTTCACTCCAAACAAACATCAAGTATTCAACGTTTCCGAGCAACACGAGAACTTTCAGCTCGAGTGCGCGGCTTTTGGGGTTCCTTGGCACTACCTATCTTTGGGCAGCGCGAGGAGTTGGAATTTGGGGTTCCTCGACGTTTCCTATCTTCGGGCAACGCGAGAAACTTGAATCTGGAGTTCCCCGGCGTTGCTTGTCTTTGGGAAACACAAGAAACTTGAATCTAGAGTTCCCCGACGTTGCCCTTCTATGGGCAACGCGAGGAACTTGAATTTGAAGTTCATCGATGTTGCCTATCTCCGGGCAACGCAAGAAACTTGAGTTTGGAGTTCCTTGGCGTTGCCTATCTCCGAGCAACGCGAGAAACTTGAATGTGGAGTTCCTCGGCGTTGCCTATCTCCGGGAAATGCGAGAAACTTGATTTTGGAGTTCCTTGGCGTTGCCTATCTCCGGACAACGCGAGAAACTTGAATGTGGAGTTCCTCGGCGTTGCCTATCTCCGGGAAACGGGAGGAACTTGAATTTGGAGTTCCTCGGCGTTGCCTATCTCCGAGCAACGTGAGAAACTTGAATATGGAGTTCCTCGGCGTTGCCTATCTCCGGGCAACGTGAGAAACTTGAGTTTGGAGTTCCTTGGCGTTGCCTATCTCCGGGCAACGTGAGAAACTTGAATCTGGAGTTCCTCGGTGTTGCCTATCTCCGGGCAACGCGAGAAACTTGAGTCTGGAGTTCCTCGGCATTACCTATCTTCGGGTAATGCGAGGAACATGAATCAGGAGTTCCTCGGCGTTGCCTATCTCCGGGAAACGGTGAGAAACTTGAGTTTGGAGTTCCTCGGTCTTGAGTTTGGAGTTCCTCGGCGTTGCCTATCTCCGGGCAATGTGAGAAATTTGAATATGGAATTCCTTGACGTTGCCTATCTCCGGACAACACGAGGAACTTGAATTTGGAGTTCTTCGGCGTTGCCTATCTCCGGGCAACACGAGAAACTTGAGTTTGGAGTTCCTCGGCATTGCCTATCTCCGGGCAATGTGAGAAACTTGAGTTTGGAGTTCCTCAGCGTTGCCTATCTCCGGGCAACGCGAGAAACTTGAATCTGGAGTTCCTCAGTGTTGCCTATCTCCGGGCAACGCGAGAAACTTGAATATAGAGTTCCTCGGTGTTGCCTATCTTCTGGCAACGCGAGAAACTTGAGTCTGGAGTTCCTCGGCGTTGCCTGTCTCCGGGAAAGGCGAGGAACATGAATCAGGAGTTCCTCGACGTTGCCTATCTCCGAGCAACGGTGAGAAACTTGACTTTGGAGTTCCTCGGTCTTGAGTTCGGAGTTCCTCGGCGTTGCCTATCTCCGGGCAACGCGAGAAACTTGAATATGGAGTTCCTCGGCGTTGCCTATATCCGGACAACACGAAGAACTTGAATTCGGAGTTCCTCGGCATTTCCTATCTCCGGGCAACGTGAGAAACTTGAGTTTGGACTTCCTCGGCATTGCCTATCTCCGGGCAATGCTAGAAACTTGAATGTAGAGTTCCTCGGTGTTGCCTATCTTCGGGCAATGCGAGGAACTTGAATTTGGAGTTCTTTTGCGTTGCCTATCTCCGAGAAATGCGAGAAACTTGAGTTTGGAGTTCCTCGCCATTGCCTATCTTCGGGCAACGCGAGAAACTTGAATGTAGAGTTCCTCGGTGTTGCCTATCTCCGGACAACGCGAGAAACTTGAGTTTGGAGTTCCTCAGCATTACCTATCTCCGGGCAACGCGAGAAACTTGAATATGGATTTTTTTTGGCGTCGCCTGTTTCTAGGCGATGCGAGAAACTTGAGTTCGTGGCCTTATTTTTCAGAGGGCCAGGATCGGGTTCCGCCGATCCAACGGTTTGAGTCAGTTTACTTCCGCCGGCTGGTCGGGTAATTATTATGAACACAGTTTGGATGATTCAAAAAGCAAATTTTATTAAGAAAAGCATGGTAGATTCTTCGCCTATTTACAACGCCACCGGCATTTCCATAATGGCTTATTTGCTGAAAATTAGAAAATACATAAAGTTACTTTTAAATGAAATATCGGCGGAGCGATTCGCTGTTCTAGGCTCTGGGAATTGCAATCCCGTCGATGGTCGTCGGCTTGAAGGTTCCGTTGTTTGTACCAAAAATGGGCACAACACTCTTCGGAAGTTTTTTAAGAGATAAAAGTGAAGAAAGAAAATTAAAACTGAGGATTATCTAACAAAAACTCCAAATAACAGAAAGTAAATTGCACAGAAGACCACAATTTAGAGTGGTTCGGCGTTTCGCCTACGTCCACTATGAAGTTTGATGATTTTATTGCTCGGTACTTGAAGATTACAATTTCTTATAATGTAGTAAAACTGATTTTATGATCAAAGTCTGAATCTAAGGTAGCAGTGGTGATTTGGAGTAAATCTGGTAGAGTCTGGGCGCTCTTTAGCTCTTAAAATTGTCCGAACCCTTTTCTGAATGACCAGGGGCTCTATTTATAGCTGTGGGAGGCTGAAATTTCACCTAAATTTCCGGAGACCACTTCTGGCACGTGAGGGGGCCCACGCGCCCGTCTTTAGGAAATCTGGGCCCACTTTGGGATCGATTCGAAGTCCATTCGAATCGATCAAGATAACGTCCAATCGAGCTGAAATCTGGTGTGGACATTCTTCAACATGCGTATAAGCTTCTGTGAAAATTTCATAGCATTTGGACTTATAGATCTCGAGATATGATCGATGTAAGTTGGGTTGTGATCGATACGAAGCAATTTCGAATCGATCGAGATTTGATCCGATGGAGCTGAAATTTGGCATGAACATTCCTCAGGTCACATGTAGGCTCCTCTGAAAATTTCATAGCATTTGGACTTATAGATCTCGAGATATGATCGATGCAAGTTGGGTTGTGATCGATACGAAGCAATTTCGAATCGATCAAGATTTGATCCGATGGAGCTAAAATTTGGCATGAACATTCCTTAGGTTGCCAGTCAGCTCCTGTCCAAATTTGGTGGCATTTGGACTTGTAGATCTCCAGTTATGATCGATGCAAGTTTGGATTTCTCAGCCGTGATCCATCAATATCTGGAGCATATGAACTCCGATTGACTTGAAATTCGGAATGTTGGCTCTCATAGCTTTGCTTGTCATGTCATATCAATTTTAGCTCGATCCAGACTCGGAAACAATTCGTCGATATCCATAGTGAGCCTGCGTATAACCGATCTCCAAGACGAACTGTCATTGATTTCTAGTCAAGTTCTTGGTGTCACGGCCTTGCCAAAAGGCGGGATAACATCCATCACCAAGCTTCTGATGAATGACAAATGGTCCTTCCCAATTCGGTCCGAAGGCTCCCGGGATAGGGTAAACTCGCTTGAGCACGAGATTGCCAACTTCAAAGGTTTGACTATGAACTTTGGAGTTGAAGTATCATGCGACCCTCCTTTGGGGGACGACGATTCTCAACTCTGCTTCCTCTCTCTTTTCATCGACTATGTTTAGCGGTTCGAGTAGGAGTTGCTCGTTTTGTTTTTGGTCAAAATTCAGCCTTCGGTGGGAGGGGACTTCTAGTTCGACACGAACCATCGCCTCTGAACCATACGCCAATGCGAACAGGGTATGGCCAGTTGCAGCTTTATGTGTTGTTCTGTAAGCCCATAGTGCGAGTGAAAGCTCATCAACCCAGTTTCCCTTTGCTTTTGTCAGTCGCTTTTTGATGGTGGATTTGATGATCTTGTTTATTGCCTCCACTTGCCCGTTTGCCTGCGGATGAACTACTGTAGAAAAGCTCTTTTCAATCCGGAAGAGCTTGCAGAAGTCTTTGAACTCGACACTTTCGAACTGCATTCCATTATCAGTGATGATTTTTTGTGGCTTTACAAACCTGCAAATGATGTTTTTAGTAATGAAGTTGATAACTTTCTTTGTGGTTATGGTGGCCAGCGGTTCCGCTTCGGCCCATTTCGTGAAATAATCTACAACCACAATAGCATATTTGGCTCCTCCTTTTGCCATCGCAAGGACGCGAATCAAATCGATCCCCCATATCACAAATGGCCATGGGCTGACCATTTGCGTCAGTTCTGTTGATGGAGTTCTCTTGATTTAGCTGAATCTCTGACAGCGATCGCATCTCCTGGCATTATCTGCGGCATCGTGGTTTACTGTTGGCTAGAAGTACCCATACCGAAGAACTTTCTTTGCCAGCGTCTGCTCTCCAGTGTGGTCTCCGCACTCGCCTTCGTGCACTTCTTCTAGGATTCGGTGTGCTTCATCATCGGTCGCACACCTAAGAAGAGGGGTCGAGAATTCCCTTTGATAGAGTATTCCATCCTATATCATGAATCATGGCGCCTTCCTGAGTAATTTCTTTCATTGGTTTTGGTCTGTTGGAAGAGTTCATGCCAGGAGATAATCTTTTATTGGTGTCATCCACGTGTCTGGTTCTACAGTGGTCTCGAGAATCCATTCTACGTCCATTTCATTAATGCTTGGATTGGTTAAAGATTCGACTAGGACCACCCCCAACAACTGGGCTTCTCCGGAGCTTGCCAAGTTGGCCAAGAAGTCTGCCTTAGTGTTTTGTTCCCGTGGTATGTGGGTTATGGTATAGTGTTCGATGTTGCTCAACAGCTCTTGCACTTTGGACAGATACGAGGCCAAATTTTCGCCGCGCGCTTGATACTCTCCTTTCACTTGACACACAACCAGTTGGGAGTCGCTATATATATGAACGAACTTTATTTTGAGTTCATTTATGACCTTCAGCCCTATGATCAGTGCTTCGTACTCCGCCTCGTTATTCGTAGCTGGGAACTCCAGACGTAGAGCATAGCTAATGGCTCACCCCTCGGGGGTTTCGAGCACTACCTCTGCACCCGAACAGGGGTTGTTTGATTCTCCATCAATGAAAAGCTTCCATTGTGCATCCACTTGCGGCCAAACTTCCTCTTCATCGTCTCTTATCGTGAATTCAACAATGAAATCGGCCAGCGCTTGCCCATTGATTGCTTTCCTTTGGGTGGTAAGTGATATCATATTGACTCAATTCTATGTTCCACTTAAGTAATCATCCGGACATCTCTAGCTGGTACAAAACTTGTTTTAATGGCTGGTCGGTCAACACCTTAATCGGATGAGCCTAGAAATACGGCCATACCTTTCGGGACGCGATCAAAAGGAAATACGCTAGTTTCTCTAGTTTTAGGTAATTCTTCTCAACCCCGGTGAATCGCTTGCTAATGTAGTACACGGGTCGTTGGATTCTCGCTTCTTCCCGCACGAGAGCCACGCTCAATGCGTGTAGGGAAATTGCCAAGTAAACGAATAAGTCTTCTCCATCGACTGGTTTTGATAAGACTGGCTGAGTTTCCATGCGTCGCAGTAGTTCTTCGAAGGTCGTTTGACAAGCTTCGCTCCATTCAAAGTTTTTCTTTCCCTTCTTTAGCGCGTCGAAAAACGGTATACACTTGTCTGTGGCTTTTGAAATGAATCGACTTAGTGCCGCAACTTTTCCATTCAAGCTTTGAAGTTCTCTCTTATTCTTAGGGGCCTGGACTTCCCGTAACATTGTTATTTGCTCCGGATTCGCTTCGATCCCCCGGGCACTCACTATGTACCCCAAGAACTTCCCAGAGGCCACCCCAAAGTGCCATTTAAGTGGGTTGAGCTTCATTTCGTATTCATGGAGTATCTCGAACACTTTAGTAAGATTATCTAGGTGGTTAGCGGCTACTCGGGATTTGACTAACGTATCGTCCACGTAAACTTCCATAGTTTTCCCCATCTGGCGCTTGAAAATAGTATTCACTAGTCTTTGATACGTGGCCCCTGCGTTCTTCAGACCAATCGGCATTACTCTATAGCAGTATAATCCTAAATCAGTGATGAAGCTGGTATTTTCTTGATCTAGTTCGTGCATTAGGATTTGATTATAGCCCGAGTACGCATCCATAAATGACAGCAATTCATGTCTCGCTGTTCCATCTACCAGTTGATCATTTCTGGGTAGCGGGAAGCTATCCTTTGGACATGCTTTGTTGAGGTCTGAAAAGTCAATGCAGGTTCGCCATTTTCCATTAGACTTCTTGACTAGTATCGGGTTTGATACCCATTCGGGGTAAGTTGCATCTTGGATGAAGCACTTGGCCATTAGTTTATCCACCTCTTCTCTCAATGCCTTGGACCGCTCAGGGACCAAGCTGCGCCTTTTTTGTTTGACTGGGGTGAATTTGGGGTCAATGTTAAGGGCATGATAGGCAATTTCGAGCGATACTCCACACATATCGGTATGCATCCAAGCAAATACGTCCAAGTTGGCACGGAGGAATTTGGTCAACTCTGACCGCATCTTGTTTCCAAGCTGTGACCCGATTCTCAAAACCTGCGTGGGGTCATCCATACTAACTGGGACAGACACCGTGAGCTCAGCTGGTGCCGCCCAATCCTCCCCTGAGCTCTTCTTCCTAGGGTCCAAAGCCTTGTCGAATCGGATATGGTCCCCAAGCCAGGGGCGGTTATGTAGTTGCTATTCAAAGGACTCACGGATGTGGAGAGCTTTCGACACATCCTTTCCTTTCTCCTTTCTTCTAGACTCGTGCAATTCCGCAATATAGCATTCTCGAGCAATGCTTTGGTCTCCTTTCACTATTCCGATCCATGCCCGGTAGAGAATTTCATCGTGAGGCACCATTGAGCCAAAGTTATCTTGAAGTCGGCTAACGCGGGCCACCCTAGAAACGCATTGTATGCCGACATCTCATCCACAATCACAAAAGTCTGAATGAGGGTGACTCGTCGTTCTCCCTCTCCAAGTTCTACAGGTAAGTCAATGGTTCCCACCGACAGCTTAGGTTCTTCGGTAAATCCCTGAATCTTCGTTTGGAATGCAGATACGCTTTTCATACCTATCTTCATCTGATCGAAAGTGCGCTTGAAAAGTATATTAACCAAGCTTCCACTATCAACCAACACTCATCGGACAACTGCGGGCCTGATTCCTACTGTTACCACCATTGGATCAAGAGTTGGAGCCTCAATTCCTTCAGTATCACGGTTGCGAAATACTATATTGTTGCTCAGCACCTTCTGCTGCTTGACTAGAGTTTCACCATCTATTATCAAACACGATCCCTTCGGGGCATGTTTTAGTGAGCCTACGTATCTCTCCATCTCCCCCAACTCTTTTATGCAGGATGTGATCCCCCAGATATTGTTTCGATAATGAGCCTTTGGTCAGTTCATTTCGACCCTTGGTCACTAGTTTCAGCCTGATTTCCTTGCTCCCTAGATGGTTAAGGGACTATAGCCTGGTTGGGTTTTCATTGCCCTTTTACATATTGCTGAAGCTTGTTGTCGCAGATTAATCTTTTAATGATGTCCTTAAGGTGACGACACTCATTTGTATTGTTCCCGTGTGTTTCATGGAAGCGGCAGAATTTCCCTGAGCGCTTCTGCTGTTCTGTTACCTCCTTTTTTAGGGGTTTCTTGTACTCTTCAGTTTCTTGTGTTGCGAGATAAATATTTTCCAAAGTATCATTCAAGGGGGTATAGTCTCCTGGTCCAAACTCTCTAAACCTTTTGTTGCGCCCACCACCATTTTTCTTATCAGGGTTCTTATTTCCTCTCTTCTATTTTCCATTCTTCCCTATGGCCCCTTTGTTATTCCCGGGGTTGCGTGTGTTTTGATTAGCCGTCGTGCCATTCTGTTTGGTGTTCGTCTGTTGCACTCCAGCAGCCCTTCTTTCCAGTTCATACGCATGTTCCAACCTCAATTACTGCTTGCCTTGAGGTTGAAATCTTTCATGTTGGTGGGTTGCTTCATCTTGATCCATTTCTCGAACTCCGTCTCCGGATGAATAGTGTGGACTAGGGCCATAAAAACCATGTCTTCATTAGGATTGCTCACCTCTGTCATCGCTGTGTTGAATCTGCTCATAAATGATCTCAATGACTCGTTGTGCCCTTGAACCATTCCAGATAGAGACATGACGTCCTTCGGTTGTGCGGTATGAAGTCTGAACTGGTCGATGAATTTTGTTGCAAGTTGGTTAAAGGTAGATATAGATCTTGGGGGAAGTCTGGTGAACCACATGGATGCAACACCTTCTAGAAAAATGGGAAAACATCGGTAGTGTATGGCTTCCGGAGAATTGGCTCCGTCCATATACCAACTATATTTGTACAAATGGGGGTTTGGATCCTTAGTTCCGTCGTAGGAGGGAATGGTTGACATGGTGAATTTGTCTGGGTATCTTTCGTTCAAGATCTCATCGGTAAAAGGGGTCCGACTTGGGGCAGATCCCCACTCATCATCCTTTTGACTCTTACTCTCGTCCATTAGTCGCTTGACTATGTTTGCTACATATGCCTCTGATGTCCGGTGTTCCTGGGGGCGACAGTCAGTCACTGCGCCAAGTGTTTGGTTCAGCAAACGATCTTGGCGTGTGGATTGATGCCTAGGCTATCCTGTCTTCGAGGGAGCCATTCCCGTAGGACACCATTGGCTTGCATTTGGCCTAACTGGGGTGGTCTGGACGTTTCTAACGTCATCAAATGCATTGGCATCCTCCTCTACCTGATCACCCTGTTCTCTGCCTTCCGAATCGGAGAGGTTCACAACCACATCCTCCAGTGGGGTTTTAGCCCCTTGATTCAAATTCAAATTTGGCTGTCTTGCATCAAGTGGTGTATTCTCATTTTCCTCCAAGTTACACCCCATGGTTACCCTTCTCAATGGCTGCTTTCCGTTTCTCCTATGCAAGCCGGAAATAGAGGAGTTTTCTTGCTCTATGGCAGTAGCTGGTTCATGGATGATTCTTTGAGTGAAGTTTGATTGTAGATTTATCAGAGTATTGAGCTTTTCCATTAGAGCCTTTTGACTATCTTCCATTCTTTGATTGATTTCTTCAGCCATCTTATTTAACTCATCTCTAGTGACAACTTTATGCCGACTAGAGGACCCTGGTGCTTGATTTCCTAAGTTAGCAACATTTACTTCAGCCTGTTGGAGGCAAACACCTTCCGTGGCTATTGCTGCCTCTATAGACCTTCCAGAGGCAGTTCTTCTTCTTTCGGGAGCCATTGACTTTTAAAACAGAGAGTTCTTTAAGCAAAGATTGGAGATCTAACTTTTGGATCTACACAATCCAAAGTAGATAGCTAGATCTGGATCCTGGGTTGAAAATAGAGATCTAACTTCTTGACCTATGCAATCCAAAGTAGACAGCTAGATCTAGATCTTGGGTTGCAAGCTTTTCAGTGAAAGCACCAAAATTTTGACCCAAAAAATGGACTAACACCCTGGTTTGGTTTTGAAAGCACCAGCCCGGTCTTTACAGGGCAATATCACAGATCATAGATATAGAAAAGAAGCAGTAAAAGAAAATAGACAGAGGATTTTTATAGTGGTTCGGATGTTAACGAAGCCTGCGTCCACTTTATAGTTTTATTATAAGCTGGTTTCTATTACAAAAGCAGTCTGATTACAAAGCTTTAGCTAATTCCTAGCTAGATTGGATCTCTAGAGTTAGAATCCACTGGAGAATCATAGTGTATTCCTTCTGAGATCGTTGTGAGGGCGGTTGGAAGTGAAGAATAATCCCAACAGAGCTTCAACAATCAGTTTTCGGAAGATCCTCTTTATGTTGCAAGTGGCATGCTATTTATAGAGGTTGGAGGGTTTCTAGGCTAGGCCCACCATTATCAGTTCGATGATTGACTACGGGCAACCCAGGAGGTTCCAGCTCGTGAAATGAACCAACACCATGGGTCGCTGGCGACTTGTGGTCTGGGTTCATTTCGTAAGCCAAGTTTTGCCTCCTTCCTTCGTTTTCTGTAACTCATTTGTTTGAGGCTTTAAGGAGGTGCATGGGTTGCTGACGATCCGGCCATAGAGGACTATCCTGGATTCCAAAATTGGAGTCGTTTTCATAGACATTCATCGTTGTCGTCATTTGTCAATGGCAAGTCACTAGCCGCTTACGTTCAAACACTTGTTGGGCAGCAGGGATGCTGGTCTCTTGGCTTCATCGACTCCAATCGTTGCCTTAGCCATGGTCCATGGGTCGCTTGCGACCCATTGACTTGGTTTTTCGTGAGCCAATTTTTGCCTCCTTCCTTCATTTTCTATAACTCGTTTGTTTGGGGCATTGAGGAGGTGCATGGGTTGCTGACGATCTGGCCACAGAGGACTATCCTGGATTTCGAAATTGGAGATGTTTTCACAGACATTCATCGTTGTCGTCATTTTTCGATGGCCAGTCACTAGCTGCTTACGTTCAAACACTTATTGGGCTGTAGGGATGCTGGTCTCTTGGCTTCATCGACTCCAATCGTCGCCTTAGCCGTATAACTTGGCCCTCGTCGATCTCTAGTCGTAACTTCTCTGGTTAGTTTCTGAACCATCCAGCCAGTACTTAAGGTTGTCTTGTTTTCTGTTGGTATCTGTTGGGTTGAAAACCCGGATAACACTCACTCTATTATTCTTTCTATCTCCACTTCCAACCTTTAATGGAGTCTTTAATGTCACCAAAGGTGGACTTTTAAAAGATACTTGAAGTGTACACAATAATGGAAAATGTCCATTTTCCTTTATTCTGCCTTTAATTTCTTATGCTGCTACTAGTTTCTTTTCATGACCTCCCACTTATTTCTATTTACTACACTTTTTATTATACTTAAGAATCTTATACTTTAATGCACTGGAACTACTTTTCCCCTTCAAAAGGAATTGTTAACACCGTAATTCTCTATGAATCACTTGAAAGAGAATTCGTGTTTCGTGTGAAATTACAAGGAATTATATTTTATATCTTTATTAAAATAGGCAGTACAAAATATTAGATTTTCTGTATTTTGTACATCTCCTTTTGTACATTTACATTCCTTATCATTTCAAACAAAACACCTTAATAAAAACTTATATTTTTATCTCTTTCCATTCCAATGAATTAAAATATGTCAAATTCCAACTAATTACAATAAATCAAATCTCGTTTCTATTTATATTCCATAATTATTCAACTATTCAACTCCTCTGCCTAAACTGCACTCATTCTAATTGTATTCTCTTAGTTTACTGTCTTCTTACTTGAACTATTGTAATATGTTCATCTACAATTTTATTTTAGGGTTCCAAACCTTCTTTTTTGTATTATTTACCCATATTACAAACTTATACCACTTCCTATATATTGTTTGCCCATAAAATGTTTTTACAACTTAAGCTTTTTATTAAAGAAAATCCATGAGCTATATTGCTCTACTATTTTTTTCAAAAGAAAATAGCTTTCTACAAAATTTCCTTCATTGAAATTTTTAGATTTTTACAAATCTTCATTTCTATTAGAATCTCATATTTACATTTTTCTTGCTTTACAAAGAAACTAGGGTGCTATAGATGCTCTATAATTTTATCAAACAAATTGCTTTTATAAAACCATTTTATTTTATGGTAACTTTTCAATTTAACTTCCAACGAAACTTTTATTGTACAAATACTTTTTCAGAATCCAATATCATATATTTTTCTCTAAAATCCAATATTTGCTTCTTTACTTTTTAAATATATTAATTATATATTTTATCAACTTTTAAAACCATTTTCTATTGGGTTGGACCTAAAGTGAATTTCTAACTATTCCCTTAAAAACACCATTTCTTCCATTCTCTAACTTGTTCCTTTCTCAATATTAAAAATCCATTTAGAAGTGACAATGTTATACCCTTCTTTAGGAACTTCCTCATCTCCCACTATCTATAACATACATATTCTTATTTTTCTTTTTCTAGACCATGGCACATCATAAATCGGTAATCATATGGATATCTACAATCATTGGACTATTAAAGCTCGACAAGGAAGTCACGTACCACCCAACTTCAATGATTTTCCACATATAGCTATTCTATAGTTGGAATTACTAAGATTTAACGTATATTATTAAAAATACATTCGTTCAACATTTCCTAATTTTCAAGATCGACTAACCTAAACTCTTATACCAAATGTAACCACTTGCACCCCAATAGACCTGAATTTTCGCTAAATCAAAATCCAAGTCACCAAAGCACGAATCATTGGTTTGGTATACTACAGATAAAACAAAAGAATGCATATCAAAGCTCTAACAAAATAACTTCAGCAGAATAATTAAAATATAATATATCACATAAGTACTGACCAAGATTTGGCACTTTCCAAAATCAATTTTCCTTGTCAGTACTGAGCACGCCATGCACCAGTACCCGTCCTTTTAAATATATATAGACCAATTTTTTTTCCATGGGGATTTAGTTTTTATCGTACATTAGTTGGAAATACTTTATCTCAGTTTGCTTTGGTTAGTGCTAAATTAGAATTGTGCCACATGGAAATGAAAATGGCAATAAAATATGGTGTTGGGATAAGAGTAAAAATTATTCATCTTATTCTTTTTGTAAATTTCTAAATTTTTAGAGAATGAAGTTGAGCATATTTAAAGATATTTGGAAAGGTAATACTTCACCCGAAGCAAAAGAATATATGTGGTTAATTTTACATGGAAAATTAAATACTATAGAACTATAAAAAAGAAAAAGAAAATATTTATCAACAATAAATGTTTTCTCTATAATATGAGAATGAAAAATATTTTGCATTTATTTTTTGAACATCAAGTCACTAGGTTTATTCTTATAAATAGTTTGCGGATATTTAATTTTAATATAACAAATAGAGATATTAATTATGAATTATATTGGCATAGTCTTAGATTTATTATATTGGATTTCGTAGATTAGTATTCGATACTACTTTTACTAAAGCATGTTGGTATAGTTAGGTTGAAAGAAACCAAAGAATTTTTAATAGTATAACTACTCATATGGAAAATTTAATATATGCAACTACCATGTTTTGTTTTGATTGGATTTCAAATCTTAGTCATATAATAGTGAACAATATTCGTTTCAAAAAATATATTAAATAAGTAAAATTTCGTATTGATTTAGTTACGAAAAATCTATTCTCTAAAATATAAATAATAATAGCACATTAAATTCTTTTTTAGTAGATATGGGTGCTAATAAATTTACTAATGTGATATTTTAGTAGGTATCTAGTTAGACTATAAGATGTTGTTGTGTAGTAATTATCTTTCATTTCTTAACTATACTAGTCCACTCTATACTATAATATAATATTCTTTATTCAGTCTTTTATTTCTTACTTAGATCACACTTAGTAAGTTTATTTAATCTTATCATGGCATATATATGTGTATAAAACATAAACACACACACATATATGTATGTGTGTGTGTCGATCTAATCAACTGATTGAGTTTTTGTTCTTAATATTAGATGCATCAGTGCTTTAAGACTTAAATATGATTTCTGTTTTAAATTTACCAATTTCGCCCATTGCCCGACAGATCAGTTCTATCACAAACCGTAAGATCTGATCTAATTTATGGCGATCAAAATCAGTTCGGGTAATCACATATATATCCAAACATAACAAACATATAACATATATCAAATTAATACAACAATGTGCTTATAACCTAATTTATTCAAATCTGTATAGTTGCTTAATTACTTATCAAATTAACGCACTTATTGGTTTAGTTCAATATTATAATCATAAATTTAAGTCTGAATCAATATTCTAGCATGAAATATAACCAAATCAACCCTTAATTTCATTCAGTAGGTCATATACTTCAACAATACACTAATATATGGGTTTATATGCAAGATATAACATGAGGTATCATTTCCACTCACCTAGTTTGGGTACTAGACATTAAAAACACCTTGAATTCTTCCATTAAAACTCTAGTCTAGATCTATTACGAGTTGGAACTCCACTAATTTGAGTTTTTTGATATAGATATGCAGCTCACTTCTAGATTTGAACTTGGTTATTCCTCTTTTTATTCTTGTTGTTACTATTTGATTCTCTAGTTGGAGATTATGGTTAATGGAGGTTAGAAGGAGAAAGAAGATGAAAAAAATGTGATATTAAATGTTTAGGTGGTGGTTAATTAAGTGCTAATTAGGTTTAATCATTGATTGGGCTAGGCTAAAATTACAAGATACTAATAAAATGTTTTGTTTTCTTTATTCCATTATATCTCCTAATTCATAACCTAAAATGACTAATGTAAATATGAAATCATTACCTAAACAATGCTCAAGAATCAATGAAATAGGTTTTAGGTCATATTTCCGTCATCTAATAATAATTTCACAAAAACCACGTTTTGAATAATGAATGTCATCAATAAAAAATGGTTTTTCAACTCTTATAAACTAGTCTTATATGGAACATCCTCAAATGGCACAATCTATCAAATTTAGAGTTAACAGAAGTAACATAAGTTGATTCCCTAACAACAGTAATACCTTAAACAAATAAAGGTTTACTAGCATAATACCTTTCATAACAATTAAAAAACCTTCATTGTCTTCAATCTTTCTCCTTCGACTAGAATCTTCAATCCAAGCCTACTCAACGCCCCAACAAAACTCAAACTTCTCATAGAATCAAAAGCATATCCAACATCAGTGTTAATCATGACAACACCATTAAGCATCCTTATCTTTACAGTACCAACACTCTCTATACAACATGAAGAATTATTACACATTAGATTCTTTCATCCATCAACCTCGTGGTAAGTGGAATCTAAGTAGCAAATATCAGTATTGGATATGCATCCATCAGGTATTGATATAAGATATTTTAAAATATCATGATAATATCAGATGATATTGGTAAATATGGACATGTCAAGATCATGTTATAAAAAATATTGTACAATGTTATAATGTCATAATGATGATATATTTTTAAATATTTGGATAGATTTTTAAATATTTGGTTCCATATTACCAAATTACTAATAAAGACCTATTCCATACAATTTACATATTATAATCAATCTACTAAAATATTATCTTAAATATAAGTCATAAAATAGACTCATAAAAACTAAGAAATTCTTATAATGTGGATTTTTTTATACTATATTCTTTATTTCCTCAATCATTTAATTAGCTCTATCAATTTCTGTTTTTTTCATATTTATAGTTTCATCATTTTCATTTTCACTTAAATTATAAAATAAGAAATGTTGATTTGATATAGAGTACTACTTCTAGTCCGTTCTTTATCGATATATCAAATATATAACTTTACCACTATTTTACTTTTTGTTCTTAGAACATGATAATAACTAAAACAAAAAAAAATTCATAAGCTCTTACATAATCTTGTTTTTGGCAGTAAAGTGTTCAAACAAAATAACATGTATAAAGTAATAGTTTAAGTAGAGTTTTCTTTATTTAAAAGCTAATGAAGTAGACCGAAATAATATGGTTAAAACTTAAAAATCAGTCAATTGGGATTTCTAATATGATCTACATATTACCATTCACATATGCTAACAAAAAACATTGAAAATGCGAAGAAATTTATTTGTAATTTTATTTTCTATAACACTTTCAATAATGATCGATATTTATAAAGAATATCGATTGTTCAACAGTAAATATCGTAGTAATATATCAGTCAATATTAGACGATGTATTGGTAATGATATTTTAAATGAAATTTTGAAAAAAATCTACTAGAATGCAATATGAGATATATTGATGATATTATCTGATATTAACTAATTAGAGTGGAATAACAATTTCTATTACGTGTCATGTGATTGGATGTACCAAAATCAATAATCCATGAATTACTCTTTATAGAAGAACCATAAACTATAAATACATCACAACATGTCATCTCATAGTTTCTTATATGTAAGAAGTATACATTAGCAACATTCTTGAGAGCATCAAAATACACGTGACAAATGGTGCATGCTTAAATAGTTATATGGTAAGTATATATAAATATGCTCTCTCAATGTTGTCTAACTTTCTTATCGAGTAACCTAAGCTCTAATACCAAATGTAAAGACCCGTCATTCGTGTATAGGAAAATCCATGCACAATGGCATTCGGATCCCCAAGTATTAAAAAATGACAATTCTTATGGGCGGCAAAAGGGAAGACGTATAGATTATATCTATCATAGGTTCATAAAGAACTCACAGTGGAAAGATAAAATATAATAATAAGCATGTGCAAGTGTAACGATCACCTTTTTTACCCCTAAATGTCAATACTAATACATCCAGGGTATTCACGTGTTGAGCACCTAAGTGTCGGAAAGACAGAACGTTAGAGTAAAAGAAAAAGAAGAAAAGAAAAGGAACAAGAAAGAGGAAAACAGAAAGATCAGAATCTCATAATGAAATGATTACATATAATATCAAAAGAGAATACATAGAGCTATTCTAATATACATAGCATTTTAGGATTACTAATCAGAGTACTATCATCAGCCAGATTGTTATAACAGTCTAACCTTACAATTTCTAATATATATACATAAATTAATGCAGCACTATGGTAGGTAAACATCCTGCTCCTCTCCAAGAGCTAAATGAACATCAACGAATACCTTCCATTCTCAGACTGTTTGAAAGAGCATACGAGGAATTTAGGGAAAACAAAAGCCATGTGTCAGACATAAGTCTGTGTAAAAAATTCAAGGAATATGTGTACAACATCTAAAAACACTTTTTTAGATCGTTGTAACGGTTATTCTCTCAAAGAGCCACCATCTAATAAGTACATATTGTGATATAGTAGATAATGTCTAGGGTGAAAAATATAAATTAGAAAATAGCTATTGGTGCATACATTGGTCATACCACAACAATATTTGTAGGTATACAAATAAAATTCTAGGATGTGCTGGCCTCCTCGGTAAAATTTGTAAGCAAACTCAGACCAATCTCAATGATAAGGATAAAAAAATACCTTCCAAGCATCGTATAACTCTAGATAAATTATACCATAAGGTAAACACAACTGGCCCACACACTAACACATGAACTAAGTATCATTAACTCCCCACGTGCAACATATCTCTAAATACTGGAGTTGATATACCCCCAATGAGTTAACTAAACCCTAGGATTGTGCATCCTGCTTTGTCTTCAGTCATATATCGATGGTGAAGTCACGTTCAACATCTCAACACATGAGCCATCATCATTTGATAGATCATGAATCCTAAAATAGATTATGGCATCTCGAGTAGGTCCACTTTAAAGAGATAGAACACATATCTCAGTCTTGAAGTGGTTCTCAATAAGTAAAACACTCACCAATCCTGGTCTCTTCAAGACTAAGTCGACAAATTTGGCTATATTCAACAATAATGAGAATGATTGCATATGGAAACCAAGTCTCATATACTTATCATATTTTTGAACTTCTCAACTTCCATTATCCTTTGGCTAAGAGTGAAGCCTTGTAGGTTAGAGCACTACTTCTTCTATACCCTACTCGAATCATCATTCTTAACTCTCATGGATAAAAACAAGTCTACTGTGTGGGCTTTTAGTGCTAAGCATACAACTAAATATTTTCCATACACAAGTAACACACAAACACGATTAACACCCACAAAGCATGATTAAGTCACATAAACGACTTTTAATCCCTTTTTTTGGTTAATTGATCTTTCATTAATTAATACCTTTTTTAACTAGTAAAACTCTTATTTAATTAAAACTTCTTTCATTTGATTAAAAATTTCTTTTTTATGTCTTTATTAATTAATCTTCCTTATTAATTAAAACTCCACTTATTTAATTAATAACTTAACTTATTAATTAAACTTCTTGTTCATTAAAAAATTCGCTTATTTAAACTTGTATATAGGTTTAGTTTCCCTTTATAAAAGATATATACTTGTATTTTACTATTCACATATTCACTATTCATTTATACTCTTTCTATACTTCAAAAGTATTCATATACTTATCTAAAATGGTATAAGTGTATTCACAAACTACTAACAATATTTACTTACTTTAAAATATAATTAAAAAGGTTAAAAACATTGTGGCCATTTGTTCTTCAACCTCTTATCGGTATTGATTGGTTATCTGGTCTTGTTGATAAAGTGATTTGTTATGATGCTAACACTATGGCCAGAAAGAGATTAGTGTACGCCAAAGCTCCGATCGAAATAACTCCTGCCAAATCTCTACCTTCAATCATAAAAATCAGACTAGATGAGGGCCACTTTGTTGAGGTCAGAGTTCGCTACAGTTGGAAACCTAAGATTTGTATGTCCTGTCGGTCATTTGGGCACCTTTCAAATGCGTGCACTAGCCCGGCCTCTGCTGCATTTGTTCCCATTGCTGCTCGGATTCCACTTCCTCATCCTTCTACTCGGAAATGGGTTCCGAAGGTTGCTCCTCCCACAACTGTTTCGTCTTCTATTGATGCTCCATTTTATGAAGCTCCCATTGTTGATGCTCCTACGTTCCTCCCTCTGCTAGTTTGTCTCCTGCGGCCCTGGTTGGGGTTGCTTCCGCTAGTTTGTTTCCTGAGACCCCGGTTGAGGATGCCTTTGCTAAAACGTCTGATTCAGTTACTTGGAATTCTGAGGAAAGGGCATGGATTCATGCTCCTTCTGATATGAGGTACTCGCCTGAGAATGACACATATTATGCCGATATCAGTGATATTGAGGGTGAGAGGCGTTGTCTTATCTATCATACTGAGGGTGAGGGTCTGTCCCTTACTAGGGTTGGCGAGATTGGTGAGGAGAACAAAAGTCACTTTTATGATGTCAGCTGGCACATGAAATTTATTTACTCTCTTACTTCTGAAGGATATGATCCAATTCTGGCTACTCTCTTCTCTGGATATTCTCATGTTTTTGGTCCAGTGTCGGACGATGGTCGTGGTTGTTCCTCCTCTTCTGAGGGAGATTAGTCATGTTGTCTTAGTAGTTTAGGCCCCTTTGTCTAGCTCCTACGCTTCTTTTTTATTATTTGTGGTTTGGACTATTTTTGCCCATTTAGCTGTTCTGTGGACGTGCAAAACACCTATTTTCCCCTTTTATATACAGTGGCACGATCCATTATAAAGCCAGCTAGTTTTGCTAAAAAAAGGTTAAAAACAAATGTTACTAAAACATTGTTACTATAAACCTCTTCTCTTTTATAAATTAAGCATATAACTTTTCTATCTTTATTTCAAAAGATTCCATAGTTGTTGTTATTATTAAAATTCCATTATTAAAGATCTAACTATATTTATAATATTTTTGCACTTCCAAATATAATTCAAGGGTTTAAAAACAAATGTTACTAAAACATTGTTTACTACAAATCCAAAACAATTCACACTTAATCGGTTTCTTTAAAACTCTCTTTTAAAGATCTAATTACTTTTATAAGGGTCTAAGGCACTTAAACATTATCATAACAACCCAAAACTATTCACTTTAATTATCGTTAAAATATTCATTATTAATCACCTAATTATATTCCTAACTATAACCTTAATTATAATCTTAATTATATTTCTAATTATCATCTTAATCATATTTCTAGTTATAACCTTAATTATAATCTTACTTATATTTCTAATTATAATCTTAATTATATTTCTAGTTATAATCTTAATTATAATCATACTTATATTCTTAATTAGATTCCTTAATTATATTCCCAATTATAATTTTAATTATATTTCTAAATATAATCTTAATTATATTTTTAATTATAATCTTACACTAATTTAGTAGGTTTGTATACTTTTACTTGACTTTACAAAACCATTTATTTTAACTGAGGTATTAAAATCCAAACCTTCCTTTATTTCTTTATAAATGATTTAAATTGTTTTTCCCAACTTATGTTTATTAAAACCCTTTTTGAAATGATATATATATATATATGTGTGTGTGTGTGTATGCATGTATGTATACTATTTTATTTATAAGATAAAATATTTAATAATAAAACAATTTAAAACGATATTATATTACATAAGCTTCTATTTATTTTAACGAAATATTTAACTAAGTTTCTAAAAACTTTATATATTTTAAAGTATTTTAAAAATACTTGTACTATGGTTTAAAACATTGATATTAAATATTACTTAAAAATACTTATTTTATTATTTATCTAAAAAACATAAAAAGCGTATTTTAGGACAAATTTTCAAAATGGGCTAATTTTTGAAACTATTTCGCATTTAGTGCTAATTTGAAAACTTATTATCAAATAAGGTTGGTTTTTGCCCAGTTAACATCCACATCAGCAGTTTTGCAATTGCTAACATATATGCACAACTATGAGTTGCGCATAAGATGAATTAATATATGCGCAACTCATAGTTGTGCATATTCATTAAATGGAAAAGCGCAAATATGAGTGGCGCTTTTCCATTTTGTTTGCGAATTGATATGGCACAGCTTTCAGTTGCGCTTAACAATTAATAACATATGTGCAACTCATAGTGGCACATATATACTAAATTTTTTAGCGCGACTCAAAGTTGTGCACATATATTCTATTGTGTATAAAAACAGCAGCACTCACACTTTCCAATACACACTCATATTATCATTCATTCCTCCTTCCAACTTTCCCAATTCCGAACCCAAAACCCCTCAATCACCAAATTCTAATTTATTTGCCAAATCCACTCAAAATCATCATATTTCTACATCATTAATCAATTAGAACAAAGATACGATAATCTTTGCAAGGTAATTGACTAAATCCTATTTTTGAATCTATTGTCATTGTGAAATGTTATATGTTTTTGTGTTGATTTTTAGTTCCATACCTTTCATATTAAGCTAGCTGAACCGACATGGATAATTGGAAGATCTCAGATGATGTATTGTGAAATATTATGAACCACGAGAAGATGAACCTGAATTTGTTTATGAAACTCAGTTTGAAATAGTTCCTGAAACTCAATTTGAGACAATTCCTCAAAATATTGTTGTTGTTGTTGAATCTGGTTTAGAGAATCAGGTTTCCTTAGATGAAACGAATCAAAGACCGGGGAAACAAACTAGCCACGAAGGTCGAGTGAGACAATTATCACATCCAATTTGTCACTATGGAGATATTAATAAGACTCAGATAAATGTTGTGCATCTGTTTTACGGACGTACTGGTTACTTAGATCATATAACTAACCCGAATGGTGTTCAGTGCTGTAAATACTTCAAATGGTTAGATCGTCCGTTGGCCCCTAGAGGAGTTGAATATGCACTAGAGATGTAGGCCGAAGTGAGGCAATTGGAAAAGGAAAATAGTATGCTACGACATCAAGTAAACTATTTGCAGTCCTTAAATCCAATTTGGAAAGGGGTCTAGTAAAATAGTTTGTGCAATTGTCATTTAATGGTTGTGTATCAGACTTTTTAATGGAGTTATGTATGCGTTAGTTTTAGTGGTTGTTGTATTACTTGGTTGTTGTAATGGTTATGTAATATTTGATGTATTACTTTTTTTGTTGTAATATTTATTTAATGTTTGATGTATTACTTTTTTGTTGTTCCACTTTGCTACAATGGATATTGGTACAAAAGCTGTATACAAATAAATCACAGTCACAAAACATAGCAACCAACATCAATTTTCGACAAAAGATAACTTTTAATACCAAAGTTGCGTATAGAATAGAAATAGAAGTTCTACAATACATGAATGGCATAAGTAGTAAAAGCAAGCAAATTAGCTATTGCATCCCGCACGTTCTTCTCTTATGACCCAAGTTATCGCATTGTCCACATAAGTCCTGTCTTCTGTCCTCCATTTTTTCCATGACTCCCTAATTCTAGTGGACCTTAGTCTTTCTGTATTACTAAGTATAGGCTACGGTTGTATAGTTAGGCCTTCATGGACATCCCAATATCTATCGGACATATGATGAAAAATCGAAGAATAACTACGTCTATAACTGTCTGCTGTAAACCACGACGAAATAAGATCATAGTAAGCTCTGCTAGCTCCTCCTCTACATCATGCACATGCAGCCAAAACATGAGAACATGGAAAATAGGTAACAATAGGAATATTGCATGAACAACTGTAGTTGTCGTTCGCAATATTTATTGTGTAGTTACATGCGTTTGTGTCTGTTACTTGCCAGTCCATCAAGCTGAACTTGTTAATGCTCATACTTCGTGCTTATGCTACATATTTTTCCATAATTTTTTCATAGGTTGGCGGGAGTGCATATGTGTACTCCAACCCATCAGTACGCCTTCTGTAGAAGTAACTATCAAGATGATGAAAGGTACGTGCTACTGACACCTTCATCGGTAATAATCTCGCACCTTTTAGGACTCCATTGAAACTCTCCGAAACATTGGTAGTCATTATACAAAATTGTTCACTGTTGTCTTTGTAAAGAGCCCATTGTTCATCCTTATGTTTGAGACTTCTGTCAATCCATCTGTCAGCAGCTGGACAAACATTTATTAGTTCTTTGTATGTTACCACATCTCTTGCTTTAGCACAAGCATGGAATAATTTTTGGAAAATTTTGCTACCAAAACCTGCCTTTTCGATGTTTGCTTTCAAACGATGAAGGCAGAAATGATGATGATACGATCTTCTCTATTTCTCTTACAAGGCGGTTGGAATTCCTTTCATTCTATTAGAAATGAATGTAATGCATCTTGCATTTAAAGGTGGAATTAAGTGTCCCATGCATGAAAAAAACTATTCCCAAGTTTCCGCTGATTCGGTTTGTATAATAGCAAATGCCAAAGGAAAATGAGAGTTGTTTGCATCAAATCCTGTAGCCATAAGCAATGTACCTTAATATTTACCATCATCAAAAGAAAGAACATGATGACAATGCTTGAAACGTTCTATGATCGATCCAAATGCCCAGAAATCCCCCGAAAATTGAATGTCGTCTATATGAACATAATAAAAGTGCTTGAATTGCATTTCTATATTGCATGAATAAATTATGATAAGTAATTGTATGAAGATTCCCAATCGTCAAATATTTTAAAATGGCTTTGCCTAGTTTTTTCCAAGCTCTCATGTAGCTTATTTGAATTTTGTACATATTTACCATAAGCTTTTAGACAGGTTTTGCAATGTAACTTGGGTTCGATCGAACATGTAGAAGGAATTTAGTGCAAATGAATTTGGTTATTGCTTGTTTGTAATTCGAGTTGATGGTTGAATTTGAGCATGTGTGATCATCATCGTATTTTTAATGTACAACTTGATTACTTTTATCCCCATGCAAAATATAGACCGACGACATCGTCATTGTGAATCTCAACAGCAATCGAACCATCATCCATAACCCATTTACTTACCAGCGAAATGTTAAATTCGATTGAATTAATCTTTATAGCTTTGTAAATTGATGTTTTCAACTCAAGAAAATTAATCCTTCCTCACTTTAGATCCTTTATGCTTTCTGCCAACATAGGTTGGCCTGCTATTCTCGTCGATGATTAAATCACCGTCATAGTGACAAATAATCGGCATGGTAGCCATAGATCTAGCAAATTTCAAGAAATTAAATTTCAACAATATATCTAACAAAATAAGCAAAGAAGGGTTTTTAAACTTTACCTCAACTCTAGAAGAAAGTGAAATCTTGTACTGGTCATTGTGAATTTAAACGAATTTGAGTGGATTTGTTATATTTTTAGTTGAGCTGTAGTAAGAGCAATAAAGTTTAGGTTTCTAAAATAAGTTGGGTTAGAGGAGTTCTTTTGGAGTGGAGAGGAGTGTTATAAGCTACTTTTAGGCCAGTAGCAACAGGCCATGAACATGTGCAACTTTGAGTTTCGCCTACTTCTTTATACGCTAGCGCAACTTTGAGTAAGTTGTGCTGCTGTGTATATATTACAGCACAACTCAAAGTTGCACTCTACCGTATGTTATAGGCGCAACTCATAGTTGTGCCTGTAATGTACTATCGTTCTTCAAACAGCATTTCACATAGACGCAAACAAAATACGCATTTCATTCAAAACCAACATATTTCACGCAAATCTAATTCGACCGTATATATGAAAACAACAAGTTGTAAAACCACAAATCAATTAAACAACGTGCATATCTTGATTGTACATAAATAAAGTCCAACTTTAAACGCGAATACAAGTTCAAGACAACAAAGTACAACTTTAAACGAAAGCAACCAACCTACAAACCAAATTAAACAACTTAAGTCATACCACCTAATTTCTTAAGTTTCTAAGTTCGCGTGGTGTTCTTTATGTTTGAGTAGGAGGCGTTTTGATGGTTCGGCTTCTACTATTTCCTTCCCCGGTTGACTACCTTGTAAAGATCCACCCACGCCTCTAAAACTTCTTCGTTTGTAAGCAAAAGCTTTGGGCGAATGAGGCACATGCGGCAGTGGTCGTTCAAGCTTGTGTCCACCAAGAAGCGACTTGATAATTTCTTTGATGTTGAAACACTTACCTTTTGCTCGATCTTTATCTCTAGGATCTGCAAGAATGTCATTAATTTCGTTTGAAATGAGGTATAACCCTTGAACCTAAAACAAAAGAAGTATTGGCGTAAGTAAGTAAAGCCAGTTGAACGAGTTAAGAGATGAAAACTTATTTACACATACCAAGTCATGTTCCACTGGTCCCCGTGGAGCATATCTAGGCAACCTAGTAGACGATTCTTTAAGAACAAATCGTCACGTTATATGCCAGTACTAACTGTAGTATTGTTTGATGGTGACTCTTGGTACACATTCAACATGTACATGATCCAACCTGTGATCCCATCTTGCTACATATGTGTTATACAAATCTCTATTCCAACCGTACGGGAACACTTGCTCCGCTGCATCTGGTATGCCGATGAAGGTCAAATTGCCTTATCACTCTATCCGGGTAGTGCATGGCCACACTTTGCAAGCAAATGATTGGGGTTCTTGAATACCGAGTTTGTTCTCCATCCAAGCAAATTAGCGGCAAATCCTGTACAATCTTAGCTATATATGGCATCCAATAAACATTATGCTGCTCCATCACATCGAGCTCCTTGCGGTAGAATATGCGATGATGCGCTAGATTATCTTTCCAATGTCTATCTCATGTCCATCTACAATCAATGAACAAAATAATGTGTGAATTATATTGTATTAAAACATAGAGTTTTCAATAGAAATTACTAGCGGTTTTTACCAGGCCATGTAAGGTAATCCAGTAGTGACATTGGCATGAACATTTGGACGACCAATAGAAATATGCGTCCATGACCAAACCTGCACATTATCAGTGTTAAACAAGGTCTTTCAAAATATTAGTACAATTATAAGTGAAAAATTATATACTTGCAGAAAGGTTAGGCAACCAGTTAACACGTTTGACTTCCTTAGTGCACATCATCCAACTCCTTATACAAAGCGCATAACCGCACTACCCCACAAATAATAAAAAATAATGGTAAAGTCATGTAGCGTGTATAACCATTTGACACTTAATCGACCCTTCGAATGGTTTGAAAAAAGATGGGATGCTATAAGAAGCAATATGACGGTCCGTGTAAACTGTTCTAGCTCCTCAACAGATGAATCGACAGTAATCTCCCAGTCAATTATAAGGTCATTTATCCATTTGACCTTCAACTCTCTTCTATTAACCACCACTTCGTGGAGTGGAATCTCACCAAGCAAACAACGACGAAAATCATCGACGTCTACATTACCATCGTAATTCAGAACGGCACCTTCTGTAGGAAGGGCGAGCAAAATAGAAACATATTGTAAAGTAATTGTTATTTCTTCAACAGAAAAATTGAAAGGTGCAAGTCTTGGGCCTCCATCTATCGCATAATTCTCTCAGTAAAAACCTATCAAATCTGATATACTTTATTTATAGGAAATATCAAAAGCCCGTTTGATGAAGTAATCATTGAACTTGGCGGTCATCAACCATCTCCATTGGATCTTCGAAACTCTACGAATGATCCAGACAATCGACGGGTTTTACATTCTACAAAACAAAGAATTGTAACGTATAGTTAATTCAAAATGCTAAAATTCTTAAATTATTTACTATATTTATAAAATAAAAAATTACCATCATTAAGTCTTTAACATTTGTGCGGTGATTATCCTACAAATATAACATGGTAACATTGATGAATCCGCTTTCCAATTCTAAAAGTTCATGCAACAAAAACGCAAATTTTTAATATCGTTTACAATATATGATTGACTCAACTGTACGAGTTGGGTTACTAACACTAGAACAAATTAATTGACAATGTTTATTGCAAATAAAAACAAATAATATCCAAATTTAAAACTAATAAATAGACCTAAGGTCTAGACAGTACCAAAATCGAATGTATTGATGAGGATCCCGCTTTCATTATGATAGATTTGTTATAGTTGAAGATTGGCATAGAAATTTGTTAATTTTGAGTGGAATTGATTAAAAAAAAATCAAAAGTTTGCATTTAGGGGAGATGGGTTCGAGCAGAAAATAATGGAAAGCAAAGGTGTTTTGAGATATGAAATGGATGGGTGGGGTTGCTGCTGCCACCCTTCCGCCTTTATGTTGCAGCAGCAAACCTGTGCAGGCGTAGTTATGAGTTGCGCATACATGAAACTTTTATGCACAACTCATTATTGTGCTTTATTAATTTCTAAATATTTTGAATATGCGCAACTATGAGTTGCGCATATATTAATTCACCATATGCGTAACTTATAGTTGCGCATATACGTTGGTAGTTAAAAACCTGCTGATGCATATGCTAATTGGGTTAAAGCCAGCCCTATTTGGTAATAAGTTTTCAAACTAGCTTTGAACGCGAAATAGTTTTGAAAATTAGTCTACTTTGAAAATTTGTTCCATATTTTATAATTTAAAACCCTTTACTTCAAAAATTCATAATTAATTATTATAAATATATTTAAACCATGATATTTTTTCCAATAATAAGTATACTTCTAGTATTTATTAAAAGTGCAAACAAGCCCTAGGATATTTTTCAAAGTTGACTTTGAAAATCGCCGAGCACAAGGCATTTTCAAAGTACATCAATCGCAACCTTTTCGCTTCTAACTTTCATAATGTCGTTTCATAATTTCTATAACTTCCAAAACCAATTCCTTTATGTCAAATACACCACAATGTATATAGAGAATAACCAAATATATATTCTCACAATATAATCAAAATTTAACAAATTTAACATATATCAAATATAAGGAATTTCAAAGCGCGTTATAGCGACTATTTCACTTCAAACATTTACAACACACTATCAAACATATAAACAAATCTCAGCGATGTCACATATTTTAGGGAGTTTAAAAGAGAATGTATACTATATATAATGTTGTCACTTACTTCAAAAGTAAGGAGGGATCCAAAAATAATAACTTGCATTATTACCTATTTTAATTTACATTTTGCATAACAATTATATACACAACATTATACAAATTAAAAGATGATTTAACTCACCCAAGCCTAAGCCAAACCAAGATGTAGATAATTTCGATACGAGTGTAACGGCGAAGACGGCGTCTCGATTGGACCTCGTTTGCAAAAGTTATCGATTTTATAAGATTGTGAATTAAAATTTTAATTAATTAACTACTCATTACCATTTTTAAACAAATACATTTCTTCCCCAAATTAAATCTTCTCCTGCCTGTACATACACACTACACAAACCCAATGGTCATGCACGTCTTCAATGGTTTCTCCCTCTACAAGCAATGATTTATTGAACCGTCTTTCCCAACGATCTTCTCTTCGCGCGCTCATCGCAACCGTTCCAAATTCATCAATCTTGATCCCCTCCTCCCTATCGCAACCTGCTTGTGCAACTTACTACAACTGACTGTCGCATTTCACCAGAGGTGATCGCATGCCTTCGGAGCAACCCCAATCCTTTCTCCTTCGTCAGCTCAGCCCATGCCCACACTCATCCTCGCCTATCTCCACCTCTAGCGCCACCAAAGCCTAACCCTAGCTCGGCCTGTACATTTTCACGATTTCCAAAACAGTGTCGCACCCTACTCTGAGACTATGGATTCGAAGCTCTCATCACATAAGAACAATAGATCCATCCTCATTGATTTTCATGCATCGAAGCTTCAGTTTAAATTGAAAGAAGAAGGCGGACGATGTTTATTTTACTGTAAACAAATAAATAAATAAAAGAAGAGAGGAAGAGATGTTCCGAGAGAGTAGTGTGAGGTGAAGGGGTATGGTTGTTTATTTATAATAAATAAATATTATATTTTAATTTCTCAAATTAAAACGTTACACGTTTCGAGCTCATATGATCACACGGGATGTTGGATCGCTACGAAACTCGTCGGCGCATATCGCTTTATTATTCCGCTTCCGATGGCACAAGTTTCGTCAAAATCTGAGACAATACCTCGAAATGATAATTTCACGCGTTTCGAAACCCTTTTACTGATAAAACAATTTTTGATCACATTATCGATACTTATTCGAACTATTTATTTTGGTAAACAAATTTCTAAAAAAAGTTTTTTATCATTAATTATTATTTATAAGGGGTTAATAAGGTTATAAAATAAATTTTCACATTAAATTCAATATTAATATATTTAAATAATATATATATTTAAATACGAAGTGTTTGAAATTCCCGGTTGTTACATCAAGACTATCAATATTATAACAATATAAAGACAATAGGGTTTATCATCATAATACATAACACTCCAATATATGAAGTTCAAATGATATATCCCAAAATAAAATGTCTCGTATATTTGATAAAGTCTGACATGTCCATTTGCAAAATATTGGATGGATAATCATAGCAACATATATTATGTCTCTATAACCTGCTCCAGCTGGCAATGTCTCCCAAGTCACTAGTTTGTACTACCCAAGGAATAGATAAAAAGGAAAAGACATAAAGTCTGGTGAAAAAGAAACATCACTACATAACATGATATCTGATGCACTTGTATGACAGGAATAACATACAAAGTGATATCCTGGAACATCTAATATATATATATATATATATATATATATATATATATACACATATATATATATATATATAATATTCTTTATTTAGCACCATTTTGTAGCTCATTGATATCATCCACAAATTTATGTTTAAATATTTATTTTTCTCTCTTCTATCACATGAACCAAATATTTAAACATAAGTTTGTGAACAATATCGGGGGTTTCAAATGGTGCTAAATAAAAAGGACTATCAATCCGTGTGTGTAATAAAAATGTACAGAGCTCTAGAGTAATGTCATCTCGTACTTAGCTTGCTCTTCTCTTGCATCCAACAAGTTAATACAATGGATAATAGTATCCAAATTGTACTTTGATTATGACCAATTATATGATATCATGATTATGTTACGACCATAGCTGAGTACATGTTGAACTACTTGAAGTGAAACACTAGTGAAAAGAGAAATCGTCTCCTTCACTGTAGAAAGTTAGTAGCACTGTAATTAGTAATCAATCTAAAATCAAAATCTTTTACCAAAGTAAATCGATTAATCGACAAATGTTATCGATTAAACAAAGGGATTTAAAGAGATACTACACAATTATGTAAGAATATTATTAGAGTTTTGAGCATTGGTCATTAATTACAATTAATCAATTAATTAATGAAGTAATTAATTTAATTCACTTTAAATTAATTAAAGATAGAGATAGTTAATTTAATTCATTTTAAATTAATTATGTTGTGATTAAGTAAATCATTGCTTATATAAGAATGGATGACATTGATTGTCTTGAATGGATGTAATCTCAGAAATGAGATAAGAAATGTTGTGTAGTATGAATGCTTGGTTGCATTATGATGATAATATAGATTAACTATTGTGATGTTGATATGGATTACCTATTTGGTTATAGATCATTTGTTTATTTGATAATGTGATTATCAATTGTGATTGTGAATTATCTATCTGTATGAATATAGATAAGTTAAATTGTTTAAACCTTTAAACAACTTGGCCTTAAAAGATACGTTTTGGATTTCGATGAGACCGGGATCGGGTTTCCGTATACCGGGATTCCAGGTCTGGAGACCCGAATACCACATCGATCCAAATTAACGATAGGTCGTGAATCTCAAGTGAAGATGAAGATTCAGAGTGCAAGGGTTATTGTCGTTAACTCTAAGGGTGATTCCAAAACGAGTGTAACGAGATAATGCCTTCGATTTCGTTCGAACCCGGAACGAACTTATATGGATTGAATGCTTTCAGCACATCGTCAAGCGGACGATGAGCATTCTAAGTGATGTGTTCTGATTAAAGGTAATCGTGACCTCAAGCCTCATCAACCGGGAATGGCTAAAACAGGGGAGGTGCAGCAAGGCTTCGTGGGTAGCACCCACTGAGAGCAAGATAGATCCCTGTCTAGAGGTCCCTTTTCTTTTATTCGGCTTAGTGTGTGGTTGGTCGCGCCAACTACGGGGTTATCTTGTTCGGAATTATCCAGTAAGGGATGGTTCCGGCTTTGTGTTGCAGGGGAGCGGGCGTACTCCTCGGTACGGTGATCTAGGCCACGTACTGTGATGGGCGGTACCCCAGTAGCCTTGCCATTGTATGGAAATCCAACTTCCAATAAGTGATAACGGTCTTGATTGTATACTTATGTATGCTCTGATACCACTGTAACGACCACGACTTTCTCTCCACAGAAAGTCGTATCGCTAATAAGAAAGAAAGGGATAGAAAAGAGAAAAGAAGAGAAAGAAAGAACTAAACAATATCAGAATCTCACAGCGGAACGAAACAAAATATAATATATCACATAACTATTACATAGTCTTTACATAATCAGAGTTACACAACTTATACAACAAAATAGACAGTTATAATTTCTGTCTATTATACAACTCAAGATACAATTCAAACAAAAGACTCAGATCAACCAACACAGCGGAATACTATCTATGTCAAACCTTTAATATCGAAGTATAATAATGAAGACAAAAAAAAAACATGCATAAAATATCGTTACTTAAAGTATAACTTAAATGACATTTTGAATTTTGTCTAAATAAGCTTTAAGCCATTGAACATGTATCTCTACAAACTTCAATATTTAGATTGTTTAAATATTACCGAGGACCAAGTTCAAAGCATAAAGTCAACAAAACAACGTTGTTATCAATTTTCGGAAAAAGAGACAACCTAACAAAGAGTTCAAAATTGAGGACCAAGTACAAATGTTATATTTAATTTTTATTCCTTTTAATTATTTAATGTCTGATAGAAGACCGATACATGTTAAGTATTGTCACTGCGTATCATGGGATACCGTTAAGCTTTTGATCAAGACGTGTAACAGTAGCTCATCAAGCATGCAGAATGATATCTCCCATTAGACTGAATCAATAAGATATATTAATGTAGGTGCAGAATGATATCTTAATTGCCTATTTAATTTAACCATACAACAAAGAAACTATACAGAATTATATCTTAAACCCCTCTCTTACTTTGGATTCATCCAATGCAGCATATGGAGCATGCACAAGGATATAATGAAGCATAAATTAGCAAAATTGTAAAAATTTCCAGACCACCAGCAGCCATCCCTCTGTGCAATTCTCTGCAGTATGATTGTAAAAGTCAAAAATAATGTTGTTGAAACAATAGACAAAAATAAGCTCCCTACATACTAAAGCATTTTTCAATTGCTGAAGATAAAAAATCTGCCATCTCACATTCTCTGCTTTCTTGCTTCCAGTATTTGTCCAGTTGATTCATAATCATTGGAAGTTCCAATAGCACTTGAATCAAAGCATTAGAAGTTCCAATAGATGGTCTTCTGCTTTCTTTCTTCCAGTATTTGTCCAATTGATTCATAATCGTTCTCATTTTGTGAAGATGATGGTGAATAACAAAGAACATTGATTGATTAATTTTATTTTTTGTCAAGCTAGTGATTGGATCGAGATACTCAGGTTTATGCATAGAACAGCAAGCATGCAATGATTCAAGTAGTTCTATGGTTCCTGACATACAGAGATCAAGTTCACAGATATTAGATAATTGAACCAAAAGTAGGAGACAATGTTACAATTGCAGTCACTAGAATCATCATAATCGTTGTCCACCAAATCTTAGCCATTGTCGAGCCCAATTCATTTACTCGGAACAACTATATATTATATTTCCCAATGAAGCTTCTAGATAATGAAATATTCATATCATAAAATAAAATAAAAATTAGGAAGTCGGCACACATATTTATTTTCTCATTTATTTTGTTAACATAATAACAAAACGATTATTTCATAATTCAAAAAATTGGTTGATAACAAAATATAAAAGGTTTTTGGATGACAATACATATAGGTGAATAATCTCATTTATTGGCTACTACTAAAATAATAAATATTAATTAAATGCACTAAACATTTACATATTAATTAGTTTGAGGGATAAGGCTGAAAATCCCTCCATGCATTTAAGTGAAAGGTGAGATTTATTTAGATATCTTAATGTTTTCATGAGGTTACCAAAAAATGTCAAATTTAAAGGTTTGTTTATTTAACATGATGATTAAGGAGTCAATATGCTCTGTTTTCCCCTTTTTCACAAAAAGAAAAAAAAATCATACTTATTACGCATATCCAGTTGGAATAGAAAAGTGAGGTTAATAGAATTTTTTAGAAAAAGTTCCAATATCACTTGAATCAAATGGTTTTGTGTTATCATCTGAAATCTTACCTTTCGCTGCTTTCTTGCTTCCAATAGACTGCCTTCTGTTTTCTTACTTCCTGTATTGGTCTAGTTGATTCATGATTGTTTCCACCTTGTGAAGATGACCGTGAGAAACAAAGAATATTGATCTACTTTTGTCAAGGTAGTATTTGGATCGAGATCCTTGTGTTTTTTCATATAGCAGCAAGCAAGCAAGCAGAAGTTCAACATAGTTTCGTGGTTCCAGGGATTTATCCTGATATACAGGGATCAAGTTCACAGATATCAGACAATTGAAACAAAAATAGGAGATAATGTTATACTTGCTGTCATAAGAAATACTAAGTTCATCTTTACAACATTCATATTCTTCGTCCACCAAATATTAGCCATTGTAGAGCATAATTCATCGACTCGAAACAAGTATATCTTATATTTTCCCAATGGAGTTTTCCAGATTCTGACTTATATGTATACAGCACACGCATTTATTCCCCCATTTATTTTCTTTAATATATTAAGAAAAAAAAATATTTCATACTTCAAAATTTTCATTGATAACCAACCAAAAAAAAAGGTCTCTGCATTAGAATATGGGTGAATAATCTCATTTAACAGGCTAATAACATAGGGAGCTAAAATAATAGATATTAATGAATATGCTAAACTAATCACATATTAATTAGTATGAGGGATAAGGCTGAGAATCCCTTCATAAAAATAAAGTGAAAAGGGGGATTTATTTAGATATCTTAATATTTTGATAAGGTTACCAAAAATGTCAAATTAATATTTATTGAGCATTTCCTTTTTTCTTCCAAAATAAATATAATATATTTATTGAGCATATTCATTAGAATAGAAAGGTAAAATTAATTTAGTTTAAATTTTTTTAATTTAAACAACCTCGTAGGTCTTGTGAAACTCATGAAGTGCCACCCTACACCGACAATCCTCGTAGTTCTTGTGCGTGGTCTTGTTGATTCCTCATTGTTATTGTTTTGTGGTATCGATGGTAATAACAGAAAAGGTACATCAATACTATTCACTGAGGTGGCAACTGGATTAGGATCCTTGCATTTAGGGGCATGATTGCATCCATGCCATGATTCAACATTGTTTCGTTGCTCTATAGATTCATCCTGATGAACATACATAAAGCAAGTTCACACTTAGACAATTAAAACAAAGGTAAGAGCAGAGCAAGTGTAATAAATTCAGCCATTATGAATATTGGACATGCATTAATAGAATTTTCATAATCTTAGTGGGCCAAACATAGTCTTTATAAAAAGAAAGATATCTACATGCCTTCCAAACAATTATACTAACTTTCTAAAAATCCAAAAATTAATTAATTTTAGTACATTAATTTAGAGTGTCAACAACGATAAATTAATTAATTTTAGTACATTAATTTAGAGTGTCAACAACGATATATTTTTTGTTCACTTATTAATAGGCTTGTTGATCTATGTAACAGACTAAATATATCTCCAAAAATGAATTAAATAACGCTTTGGGCTTGGTGTCACAACAAGGTTTGTCAAATAAGAAATCAGAATAACGAAGATCGCATGCTTTATTATTAAGGAAATCATTATTTATTATTATTTTCCACGATATTTCCCTTTCTGTTTGTTCGAGAAAATGCTTCGATTGTCATTTTTTGTGAAATTTATTAAATAGAAATATCAATCTACCGATATATCAAGAACAAGATTTAATAGCACTCCTGTTTTGAGCACCCCTAATGCCCTCTAGTTTCAACCATTGTATTCATCAAATCCATGATGAGAAGAATGAGAAAAAAATCACATGCAAGAAAGAGAATTTTAATGTTTATTCCTTTTTGTTTTTGCTCTCTCTCTCATCCGTGATTTAATGAATTCAATGGTTAAAATTGGGGATGTTCATATACCGAATATCTCTCTAAATTATAAAGAAGGTTTCCAAACATCTCTCTTACCTAACACTCCTTTAGCATTCTTTAATATTTTAAGCTATACTGATTTAAATGCTACAAAATTTTAAAAATGTTTAGTCAACGGTATGATTATCATATCCACAAAAGATTGAACTATTTCAAAAAAATTAGCATCTTCAAACTTATAAGTCAATGCCTATCAATAAAATGTATGTATTAACTATCAATTGAAACCAAGGTTTGAGGTCAATCGATCTGTTTCGGTTTCAGCGTGGAGCGAAATGAAACCAAATCGAAACTCCGGCTCAATAAAAACTACTAAATTTCAAATTTTACAGAAGAAACTCAAAAAAAGGTTTAATTTAAGTTTCAAATATATTGACATTCAAAATCTGAAATTTAACTTAGGAAACGTACAAAAATAGATTTGAAGACACCAGTAGACATTTTTGATGACACTACTACTACGATCGAGCTGCATGACTCTTTTGATGACACCAGTAGATATTTTTGATGACACCACCACTACGATCGAGCTAGATGACTCTTTTGATGACACCAGTAGACATTTTGTTCGAAGAATTCAAGAGTCCGAGGTAAAAAAAAGCGCTAAAACGGATGAAAGCAAACAAGGCGTTGGGGCCCGATGACATCCACATTCAGGTGTGGAGATGCCTTGGAGATGTAGAGATAGTCTGGCTAACTAAGTTGTTCAATAATATTTTCAAATCAAACAAGATGCCAGATGAATGGAGAAGGAGCATATTAGTTCCAATCTTTAAAAATAAAGAAGATTTTTAAAGTCGCACAAACTACAAATGGAATAAGCTTATGAGTCATACAATGAAATTTTGGGAGAGAGTCATTGAACATCGATTAAGAAAGATGATAAACGTTTCAAAAAATCAATTTGGTTTCATGCCTGAAAGGTCGACCGCAGAGGCGATTTTCTTGATAAGACAACTTATGAAGAGATTTAGAAAGCAAAGAACGATCTACATATGGTATTTATCGATTTGGAGAAAGCTGGTGACCGAAAAAGGTTATGTGGTGGGCTTTGGAAAAGAAGAGAGATTCAACAAAATACATTATCTTTATCAAGGATATGTATGATTATGTTGTGACTAGTATTAAAGCATGCGATGGTGAAACTAGCGACTTTCTCATTAACATAGGTTTACATCAAGGGTCAGCTTTAAGCCCGTACATTTTTGCCCTAGTGATGGATGAAGTTACGAAGGGTATATAAGGTGAGATTTCTTGGTGTATGCTCTTTGCTGATGATGTTGTGCTAATTGACAGAAGTATGATAGAGGTTGATAGACAACTGGAGTTGTGGAGACAGACTTTAGAATCAATAGGTTTTAGATTTAGCAGAACTAAAACAAAGTATATAAAGTGTAAATTCAATGGTGTCAGGTCAGAGGATGGTAATGTCACTTTGTCCGGACATGCAGTGCCCAAAAGGAATCCTTTCGATATTTAGGATCAATTTTGCAGTATGATAGTGAGATTGATGAAGATGCCAGTTTTAGAATTCGAGTGGGATGGGTGAATAGCAACTAGCGTCTGACATTCTCTGTGACAGAAAAGTCTCACAACCTTAAAGGAAAGTTCTATAGAACGGCAATCAGGCATACGATGTTGTATGGTGCAGAATGTTGGCCTACTAAAAGACAGCACATCCAGCAGATACGTGTAGCAGAGATGCGTATGTTGCGATAAAGCAGTGGTCATACAAGACGAGACCGAATTAGAAATGATGATATATAGGACAAACTTAGAGTAGCACCAATTGAAGAGAAGCTAGACCAACACCGCTTAAGATGGTCTGGACATCTCCAATGGAGGCCTCTCGAGGCGCCTGTGCACGTTGAAATTATAGGCTGCATCGAATGCACAAAGAGAGTTAGAAGTCGACCAAGGTTGACATGGGAGAAAGTAGAGAAAAGAGACTTAAAGGATTGAAATATATCCGAAGAGCAGGTGTCGAATAGAAACGCGTGGAAGTTAGCGATCCACGTACCAGAACCATGAGCTAGAAGTTTTTTTGCTTAAGATTGGTTTAGGGGTAGTGTTATAAGTTTTAGATTATACGACTAGTAAATATGAGCCTAAGACGTAATGTTTGGTCTTCGGTCCCTATTACTATTGATACCATTATTACTACTACTACTATTATTATTATCATGATTTTTTTTCTTAATTTCTTTATATATTTACTTTTATCTTTATTTTTATTTTTATCTTTATTTTTATTTTACTTATTATTATATTATTATTATTTCTTTAATTATTTTAATTTATTACTATTATCATGGTTTATTATTATTATTGTTATTGTTACTTTTAAATTGATTTTGTCATCTAGTTTTGGATGTTATTTCTAGCCGATCCCAACTTGTTTGGGAATAATGGCTTAGTTTTGGGTACAAAATCATAAAATATACGAATGGTGGAAAAGAAGCTGAAAACTAGATAATAAATTTTTAGTGTTATAAGTATTCATATTTAATCACTATTATTCTTTATATCTTATTTTCCAAATAAAGATTATTATACGATTTTTTCAGTAAATTAAATAAATATGTGTAAATATATGAAACTAAATAACAAAATCTAAAATCAAAATTGGAACAAAATTCCCGAAATTTACGAATTAGATCGAAACTCTTAAAATTATAAAAGATCGAAACCAAAATCTCGAACCTTGTTTGAGACATCAATTTCCCTTTGTTAGGAATAATTCTCAAATGATCAAAATTTTGATAGAAATATACTTAGATATGGTTCAAACATGTTTCCTATATTTGAAGTTTTGTAACTCAAGACACGAAATGATGCTCCAGAAGAGGGATGCCATGAAATATTACTCAATATTATAATGCTTTCGAGTAATATGTCACAAAGATAGTGTAATGTAAAATTTTGGTGCAAAGCTCACAAGTTTAATAATGTTATTTTTGCCTATATTATTTGATAGGAAAAAAACACTTCAACAAATCATTTTACTAGAAGTGTAAGCTAGAAATATCCATAAACAATTTTCAAACGATAATAATATGTTAACTTTAGATTTGATGTCACACTATTTTGTTATGACATGTATGTATGATAATAAAACAACTTTGATAAACAATGAAAACAATAGTATAAACAAATTTCTTTGAATAAATCTCATGTGATGACATCTTTGATATATAACACTTCTGACATTGTACAATATCTTTTAATATTCTTACAATACCTTACTGTAAATTTAGTATTTTACTACAATTTTATTAATTGCATAAAAAATTGAGCTCTTTATCTTCAATGTATAATTTCTTTTTGACTAAAGCTTAGTTCAACAATATTTAGTGTGGCATTATATTATTTTAATAAACCCTAATGTTTAAACTAACCATCTTAAATTGTATACTTCTCCTATGTCATCATTTTGTGGTAGAATTATTACATTAACCATGTAGAATTGGACTTTAATTTTCCGCTTCAACCTGTTTTTCTCCTAAACAGATTGTAATATGCACACTATGTGCCGAAGCACTATATTAATAATCCAAATAGTAGATTAAATGGTTTGTGAAGCCAATTTTACCAACAACCTCCACAATCATCCTTTTAAAGCAAACTGGACAAATGATAGTAATAACAAAAAGTATTCACTCTTTTTACGGTTACTAAATTCCAAAAATGTTATTTTCAGAAAGAATTATCACAACAAAGATTCATTCTAAAGATGTCATGCGACAATAATTTCAATTAAACAATGATTGAAAATGCAATATTATTCTATTAAAAGTTAAAAAGAAGATTATTTTTTCCTTAGAACATATACATCATGACCTTTATATATAAAAAATAACGATCCAACATGCATCTCACATTAATTATACTAGTAACTCCTTACTCAAGATATTATATATATATATATATATATATATATATATATATATAGAGAGAGAGAGAGAGAGAGAGCGAATATAGGTAGTTTTAGTTAGCGTTTTAATGACTATATTTGGCAACTAATACCATAAGCATTAACTATGGGGCTAAAGGGATTTACATATGAGAGAGAATGTCAAATGGACTACCACTTTACATAAAAATAACCATTGTTTTTTCATCACGAGAAACTATTGTTTCTTTTAATTTTTCAAAAAATCAAAGTTAATAAGATGTCAACCAATATCCGAAACTTAATTGATTTCTGCCTCTTACCTATCAAATTCTTCTCTCTATCTAAAGTGACCCTCCAGTGACCTTAGAAAATTTTAAAGTAAACAAAGGTTTTAGGGGCTTGTTGAGAAATAAAAGGTTTTAAAACGCGAAAAGTGTACCAGGCGTTTTCTTGGTCGCGAGGCGAAGCATAAGCCTCAAACGTTGAGGCGTAAATTTTTCGAGTAAATATTGAGCGTAAGTTATTATTGCTTTGTTATTATTAATTTTTTATTGATAAATAAAAGTTAACAATTAATCATGTAAAACTGTAAATAAACAACAATAAAGACACTTAACTTTAAAGAGTTCGACTCTAATCGTTCTTTATTATTCATTTATAAAAGTATAAATAATTAAAACTATAAATAAATAAAATTTAAGCACTTGATTATATATGTATGTATGTGTGTGTGTATGTATAAATATGTATGTGTGTATGTATAAACGTGTGTGTGTATGATTTAATCTTTATTGGTATGTTTGAAAAATTATCAATATTCCAGTAAAATCTTGGATAATATAGAAATACTATCAATATTCCAGTAAAATATTAACTAGCACATCAGAAGATTTTATCATCCAAATTCAATGAGAAGTAAGAAACATTGGCGGTTGAATTGCTTGTGCCTAAAAATATTCGAAACAAGAAGCATACACATCTGTAAGAGCAAAAGAGAGTAATTTTAAGTTGTAACTCTAGCTTGACGAAGTAGTTTATTCCATTTTTTTTCCTTCTTTTTAAGGATTGAACTTATCCATACTTAAAGCCAAAACTCTAATGTGTTGTCATTTGTCGTACTCATCTAAAATGGACTGTTGCTTTTGGTTAAAAAAGAACATTTTTTCCATTTTGAGAAACCATTGTTTCATTTCATTTTATTTTAAAAAAACAAAACAAAAAGGAGAAATCAAAGTTGATAGGGGTACCGAATCTTTATTAATTTCTACCTCTTGCCTATCAGATTCTTCTCTCTATCTAAAGTGTCCCTCTAGTGATAAAGAAAATAAAGATTTTTGTGGGTGTATTGGATAAATATAATGATTATGAACAACCTTTTAAGACATACAAGTATAAAAGTAAATATTCATGGTAAAATGTCAAATATTAGGATACTAAAAGAAATCAGCAAGCTATGTAGCTAATGTTGGATAATATAGACGTAATATTAGCAATATTCTAGTTAAATATTGATTAAAATATCAGGCAATATTTTATCAAATTTTTTTATAGTAAGAGCAGTACTTTATTCAAGCAGAGAACTCATCATATTTTATCAAAATTCAATTTGAGGTAAGAGACATTGGCTCTTGAATTACATGTGCCTAAAAGTATTGGAAACAAGAAATATACACATCCTTAAGAACAAAAGATCGTAATTTTAAGCTGCAATTCTATCATGACATAGTAGTTTATTCAAATTGTTTATTTTTCTTCCTCTAAGCATTGGATTTATCCATACCGAAAGCCAAAACTTTAATGTGTTGTCATTAGTCGATACTTGTCTTAAATGGACTATCACTTTAGATTAAAAAGAAGAAATAGAAAAGGAACCATTGTTTTTCATCACGAGAAACCATTGTTTCATTTTATTTTAATTTTTCTAGAAAAAATCAAAGTTAATTAATAAGGGATCAACCAATATCCAAAACTTGGTAGGGATACCGAATCTTCAATAATTTCTAGCTCTTTCCTATCAAATTCTTTTCTCTATCTAAAGTGACCCTCTAGTGACCTTTAGAAGTTTATTAATAAAATAAAGGTTTTAGCGGGCTTAATGCAAAATGCCAAATATTAGGAAACTAAAAGAAATCAGCGAGTTATGTAGCTAATGTTGGGTAATATATAAATAATATTAGCAATATTCTAGTAAATTATTTACCAACATATCAGACGCTATTTTTATCAAAATTCAATGAGAAGTAAGAAACATTGGCTCTTGAATTACTTGTGCCTAAAAACAATGGAAACAAGAAGCATACACAACCAGGATTGAAATTGTCAATACTTAAGGCCAAAACTCTAACGCGTTGTCATTTGTTGATACATAATAAAAAAATAGTAGAAAAACAAAATTTCAAGTAAATAATTTTATTTTTATATTTAGTTATTTACTAATACTTTTTACTATTTTGATATTTAAATCATTGTTAGTCAAGGAAAAAACATTTCTTGTATTATTTCAATTAACGTGCAGCTTAAAAAAGATAGATTTTAGAATTTGTAGCAAACTTTTTTAGCATTTTATTATTGTCTCTGTAGCCTGTATATTTGAAAAAACATGCAATTCTTATAGTAAAGGATTATTGTATAATCAATAAAATACGGGATTTTGCATGATATACTTTAAAATAACAGTAGCATAGCTTTGGCGTTTTCACATATTCAAATATATTTCTGACTTATAGATAAACGGCCGATGTTCAGATATTGACCGATACCCACTGCTCTTATGTCTCATATAAATCCATGACGACTTTTTTGCTGATACCAATTTTAATCCTAAGTCAAATTTAAACAACCTGAACTGCATCTTGGTCAGTCTCCGGTACTTCCCCAATTTGCTGACTATCCTCACTCATCTTTTTAACCACTGTGTTAGTGTTAATATTAGATCGTTGTTCTTCATGTATCAAGGTGGGAACTTCAAGACCTAACTTCAGAACATTAGAAGAAGTTTCAATACATCTTGAAGCAGAGAACTTTATACTATCTTCTGCTGTCTCACTTTTTCTTCCTTTCTTGCTTCGAAGGATAGGTCTTCCTGATTCTTGATCGTTTTTGTTTTTCTTAAATGATGGTAACAAACCAGAAATATCCACATTACTCATCGAGGTAGTAACTGGATCAGGATCCTTGCGTTTATTGAGAGGACTGCATGCTTGCAATGATTCAACATTGTTTTGCGATTCTAAAGGTTCATCCTGATACACAGCATATTCAACAATATTAGATGATTGAACCAAAAACTATGAAAAGGTCTATAGTTTCACCGTCAATATAAATATTATACGTACCTTTCTAGAATTTGAATCATCCTGCTTCAATTATTGGATATCACAAATAAGAACATCATATTAGAAGATCAACATTTAGACTTTGATATGGTCAAGTACTTTCTTATTGGGTTAGATAAATTGTAGTTCTATGATTTGCTTAATACAAGCATATATACAAATGCAAATGTAAGTAATGCCAAACGATTTTTTGTGAAATCGGTATCTCTAATATTCTCACCAGCTTAGACGATCAATTTTAAAATCTGAACTGACCTCCTCAAAGCTGAGCCACATTAGCTCATCAACCATGCTTTATAAAAGTGAATTCTTTTTTAACGGATTTGCATGTCAAATAAAAAAGACATTAAATGAGGTTGAGGTATGAATATGTATAGTTGATGGGATGTAGATAAATTAAAGATAAAGTTATACCGAACTTATAATAGATTACAAAGAATGGTTGATGCTATTTACAATTACTTGATTGAGAACAGGGGAAGGCTTAATTTTGTAGCATACTGAAAGAGGCTAATATTAACGATTTGGGAGTAAATTGCAGTAGACACGCTTTAATTTTGCACTTGCATTTTCTTTACTCTTCAAAATAGCACCCAAAATTCATGGGCATTTAATGATAAGTTTTAACATGATGTGACCAAGATTACATCTAATTTACGTTTTAGTGTTACCTGTGATGTCAGAACCCACTCTTCATTGATCCAATCATAAACAACTCTCAGCTTCGTGTTGCTAGATACAATTTCATCTTCTAAAAGCATGAGTTTAACATTGTTATCCCGCCTTTTGGCAAGGCCGTGACACCAAAGACTTGACTAGAGACCGGTAACAGATCGTCTCGGAAGTCAGTTAACACACCAGGATCGCTATGGATATCGATGAAATTTGTCTGAGTCCAGATCGGGCTGCATTCGATAAGGCGCGTCAAACAGAGTAGTAGAAACCAACGTTCCAAATTTCGAGGCAACCCGAGTTCGTATGCTCAAGTTATCATCGTTAGAAAATGGAAGGATAGTCCTGGCTCGAATCCATCCTAGGGTCGGATCCATCCCCCTTGCTTCGACTCCATCAGCAAAACCATCCTCGAATCCATTGGCCAGGAACCAGTTCGAATCCATCGAACTTCCCTTGCTTCGACTCCATCGAACTTCCCTTTCTTCGACTCCATCGAACAAACCTCTGTTCGAGTCCATCGAGGGATGGCTCCTTCGAATCCATGCAATTGGATAAGCCTCGACTCCACCATCTTCGAATCCATTCAACTGAGAGTCCTTCGAATCCATTACCTCGAATCCAAGCCATGGATTCGACCCAGTCAAACCGAAGTACAAAACGGATCGAAGCGAGAGACACGCGCCATGTCGCAGCAAGCATCGAGTCGACCGAATCGATTCGAACTAAGATCGATTCGAAGTATCCCTGTTCTCCAGAAATGCAACATTGAATCGATCATATCTCGAGTCCTACAAGTCCAAATGCCATGAAATTTTCACAGAAGCTTAAACACATGACGAGGAATGTCCACACCAAATTTCAGCTCGATTGGATGATTTCATGATCGATTCGAACCAAGGATCGAATCGATCCCAAAGTGGGCCCGGATCTCTAGATTTCGGCCATGTGGGCCCCCTGACGTACCAGAACTGGTCTCCCCTCATTTTAGGCGAAATATCAGCCTCCTACACCTATAAATAGAGCCCCTGGTCATTCAGAAAAGAGGTCGGATAATTCTAAGTATTGAAGAGCGCCCAGATTCTGCCAGATCTACTCCAGAACACCGCCGCTGCTTTAGATTGAGAATTAACTTAGAAATTTCAGTTGTATTACATCATAAACTACTGTAACTTTCAAGTGTCGAGCAATAAAACCATAAAACTTCATAGTGGACGTAGGCAAAACGCCGAACCACTCTAAATCGCTTGTCTTTGCAATTTATTTTCTGTTATTTGGAGTTTTTGTTAGATAATCCACAGTTTTAATTTTCATTCTTCACTTTTATCTCTTCAAAAACTTCCGAAGAGTGTTGTGCCCATTTTTGGTACAAACACTTTGGTGCTTTCACTGAGAAAAAACCGGCTTTTTTCTCCTGCTCCTTGGATCTACCATCGATACCGGATTGCACAAATCCAAGAGGAAGATCCAGATCTCAAATTCATCATCCTTCCATTCTATTCAGATTTGCATAAAATCTAGGAAAAGGATTCATCATTCGAAATGGTTAGCACGAGAACCACTTCTACAGCTGCTGGACAAGAAGGTAGGGATGGACAGAATCCTGCTCAACAGCAGCCATCCAACCAAGACAACACTACCCACTCAGATCCATCTGGGGCAGTCACTAGACAAGAATTTCAGGTGTTGCTTCAAGAGTTGACTCAGAGTCGGCAGCAATTAGCCGAGCAGTTGCGTGCCAATATTGAATTGACAAATCAACTGAACTGCCAGGGCCGTAGGAGGTCCAAAAGGGACGATGCCCGCTCATCCACTGAAAGTTCTGCCTCATCCGACTATCATCATAGATCTACCCGTCCCCGATTAGACGGAGATCATGCTCAAGCTGCTGGATATCAACCAGCCCTGACTGTCGGGCAATTGAGGGTAGGACCGTCGACCAGCTTCCAGGCTGGGCCATCAGTACGAGGTGGTCGTACTCCACAATATACTACGGACAATCATGTCACAGCTGCCACAGTAGAAACAAGGGTTGATACCCGACATCTTCCAGATTCAAGCAATCAACAACAGGGACGTACTTCAGAACCATACGTCCCAGAAGATGCTGAGCCAAGGAGGCGAAACTTGGACCGTCGACAGCGCCCGGTCCAAACTCGCACTGTGGAACCCGACCACACCTTAGCTCAGCATGCTCAAAATGTAGCAATGCCAGACATCTCGACTATGATACGTCAGATGATCCGCGAAAGCCAAGGTCTTACCAATGACGATTGGGGGATTTCTCGAAGCCATACTCCTTTCACGGACGAGATACTATACGCTGAACCTCCTCGGCGATTCAGGATGCCAACTCTCCCTATGTACGAAGGAAGTTCTGATCCCAATCAGCACATATTGAAATACGAATGGTCAATGAGCGCCGCAAGGGCCGACGATGCAGCAAAATGCCGAAGCTTCCCCATCTCACTGGGAGGAATTGCAACAATGTGGTTTACAAGATTACCTCCAAGATCTATCTCTTCATTTGACCAATTGGCTAAGAAATTTGTTGAACAATTCCGTATGCATGTCGCTAGACCCAAAGATGTTAACACCCTGTCCAATGTTACCCAAGCTCGTGGGGAAACATTAAGGCGTTACTTGGAGAGATTCCATGCGGCATGTGTGGAAATTAGTAATCCCAACGACAACTCAATTTTAATGGCATTGACAAAGGGAATTGATCCCGATTCTGAATTTGGAAACTGGTTAGCCAGAAAACCACCCACATCGTTGGACCGTTTCTACTCCAAAGCCGCTCAATTCTTACGGCAAGAGGACGCGAAACAGTCTAGGAAGCAGGACGATGCGAAACCTGGAAATGAGGGAATACAAAGCAATGTAGCAGTTAAACAGTCCGGTGACAATTCCGGAAAAGTTCAGTTAAACATACAGAACAAACAAACTCAGCCAAGAGGTAGCAATGGTCAAAATAAGAAGAGAGATCCGAATCCAGGCCCACGGTGTAGGGCTCCGATGTTCGAAAGTTATACACCATTAAACACTTCGCTGGAAAATGTGTACCTGCAAACTTGCAACACTGAACAGTATAAGAAACCCGCTCCGAAGCGGTCATCAGAGAGGCAGATTCAGACAGGAAAGTTTTGTAGGTTTCATGAGAGTTATGGCCACAATACTAATGACTGTCGCCATTTGCAGGATCTCATAGAAAAGTTGATCAGGGAGAGAAAGTTAGATCAATTCGTGCAGGCGCCGTAGTCTGGTGGTGCGGGCCCATCGAACCCAAATCGTGCGCAAGACCAAGAAAGACAAGTGGAACCCGCTCGTACAGGCGGGAGGCTGGTTATCAATACCATAAGTGGTGGCCCTCATCCAGCGGACAGGAGCTGGAGGGAAATGGAGTCGTATGCTAGCTCTATCAGGCATGCGAGCTTCGAATGCTGCAGTAATTGTGAGGATGGAACCCCGGCTAAGCAACAAAAAACGATGTCTGACGATATCATATTTAGAAGCAGAGATGCTGATAAAATCGAAGCTCCAACAATTGACCCACTGGTCATATCTGCCCAAGTTGGTCTTGCTTGGATGAAGAGGATCCTGGTTGATAGTGGGAGTTCTGTAAACATTCTATTCAAACGAGCTTACGATTTAATGAAGATGGAACCAAAAGACTTGAAACCCTGCCAATCCCGAGTTCATGGCTTCAATGGGAGTGCAACAATACCTACTGGGATAGTGGAACTACCAGTGGAACTGGGGATTGGAGAACGCAGGAGAGTCCGACTGCTGCAATTCGTTGTTCTTGACATCGCTTCACCGTACAATGCATTCCTGGGACGACCAGCCCTTGCTGAATTCAGGGCAGCCATTGCCCTGTGGTGTTTGACTTTAAATTCCCAACTGACCATGGTATAGGAATCGTTCAAGGAGATCAGGCAGCAGGAAGAGCCTGTTATGTTGCTGAGTTGCGTGAAGCACAGAAGAAGGAGAAAGGAAATGGCGTAGAGGAATCTCTCTGCGTCCGTTTTACTGATAATTGACAACTAGCGCCCGGGCTCCGACCCGGGCACCACTACCAATTCCTTAGAGATCTTGACCCTAGGGATAACGAAGATAAAGATGAAGTAGAAGAGAATCAAGCGTCTCCAGCCGAACTGACTGTGGACGTCCCAGTCAGTGAGGATGACGACTCGAAAGTACTAAAAGTTGGATCTCAACTGGGAAAACAGATACAACAGGAATTGGTTGAATTTCTTCAAGCGAATCTCGATGTCTTTGCCTGGACGCACTCTGACATGTGCGGAATCTCACCGAACATTGCAAGTCACTCTTTGAATATTGATCCGCGACATGTTCCGGTCAAGCAAAAGAGGCGTGGTATGGATCCAGAGAGATCTGCCGCCCTTAAAGAAGAAATTGACAAGTTGCAATCAAACGGTTTCATCTGAGATGCTCTATACCCAGAGTGGGTGTAAAATCCGGTAATGGTACGAAAACCGAATGGGAAATGGAGAACATGTGTCAATTACTCCGACTTAAACAAAGCTTGTCCAAAAGATAGTTTTCCACTTCCCCGAATTGACCAACTCGTAGACTCAACTGCAGGCCACGAATTGTTATCCTTTATGGATGCTTATTCCGGTTATAATCAGATAACCATGCATCTACCCGATCAAGAACATACTAGTTTCGTGACCGATCTGGGACTCTACGGTTACAGAGTCATGCCTTTTGGTTTAAAGAATGCCGGAGCAACTTACCAACGCTTGGTTAATCGAATGTTCGCTGATCAGATCGGGAAGACCATGGAAGTCTATGTGGATGACATGTTAGTTAAGTCCCGATTTTCCACAGATCACGTCAGGGATTTAGATTCAATGTTCCGCATCCTACGTGAATATGGAATGAAGCTTAACCCGTTAAAGTGCCACTTTGGCGTCGCATCCGGAAAGTTTCTAGGTTTCATCGTCAACGCTCGTGGGATAGAGGCAAACCCCGAAAAGATCTGGGCAATAAGGAATTTGCAAACTCCAAGGACCATAAAGCAAGTCCAGAGTCTCAACGGGAAGGTAGCAGCGCTAAGCAGGTTCATCTCGAAATCCACTGATAAATGCATTCCTTTCTTTGATCTAATCCGGAAGGGAAAACGAAACTTTGAATGGACCATGGAATGTGAAGGCGCATTCCGATCGCTGGTTCAGCATCTCTCTACGCCACCGATCTTGTCAAAACCGATTGATCATGAACAATTATACCTTTATCTGGCGGTATCAGAGCATGCGATCAGTGCTGCTCTGGTCCGAGAAGAGGATCGAGTGCAGAAACCGGTCTATTATGTTAGTAAACGATTGACCGGAGCTGAAAGAAATTACCCCAGGTTGGAAAAACTGGCTTATTGCTTGGTCATTGCCTCAAGAAAGCTTCGTCCTTATTTCCAAGCTCATCCACTTACTGTGTATACCGATCAGCCGTTACGAAAGGTCCTCACGCGGCCTGAGACGTCTGGAAGGTTACTCAAGTGGAATATCGAACTGAGTCAATTTGACATCACTTATGCTCCGCGGAGAGCCATTCAAGGGCAAGTCCTAGCTGACTTCATCGCTGAATTTACTGTTCCAGACGACTTACCTGAAACCAGCGAGTCCCCTGAATATGTCTGGAAACTTTATACAGACGGTGCATCAAACGATCGGTGTTCGGGCGCTAGTGTTGTACTAGAAACCCCCGAAGGTCGATCCATATGCTATGCTCTGAAGTTTGATTTTCACGCAACCAACAATGAAGCCAAATATGAAGCCCTGTTGACTGGGTTAAAGCTTGCCAGAGATCTGAGAATTATCGCTATAGAAATTTATTGTGATTCACAGTTGGTTGTGTGCCAGGTACGGGGAGAATATCAAGCAAGAGATCGAAGGTTAGCTGCTTATCTAGCCCGAGTTCAGGAAGCACTGGATCAGTTTGATTATTATGCCATTTACTACATACCACGAGATCGCAATCAAAAGGCCGATTCATTGGCAAAGTTGGCCAGCACAGGTGAAGCACAGCAAATGGGACTTGTCCCGGTCGAAACTTTGTCCTTCCCAAGCATCGATCAAATAAAAACGAATGATGTGTTGGAAACCTCTCCCAGTAGAGAATCATGGATGACTCCGTATCGAAATTATATTGAGAATGGGACATTGCCTGAGCACCGGAATGAGAAAAGGCAAGTTCTACGAAAAGCTTCGCGGTTCATCATCCAGGACGGGATCATGTATAGAAAGGGTTATTCTGTTCCACTCCTCCGATGTATCGCTCACGACGAAGTCAAACGAGTGTTACATGATGTACACGAAGGAGAATGTGGCGATCACACCGGTGGGCAAGCACTTGCTAAGAAAATACTCCGATATGGATATTACTGGCCGACAGTGAACCGAGATGCAGCCAATTATGCCAGAAAGTGCGACAAGTGCCAGAAACACGCTCGAATTCCAAGAGCCCCACCTACCGAGATAACTCAAATGGTCAGCCCCTGGCCATTCGCTATGTGGGGTATCGACATCATCGGCGCCTTACCTCTGGCAAGAGGTGGTGCGAAATATGCCATCGTCGCAGTTGACTACTTCACGAAATGGGCCGAGGCCGAAGCTCTCGCAACGATTACGACGAAGAAAGTAATAAACTTTGTAGTCCGCAATATCATTTGTCGATTTGGACTCCCGCATACCATCATCACCGATAATGGGACCCAATTCGAAAGTTCGGAGTTCAAGAATTTCTGCCAACAATTTCATATTCATAAAAAGTTCTCCGCAGTCGCACATCCACAAGCAAACGGTCAGGTCGAAGCTGTTAACAAAGTTATCAAATCCATCTTAAAGAAACGACTGGAAAAGGCTGGGGGCAAATGGGTCGATGAACTTCCTATGGCATTTAGGCTTATCGAACAACTCACAAGACCGCAACTAGACACACCCCATTTTCCTTATCCTATGGCTCGGAGGCCGTTATTCCAGTTGAGACAGAAGTATTTTCTCACCGCGTAACTTATTACGATCCAAAAACAAATGCTATATTACTCGCTGAATCTTTGGATCTGTTGGACGAGAAACGGGAAGAAGCTGATTTAAGAGCGGCCGCATACCGAAGTCGGGTCGCCCGGTTATATAACACCAAAGTTCTCCCCCGAACCTTTGAACTCGGTGATCTTGTCCTCAAAAGAATCTACCCAGTTCCTTCACACATGAAACCAAATTGGGAAGGACCGTACGTGATTACACAAAGACTTGGGGATGGCACATTCAAAATATCAACCGTGGACGGTCTAGTTTTACCAAGAGCCTGGAACAGCGAGAGTCTCTGTCGCTACTACATATGACAGGCTTTATTTATTTCATTATGTTTTTTATTCAGCAAATTACTTTTGCATTTCGAAATTAGAATTTGTAATAAGGCAACTGATTTGCCATATTTTCTTATTTCAGCAATAAAATGTCATCTCTTCGAGCCAGAGCTGTGATTCATTAAATACAATGTACAACATCACGATGCACGAAGAGCTAAGTTCCATCACACAGTGGAATTTATTCAAGTAGGGAGTGGCTGTGAAGCAATCAACCACTCGCTAAATGAAACCCGAGCTCGGGGGCAAGCCATCACATCAGGCCAAGAAATGAGTTGATACACGACAACCCTTCACTTAACTTAACTCCGTTCTCCCAGAGTGCGAGGCGGAGTATAAACATTAACTTAACTCCGTACTCCCAGAGTGCGAGGCGGAGTATAAACATTTTACTAAACTCCGTGCTCCCAGAGCGCGAGGCGGAGTATAAACTTTCATTCAACTTCGTACTCCCATAGTGCGAGGCGGAGTATAAACATTTTCCTAAACCCCAGAGTACTCCGAGAGCACGAGCTGGGTATAAGCTTTTTACTTAACTCCGTACTCCCAGAGTGTGAGGCGGAGTATAAACATTCCCTAACTCCGTACTCCCAGAGTGCGAGGCGGAGTATAAACATTCCTTAACTCCGTACTCCCAGAGTGCGAGGCGGAGTATAAACATTCCTTAACTCCGTACTCCCAGAGTGCGAGGCGGAGTATAAACATCCTTAACTCCGTACTCCCAAAGTGCGAGGCGGAGTATAAACATTCCTTAACTCCGTACTCCTAGAGTGCGAGGCGGAGTATAAACATTCCTTAACTCCGTACTCCCAGAGTGCGAGGCGGAGTATAAACATTCCTTAACTCCGTACTCCCAGAGTGCGAGGCGGAGTATAAACATCCCTTAACTCCGTACTCCCAGAGCGCGAGGCGGAGTATAAACATACGCCAACTCCACACTTATTCCCAATACTGGGGGCAGAACCATAACACGTAACAAGTTGAAGACAAAAGGGAATAAATTTTCATTTCCACTATCAACAAAAAGAATCTGATTACAAAGTGTTTAAAGAAAATTCTGCTAGTGGGAGCCGAATCCACATCTATACACGGCTATAGAGAAATCAACAAAATGCTACCCTACGCAACAAAGATTTAAAGAAGGAGTTCAATCTTTCTTCTTCCTTATCTTCTTCTTCGGGGTAGCCCCACCAGATCCACTGCCTGATTTTTTCCTCGATCGCTTACTCTTTTCAGGCTTGCCCTCCGGCAGCGATATAATGTCAACGTCTTCCTCAGAGCTGGAGGCGACGGAAATTCTTCTAGGAGGACGAGCTGGAGGCATAGGAGTAGTAGTAGGAGGAGGGATAGGAGCAGTTTCAATCACTACAGTACCGCCCGGTGAAATCACCATTAACGGGGCAGGCCCGGGCGGATTCGTACCAGCATTCCCTGCTGCCATCTCGGCATCAATCTCAGCAATGATGTCGTCCTCACGAGATACTTGGGCCGCATCGGATGTGCCAATAGCTGGCATAGATGAACTAACGGCCGGAGCAGCCCCACTCACAGCATCGGACGGGTTGACAGAGGGAACGATGGGTTCATTGAGAAGCTCCTCAATCATTTGAGCGCTGAAAGAAAACATATTTGCATCTCCCTCCTCGCCAATCAAAGTAGAAGTCGTGATGGCTTCAGAAAAAACAACCCCTTGTGTTTGATGAGGAACTGATAGAGCAAGGGGCGCAGAAACAATAACTTCAGTCACTGAAATGCGACAAAACGAAGATTGTTAGCCAAGTGTGTTGCTTAAGGTTCTTCACGACTAAACTACGAGAAGCGTTTAAATACCTTCCTTGGTCTGGACCGAAACGTGGGCAGAATCCTCGGTAGAAGATAATAATGGTTGATCAGGATTATAGGCAGGAACAGACTGGGGATCTACCGCACCAGTGGTTTCGGGCAATGTCGGAGTTACAGCTCCAACACTTGTCCCGTGATGCGCAATCCCCAAGCCTTCGCCTGTCTCTAGAGATTGATCGCCAAGCTTTTCTTTCGCCATAGAGATCACCGCCTCATGAAGAATCTTCCTCTCATCCTCGGTGAGCAAACGCATCTCCAGTTCAAAGTCGTCAAGTGTTCCATCTGGATGCGCTGCTCTTTTCTCATTCACCAGCCGGGTCCAGGCATTGTACAAGATCATGGAGTCATCTCCCAGCCACGCTAAATTTATGTGTTCCAGCACATTAGCATTATACGTGACTAAGAGATCGTCAAACTCAGCATCTAGCCTAGACCTCTCCTCCAAGATCTTTTCCTGAATTTCTGCTTCCGCAGACTTAGCCTTGACCGCCGCCGCAGCAAGTTCGGTCCTGAGAGATACTGCTTGGTCGCAAGCCTCTTGAGCAGTGGCGTTCGCATCATCCTTCTCCTTCACCATTTCAGTAAATTTGGCCTTGAGTTCATTCAGCTCTTTAACGGCTAAGTCTCGCTCAGCTGCAATGGTGGTGTTGCGGTGGCCCATCTCTTCCACCGTGGCGCAGTGTTCTTGCTGCATCCTCGCCAGTTTGGCCACGACATCTTCATGTTTCTGAAGTGTTTCAAGCTCTGACTTCCGGGACGTCTCCACTTCGGATTGAAGAACCTGAATGATGCGTTTCTGTTTGACAATGTCAGCATCACGTTCAGCAATGATCTTCGCCCGGTCAAAAGCTACTCTAGAAGCCTTCACGGCTGCCTTGTATCACTCCTTATACTGAGCGTAGAAGTCATGAATATAACTATGAGCAGTGGTCTCAGCGTCCGGAGGAATTCTTTTAAAGTTAGGAGGGAAGACATAGCCATCCATGCAAATTTCAGGGTAGTCATTTTTCATTTGGGCAAGTTTAGCAGCTCCCTCGCTTGTCAACTCAGCCGGAGCTTGTTAAATTATAGCGGCTGCTGTCGGTTCCATTCTTGGCCGCTGAGCATCAGGCCGGGAAGATTGAGAAGACAGCTGCTGCTGATGAGATGGCCCTGGGAGGTCTACTGGGGCCCTGGGAGGCGGAGGAGAGCGAGATCGGGGTCGGTACTGGTATCCCCGGTCTCTGTCAGAATAATCATAGCCAGAACGGCCACGCGAGTAATCTCTGTCTCTGCCATAACGTTCTTGACTTGAATAGCTTCGCCCATGATCCCTATCTGTTTCTCTCCTACGGGAATCGTAAAATGGAGAAGATTGGCGCACATTCCGAAGCCTATCCAGAGTAGAGCCACGTCCTGACATCTCACCTGCGATAAGAAAGAATTACGGGTTAAGATCTCATAAAGCAATGTTTACTATGCAAAAGGCATGAAGTGCTGTGGAAGTGTGTGTAAATGTGTAAACCCCCAAACCGACCGGAAGTGTTGACCGCACTTAAAGGAAAGGGCTCGTTCATGTTTAGGACATCTTGAAATTCCTCCAACCCAGGATTATGAGAAATCGATATATAATCTGGGATAGGAATATCGTTAAGCCCTTTGAAAGAATCTCTCGAATGAGAAGGGGCGACCTCAGAAATCATAACTCCGGAAGCGGGAAGAAACACATCTACAGATTTTTCCCCCTTTGACTTAAGTTTTTTGGAAACGGCGGCCTTGCCTTTCCGTTTTTCTCCCGATTCCTCCAAGTTTCCCGAAAGGTCAGCCATTGGCTCCGAATCTGTATGGGTTCTTTCTTCGTCACTCGCCTCGATTAATCTGATTCCGAGTGACTTCTTCACCTTTCTCTTCTTGGTTTTCTTCTTATCTTCCTTCCTGGAGGCGGGCTTTGCAAATCCCTCAACGACTATGCTTTGATTGATGTCGATCAAACCAAGAACTCTTAAGTTGTAATCGTTCAGCACCGAGTCAATATGCCTCAACTCGCTTGGGACTTCTTGAAGACTCCGGACGATACCCTTGAAACGCCCTCCATCGGGCCTGGAGATAATGGCTGTAAAAGGAATGAAATGTCAATTTTAACACCGAAGAGCTATTGGTCAAGAAAACAGGTTAAGGCGCTTACGTCTAGACAACCATCGCCTAGCGAAACCCGGAGGGCACCGAACATAGAACCACTCGTTCTTGAAATAACTCAGTCGGGTCCAAGCTCCAACTACAACTTGGCAATTCCTAACTGCCTCCATAAATGTAAAAGACGGGCTATCACCCCTACTCTTGAAGTTAAATATGTGTCTGATCTCGGTGGGCCTTGGCGGGCGGAAGAGACAGTCCATAAATATGACAAAGGCACTGTTCAGCAACGCGTGCCTGTTGGGATGAAGTTGTGAAGGAGCGATTCCTAAATATGATAGCATCCCTCTGATATATTGATTGAAAGGAGGAAGAGTTCCGGCCGCACAAGCATGACGGTAGAATGCTGTATATCCTTCAGGCGGATTGTGCGGTTTATCAATGGCGCTGGGCAATAATACGTCACCTAGAGATATGTTATGCTTTAAGCATATTCGTCCCAATAAGGATTCAGAGATGTTAGACTGAACCGAATCAACAGGGTCCTCAATAAATATGGCCTCTGGCAATTCATCTGGAGCTGGATCGATTACATCGGCAGGGATATCGGGAATCTCAAGCACCGGAGGAGTCGAGCTCTGTACCTCTTGTTGTTGGGAGCTCGAAGATTCCATAATTAGCTAACTCATCAGAAAGCAACATTAAGTTCATAAACAGCCCGTGCATGCCCCAGTGTAGTGTGTGTGAACGTGTTGTGCAGTGTAAGTGCTGTGCATCACTTTAGCAGATGTAACAGAATAAAGCGAAATGTTCGTACAACATAACTTGGGAATTTGAGAACGAAGATGACCGTCATCGCTGACCGTCACTTCCACACCATCCAAAGGCTACTGCCCACTTCAAGTATAAATCTTCCAGTTGTATTATTGGTTAAGTCATAGTTCCATCGACGAGCCTCAAAGGAAATTCAAGTTAAATCTTTTAGTCAAAATCGATTATGCAAGGCCGAAGCTCGTCGGAGTCAAGTATGCTAAAGTTCATTACGTTCGTCATAGTACAAACTTGAAGTTGGTCGTAGTTCAGATCATGGAGCAAATCAAAGGAGCAATGGTCTCAGAGGACGAAGGCGTTCGAATCCATCGGTACAGAACAATGAGGGTCGAATCGATGGAGTACGACTCCAGGTGTTTCGAATCCATATGGTTCGACTCGATGTAGCCTTATAATGGAGGAACGTTTCGAACCCATGAGCCCCACGTTGTTCCGAATCGATCTTTATTCAACTCCTTCGAATCGATCTGGATGATATCACTTCGAATCGATCGACCCAATGCCAGTTTCCTCCAAGTCGTCGATTCGTAGCCTTGCCCACAAGATCGATTCGAACCGGTCGTTCTAGGATCGATACAAAGCAGCGGAAGACAACACTCTGATTGATTCGACTCGAAAAGCATCACTCTTCAACTCCGTCGAGTCGACCCATTTCATTCAGATCTCGTCACTCCCCAGAATTTTCTAAGGCGAAGATAGTTCTATTTTTCTCATCTCGAATCGATCCCTCGGGTACCTGATTTGATTACGAATGAAGGTTTGCAAGATTTAATCGATTCGGGGAAGACACGCTTTTTTCTCGGCTCTGGGAAGGTCGATTCGAAGAAGAAGGCAAGGAAACAGTAAAAGTAAAAAGTTAAAAATGAACAGGACCCCGGTATATATAGGGGAAACGAGACGATTCGTCTCCCGGTCAAGCGCAACCGGAAATGACGGGTCCAACTCACCGATTCGAACGAACGTCTTCGAATCGATCACTGCAAGACATCCATCGATTCGGAGCTGACCAGATGACTTCGTCGATTCGAAATCCAGACGTACGAAGGTTACAAATCATCTTCGAATCCATTCCTCTGAATCCATCCATGCAGTACCGATGCGAAGCTTCATCGATTCGAAGCTCCCTCGACTCGAAGCAGCTAACAGAAGATGATTCGAAGTCATTGTGTCCCATCGATTCGAAGAGCCAACTTCAAAACTCCCGACTCGTAGCATGTCAAAGGATATCGACTTAAGTGATCCTCTCGAATCCATCGAAAACAATCATATAAACACATCGCTTCGAATGTGAAATTATTACTTGTCTACCTTGTACAACGATTCAGGAGAGGATCGATACCAAGGGATAATCATAGACAATTATCAAAATGGCATTTCAACTCGAATCTCAAATAGGTTCAGGAGAGGACCGATGCGGGATTCGATAACAAACCAAACTGGCAACGACTTGCCACCATGCAATGTTAACCAGGGTCAAAACGATATATATATATATGCACATATGCCTGACTAATGTTTGATCTTTTATCATTCACAGAAATCAAATGTCCATTCCGTCATGAGCTCGACAACAAACAGCCGATCATGATCATACAACGATTAATTACAACAGCAAAGGAGACAACTTTCAACAAAGCATGTCATAACTGTTCAATAAGGGATTGTAGCTTTTCAAAGCACGTCATGTTTACACAAGACGTACTTTGGGGGGCAAATGTTATCCCGCCTTTTGGCAAGGCCGTGACACCAAGGACTTGACTAGAGACCGGTAACAGATCGTCTCGGAAGTCAGTTAACACACCAGGATCGCTATGGATATCGATGAAATTTGTCCGAGTCCAGATCGGGCTGCAATCGATAAGGCGCGTCAAACAGAGTAGTAGAAACCAATGTTCCAAATTTCGAGGCAACCCGAGTTCGTATGCTCAAGTTATCATCGTTAGAAAATGGAAGGATAGTCCTGGCTCGAATCCATCCTAGGGTCGGATCCATCCCCCTTGCTTCGACTCCATCAGCAAAACCATCCTCGAATCCATTGGCCAGGAACCAGTTCGAATCCATCGAACTTCCCTTGCTTCGACTCCATCGAACAAACCTCTGTTCGAGTCCATCGAGGGATGGCTCCTTCGAATCCATGCAATTGGATAAGCCTCGACTCCACCATCTTCGAATCCATTCAACTAAGAGTCCTTCGAATCCATTACCTCGAATCCAAGCCATGGATTCGACCCAGTCAAACCGGAGTACAAAACGGATCGAAGCGAGAGACACGCGCCACGTCGCAGCAAGCATCGAGTCGACCGAATCAATTCGAACTAAGATCGATTCGAAGTATCCCTGTTCTCCAGAAATGCAACATTGAATCGATCATATCTCGAGTTCTACAAGTCCAAATGCCATGAAATTTTCACAGAAGCTTAAACACATGATGAGGAATGTCCACACCAAATTTCAGCTCGATTGGATGATTTCATGATCGATTCGAACCAAGGGTCGAATCGATCCCAAAGTGGGCCCGGATCTCCAGATTTCGGCCATGTGGGCCCCCTGACGTACCAGAACTGGTCTCCCCTCATTTTAGGCGAAATATCAGCCTCCTACACCTATAAATAGAGCCCCTGGTCATTCAGAAAAGAGGTCGGATAATTCTAAGTACTGAAGAGTGCCCCGATTCTGCCAGATCTACTCCAGAACACCGCCGCTGCTTTAGATTGAGAATTAACTTAGAAATTTCAGTTGTATTACATCATAAACTACTGTAACCTTCAAGTGTCGAGCAATAAAACCATAAAACTTCATAGTGGACGTAGGCAAAACGCCGAACCACTCTAAATCGCTTGTCTTTGCAATTTATTTTCTGTTATTTGGAGTTTTTGTTAGATAATCCACAGTTTTAATTTTCATTCTTCACTTTTATCTCTTCAAAAACTTCCGAAGAGTGTTGTGCCCATTTTTGGTACAAACAAACATTGTACTTCGACTGATCTTTAACAGCAGCTATAACTCCTTGCCACCATCCACCATTATAGAATGCTTCAACTATATCAAGCAGTTGAAAATCTCTAACTTCTTGGGTTGAAGGAGGGCACGGTCTAATGTTTTCTCTAAGTATTGAAACAGTTTCACGCAACAAAGACCCATCTTCATTTTTCAAGCTCAAATACTCAACTAATAAAACGTTTTCACTAATTATCTCTATGACAGTAGCAATAAACCATGCAACCGGAACATTTTCATGAGTATAGGCGACTTCTATCACGCTACCAACCATAAAAGGTGTACTTGATCCCTATATAAAGAAACAGTGAACTACAGACTTAGATGAAATCCATGGACATAATGTTGCAAGTATTGGAGTAGTTAAAATGTGTGTGTCGGATTATTTGTAAGATCGTACCAAAATAAGGTTTGGAAACGTGCTTTGATTTTTGACTATCAACTTCATGTTAGTTTATTATAAGTTTATAACCGATTAAACCCAAATAATTATTGAAAACAAGGAGATTCCTATTTGGACAAATGATACTTCAAACCATGGTTTTCGGCCGGAACCTCAAAATTCCGACCATCTCAGTTCGATCATGATAGTTGCCGGGATGAAACCCTAGGCTAAAACCGTTTCGGTCGAAATGTTGGATTCATTATGTAAAAAATGATTTTTATAATGGAAAATGAAATAAATCAGACTTGAGAAGGAAGAATCATAAAATAAATACAAAATAATCATTAATTTGAAATCAGTATGAACTGAACTTACAGAACATACCTGAAGAACCCTAATTTGGTACTCGACTTGTCGATTTCGTTAATTGAATTGAGCTAGGACTTGTCGATTTGCTAGTTTCGTCTCTATTTTGTGTAGTCGATTTATGTGCAGGTGCAGCTAAGAATGAGAATTTGGGTTTTAGTTGAGACGCTAGAAGAAGGTGATGGGCTGAAATGCTACAGGCCTGTTTATTAAGTGATCAAACCTTTTTATTTAACTTGCATCTTCAGATATCAGTAAAAGACTTCAAGTCTGTGAGCTACATTGTATTGGGCTTTCTTGATGAGTCCGAAACTAAGAAAATTTCATATGACCGAAACCGAGATTGAAACCGAATTCTTGAACCTTGCTTCAAACTTCAAACGAGCATGAATAAATTAATGATACTTCTTTATCTCTTGAGTCGTTATGCCGGATTGGTCATTCAAGATCAATCAGGTGAATGTTGTCCTTGGTCCTAATTTTGTTTAAAACCTTTTACGCATTGGAAAATTTCCTTTTTCGGCTTTAGGATTTTTTATTTTTCGTGTTCTTTAGAAATGGGTTCATCAGAATAGGTATAGCTTACGAAAGTTACCTTGCCATCAAGAAAAGTAAAGTCTTTATTTTTTCTTCTTGAATTTTAACCAACAAAAATGTAAAAGATTCAACATAATATAGTGAATTATTACAGAAAGTTGATTCATTCATTTGAAGTTGATGAAATTCACAAATTAATTCTAAAATCAACAAAATTTGAAAAACTAGGATTCTATTTTTTTTAATTGAAAGGAAAGATAAACGATTAATGACAAAATACATAAAGTTGGTGTTTGGCTGTTGTTGTTCAAGCAACTAATAAAAATTTATAAATATGTCTAGATTGAAGTTAAAATGTTTTGGTAAATTTAAAGTGGTTCTCCATCATTCTATAATATAAAACTAATGCTCGATATTTTACAGTCTTCAACGAACATTTTACTATGAAACTTTATTTAGTATGTCAGCAAATATATACTGATATACACAACCCATACTTTACCAATCAAATTACAACCTATTAAAAATAACCATAAACTACTAATATTCAACCAATAAAATTCTAGATTTTTAATTCTAATTATTAAATATTTAACTATATAAAATTTAATAGTCTAATAGTTGTTTCATCTAAGAAAATATAAACGTGCCGAAAATGGGTTACTATGAAGAAGTGTATTTATCACTTTTATATTCATTTCAATTAATTTTACTAAATTTACTATGTTTATCTGCATTAATTCAAAGCTAAACATCTTCCTTTTCAATGTTGATTTCATATTCATGAAGACAACATAACTCATATTCATGAAGACAACATAGCTATGTATAACTTTCCACATGTTATGCTATTGACATAGAATATCAATTTTAAAATTAGTTTCTAATTTTTAGACATTTGTCTGGTATATGCACACACATTACAATATGTATGTATCTAAAATCAACGATTTAAATCACATTTTAGTATAAATTTGAATTGTATAGTTGTTGATCTTGGTTTGTTGTGCAAATAAGCAAGGTTTTAAAATGCGAAAACGTACACGAAACATTTTTATGCTCGTGCCTCATGAGGCGCGACGTAAGCCTCAAAACGTCGAGGCATAAGTTTTTCGGGTAAACACCGAGGCATAAAATATTATTGTTTTGTGATTATTAATTTTGATTAATAAAAAAAGTTAAAAGGTAATCATATAAAACTGTAAATATACAACAATATAAACACTTAACATTAAATAGTTCAATCCTAATTAATCTTTATTATTCATTCATAAAAGGATAAATAATTAAAACTGTAAATAAAAAAATTAAGCACTTGATAATATATATAAATGATCCAATCACTCGAAGAATTCGTATTCAGTTTTCAGTTCCGTAGTGGTACATACTCAATTTTTCCTTCCTCCCTTTATATGTCTATTAATTTTTCTAGATATTTGAAAAAGATCTTTGACCGATCTAGTCGAATCGATTTTTATTACCAGATGTAAGAAATCATGTGAGTTAGTATTTTTTTCTACCAATTTAAATCGATACGCAAAATTTATTCGGAAGTACGATGATGACAATTCAGAAATTTTACTTAAATAGTTGATCGTTGTTTAAAAACTATCTTAGCTTAATCATGTCGATATTGAAAGTGAAAGATAAAAAAATATTGTCTTTCATTTTTTTAAAATTTATTTTTTTTCTTGCCATTATCTAATTAATATTAATAACTTATGTTAGTGTTAATAATTACAATTGGAGGTGAAAATTTTCTTTAATCGCATGCCTCAACAGTTTGAGACGCGCGAGACGTATGTTTTTTATGCTTCGTATGTCTCAAGTTGCCGAGGCATAAGCCTCAGAGGTAAACAGATTTTTCGAGAAAGCTTCAAGGCATTTTATCTTCCGTTGCCTTGAGACACTCCTTAAGGCGAGTATCGAGGCAGGTTTTTAAAACAATGCAGTTACATGAACTTCAAGTTGGCATCCTCCTTGCAATGACTATATAAGCATCGAGCTTCGTCATTTTCCTAGCACATTAGAGTAATGTTCAACAAAAATCTAGTCAATTAATAGATGACCTTAGCACTCTTGTTATCATCAAAACTAAGATAAGGATCATAAATGCGCATTAGGTACCATTGCAATCAGATCATACCAAAATTCTTTTTTTTCTTTCAATCTTTCTACGCTTGCTCTATCATTAAGGGATATATTCAAATGTATAGGTGAACTTATAACAATTTATGCATGTGTAGCCTAAAAACAAGCCTTAATTGTTTTCATTTTTTCCTATCCATCATTCCATGAGTTCATACAATATTTTATTTTAGGTTTGCTTTATGTACTGAAAAAGATAACTTGTTTAGAATTTGGCACCCTAACTAAGCAAATATTATTTTGTTTGTTGATAAACACAAACTATTATTATTTTTAGAAATCTCATTTAAGAATGTATTTCTCTCAAATTTAAACATTAATATATTCCTAAACTATTTTGATTGTTGTAACAATACCTATCGGCAATCCAATTGGCATATCTTTGCATAGGAGGTATTCATGTTTGAGTGAACAAGAGATAGATATCTATGTCGTTGAAAGTGTATTCAATTAAAACTCAAGTAATGCTTAAGCATTAATCACAGTTGCACATTGCCTTTCGAGTTGTGGACTTAGGAAAAAAATAAAGCTTAAATAACTTGATGCGCTTATTAAGTAGACTACGCAATGAATTCAAGTTTTAATTATCATATTTTAACTCAATCTTATACCAGTACACTAATCAAGTAGTGATATTAGTGTGCAAGAAAGAAAGGACAAAAAGAACAGAAAATTAACTTGAAGATGATTTGGGATCAAAAATTAAAAAGGTAACGACATATATACCGCAAGATATGGGATTGTTTGTTCTAGTAATAAATGTTCTATAAAAAACAATAGACTTCACATATTATGCACCGAACAATTAACTATTTTTAGTTTTTTTTAGACTCAAATTATAACTATAAAGTAGCAGGTAAAATTTTGATTTTGTTTAATTCTTGATTACCAGATGAAATTGTTATGTTTCGTGACATTTTGTAGTTTAAAATAAGGAGCATGATGTTAGATGTTGTATTTCATACAAAATACACCTGTAAAGTTGCGTAATGTTATTATTTTTGAAAAGTAAGGCTTACAACTAAAGCATCACTTAAGCGTCATTTAATGAGATAACAAACTTTTAACATTGCCATAATGATATAAGAATATGGCTTGAAATAATTTACGTTTCACGTAAGTGTACCTTAAAATTATTTACTAGAAAAAAACATCACATCACGTATCACAACAAACACGTACAAACTAAAAATGGGTATAAATCAAGGTTTAAAATTCAAGTTTTCGGTTTACACACTTCAAATTTTTTGAAATTTCAATTCCGCTTCGTAAATTTCAAATGTTTCTCAAGTCTGGTTTTGATTTTGGTACTTTTAAGGTACATTTTTATATATACATATACAATAAACATTACAGTAAAATGTACACTATATTTACATAGACATTATAAACGGATGATAATTTGAGTGTTTTTATTTTGAGATTTATTTTTGAGGTTCTTTATGTATGTGTTGTTAATATAATTTGACTTGTATTTTCAAGGTATATTTTTTTAATAATAAATTGAACAAATTTTGTAAATCTCTCTTCTTTTATTGGCATTATAGTGTGGGTCCGGTCATTTAATAAACTCTTAGAGCATGTGTTGAATTTGAATCGGTTGAACTTAAAATAAATTAAGGTTCGATTTTGCACTTGATTTCAATATTTAAGTGATAAAATATCAAATTGTCGCTTAAGATTCAAAGTCATTTATGTTTATGCTAACTTTTTATTATGAAAACGTAAATTTTATCTTCTTTTTTTCGGTTATTTGTACCGGAATTCCATTTATCCTTGCCCAAACCAACACATGATAATTGAAATCTCGATGTATCGGGTAAACTTTTAAACCAAGGTATAAACTAGAAAAAAATTATGACATGCCAGGCGGTAGATTGAAATAGAAGATGGCATTTAACTTAGATAAAAAGTACAAACCTACTTGTAAATTTTAGCAAGGCGTTGAAAAAACTAAAAGTTATAGATTGTGTTATTCAAAAATAAAAATTATTTTAACTATCTCATATAAAACAATAATTAGATAAAAGCAATGGCTAAATGATCAAAATGCACCAATTCATTCGTAATTATATACATGTATCGTGTGTGTGATTAAAATAAATATTGAATATGAAATTTTAGCTCATGAAAAATTTCATAAGACATTCCTGAAACATACAACGAATGATAATTTTGAACTTCACGGTCATTGCAACAGCAAATGTTAATGAGAAATAAAATTTTAAAAATACCGAATAAAGCATGTGATCTCCTAGACTTAGGAACAACAAGGTATTAATTTAGGAAAGTAGTTTTCTTGAAACCACATCACAATGTAGTGTCGATGTATACCATTATTTTCTTAGTTGAATAATGAGTAAAATGGATGCGTAAACAACTTGCAAATACTAAGAGCGATATCATATGATTTACCATTAAAATGTTTGACTGGATATGCCAAAAATAATTATCGAATAATTGGTACCGCATTAAGGCTACAAGTTAAGTAAAAAAAAAGTATTTAGACTCAAAATTTAGTCTGAAAATCCTTGGCATTTTGTATTGTCATAGACTTCTTTTTTTGACAATGTGCTATAAACAATTTTTCTTAATATTTCTTTTTTCTAGCAATGTTTGCTTCTAAATCTATACATACATACATATATAAGGTTTCTTTTTAATTTAGGCCGGTTTTAAACTTAATTACGCAAATATGCCACTTTCAAAACTATTTGCAAATATGGGTTATTTTTGGCCATATCATTGTCATGTTGGCAAAATTGTACGGACGACATTTCAAATGACGCCGGTAATATTTTAGAAAATAACATAGGTACATTTTCAAAAGTCGCATGTACTTTTTATCATATAAATACGAGCGACTTTTCAAACAACGTCTATTTACTGGACCATGTACTGACGACATTTCAAATGACGTCGTTATATTTTTGACAGCATGATGCTAAAATGGCCAAACTGATCTATATTTGTAAACAGTTTTAGAAGTGGCCTATTTGCGTAATTTAGTTTTAAAAGTGGCACAAATTTAAAAAAATTCACACATTACATATACATACATACATGTGTATGTATAAAGAATTTTAAAACATAGCCTACCCATTGAAAGCAACTTTATGTCAGTTGAGAAGTATCTTAGAAGCTCAAATTTAAAACTGGCACACAAACATATATATTTAGAAAGTAAGTTTTGGACCTAAATTAAAATTGCAGCTATGTACCAAAATTAGCACTACAAGAAAATGTGCTTTCAACGGCATTAGCAAACAGCGTTTTTTTCGTAGCTGTTGACAAAAGAACTTTGAAAAATAAAAATTAGAAACCGAACGCTGTTTAAACTAACCCTATTCATTTTGAGATTTTTTCATTATGCGGTTACTTTGCCGCTTTCCTTTCTTCCTTCCCAACTTCGCTCCGCGTAAAAGTAAAACCTTAATCCAATCGCAAAAGTTAAACATAAATAAAACATGAAATCTCCCATGAAAGATCGTTCCTCCCTTAAGCTCTCCTGTAATATCTGATAACCTCGAGCCCTAATTCCCTTTGAATCCATTATTGGCAATCACTTGAGCCCTAAATCCCCATGAACCCATCGTTGGCAAACATGAGAAGATGATTCTGATTCCAAGTCTACTCAATAAATAAGAGCGCCTCACGCAGTAATTCTTTGTCTACTCTCTTCAGAAATCGGATTTGAGGTAATTTATTTAACCTTAGATGCAACATTTGAAATTGCTTCCTTTTTGTTATTATCATGTATAATACTGCAGTTATGTTTGCAAGTTCTAGAGAAAAAGATAGGTCTTTGTATGGTAGGGTTAATCAATAATCAACAGTTTGTTTACAAATGGCTAGTCAAGATTTAATCGTTTCTCATCATAGAAACTTTGAATTTTTATCAGTGTTTTAATTACAAAAGGTACAAATAATTTGATCAAAAAGCATTTCGAAATAGACACAACCGATGATAAAATAGTTTTTACCTGCTGAATATCATTGTTTTTCTATTCATGTATTAAAATTCAATGAAGATCCACTGGCTGAAATACTCTATTTCTATCTCTATAGTCGCTCCTGAATATAATGGATTCATTTATTATCGAGTTTGGACTTTGTTTAGTGAGGTCTGTTTTTTCTTCAGTCTTGCACATAATTCCTTATATTTATGTTTAATCATCAATTTTTTTCTCTTTTAATTTTATAGTTTTCATGTTGCTAATCAGCACTAGTTCAAGTTACCATCAATTGCTAAATCAATTTTACTTTTAGTGACTAAGAACGAGCTCCTTAACATAAAAATAAAGTCTAACGCAATGCCGGCTTTATACTGCAATTAATTTCAAACACTTTTAGTCTTATTGTTATGATGCTGCAGTTTGTTTATCAAAATGAGATAGCTTTGGAGAAGTCTCTGGAGGTACTTTTATTCACATTACATAGCCTATGATGTATGAAATTCTCGTTCATTATTTTTTGATCAAAAATATTGGGTCTGTAGTTTTAGTGTTGAGCCTTCATGATTTAATCTACTACAATTATTTTCATACATCCTAGAGTAGGTCTGAACAAATTGGAAGATGCCCAAACTGACCAACACATAAGGAACCATTACAATTTACACACACACACACACATCTATGAGTGTTTGTGCGCACACGCTTACACACATGTGCGTGCGTGCACACACACACATATGGATATTCTTTTTTTATTTTCTCTATAACTTATTCTTGCTTAATGAAATTAAAGAGTAAAGTGGCATCTTAAAGTATAATTGCCTCATTCTAGTTGCATCTACATTTGATCACTTTAGTGATGTTTGTTTAAAATGCTTAAGATGTTATATATTTAATAATATATCAATTCTTAATCTTATATGATTGAAAAAAGAAACTATCATAATTAGTTTTCACTAAATGTAAATACTTGATGACCATATGATGATTTTGAAAGTGAATAACTGATACTTTAAATTATAATTTATTAAATCAGGTAACAACAAAACAGAGTGCTCGAATAAAGATGGTATGTAGGATAAGGAACAGGTGTAAGAAAGCAGTCTACTAGGTTGAGAATTCTCAAGTGTGCAGGCCAGACTACACATTTTCAGCCAGGTAAGGGATCTTGTTTGCAGGTTGAATAATAGAATTGTAGGCAGCAAATTTTAGCTAGAATGCATGCTACTACAAGTGATGACCAAGCGACATGGTTGTGATAAATATCATAGTTGAAGGCTGCAAATTGGTAACTGAGAGGCATGGTTGTACCAAATAGTCTAGAGCACGAATCTGGATATTCCATCCGTGTTCGGAGACCGAACCAGGGCCAGTACAGTTATGTTCTGTACAACAACATTGGTGCTGTAAACTGGAAGAACATTCCATGCAGTAGAGTTCACCAATGGCAGATTCGAAATGAGAACCTGATCTGAATACATGAGTTCGATCAGGTACCCACGAGTGTTGTTAAGCTGCTTGTTGTGAAATTTATCCCACCATGTCTGTCCTTGTCCATTAATCGTTCCATTGTTTCCCATATCAATTCATCCTCGAACTTTAAGTTACACACGCATACACATCTATGTACATATACATGTGTATGTATGTATATGGCAGCTATTTATACAAAATGAACATAATATATTACAAGATTTTTTCATCCCATTATGTTTACATATGAGGTAGAAATAAGGAAATATATAATAATTGAGATTTATTGTATCATTATAGTTAACATATGATGTAGAAATATATGGAGATGCAACAAAAAAGGATGACATTGAACTTTCCTTACACATACATACATACATACACATATACACACATATATACATATATACACATATACACACATATATACATATGCATACACATACATACATATGTGGCGTATGTGTAAAAATGCATGAACCTATAGCGATACTGGAAAATAAATCTTATATAAAAACCTGTGATAACAACATTAGTGAGGTTGGTTCCCATGATCAAGTTGGCATATCTTTTGTCTGTTGCATCTCTTCCTTTTCCATATGAAGGCAATGGATCAATTACCGACCATTCTTCCTCATTCTGCAATTTTTTTGTTAATTTTCTTATTATTAATTGCAATGCATATATACATTAAAGGCAATGGATCAATTACAAGAAAATATACATTTGACTGCAATAAAGGACAGCGTTCTTTTGTTAATTGCGGTGGATCATCCCTTTTTTAGTAAAATAAATTAACAAAACGCTGTGTCAAATGATTGTTTTCGCGGAAGTTTTCCGTCTTCCATTTTCATTATGGCGGCCACTTTCCCTCTCATTTCATTATAGACAATTTCTACCGAGTTTTCATACTCATGCCTTTCTTCCTTAATCTCTAATTTTCACGTTTCTTCATCCACTGCTAGGGTTTTGGATCAGAATTAGGTGTTGCTCAGTTTCTACCTAGTAACATATTATAAAAACAAATTTTCACCAGACCCCCAAATCAGATAAATCCTACAATGGCCTCTTCTACCATTCTTCTAACTTTCCTCCTTCTTTTTCTTCACCTACGCTTTAGCCCACCTATCACTATCTCCAACCTCCATCTATGTAGCAATGCTATCGCAGAACCAGATGCTTCGGGTGAATCTAACCGCGGTCGACTTCATACGCCCCGCCACAATAGGTTCGTCTCGGATGGATTTCAAGATGGTGGAACTGAAGGCATAGAGCATTCTAAAAGCTTCGAAGGGGAAGGATCTGAATAGGATGAACGCATCGGAGAACCGCCTGATGTTTATAGGGATGTCGGAGAAACGATTGACGATGGCGTTGAAAGCGGTAAAGACAGGAGGCTTGGCGGACATGAGGACTTATGGTAGTGTTGCTTTTCTTTATCAGCATAATTGCTGGTCTACTCTTAAGTATGTCAATGGCACTGATCAGGTACTTCATTTTGTTGATCGATTGTTAATTGGAACTTAAATTCGTATATTCGTCTGCTTTATTGGATACTCAATTATACATTTGTAAGGTGAGAATTTATCTTAAGGAGAGTTAGCGGGTTAGATTCTGTGAGAAGTGAATTTGATTTGTTTTAGGATGCCATTGCCATGTGGTTGAAACAGATACACCTCTGAAAGAATATTCCACGTATAATCAAAAAGGTATTTTGAATTGGCTGTTAAATTTTTGATTAGATGCAGATAGAGGCAAGAAATTCTGCCTCTTTCCCTGGTCGGAATTGAAGTCATTTATATTAGCGTGTAGTTGTAGTATTGTCACTCAACTATCCCTCGTTGTTTATATTTAATTATTTACGACTTCTGTCACCTTGAAGGAAATAGAAAAGGAAATTTTAATTCTAACTGGTGAAATCTAAAAGTTTCAAAGACAAATATAGCTAGTGCGGTACCTTTACACGTTTACAACTTCACATACAACTCATTGAATTGATCAACCCTATTCAATTCAATCACTCTCCTTGTACATGGAAGGTTTATAATTTATTTAACCGTTAAAAAAACTCTTTGTTTCCAATCATGAAATCAACATGCATTGTACATATTATAGAAAATCCCATTCTTTAGCCAAAATTCTTCTCAAGAAATTAAACGTAGTAAGTGCATAAACTGTATTCGACCTAACCATTTCATCACCTACGTATTTTTTTGTACTATGCATGTCTTGCACAAAATAATCAGTAAAGAAAGAAACCTATATTCCATTAGGAGAGCTAACAATTTCCATAAGTATGTAGTTATACACACTATACAAAGTTTCGATCTTATTTTATTTGGATTGAATTGAATAAGATTCATTGAATGGTAGATATATGTGCACCTCTAGCATTAATTATAATATGTACTTTAGCATGTTATTAGAAACCAACCACAAAACACAAGCTTTAGCTGAAACTCAAAACCATGACTTGTCACAAAGTAACACGGCGCTTTGATCCATTAACCACATAATAGTCGTTTAATTAGCCACATATTTATTTCTTAATTAATAAAAACATGGATATTTATAAATTAATGATCATTTTGATCATTCTCGTATTTGGCCTTTAAGAAATGGTGGAACAAGCATGTGAGTTATGGGAAGAAAAGCTGTACTTTGCTCTTATTTTATGTGCTTTAAATATCAATTCTGTCTACCTGATTAAAAAAATAAATAGTTACTTTATATGATAAATACTAAATAGCACTACTTGTAGTATATTTCTTCCATCTCCGTTTCATGTTTTAACATTTCAATTTCAAAATACGTCGACAAAAAAAGTAAAATAACGAATAATGGATCAAAATACATTTCAGGGGTAGTAGGAGGTATTAGCAAGACCTTAATTACATGCAAGACTGGTTAAAACAAGGAAACATTAACATTAGATTACCATTCATCTTAGATGATTACCTTATTCAAGCATCGTATGTGTGTGTTTTCTAAGCAAATAAGCTTAATGTTATTTGGTATGAGTTCAGCAATCTTTACATGAGGATAATGTGCGTATGTAACAAGAACATTGAAAATAACCATATTTTAAACGTTACAAAATGGGGTTGACAACAATTAATAGCGGAGCACATACGTCTACCATTAACTTGACAACGAGTATTGCAACGACCCATAATTTTTAACAATTTAAAATTTTAAAATTTAAATTTAATTGTCAAAAAAAAATTGTTAGAAATGAAAGTCTTATGATTAATTTATGGAAATATGTTAGAAATTAAGTGGTAATCTTAAATAAACTCAAATTAAGTGGTAATCTTAAATAAACTCTTTAATGACAATTTCAATAAGATCAAAAATGATAACGCAAAATAGAATATAATTAAATGATATTAGTCGTATACAATGAATAGGAGGAATTGAGCTAATTAATGTTAATATTTAATATAATCGAAATTTAATCGTCGAGATTGTTTAGTTAAAAAGTAAGAGAAGTGAAATTTTGATTAATAAGTCGTATGATAAAACATGTTTTAAATAAGTTAATTTGAAAAGAAAACTAATTTACTGTGAGATTTGGAAAATTTATTCAGTTTGAATTTTCCTTTAGGGTTAACTCTTTTCTTCGTCAGACTCATTGGTTAAGAAAATTATTCCCTTTAATAATGCATGAGATGATTACAAACAAATTTTTGTCCCATTAAATGCTCATATAGTAGTTATTATTTCTTTAAGTTTGGTTATCAACCCAACATACATATGTTAATGATTAATAATTGGATTTGTATAAAAACATGCATGAAGAGAGTGGACCACTTGAAGGCCGTTTACTTATTCAGTAGCACTGAACAGAGTGATTTTGCTATCTATTCTGTATTTCATAAAAAAAATTCTTTTCATTATTGTAATTTTTAGTAGTTGTTTGCTTGATAAAATTAATTCAGCCAGAAGTAGATTTATTACCTGTTGCCCATATTGTACCATATATTTAATTGTTTGTTGCATGTTGCCCATAATGTATTATATATTTAGTTGTTTGTTTCCTGTTTGCAGCTCGATTGTTGAATATAAACGGTCAGAAAAAAGTTGCGATGATTCGTATTGTTGTGGTGGTAAGTTCAAAAAGATACGTGTGGACGTTACATTTTCTTTTTCTACTTAATTTAGGAGATCGAATCCCCCGTCTCCAATATATCTAATTATATTGTAGTTATTCATTAATTATAAAATTTGTTAGTTGTTATTTTAAACATGTAAGTGAATAGTTTACATTTGATTGTTAATTTCGAGACAAGTGGATTAAAATGTTAAATAGGTAGGCTCTTTGGTTGAATTTGAACAATCACTGACAATTTTCCCTGGCATCGGATCTAAAAAAATGTCAGCACAAGGTCACAAAATAGGATGAACATTTATCTCAACTGGTCCTTGCAATTTCTCATGGATAGAATAATGAAAAAATGTTAATTGTTTTGAAGACAAATAAAAAACAAATTGTGTAGATTGTGAAGTTCTTCATTAGCCAATTATTGTATCAGAGGACCCTCATAAAAATGGACTGATTTACAAGCTTTTGCTTTCACACGGTTATTGGCTAACTAAAAGATTTACTTTCTATGTTAAAATGTTTTCTTTATTCATGTTTGAAATTAAACTTACTTTGCTTCGTTCCATTCATGAAAATTTTCCAAGCACCTCAATTTTATGGGGCACTATGCACATTGTGTCACCATTGCATGTTTTGAAATGTCCATTGAAATGATACATTGTATTTTAATATTTGTTATTATTATCACTAACTTTTATATGCTTCATGGATCAAGTGGATTCTCCTGTTCCTCCTTCCGATAAAATCGGAATAAAGTCGGTACAAAGGGGGACTGAAGATATTATTCCCATAAAAGCGAGGGAAATGGCTTGGATTCCATACATACCGATAGAGAACAGGCGAGTATTATTGTTATATTACATTATTAGTGTTATGCACAAATATTGCACGTGTACCCTTAACAGTGTAGTCTTCCACTATCTCTATGCATATAGTTGGGAATTTGTGTGAATTTGGTATACAGAAAATTTAAAGTGACATATCTACAGTACAAAAATATAATTTGACAGCATTTTGTAAGAAAGTGGAGGTTTTGACAGGAGAGTTTCACCTATTTTTTAATATTGGACAGTAGATATAGGATCGTTGTTATATGCTACAATAACTGATTGCAGGCTGCTTCAAGTTGAGCAACCGTAGAAGAATTTGCAGGTTTTCTTGTATTTATATGACTTCCTCGTGTTTTTTCTTCTTTTGAAAATAACTTGTTTATGTTTTGCCAAGTGGTTATATTAAGCTTGCATCATCTGTATTTTATCAATATTATTCCAGCCTTGCTTATGTGTGTAGGTATCTCATGTACTATGCACACCACAACTTTCACATATTTGAATATGTTAATTAATTAATATGTTGTAATTATATCATATCACCTATTTAGAAGAGCTTCAGATGGTGATGAAATTATTATATATTCTATGTAACTATCTCAAGATCGTTTAAAGCTTTTATGTAAACTATTTCGTGTAAAAACTTCTATGTAAAATAATTGTATAGTATAAAGTCATGATGTGCATGGTCAATGTTACTAATGATGTAAACAATTTTGTAATGCAGGTACAATCTTAGAAAGTATGCAGATGACGATGACACTAGCGACATGAAAGCAGATTTTCATGAAATTGAAAGAGAGGAGAGGAGAAGATAACTCAAATTGCAAGTATTTCTAGTTAGGTACAATTGTCCTTTCTATTTGATATGTGTTTCAATATGATATGAAAACTATATAGGAATTAAACTATTTCTTCATTTGTATTTTGTTATACAGTGCAAAGATTGCTCAGATGGAAGATGAAGAGTAGGTTTATTTGATCGAGCACCCAACAAAATGCAGTACAAAGACCCCACAACTTTCTTCAACCAATGATGCAAAAGCAGGATAAAGCATAAGTAGATGCATAAACCATGCTCGTTAATTTCCGACCTAGAACATATTTGAACATAAGAGTTTTGTACCAGTACATCTAAAGCAACAAGCTGAAACTGACGTGATTAACTTAGAGTGCATCTCACTGAAATACAGAGAATATCATGGAGTATATTAACAGAATTCAACCCCATGAGTGCTCATCAGCTGCAAAAAGTGAAGGGAGCGCACAACTTCAGCATCGTACATCCTATTGCACTATATCAGATGCAAGCTTTAGTATAGATATATGCCATGGTAGGACATGGAAATCTGGGATGCAAAACTGAGTGTACCAGTCGTCAATCTATCGTGTGCGCAAATCTAAATCGTTTAAAATGAAATTATGAAATGAGCAGCCTGAAGTGTGTGGATCCAATGGTCAATTCTGAAGTGATGTGTATTATGAAGCCTTGAATCTATCATGAGTACTGAAACTGAGCTTCCAGAATCTATCATGAGCTTTGAAACTGAGCTTCCAGTTCCCAAGCTTGTAGAAATGGAAGGTGGGCCCAGGCCTGGTTTCATTGCTGATGATTCATCATTTATATACCTTAATTATGACGGATCACTTGAAGTTTTCATACAATACAGTTTAAATGACAAATGCCATGCTTAACTGTGTTTATGTTATTTGACTAGTACCTAGTTATTATATATGTCTTGTTTATGTTATTTGACCAGTACCCATCACTGAAATGGGTCGACATGCTAATGGTATGCCAAATATTTTGATTTATTTCACATTCCATAGGTAAATTTCATTTGACATATACCTGACATTCATCTACTCCATTTTTTATACCAGATTTATGTGTTCCTTGAGGGCGTTAAGGAAGAAAAAGTGGAAACAGTTTTCCAGCGTATGTCTGTTGATATAAAATTCCTTGACATGCAAGGGAAGAATTATCGATGTGCCATAACAAAACCGAATAAAGAGATTGTTCCTGAGAAGTGTAAAGTTTTGGTTAAACCTTCAAGAGTGGTCATTACACTTTACAAGGCTTCAAATGGAAATTGGTTGGATCTGCATTTCAAAGAAGATAAGGTTTTATTATATTATATTTTATTATTGCTCTTGATTTAAAATTATGTCATTACTCTTTGCTAACATACGTTCTCATAACAAGCTTATGATATAAATCCATCAGTTTTGGGTTCTGCTATTTTGTAGCAAGGGAACTGTGCTTTCCTTTGCTAGCATTTATTGCTGTTGAATATTAATGAGGAACCCCTTTAGTTATTGATTCAATTATTGAAATACTTATTTTGTTTCAAATGGACAGCTGAAGCCAAGTACAGACGGTAAAGACCCAATGGCACGAATCGTGGATTTAACGATGGTAATCCGATCATTTTATAGTTGAACGGTACCATTTAATTTGATACGAAAGCTAATTTGTACTTGAAAGCTAATCCGATCTTCTTCCGTAGCAAGTAGCAAACATATTAAACTTTTTAGATGCACGTTTTGTTGTTGGCATTTGGTGCGGACTTACTTTATTGATATTATATTTTTGTTTAACATATACGTTATCTTTGTTTAACAATATTATGATAACTTGGTCTACTGTGTTATTTTTGTTTATGGATATTATTGAAACTTGATTTATAGATGTTTTTTGTATATTAATATTGTTTTAGCTAGTTTATTTAACAGATTATTATTCATTAGAACATGTTATATATACTGGTTGCTTGATTATACTCAAAATGTAGTTCTGGAATATGCAAATATAGTGGAATGTTAATGCTGTAAAAATCATATAAATAGAAGACAACATCTATTTTAATGCTGTCAATGAAGAAACAACAGCGTTTAATTCGTGTTGTAATTATCATTAAATAGTGAGTAACAACGTTTATTAAACGCTGTTGTAAACTGTAGTAAAACATCATCCCAACTGTAAAAACATAACACAGCACGCATTAAACGCTGTAATAAAAATATTAACAGCCTAAATAAAACGCTGTCAAAAGAATAATTTCCACAGTGTTTAAAATTAAGCTGTTGTAAGTTCTCTTTATACGATAGCTTGTCGTTATACAGCGTTTGTTCTAACGCTGTTGTGTCATATAACAACGTTTAATAAACGCTGTGGTATCAAATTTTTTACAGCGTTTTCTATTTTGCTGTTAAAACTTTTGCATCTACGACAACATGTCGTTATACAACGTTTATAATAACGCTGTCGTATCATATAACAGCGTTTTTGAAACGCTGTCAAAAGCTGTTTCTGGTGTAGTGTAGTATAGAAAATTAACATAGTATGGTCGTATAAGGTTTGTTTTCATCGCAAAGATGTAAATAATCTCTACTATGAACGTTCTATTGTCATCAATTTCTTACGGATCAATATACTTTCCTTATCCAGATATTGATTGAATAAAATATGAGCTATTACTATCAAGTTAGCAACAACAATTAAATGCTTAACTTCATTATCATCTATAAATCAAGTCTCTTGACTCTCTCCTCATTAATTCGCTTCTTCTTCAACCGTAATTCTTACATCTTGTATTGATAATTCATAACTCATTCGATTTGAATCTTTAGTAAAAACTATAAACATAAAATTTAGAAACCATTTTCACTTTCAAATAGTAAATTTTAGGATCTTCTAATGATTGGAAGTACACATATGTAAATATCATATTCGTGAAAATTTAAACTAAAAATTATAGCATTTATAGATAATGCTCCCCATGTTAGGGTTAACGGCAACCCTTGCTCCAAGGTCAAGAGGAAATCCTTCTTTTGATCGAGAAGATAATGCTTTCGCACCAAAAAATATTGCATGTTGTGTTGTGGAATGGTAGCGGTTGAAGTTATCTCATTCGACAGTAGCTATTATAATGGTCTTGTTTGAACGCAGTTAAAAATTGCATCAAACAAAGTACTAGTTACAAACTAAAACTTAAAGCAATAGCAAACTTTAACATCTAAAGGCGGTTAAAAGTTTAAATTGAAGTTGTGACATTCTAAATTATGAATGTTTTTGTTGAAGGCGGTTGGAACTTTGATTGTCTTTGTATAATGAAGTTACAACTTTAATTGCCTTAAATGTTTGTCAACTATCACAAGTGAATTTGCTTCATTCGAGAATGACACGTGAATAAATTACAAGCGACTACACATATCATCCATTATTTATAGTTGCTTTATTCGAAGGCAGACAAAAGTTGTTCCAACAACAAAAATGCGGCTTCAGTAATATATTATAGCATGAACTATAAACCGAAAAGTTAAAAAATAGCAGATTTCAACATTTAATGGTAACTTTAGTTAAAATTGAAATGAAGACGTCTTAAAATTTTAGCTTTATGTAACAACCCTGATTTTTGAGTTGCTTAAATAAAATAAATAATGATTTAAATTGGCAGACTTCAACATCTAAAGGCGGTTAAAAGTTTAAATTGAAGTTGTGACATTCTAAATTATGAAGGTTTTTGTTGAAGGCGGTTGGAACTTTAATTGCCTTTGTATAACGGAGTTACAACTTTAATTGTCTTAAATGTTTTTCAACTATCACAAGTGAATTTGCTTCATTCGAGACGGAATGTGAATAAATTACAAGCGACTACACATATAATCCATTATTTATAGTTGCTTTCTTCAAAGGCAGACAAAAGTTGTTTCAACAACAAAAATGCGGCTTCAGTAATATATTATAGCATGAACTATAAACCGGAAAGTTTAAAAAATAGTAAATTTCAACATTTAATGTAACTTTAGTTGAAATTGAAATGAAGATGTTTTAAAATTTTAGCTTCGTTTACCCCCCCTCCCCCCCCCCCCGATTTTTAAGTTGCTTAAATAAAAATAAATAATGATTTAAATTGGCAAACTTCAACATCTAAAGGCGGTTGAAGTTTAAATTCAACTTGTGACATTCTAAATTATGAATGTATTTGTTGAAGGCGATTGGAACTTTAATTGCCTTCGTACAACGGAGTTACAACTTTGATTGTCTTAAATGTTTGTCAACTATCACAAGTGAATTTGCTTCATTCGAGAATGACATGTAAATAAATTACAAGCGCCAACACATATAATCAATTATTTATAGTTGCTTTATTCGAAAGCGGACAAAAGTTGTTTCAACTTCCAACAACAAAAATGCAGCTTCAGTAATATATTATAGCATGAACTATAAACCGAAAAGTTTAAAAAATAGCATATTTCAACATTTAGTGGGAAATTTTATTAATATTGAAATGAAGACGTTTTAAAATTTTAGCTTCATGTAACAACCCTGATCTTTTAGTTGCTTTAAATAAAATAAATAATGATTTAAATTGGAAATTTTAAATAAGGAAATTGAAATTTGTATTCTTTTATAAAAGATAATTAATCCTTTTAGGAATGAGAATTCTTGATTTATGAGATATTGGAAAATTAATGTGTGTATACATACATACATACATACGAGTACTTTGGCACGTGCGATGCACGTGCGCAGGAGGAATTGGTGTTAAAAATTGCTGTTTGTAAGGTTTTTTGATTTTGCAAAATAACTTTGACGTGTATGTTGCATTTTTTTATGAGTGTACATACGCAAATCAATCGTTTATTAAAATGTGAATGAATATCTAGAGAAATGTAATAAATATTAAAATTAGCGTTTCCAATACTTTGGAACTTAGAAAACTTGCATCATCTCTCTTTTAAGAAGTATTAAACCACAATATCAATATATAGAGAATTTTTCCGGCCACCATAATGATTGCACTTCTCATGACACTCCCTTATAAACCCTTGGTACTTGCTAAGTATAAAACTACTTGATGCTAGTGTATAAATTTTGAGTTTTCCTTTATATTGATATCGTAATAAAAATTTGTAAGACTTAAATTGTTGTAATAATTTCTCTCTATGCTTTTTCAAGGTTGATGTCAATGGCAGTAGCTTGTAACTAATCTGTAAGAACTAAAATTCAGTTGTAGCAATTGTTTTCTCTTCTTCTTGTCGCGGGCTTGAGATCGGCATCAGCAGTATGTAGATGATGGAGGTAAAAACTTTGTATAAGGGATTTTGTTACATAAATCACAATTTTTTTTAGTAATAAAATTGGAAAAAAATTTATAGTGTATAATAAAACTAACTCAATGATGTAATTTCTGCACCACTGCATGAAAGTACGAAAAAAATAAAATGGAGAAAACGATGTTAACTACAATCCTTACCCATTTATGGTTATATAAATAATCCCTTATGTAATTAGGGTCTAAGAAACTCGTGTTTCGCACACAGGCAGTTGAATAGTTTATTAATGTCTACGTTTATAAATGGTTAAGGGTGGGCACAGTCGGTTAACTAATTGATTTAACCGATCAAAAATTACGGTTCGGTTAACCAAACCGAAAATAAATCTAACCGGTTCATATCGACTGAACCATCCAAATTTAGCCCCGGTTAGCCACTCAGCTTTAATCGGTTAACCGCTAAATAGAATTTGACAAATACAGATGTATCCAAATACTAAGGAGTCTTGGCTCAAAGTTGACAATTACAGAGTGACCTTTGCCAGCTAAACACAAATTTTAGACAGGATGTTGCATTTCATTTCCACCATTAGCCATAACTTCTAATCAATGCAGCTAGAAATTATTTAGTAGGGATAATGGACATACAATCAACAAAATTATGACAAAAAATTTATGAAAACACTCTATATGAAGCACGTCTCTCTTGAATAATATCAACTCTATTTATATGTTCAATTGGATATTGTTTAGTACTTCTAAAGCCAACTGTAATACATGTAAATTCAAAACACCATGTGCATGGACGTACATAAATAGAAAGAAAAATATTTTTTTCCTAATACATTCATTTTTGTATTTCACTATGGATATTGAAATAATGAGTATTCGATCCTGTACATTCATATTTCATGTTGATCCGTCGGTGCATGTGCCAAGTTTTTGAATTTTCCTTGAGTGCCATACAAAAATAAAGATGAGGCAAAGTTCAAATATATTATGCATAAAAATAAAGATTTATTATGCTCACTTCGCTAAGGCGAAAAGAGAGGAGAATTAGATTTTAATCTTTGAAAATAATGATGTGATGTTCTGTCATTGAAATTTTCATTGGCTCGAGTAAATAATGTGATTCAAAATATGTGATGTTGGTTATGATTTTGGGCACCAATATAAGCTAAAATATGTGAGTTGAAAATTTGTATTGTGTCCATAAAATAATGTGTCTACAGGAATCAAAATTTCATACCTATAGGCTATATTCAATTTGAAGAGATGGGCGCTGAAGGTGATAACATGTATACAAAAAAGGAGGCGAATTTGGGTTTGTCTATTTCCACACTTGATATATGATATAGCAGTTGGTACTAAAAACTAATACTACAAACTTATATTGAAGAGAAATATAGCAAGGCAGATAGTAAAGTGCATTCCGTAGATATGAAATGGCAATAATATCATAATGTCTCAGTCACACACATTGATCTTTCTTCCATGTATCCCATTATCTTCAGTCATACACATCCAACAATCATAGCATGTGATTCACTGTTAATTCCAAAGCATATGCCTAATTGTGAAGCCATTTCCTTTTTTATTTACTCAAATAAAAAGAAGAAATATATCCAAATAACTCAATGAATGCTTAATATGGTTGAAATATATTATGATATCTAAATATAAATTGTAGAAGTTGAAGCTTCAAAACTGTACGGTGATTTTTCATAGGCCTTTCGGTTATACTACCTTTGCTCTTAACATGTATTCCTATTCTCTGCAACCTGTACTCATTACAACTTGCCTCAGTTTCAGAGATGCCTCCAATTTCAGTGTAGAGGCACACACGATATGTGTGTATGTCAGTGCTTGTAAGGATAGCGTAGAAGATAGCTCACGAATAACATATGTTTGAAAGTTGATGGTAAGCGTTGATCGGTTGATAATAATTTGCATGTATATATTTGTGATGAACGTATGAATTTCATGTGAAAAACATAGAATTATTATATCAATGTTTGCATGTTAACGGTTTATTATATATAGACACATAGTAATGAATCAATTCGTATATCAAACACAGCAATGAAATCCTCCACATCATATATCCTGAAATCATTATACATGTTGAGTGAAGGGCTTAAATTATCATAAAAGTTGTTGAACCCATAGAGCACATCAATAACATCATTCAAAATATTGTGCACATTAAACAATCAAATAAGTATCACATGTTACCCTATATCAAAATAGGACATCTAATTCCAACTATTAATCATTTTGTGCATAGCTCGCAACGCTTGAATGATGAAACTCTCTTCCAAGCCTTGAACAAATTGAAGACTCTTCCACACAAATAGCTTTAAACAAAGACACCTGCATAAATAAAAAAAACATTGTTAACAAACAATGAAATACTTAAGTGCGGCCATAAAATCTAAAAATACAACAAAGACATTAATAAATATTAATAGAAAACATCTTAAATTGCTTTAAGCTATCGTTCAAAACTAAAATAATCAATAGAAGGCTTCTAGATACTTCCTACTGCAGCAAAGAGAAATTTATCGCGCACACATAAACGCATATGGAGAAGGGAGGAGGGAGGAGGGAGAGGGAGAAGACACACACACATATCGTTGTACACTATGAAAAAGTGCAATCAAATTCAAGGACAAAAAAATTACCAAATAGAGTACATCTTAAAAAAATCCTTCAAGGCCTGCTAGTTTATGTGGCAATATTAAATATTAACTTTCCTGCTCGTGGACACCATGCACCAGCCCTTCCAGTTTACCCACCATCATCTACCTATACTATGCTTATCTTCGGGCTTACCCAGCCTCCATTCTATTGAGCAAAAAGAAATAAAAAAGAGGATTTTTTTTTGTAAGTGCAAACAAATGAGATTCTTGGTAATTAAGTTGAGGAGTCATAAAAGCGGGATAGACACACGGCATGGGGTTTACTTAAGTGAGTATCAATGAATACTATGATCTTAAGGTTCCCCATGATCTCAAAAAAAAAAAAAGTTGAGGAGTCATACTTCGTTTCTACATCTTTATAAAATATGACAATGGATAACATCATAATCTTAGATATCAAGTCATAGGAATATATTCTACTATTTTCAGTATAGTTGTTTAACATAAAGCAAACTTACGCAGAATATTATTTAGAAACTTATTGGAGTCAGCGAGCCACCATAGATGCAGGTAGCAGTTGTGTATAATCAATTATAAAACTTTAGGGTTGGTACAGATTTCAAGCGTAGTCGACATAATTCAATCTTAGGTGGATCAGTCTAAAGTTTAAGAAAATGTATATTGCAACAAATAACAATTTGATGACCTATATAGAAAGAACAATTATTACGTAAGCTATCACCATGCGTATTATCACTTCACTTTTTTTAGCCCCTAAAATATGGCCATCGCATCCCTTTAATAGTTTAACATTGGAAAGTGTTGCATCTAAAGTTAATATCATCAGCATACCACGTTTGTTGATCGAACATAATTTGTTGTCGGAAAACAGTAAAATTTGTGTACAATATGATGATACCTAAGAGCATCTTACATATACTTATCCAAATTTCAACCTATGTTGTTATTATATTTATAACACCTCAGTTTATCTTTCCCAATTTGCATGACACACAATAACAACATAATTCTAGATTAAAGAGCACAATAAACTTGTTACATGCCCCAGGTTACAGAACTGAACATCGTCTGGTAATTGGGCTTAAATTCATAAATATAAATGCCAATGAAATTAGGGTTAAGCCTACCATACTTAAAGGTGATGTAATATGCATTGGTGACAATACCATTTGGTTGAGGTAGTAGCATCAGTAAGCTATATCATTCGGTTTGGTGATAACAACGGTGTCAATTGATTTAGTAATAAGAGACGTCAATCGATTCGAGTATTGCTTCCACAATTCAATTGATTTGTGATGAGAGTGTTGATCAATTTGGCGATCAGTAGGTTTCGTAGAGATGGTGGTGGTGTATTTGAGTATAAACTCTAATGGTGATTATGATTTGGGTAATGGTATAATGGTGATTTAAATCATCATCGTCTAAGTTCCAATGTGATGGAGAATTGCACAATTTATTTTGAATCTGAATTTTGTCATCTGATGGTTGGACATGGAGAAGAAATATTTTTGCTTGTAGGAATATAAACATGTGTTAACAAAAGTGTCATCAAGGAATGTTAAAGTGTATAATATGATCGAAATCTATATAAGAGGCATTTTCATCTAATTTGATTATTTTTCTCAACAACATCTTCGTTAATCACTTGCCTATCTAAGAACCATGGTGAAGTATCACCTCTTAATACTTCAAGCATTTTCGAAAGGTGTCTTGTATGTCAATTCATCATTACCCATGAACTACATATCATGAGCATTTACACACATTATTACAAAATTGTTGCATAACCTAAGTAACCTTTATTAACTTAAACGAATGCAAAGTTTAACTCACCATGTTCCTCGTGCACATATTTGTCCACTACGGTGGCTTTAGATTGACCGACCCCTTCTCGTTCCATTTTTTCCTAATGCTCGTGCCTGTGTATCAATCTCCAATACCTCTCCCCTGATAACAATCCAAAAAAGACAATATTTTAGCTTTATTTAGCTTATTGTCTACATTTTTCTATATGAATACATAGTAAAAGTGCAAGCAACTCTCTGTAATTAGTGCTTTTGGAAAGAATATATCCCTGCTTTAATTCAAAATTCAAGGGGTCCAAGGATGGTTAATTTGTTCTTCATTTAGTACAGTTTAGTTAAGATAATGAATGTACGTGCACACTCTTTTTCTTTTCAAATATATTGGGGTCTCTTTTTCGAGATGTGGAAAAAGAAAGAAAAAAAGAAAAAAAAGAACTCACCATATAGGGTACTAATAAACTTGAACATGCATTATTGTTGCAACTTAAATAAAATCATTCTTTATCATTCCATATGTAGTACCAAATCCATCAATAAGCAATCCAGACTCCCATGCATGATTCGGTGCAGTTTCCTGTAGCAATATGTATAAAAAAGCACTACATTGGTAGTTATATGATAGTTACCAAAATAAATTATGATAGTTACCCAAATAGATTGAGTATAACTTCTAGTGTTACAGTTTTATCGGCTCTAACTTCATAAGATCTAATCACAACTATTTGTCTATATCTCGTACCTCTTTTAGTCATATAGTCCATTCAAATGGATCAGAATTTCCCTTCCATATCGGTAGATTCTGCCTGCTTTTATCTTCTATGTGTTTCTCCATGTTGGGGTAGTGGTAGCAACATAGTTGATAACTGAAAAATTATTGATACCACCCCTTGTATTTATTGCAGTTAGAGAAGCCATTCACTTTGATTGTGCTCTCATGAGGCCCTTTAGGTTCATTTTCTTTGCTGGATGAGCAAATGTTTGCATATGAGATAGGGATGAAGAATATAGACACATGTTTGATAAATTATTTGCATAACCTTGAATCTGAACTAAGCAACCAAGACTTTTCCTTGCTCTATTCTGAAAAAACACAAATTAGGCATAAATTAGCAATTTCCTAAAATTAGTAGTGCCGTAGGTATTGAAAACATGTTAAAAACAATTGAATAGTAAACAATAAATTTTGAATATGTCTTAATCTTGAAAGACAAAAAGTAGAAATGTGTTATAACACCACTTAAGAACTATACTGTTCAATTAAAATATAGCTTCTATGAAGCAATTTTTTAAAATTTGTATATGTGTTGGACTAAACATTTCTTTGGCACTTCCTTGTTGCAAATTGTTTTGTGAAAACAGTCATCAACCTAACATTTTTTTATTTAGAATTTATCATGGTAATTAATTAGGAAACATTAATCAAGGTAACGAAGAATTTTCACGGTTTTTACTAAAATCAATCAAGAGAATATAATAACAAATTCATAAAAGAATATCGTAACATATTAATGATATAATCATATAATATGAAGTACGATACAATGAACATTAAGGAAAGTAGTAATATATACAATAAAAATGAGAATCTACAAATGTAGTCTTAAATTGTGCAAAACAGTTTAAAGAAACATTATTAAAACAAATGAAAGACATATGCCATTGAAATAGTATATCCTACTTCAATGTGCTTGATAAATTTCAGTGTTATGCATCAATTTTCTTTTATATTGTTTATTAACAACCTTTTGCCTCCTCTGTTTATCAATCAATAAAACAAAAAATGATATAAATTTTACTCAATTAATAATTTATCTAACTAATCACAACCTTGCTGGTAACAACATCCAACAACTTATTTTTAATGTATTAAACCACTGAACATATGAGTTTTTAAACAACCTATATTGATGTACTAAATGCTGGTAACAACCTTACCTAATCTAAAGTTCATGAAAAATAAGAAATATAATAAGAAATTTTAAGCGTGGCATGAAATAGACTGATTAACAACAACAAAGAGTGGAGACTGGTGCTTACCAGATCAATCTGAATAGTTATTTGAATGGAAATTAAATTAAGAATGATAACTCTAAGTGAAAACCTGCAATAAAAACAAAGTTATACATCGGTTATCGCTTTCAAAAGAGCACCACTTCTCTAGTAACAACCATAGTGTTTCAAGAAGTTGATGTAGTATTTAAAAATTAGGATCTAAAGTTTTGGGTGATGTTAGGAGCAAAACTCTTCAATCACAGAACCCTTCAATTTCAGACCGCGAGCCGACAGAGTAAGAAGAGGTTCGATGGAGCATCAATTGATGGTAACAATGTCAAAGAGTGATGGAGTAGGGTTTCTTTAATTTAGGTGTAAGTAATCGATCGTGGTTATTAATGGATTAGGGTTGAAATCTATCAGGGTTAGTAATAGTAGACAGAGTTGTTGATGGATTACGATTAATAACAATGCATTAGGTTGAATGACGATGATGGTTGAATCGCCATGGCGAAGTATCTAGTTAGGAAACGAATGAAATGTGATAAGAGAAGGGAAAGAAATTGTAAAAGAGAAGGGTAATTTCGATAATTCTAAAAGACACGTTCGAATTCAAGTCAACGAATTCTCATTATAAATAGTAGATAAAGATGGTGGGCTAGTGGAGTATGGAACAATAAATGAATTGAAGGAAGTACAATCAGTAAGATGAAGTTAATAGTGGTACTAAAACTAACATGCATATTGCGTAGATCTCTCCATGCTAACATGCTATTACCTAAATCTCTCCATGTTTTTCACCTTGTAGCTTACATGGAACTTTTTCCTTAAACTTTTTGATTAATGAGTTTTCTCATAACATTTGACCTACATGCTTGCAGTTTTTGTGATATATGCTTTTTATATTATGAATTTAATCACCAATTCTACTATGGTATGGGATTTTCAAAGCCTAAAAATGGTGTTGGAACCAATAATGGAAAGCCTATGCTATAATGCCAAGTTCAACAGAAATGTGATGTTAAGTCGTTAATTGATTAAGAAACAACGAATAACAAAAAACTGTAGAATATGAGATGCTATTCTTTTTATTTTTGTTGTTGATTTGAATCAAATATAATAGCATTTACTACCAAAGAAAGAAAGAAACTGTCCATTTAAATGATTGAACGAACCTTTTGAGTGGACTGTGCATATAATTTAGAAAAAGGTTATTTGAACAACTCCAAATTTCAAGTACTCCACGTATCTAACATTGCAAGGAATAATTAATACCATTTAATTACAATTAATTCTTACTCATATCTTAAGGAAATTAAACAATTGTATTTAAGGAAATCTTATTGTAAAGTTAATATAATTAAGGAAATCTAATGTAGTAACGTGTAATACATTGATTGACAATTGATAATATACAAATCAGTTATTCAGTGGATGAAAAAGCTAATGACACAAATGTTTTAATCATTACTTGCCTTTCAATATGACATTTGAGGGATTAAAAAATGGTTTTAGTGACAAACTAACTTATATGGGACAATCAATGTACTATTCACATTTATTAATATGAAGTATTCTTTTTTAAAAAAATTAACTGAGGTCCATCTTATCCTGACTGCCAATGGTTTGGGGTATATAAATGTTGCTTAATATGAGAAATCGAACCCAAGTCAACCAAAATGGAAGCAAATGATCCCTTTTGCTATCATAATATGATATCTTTCTTCATTCATGAATGAACAATTATGCAAATCCATCTGGTATACACTCACACATAAAATTAAAACAATAATTTAATTATTATATTACATTTAAAAGTAAATTATATATAATACAGGGATTTGTAGTCATATATATGTATATGTACTTGTAGTTGTATAGATGAACCTTTTTTTCATGTCTTGCTTAACATAACTCATAAAAAACTATAATGCTAATCTTAGTTGGCCCACTTAACAGTTGAAATTTTTTTTTATAAAAAAACTCAGCAAACATATTTAGGATAAAATATAATATGTTCAACAGAAATATAAGGCCGGCTTGAGAAGAAAATTCCTAGGGATTAGGGATATAATAATTATGAAACATTATGCGTTCATGATACAGTCCACTTAACACTATTTCAGACTAAAGCTAAACACTGAAATAGAAGCTTCTTGAAAAAAATCTATAGTTTGAGCACCAAAACACCTCTGTACAGTATGAGATATTGGGTCTTGTAGCTTTAGATTTGGTTTATCTTTCTGTTGTGTACCACACTTTCCTACACTTGCAGTTAACCTTTGCATGTATTAAGTTTGTACAATGATTTCATGGCCAGTTTAAGCATTGCTGTAGCATCTCCAACAAAAGAGGTGGGTTAGAAGTTAGAAATCTTGAATTTTACACCTCAAGCCCCATTCCAAACACATTATTTTAGAAAGTAATCCACAGAAAAAAAATCACTACAAATCTGTAATTGTACAGGCAACACTCACAATAGGGCATTTCTTAAAAATAGTTGAGCCCATGCTTAATATCCATCCAACAATGGTTATTTCACAAACGTTCATAACACAATAAACATGATTTGAGGTTCCATACTAAATTATGACTTGAAGCCTGGCATGTTGAGTTTATGCAAATGATGTGGAAAAGATTATATTCTTTTGGGGAAATGGTTAGGTTGAATTTGTGAAAATGAATGATTTAGAAGTGGGATATTTCTTACTATCTAATTGCAAAGAAAAATGGTATTTAGTTTTACTGTATATGATTTAGGTATCTTTGAGAAAACTTCAGAGAATGCTAAGAGAAATGATACTGTTAACATTTATATTGTCCTTGTAGATTGTTTTGAGCTTTAATATCGTTTTCCTTATGTTCATTAGTATTCTTTTCTGTTTGACAACAACTATTTGTTAACTTTTCAAATGAATCAAAGTACAATCTAAAGATGAAATTGCAACATAGCAAGGTTAAATTTGAATTTGACAAAATACTAAATTATGACTTGAACCTTTGATATTTAAGCACCAATCATGGCGATGAGCTAATGGGAACAAAAAATTCCAAACTATTTTATACAGCCAATGTGCAGCTAACGTAGAGGAAAATATCTATTTATTGATAAATAAAAAGATGACATTTAATGAGTTGGGTTTTTCAGTTTTTGGAAGGCAGCCAGAAGCATTGGTGAAGTAGAGAAAATGTAAAAGGATATTACGGGAACTTCAAAAAGATGCGGTTGAATTTATATTCACTGAATTCTTATTATTAGCAATAGACCGACAAACCTAATTTCAGCAAAATCAAAATAAACATGAACCTGGGCAGCAAGATGAGAAAGAAAGGACTAACATCACCAACTCGGTCAACATAATTCCTGGTCTTTGGAAATTGATCAATTCTTCTAATTGAGAATTTAAGAACAATAATGTTGCTTGGAAAAGTGATCTTCTTTGCAGCACCACGAAACCTTACCAAAAGATTAAATAATGTTCAGTTTACCCATCAAACTAAGTTAGAAACAATCAAGTACTTTTTCCTTAACTACTAAAACAAACAATATAAAAATCATTTAATAAAAGTACTTTAATTACTAAAACAAAAAACATAAAACCCATTTAATACTTACACGTTTGGGAAAAGAAGAAGCATGAAGAAAACAAAATACTAAAATAAAATAATTACAAAATCAACTCAGGGACATGAGACAATGGTCTTAAACATTAAGTCTACTATATAAACTAAACATATGTTATAAATAAAAATCAAACATGCATATTAAAATTTAGAAATATAGTTAGTAAGTATAATGTATATTATTATAAACAACACAGCAGTAAAACATTATAACATCTAGGCAATTTTCATAATACCCATTTTCCTTGCTATATCTTAAAAATAAATGATTTAAATGATGGAAATAGGTACTTGCTATGCCTACTCTCTTTTAGGATTAAATAATGAGGTTAAAGAGCCTAGTTTTGCATATTCTGTTAATTTAGATGAGCTAAAAAAAGTCTCTGTTTACCATCATGATTTGAAGGCATGTTGTTTCTAATCTTACTTTTACTATCATAGCCAAATAAACAAATAAATATTATTATACTATCTTAAGCTAAATAAATAAATCTTATATATTGTCTTAGGCTAAATAAACAATTTACAGATTGGCAGACTACCATAGCAAAACATAATTAGCGGCAAAACTTAGAAACGACAATGCTAACTTTAGAAATCACATTATTGTATTATTAAACCTAAATGATCATGGAGACAATGCAGAACAAAGAGTTCATCTCAAATGATATCTCATAGCATACATAACGATAGTCTAATTAGATTCGTAGATTTAGTAGCAAAACTTACTTTCAGCAAAACTTGTTTTCAAGCTGAATGTGACGTAATTTAGCTATATCAGTTAACAAATCATTAATGAATAAATTAGTAACACATCATACCTAATTTTGAAGAGAACATAAAACAACTATTTTTTTTTACATAAATCTTGTGCAAAATTGGCAAAAATAAACGAATCAATATTTAGTTTACCTGTATCTTAGCAATAAACAGAGAATAAATGGATCACTGAGTTAGAAGAAGGGGCTATGGTTTGGATTGAGCAGACAGTAGCTACTGTAGTGTTGGAATGATTGTGGTGCGTTTTTCCAATGATTGCACTGGTGAATCGTGTGACGCGGTCGACAGAAGGACCATGGCGGTGAGATTATCAATCGATCATGACGAAGAAGGTCTGTGAGTAGTTTTGGATTCGATCTAGGTTATCAGATGAAATGCGAGAGGAAGAGAGGGAAAAGCGATAATAGAGAAGTTTGGATCCGATAAAAAAATAGCTTTTGATTTAGGGTTTCGTAAGTTCGAACGAAGGGTATTTTTGGTAATGCAAAAAGACACGGTTTAAATAAATTCGCAGAATTCCCATTATTAGTAGTAAAGATAAAGATAAAGATATATGGTAAATATTCTCGAAGCTATAAATAAAAAAATAAATCTATTTATGAGAACAATAAAGATTTTAATTTGTTGAACCATTTATTGAATTATATAAGAGGGTTTGAGAAGTGTTTAAATATTAAGTAATCTTTTTAAGTTGTTTTTTGAGATTTCAATTCAAATAGAAAGAAACAAAAAATTAGTTAGTATTTAAAAATGATTACCAAGGATTATAAATTACTAGTTAAATGAGTTGTATTTTATTTAATGACTTATTGACAAAGTTTTGAGATATAGAGGTTGCATTTGTAAAAGAAAGAAATAAAAGAAGTAATGGAATAAGAATCCTCCTTTTTTCTTATTGGATTGCCTCAACCCAAAGCCCAATTAAAAGAAAACAAAAGAGAATTTTTCCTTCTAATTTTCTATTGCATGTGCATACTCTAAGTTCAATAAACAGAAGTTCAATAAACAGAAAACAAAGGAAATCAAGTTTCCTCTTCAACCTAGGCAATGGAAACCCCAAATTAATTCAATTAAATTCTAAGAAATTGTAGGAAAATCAATGTAACGATTTTGAAACCTATTATAACTTTTAGACTGAATGATTTCAGTTTTTACAATGTTTAATTTTTGTTGTTATTTGTTTTGGGTTGAGATTTTTTTTCTACGGTTTGTTAATTCTAATTTTAAGTTCGATGTAAAAGTTATAGCTGCTTAATTGCAAAAAGAAGAGGTGAGTTAATCTCACACAATTTATCTCTAAAATTCTAATTGCATGCATGAGAATTTATATTAAATATTGAAGAATTGAAATGATGATTTTGTTGTTTCTGTGGTTACAAACTTGTAACATGTTTTCTGTCCATAACTAGTTTACTGTTAGTGAAATTTTTACTGTCATCGTCTCATTTCTTTGCTTTGAACGTATGGAGTGTTGTTAGTTGAATGCTAGTGTTATAGATGGACCGAATCTCTAACCTTCATTAGCAGACTCATTTTCAGTAGTTTCCCTAATTAAACTAGAGGTTACCAAGGAACCATGCATAGCACTAAATAGGGAGCCGCCGAATACACCAGCTACGCCTAACATATGAAATAGATGCATAAGGATGTTGTGCTCTGTCAGGAATACAATCATAAAATTGAAAGTACTGCCGAAATGCTAGAAATCATGCTGGAATTGGAGTGCGTCGATGGTGGGAAGAAGAACGCCTGGAGCTCACACCTCAGCCATCCCACCGGTCCTGGTGCTTGATGACCGGTCGACCGGTCAAACGCCTAGAACGTGAGTTCCAGGTGCTAACTTCCCCTCCCCGTTGTCCTGCTTGAACCATTTTTGCTTCACCTGATTTTGATGATTTCTAGTGACTTTGTTTTGTTATTTTCTAAGATTTGATTCTCTGAATTTTGATGATTCTTTGATTCAAAGGTTTTTGAAATCATATACATATATTTACTTAATATATATATGGTTGGGGTTCAAGCAATTTATAAAAGGAAGTTTATTATAATTTACCGATTTCAAACTTGATTCCAAATCAATTTTATCCCTTTTATAAATGACTATAATAAGTAACTATATATATATATATATATATATATATATATAATATAGCTAAGTACAAATTGTTCTGGTTTTAGAAGTATGATTTTGAAATATAACCCTATGATTTCATAAATAAATGTTCATATATCTATGTAGCTTTTGGAATATGGTTTGTAGACTAAATACCTTTTTAATGGGATTTTGAAACAACTATATATGTAAATACACTTTGAGATCAATTCAAAGTTATAGTTTAGTTTATCGAATGTCAAATATATACATAGTTGAGCAATAAAAATAAATGAGTTAGGAATTTTAAAAGGTGGAGTTTGGAAGTATACCTATATATTGTATTTTAGAAATCATTTCATATGTAGTGAATTTGGATTAATTGCTTTCAAAAACTATACTCTTCTTGGTTTTTATTGTGCTTGGCCTTTGACTATATATGCTATTTTTCACATTTCTCGTGTGACTTTTGGAATTATTGTTTTCTTGCAATTTCTGCCTTAACTTGAATGAGAAATCTAATTAAACGATTTCTTGTTTTCATTTGATAATGATACATAGATAAATTGTCAACAAATGCACTAATAATTTGTCTTCTATGTCAACGATATGTTTCAAAATTAAAGATTTCACAAAGTTAATCAAAATATATTTAAAAGAGGTGACCGTTAATGAATTTGAAGTTAAAATTTTAAATGCCTTAGTTAAGGCAATTACTTAAACCGCCTTATGAAATTGTGGTATTCGAAAGTTAAACATTTTTATCACCGACATCGCCTATCATTAGTAAACTTGCATAATTTATGATTCCATGGCGAAAACAAATCTTAAATCCAACTTTTCTATAAAGTTTTCACATTTCAAATTGATAGAGTTAAGAATGTGCCATAGAGACAATTATATAATTTGATTAAATAACTTAACCCTTATAGCGTATCTTATTCGAAATACATAATCACTTGACTTTAATTTCTCTTGTATATATTGTTATATTGGGATATAATTAATGTTTTAAATAAATTAAATATATACAAGTATAAAATCCTTTGAAAAATATATTTAAACAATTGTGTTTACAAATATGTTCGTAACTATAAGTATGAATAGTATAAAAATAAATACTTGTCACTGAATGTTCCGAGTCAAGATATAACAAAAAGGTGATATTCATAACCATTAAGATTAGCGTACGTAACTTTCAATGAAACATATTCAAGAGATGATTCGTCTCTATTGAATAGAAGGTCAATAACACCTAGTCAACTTAAACTCAAAGTCTTTGACCAACGTAAATCAGTTAATTGGTAAATGTTATCGGATTGAACCATGTATTTTAATGTTGTATTTCACAATTAACTACGAATAGTATTAGAGTTTTGACCATTGATCGAGTTTTAGATATCCAAGTGATATGGTGATGACAAATAGAAAACGTACACAATATATTGTTGTTTAAGGGTGTCCTTTTAAAAAATAAGAAATTGGATTTTACTTGGAAAATCTGTAAGCAATTGAACTTGTGTCCACTATTTTATTTCAACAAAATCCGTACAAGCTTTAATAATCAATTGTTCAAATATTACTCAGGGTTGAGTTCCCACATGCCAGTCATACAATCACAACTCTCAACTTTCGTCTAGAAATAATTTAATGAAATAATTTGTAGTAGTTATAAATTATTTTGAAGAAATCAATATAATGTCATATTGATTTAATTAATATTTTATTTGTTTTATTAAACGATTGAAATAAAAGTTGATAAAATATTATTTTTTATATAGGTCGAAAATAACAATTTATTAGATAATAAATATTGTGTGGTAGTCGAAATTATTAATACTGATTAATAATTAGAGGACTAGTATTAATAATAGTTAAATGGTTTATTATTTAATTGTGTTAATGGACCTAATTAATAAACAAATCTAGTCTATGGAAATACATTACGAAGATGTATAATCTGATGATATATATAAACTCACAGAGCCACCATTTAAAACACAACTTTCCTTATCTCTCATCATTTATTATTTATATTTTAATGGTGGACTTTGCAACTTCATCATTGGGTTAGAGAAATATTTTCTCCAATGCAGAGCTGATGGTTCATATTTATTATTTTCAAAAAACAATGTGTTTGAAAATTTTGAGTTGAAATTAATTGCATAATTTTAAAATTGGTTTAAGGTTTTATAAATTAAAAAAAATTAAGGTACACGAACGACACTGTTCATTATCCCCGTGCACACATTGTTTTCGTACATGATACAACCAAACATCATCAGCGGCTACGAAAGGTATCAACTATCAACAAGAATTGAATCAACAAGGTGAGAGACCGGTGGAGTCCACTGAACATTCGCCGACGTCAAGCAGTGGAAATATAAAATTGTAGATTATCAACCGTCAATTTAGGTTTTGAGAATCGGGGCATTGGGTAGTGTTTCGAGCATATCAGTAGATAGTCTTGGCACTAGAGGATCGAAGACGATGGCTGTGGCGTCTCCGGTAGGCTCAACGGTCGAAACAATTCATGGACAAAACTGATCAGGCGGCTAGGGTTTAATAAAGTAAGACAGGTACAAAAAATTAGTAGTCCCTAGTGAACTATATTGTTTTTAAATTTTTATATCTTTCACACACGAATTCATTTTTATGCACAACTTAGGTTCATGTTGAGTTTTTGAACACGCTGCCATTATAAAACTTCGTATCATACACTTGTATAAGATATTACAAACATAGCATAATTGTATGAAATTATTACTTAAATAATATGTATTAACATGGTAAACCCGAAATTCATATATTGTGATATTATTTGTTTTATTTGGATGTTTAACATTCGAAGTTACGAAATTATACATACATACATACATATATATAGACACACACATACACAAACACATATATATCTGTGTATATTCTCGGTCCTTTTCAATGTAAACTATGATATTAATATGATGACATTGTAAATCATATTTTGAATAGACAATAACATGTAAATCAAATTAAGATTGTTAATATAATGACAATATGAATAAAATAATATTAAAATTAAATTCAAACAACATTAAATATGTTTCAATGTAAACTATGATATTCATGACAATACACCATTAAAGATCTAGTGCATAACGAAATTAAAGGAAAATATTTGAAATTTGTTTTTTAACCCTTTGTGTGATACACTAGATACAACACACATATTAAAATGAAAATACGGGGGTTTATGTAGTTTGGAAGGTAAAACATATTAGAATAACATAGTAGAGACCTAATTTACATAAGTTAGTAAGCGGTGAGCCATTTTATATTTCAATTATGGATTGGAAACCGAAAATGAATTTTACATTAACGAGACGATGATGAAAATGTATGACGAATTTGAACAACAACGAGGCTCTACGCCGGTTAATGAAGTAAATGTTACAGTTGATTTCGTCCCCGAAACACAGGTTGAAAACTTGCCCCCCTCTAGGGTTGGCGGTACATCGACATTGGCCATGGATAGCGATGAATCAAAACATCAAACACTTCATGGAAGATTAATGGATGTGCTTGCTCGTCGTAACACTAACAATGCTAGTACAAGCCGGACACCGCCTCCGGTACTTTGTTATTGCGGAGATGAATGTAAAGTGGTTGTGTGTCGGAATGAAAGGAATGCGGGCCGTCGCTTTTACCGTTGTGAATCGTACGACGATAATAAGATACGCCCAAATCATGTTGAATGTTGTAACTTTTTTAAATGGAAAGATCCAGAAATGTGTCCGAGGGGAGTTGCATACGCCCTTGAGATGCAAGCGGAAAACGCCCGTTTGGAGAAGTTGAACCTACAATATCGCAACGCACTATTGAATAAGGGTGTACCATTCGATAAGTTGAGTCCTCGTACATTGTGGGAGGAGAAGTAAACACAAATGTAATTGTATCATTGAATTTGTATCGGTAGCTTTCATTTATATGTAATTGTATTATGTATCGTTGAACGAGTATTGTAAAGGTTTACGAAACACTAGCTTACATCTCGAACATAGCACATGAAATAAAAACACAAACTGTTCTTACATTAACAACATACGGCTTACAAACATCAAAGCAATAATAACACGCATACGAAAACTACATAACTGAATCACAACGACTCCTTTTGTGACCGTGCATACCACATTTACTGCATCTATTAGGCCTTGGAGGTTGCATCTCGTCCATAACGCCTTTAATTCTAGTTGACTTAGGCCTTCCTGGAGATCGCCTTACAGGAGGTGGAAGTACCATTTGACCTTCGTGTGGTGACCAAAACCTTTTATCTCGTACGGGATAAAATTCTCCAGAGTATGCCGCTAGGTAATTCTGAACAGAGTACCAATGTGATGCAAAATCATGATGAGCTCTGTTCGCACCATTGGCCACCGACGAACAAGCAGCCATCACATGAGCGCAGGGGAGATGCTGCAGTAATGGGATGTTGCATGTACATGAACAAGTGCTACCATCGATTATAACTTTGAATTCATCTCCGAAGTAATGAATCATTTGCCATTCAATTTGACTGAAACGGACAATCCGACAACGTCTAGCTTCGCTTGCTCTCTCCGCTATTTTTGCTTCCCATTTTGGCGTGACACGAAGTGTGGAATTCTTAGCCAACTCTCTTCTTTGGCAAAAGTAATCAACGGATCGATAGAAGGTACGTGCAACAAGTGCTCTAATAGGCAAAGATCTAGCACCCCTAAGTACACCATTAAAACTTTCTGACGCATTAGTCGTCATAACATGAAAACGACCACCATCATCCTTACATAAAGCCCAATTTTCTTCCTTTCCACCCAAACTTCTCTCTATCCAGTTGTGTGCTCTTACACTGGTGGTTTTAATTTCCTCACGAATCTTTATATACTCAATCTCCTCAGAGGCACATGCAACAGCGTAGAATAAACCGGTCAATCGTTTATCTTTGAAACCCGCTGCTTGAAAGTTAGCTTTCAAATGTCTGGCACAGTATCTATGTTTATGTGCAGCTAGCCATTTGCTCTGCAACGCTGTAGGTATTCCTTTCATTCTATCAGAAATGAAAGTAATACCACGATTGTTCACGCTGTGAATGCACCTTTGCATGCATGCAAAAAACCAACCCCAACTATCACTGGATTCGGACTCAACGATGGCGAATGCCAAGGGAAATAGCTGATCATTTGCATCAACGGCTGTTGCAACAAGTAAGGTGCCTTTGTATTTTCCATATAGATGTGTACCATCTATGCAAAGCAAAGGTCGACAATGGACAAATCCCTCAATACAAGGCCCAAATGACCAAAATGCACGATCAAAAACTCCATACTCATCAGTTGTCACATGTCCTACACTTCCGGGATTTGTTTTGCATATTTCACCAAAGTATTGTCGAAGGTTGACATATGACTCTGCCCAATCGCCGTAAATTCGTTCAATTGCCTTGCTCAATGCTCTCCATGCTTTTAGATAGCTAATTTTTATAAATAATTGTTCCTCCATTAGAACTTGCACCGTCCCGGCTGTAATGTTCAAATCAGATTTCACGAAAGGCATGATCTTCGACACCATAAACGATGATGTAGCTTGCCTATGATTTGAGTTCACTGTAGGGTTAACACATGTATGATCACTAGGATATTTTTTAATAACCCACCATCCAGCCTGTGTCTTTTTTGAGTCAATAGCATGTATTCTCCAAGGACAACTGTCATCGACGTTGCAAATGGCGGTGTATTTTTCTTTGTTCGACCTTATTGGCTTAAAGGACACCGCATGTAAGATTGACCATTCTGATAGTTGTTGCAGAAATTTAGCTTTACTCTCAAACACCATGCCAACTTTAAAACCAGTTTGTACGCTACATGATAGAAATAATTCGCTGTTGAAGTTTACATTTGCTACAATTGACTTAGCCATAATTTGTGCACTGCACAAATCATCATCCATCGGGATCTCCATTTTCGGTTCATCGTTGTCCACACAATCTACTTCTGCACCTCCAAAATCATAGTCCAGTGGATCATTGTTTACTTGCATATTTTCCACCCAGGCAGTATCAACCTCTGGTATTGACACAACAGACATACTATCAAGTGCAGGAACATCTACAGCTTGTACATCTTCTTCATCTTCTACATCCATATCATCATTGCACATAGTTTGACCTGCTGGTTCATTCGGTGGTTGGACGTATGACTGTGTAGTAATGTTGTTTGCTGCGCAGCTGCAGTAAATTAATACATCAATTTTAGTTTATTGCTACAAACCAATGATTTTGCAACATATTGCAATATTTAACTTACTTTTGGCTTAAATGGTAAAATTCGGGCTGAGTTGGCTGCATTCGTTCATTTGTACGACTACTCGATGCTCTAGCACTTCTTTGAGTGCAATTCTGAACTGGAGTAAAACTGGACGGGAATACAAATTAGATATAATATTAATATAAATTCAATACAACATATCTCTATGTAATCACGGCTAAACAATACCTCTGACTCATTCGTGGAAAGCTGTCCTGCGTTAAATGTGGATAAGTAAATTGGACATTTGGCTGCAAACTCATGAATGGATGAAACCCATAATACATTTGTTGTTGCCCGTATTGCGATATGTGCTGAGTCGGATTGCTAAAACTAGGTGATGAAATTCCCTGCCCAGTACTCATGTTCCCCACCATTCTAGAATATTCTTCAACGCCGAAATTTGTTACAAGTGCCGGTGTTGCTTGTTCTGCAACCGATCTCCTTTTTTTCTCAACAAACAACTCAATAGATTTGGTCGAGGCAGCAAACATTAATTCAACATCCTCGTCGTCAACAATTTTGATTGCTTTGGATCCAGAATCTGTTGGCCAATTGCAAACTATTTCAATCTCGTACTCTTCTGGTTTTATCTTTGTTGCTTTATATACCGACTCTTTCAACTGCTCAAAAGTAGATCCTCTTCGAACTTTAGCCGGTTTGTAAGATCCACCAAGATATTTCGCACACATTAAATCGTCAATAACCAATTCACCATCAAAATAGCATATAGTTGGAATAAAACTAGGAGCCATTCTACATCAAGCAAAAAAAAATTAAGTTTGCAAACTAAATTCAGAACTTAGGGTTTCTACTGCATACCTTGATTGGATTCGACCGTATGACGTTTTCCTATGCTTGAAGTAGATCTTCGAAATCTACTACTATTGTTGAAAAATAAACGAAATTTAATTGGGTTTGGGGTTTTTTGGTAGAGAAGTGGAAGAGATGAGAATGAGGAAGGAAGGGAGTGGGAGGCTCTGGTTATGTTGTAGAGCCCCGAATGGGCGACTTTTGGGAAGTCGCCCACTGGCGACTTCCCAGAAGTCGCCCATATTTTAAAAAAAAAGCGGGCGACTTTTGGGAAATCGTCAGTGGGCGACTTCCCAAAAGTCTCCCTCGTTTTGGCAAAAAAAAAAATACTGGCGACTTTTCAAAAGTCGCCAGTATGTTTTGGCCAGCTTGGAGCTGAGCTGGCCAAAACAAGGCTATATCCGATATTAGTTTCGAAACAGGGCTAAATACGATAATTACTTTCGAAACCAGGCCTAATCCAAAAAAAATCCTTAAATCTTTTATTATTCTTGGTGATATGCCAAATTATCCATGGGTCCGGGTCCCTCTGTTGTCACCCTAGGCCTATCAACGGATACTCTCGGATGTGGATAGTGCCATATCCGCATCCGCATCCGAAATGATTTTCTGATATCGGATATCCGCATCCGTGGATACGAACGGATATCGGATAATTATCCTATCCGCTAACGACCGATAAATCAAGAAATATAAATATAAATTTTAAGTTTAACATACATTTTTTTCAATCCAAATTGATCATAAAAGTGTTAATTATAAACAAATATGGCGATAATAAATAGTTTTGAGCGGTTAATAAGCATTAAATTATTATATAATATAAACTATTAACTTGATAAAACAACAAATAAATATCTTTCATTATAATAAAATACACACAATTTGTACTATAATTTTGACAAAGACCGGACGGATAATTTTCGGATGTGGATGTCTTCGTATCCATATCCGCATCCGTTTTTTCGGATATCGAATATTATCCGTTTTTCGAATACGGATGCGGATGGATTTCGGATTCTTCGGGTATCCATTGACAGCCCTATGTCACCCACTTCAGCGTTTAAAGTTTTAAAATATTAATCTCAGGGGAAAAGTTTCAAAGTATATTAATTTTCCAAACTATCTAGCATTTAGAGCTAGTTTTTTTTTATCAAATAGGACTATGCGCATATATGCTACTAGTAGTTACGCATATTCAAAATATTTAAAAATTAGAAAAGCACAACAATGAGATGCACTTTTCCATTTTGTGTGCAAATTGATAATGCGCAGCTTTGAGTTGCGCTTAATAATTGATAACATATGCGCAACTCGTAGTTGCGCATACGTAATAAATTGCTAAGTGCAACTCAAAGTTGCGCATGTATTTTGATGTTTATAAAAACAGCACCACTCACACTTTCCACCACACTTTCATACTACCATTCATTCCTCCTTTCAAATTTTTCAATTCCGAACCCAAAAGCCCTCGGTCACCAAATTTTAATTTATTCGTCAAATTCACTTGAAATCGTCACATTTCTGCATCATTAATCGATTAGAACAAAGCTACAACAATCTTTGCAAGGTAATTGACTAAAACCTATTTTCGAATCTAGTGTCATTTTGAATGTTTTTTGTTTTTGTATTGATTTTTAGTTCCATACCTTTAATGTTAAGCTAGCCGAACCGATATGGATAACTGGGAGATCGAAGATGGTGTATCAGTGAAATATTGTGAACAATGGGAAGTTGAATGTCAATGTGCTCCTCAAACTGGGTTTGAAATAGTTCCTGAAACTCGGTTTGAAATAGTTCCTCAAAATTTATGTGCTGATGTTGAATCTGGTTTGGAGACTCGGCTTTGCTTAGATGAATCGAATCAAATGCCGGGGAAATAAATTAGCCACGAAGATCGAGTGAGACAACCAGCACATCCAATTTGTCATTGTGGAGTTATTTGTGAGGTAGTTGCATGTAAGACTCAGATAAATGTAGAGCCTCGATTTTACGGATGCGCACATTACTCAACACCATTTGGGCTAGTAATATGATATAGATATTGTGCGCGCTATTTGCTCTTCACCTTTTAAAATTTTAAAATATTAATTTCAATCATACCATTTTACATTTAGTTAGATATCTTCTACAATTTGTCTATTCATCTCTCATCTTTACATGGTTGTAATTAGATTTTTAGTCTCCAATTATTAATTTCATTTCTTATTTAATATTCCAACGCGTCTTTATTATCGTTCTCTTAGTTCAAAGGAAACATGAATTTTTTATAAAAAAAGTTTCTTATCATTCTCTACTTAATAGTGAAAAAACTGTTAAAAAGGATAAAGTCGTTTACACTTTTTCTTTAGTCTAAGATATTAGTCATTCTTCATTTTTTTAGTTTATTTATCTTATTTATAACTAGATAATTTCTCTTATCCATATTTGTCGTTTCTATTTTTTATTTGTACATCTCATTTTCATCCTTATTAGAACGACTCCACCAACGATTGGATTTGCAAGGTCTTATAATGATATTAGGTTCTTATTTTAAAATCATCTAAAAATTACTATGATCTCATGGGTAAATTTAATAAAAGTGAAAGTCAAAGGAACATGGGGTTACACTTGAATATATTAAATCTTGTTAAATGTGAAAATTTTAAAGGGTTAAATGTGAAAATATACACATGAATAGGGAGAATTAAGGATTTTAATATTAAAAAATTATGAGAAAAAAGAATTTATTTAGGAGTGATCCATCTTTTATGTATATGATATAAGATGAGTAAATTTAATAAAAAAAGGAAGTCAAAGGGCCATGATGTTACACCCGAATATGTTAAAGTTTGTTAAATGTGAAAATTTAGAGGGTTACATGTCAAAATATACACATGAATCAAGAAGAATTAAGGATTTTAATTCTAAAATTATGAGAATAAATTTTTTTAGGAGAGATCCATATTTTATGTGTATAGTATAAGATGTGAAAATTTAGAGGGTTAAATGTGAAAATATACACATGAATCAAGGAGAATTAAGGATTTTAATTCTAAAATTATGAGAAAAAAGAAAATAAATTAGGAGAAATCCATCTTTTATGTATATAAGATAAGATATGTAAATGATATGATATGATATAAGATGAGTAAATTTAATAAAAAAAGGAAGTTAAAAGGGCATGGTGTTACACTTGAATATATTAAAGTTTGGTAAATGTGAAAATTTGAAGGGTTAAATCTGACATTATACAAATGAATCAAGAAGAATTAAAGATTTCAATTCTAAAATTATGAGAATAAAGAATTCTTTTTAAGAAAGATTCATCTTTTGTGTATATAGTATAAGATTGAGATCACTCCCTTGTTTTTCACATTTGAAGCGTCGAAATGAATTTTCTTCGGTTGAATGCCATCTTTCCGATTATCATAATCACATGTAGTTAATTCAAACTAAAAAAAGTTAACCAGGGTAGCATGGTTAATAAATGTTATTATTGAATCAAGGACTTTGTTTATGGACTAACTAAGTTGAATAAAGATGATATTGGAATTTTGACCAAAACCAAATCCATAAATCCTTAAGTAATATAGTGTTGATGAAGAGAATGTGTGTAAATTATTGTTACTAAAAGGCGCCGCTTAAGAAAATATACAATTGAGTTTTAAGCAAAAGATCCGTAAGCGATGAATTCGATCACACTGTCACACTACTAGCTACGGTAACATGTGATCACTAATATTTGAATTGTTCAAAATTAATCGCTGACTGAATTCACACCTCTGAGTCCCACAATTGTATTTGTGAATTTCCAAAAAACCATACGATTTAATTGGTTTATAAAATATTGTAAATTAGTTAATTTGGTTTATATTTAAGAAATATTAATTATTGTTACTTTATTTGATGTTTTGGGGTTGTTTGTAATTTTCTGAATGCATTTATAAAATTATATTTGCACGAATCGATATACGATATCATTATACTTTTAGACGGGGTTTAAATAAGAGATAACTACTTAAAGGTTTTTGGAAATTTTGCATCACATTGAGTGTGCAGCAATTAGAGATGTTATCGTTGGATACTATTGAGTGTGCAGTAGTTAGAAATGGTATTGTTGATTCTGTTGTTGGCAATGCTGTAGTTAGAGATGTTATCGTTGATTCTGTTATTGGTGATGCAGTAGTTGGAGCCAATTAACTTGGTGATTTTGTTGTTGGCTCTAAAGATGATTTTATTAATGCCCACTCAAATAATCCTCTAGGTTCTTATAAATTAGACATAAATGGCCAGTCTTCGCCGATTGGTAGGTCATCAAATCCTTAGTAGCCTATTGGACCTGCTCTAGTGCCTCCTGCCCACTAGTCATCTCTTTTTTCTTCTTTCCCTAGGAATGCTGGGGTTTATACCCCTCTTTCCTTCGATGTAGTCGACATTAACGGTGTGATGTTTTCACCTGTTGAAGTTTTACAAGTAGGTGTTGCCTATTCGTCCGACTATTTATTTGTATTTTTTTTGGATTCTCTCCCACCCTATTGTCCTGTTAAAGAGCGTTGTCATCAAGTTTGGAAACTCAAAGGGGGTATGCAAGTCAATTTTGATAACTTGTTGTTCCTTTTCAAATTCTTAAGAGTTGGGGAAAGACTTTGTGTTATTGAGCCTGATCTGATTATCATTACTGGGAAACCTTTCATTATCACTACTTGGAGTCCTTCGGTAGACAAGGTTAAGGAACATGTATTATCTATCACTTTTTGAGCTCGCTTCTCTCATATCCCATCTGTTTTACAGCCCGTGATTGGTCTTAACTGGTTAGACGGTCTTGTTGACAAGGTTAAGTGTTTTGATGCCAACTCAGTCACCATGAAAATATTAGTGTGTGCTAAGGCATTGATTAAAATCACTTCCTATAAGCCATTACCTTCAAATTTTAGGGTCAGGATTGCTGAGGGTCATGATGCTGAGGTGGAAGTTCTCTATAGTTGGAAACGATTTGCAGCACTTGGCAGTCTTTTGGTTATACTATTGAGACTTATGGGTTTGGAGTTTTTGATTTTCCGCATCCTATTACTACAGTAATGACCCTAATTTTGAGTAACATTATTTAGAACATTTAATTAGATAAATTAAATGAAATAATATATATGGTTAAGGGATTGAGATTTGTTAATCAATAAGGAGGGTCGTGCCTTAATTAATGTGTAAACAAAAGAGTATTAAAAAGAAGAAGGTAGGAGGAATATGATAAGGGTAAAATAGGAATAGACTATGTTCTTATACCCTAAACCCTTCTTACCTTCATTCTTTGTTAATTTTCATAATTGAAAACAAAACTAAAACCCTTGTAAGCTCGACCGACCACCATTAAGAGAATTAAGAAGAAGAAAAGCTAAGATTCAAGTAAGAAGCTTAAGCAAATCAATCAAAAGACAAATCTCAACCATCTTAACAACAATCTAAGGTGAATAATGATCTTACATCTCATTTTTTTTATTTCGGTTTCTAGTTAGATCCGGATTGATTTTGCAAGTAATATGCCATGATATGATTGTTTAAATGGATATATATGCTTGTTGATGATTTATGTTGCTTCATATAGATTTTATGATAAGTTTAGATTTGAAAACCCTAGTAATGACATCCAAATAATGTGCGTTTTTGATATATGATCAAGAACATTATTTTAAAAGTGGGTTTCAAGTTTCATAATTTTCTAAGCAATTGTGGATTTATTATGAATTTTCTATGAAAGAAAATAGCTAAAATTGGGTTTAAAATTATTTTCGGCAATTATATATTGGTTTTGGTCTGAAATTTAATTATGTTAGAAAGCTTATAAAATGCGAATTATGGTGATTTTTGGGGAATTTTCCTAAGTATTTTATTATGATTATAAAATTATTTAAGTTGAGGGACTTAAAAGTTCATACGTTTATTCAAAGAGAAGGGCTTAATTATCAAATGTTTTAGTATGATAATATCTGAATTCGGCAGCACTTTTAGAAAAAGATTTTGAAAAAAATTGGCAACCAATTATATGTTAACAAATAAGGCAAGTTAGTTGGAAGGAAATTACTTTAAAAGGCTAAAAATCAGTTTTGCTTATATTTACTGCTTCACCACTACCATCAGTAGCTTTAGACACCATACCTTCGCCCATGGCTAAGTCAAACCAATGCACATGGTATCAAACAATTGATTCGTAGTGAATTGAAGAAAGACGGAAGGTATAGCGTCGAAACTATGCTTTCGACGGGGCAGAAGCCACTCTTATTAACTATAAATTCGTTTCGTTTATAAACGATGCTTTCGGAAGGGTTGGAGTTAGCTTTCGACTTAATCAACTTGCTTTGTTTATATAAAAGAGCTTTCGAATGAGTTGTTGTAATGACCCGTATTTTTCGAAAAAGAAGAAAATTCAAATTTTAGAATTTAATACAGTAAGAAATTAAAAATTTATGATTTTAAAGAAAATTTACTTTGAATTATAACATCTAATTTCGATTTAATAAAGTGACAACTATTTTATGTGATTTTAAACGTATGGTTTAATAAAAGTTTAATTGGATAGATTTAATATTGTGTAAAGCATGAAATAAATTTATGATTAACTGGAATTGGGTTTTAATTGTAAATTAACTTCTAATCTATTTGTAAATAATAACTGTATAATTATGTATTCAAACTTATTTAAATTTTAGTCTGGATTTTTGCCCACCTTACACATCAACCTATTGAAATAAATTTGTTAATAAAATTTAGTATAATTGGATTTTACATAAAAGGAATGAAATATAAAATTTAATTTAATAAGGCTTAATTTGTTAAACAATTCAGAAATTGAGAAAATTGAGAATTTAATACTGCATTAGTTAATATTAGCATTTTAATTAGGGAACTAGAAATTATAAACCAATGAATATTCAATTATATTAATTTGAAGTATAGTTTATTTTGAAATTAAATAAAGGTGAATTTTATTGAATATAATAAAATGAAATCTACCATTTAAAACAAACAGTAGAATTTCATGACGGAAATTTGATATTTGCTATGCGTCCATCTAGACATAGCAAATGGCAAATTTTCGTCGAATATTATAGATGTTCAATCGGTCGCTTGAAATTCAGTTTAAATCAGTTAATAACAGTTGAATTTAAAAGTGTTCCGAAACCTAAATATGTCAACATAAGAAAATTTATTTAGAACACTCTGAATAAGACTGCGTAATCTGTTTCACGAAATTCGGACGTTTCTAGCTCCATTTGGATTTTTCCATACGAGATAGCAACGTATATCAGTGTCCGTATGGACTTTTGATAGGAAGGTCCTGACACAGATATTTCTGTTTCCTCTTGTCCGTCTCATCGCGCTGATCACTATGATATATTCAAATTTGTGTTTCAATGTCCGGTACGCGGTGAAACCGCGATACGGATAGTCATCGGTTACAAATTTCTGGGTCCATTCAAATTCTTCCAACGGTTGAAGAATAAACAACAAATTGCTTTAAATTCTCACCTGAATCAAAGCACGCGACCGTTGCTCTTCAAATTTCAGTTTTCTTACTTTGGATATATTATTAAAATATATAACGTATAGCTTATATCTCTGAGCCTATTCATTATTTGCAAAGCTTTATCTCCATCTTCTGACTTTTCTTTCTTTGTTCATTTTTTTCTTCCAAAATGCTCTCTCTTCTTCTCTGTCCTCCACCTTCATTTTGTTGCCTACAATATATAAGTTTATATATTTGCAAACTGCTCATTCCTCCTTGCCTAGTTCAATGCCTCACGTACGCCTCTCCGCCACCGACCGCCGCCCCTCCGCCATCTCCTCCACGTCTTCCTCCTCTAACTGGCCTCGGCCACCGCACCGACCTCACCACAACTGCTCGCTGCTTCCACCCTCCATCTCGCCAAGACTGGTCGAAGCCATCATCACCCAGACCTCAAGCTACACGGCCCCATCATCCCACCTTACTTCCCCAGCCGAAGACCCACTCCCCTGACCTTTGTTTTATTCGCAACCCGCATTTTTTTGAGGTATGCACGTGTTTTTATATATATGTTAATATGAATATATATTTGTTTATATATATTGTTTATAAGTATGAATATATTGATACACGCACATATATTTACCTGCGTGTATGTGTTTAAGGTGCATGTTCATTTTTCTATAGGTTGCTTAGATAAATGTTTATGTATGTATTTTAAATATAGTACGTGTATTATATTTTAAAGTATATGTGTACTTGTTTAAATAGCTTTACAGCAACAAATATATAGTGTTTTGTTCTACATAAAGTTATATTAGCTTTGTATTGGATCTGTAAAGTACATATATATAGTTTATACGAGTCTCTTATAAGAAATGTTATATGTGTTGTATTGAAGGCAGTCTGCATTTTCTTTTACGTACACTTGGTTCCTATACATGGATAGTCTGCATATAGTTACATTTATTTTGAGTATAAGTTTATACTAGTTTTATAATATATTAGTATATTTTATATAGTATCTGTTCGTGTATGTATATGTATTAAATCTGTGATATATATATATATATATATATATTTCTATATATGCTGAGTTTACATATATATGGTTTATATGTTGAAAACTATGTTATATTCTGATATATATATATATATATTATTTTGTGGATATGCATACTTAGTTTTTTATGTTTATTACTCATATATATAGCCTATGTCAATTTATATATTTTAAATTTCGTTATGTTGACATTTTGGAGGGACAATACATATTTTTTTATAAATATTTAGCAAAATAATATGCATATATATGTATTAATTTGAGAAATGATACATATTTTGATTTTGATAATGTTTGATTTTTAAGTATGTTATAAAGATTTTTTTATCTTATTTTCATATGAGTTAATAGTAGACCTTAAATTATATATATATATATATATATTGTCCTCATCAAATTCCTATTCACCAGCTCGTCCATCAAATTCGTGCCAACCTAGCTTTGCTTTGAAATTCGTGCTTGGATTCGTGTCCCATCTCATTCTCGTCAATATCTAGCCTCGGAAGGTGAGCAATCACTCACGATTAACGTTCTTATATTTATTAAATTTGATTTCAATTGAAACAAAATTGAAATATGCTGCTGTTAGTTATTTACATTGTTATATATGCTATTATCTGTACTGTTCACCTGTGGGATATGACACCATATCCTGTTGTTGTATTTTATTGTTATTGATGATATATGACTGTTATATTATTATCATATCTGTTATCACTCTGCAAGTTCCCAGTTAGTATAGAACTCACTATGGGTTGAAATGATACATATCCGAACGATCTTGTAGAATAGGAGAAAATCGTTATGGGTTGAAATGATAAACCCAAACGATTTTCATTTGGATTGAATTTGGGATTGCGGGTTGAAAAGATATATACCCGTATATATTTAAATTACGGATTTAAATGATAAATATCCGTGTCACTTGACCATAGAATAGAAAATTTTATACAGACATCATTGGTCTATATATAAATGTTTTAAAATGATCTCTATGGTTTTGAAAGGAAATATATATGGTTTTATTTAATATTGAAATATTATATATATAAATAAGTTTTAATATAAAGTAGATTTAATAATAAGTTTTAATTTAATAAAGTATGATTTAATTAATATATTATATGTATAAGTATTTATTTAAAATTTTATTTTAAAAATAGATCTTTATAATGATTTTATAAGTTAAGGTTGGGAAGATAAATTTGAATATATTCGAAATTGTATTTAATTAAGAATTTTTGTTTAATTAAATTGATTTGAAACTTATTGAATTTGAGGGTTTTAAGATTTTATTTTATAACTTGGTTTCAATTTAAAGTGATTAAATGGATTTTCAAGTTTTAAATAAATCAAAGGGAATATTTAGTTAATGTAAATTTAAGGTTATTTAAATGTTAATGGATTTATTAAGTGAATATTTCAAAACTAAATAATAATGAAGTTAAAATAAGATATATATGAAATTATCAATTTAGTTTTGAAAGTGCTATAATTTGGAAATATATATATTTGAAATGGAAATGATATTTTGGTTTTGAAGTATAAATTATTTTGAAATGACCACGGTGTTATAATGACGTTGGTTGTTAATAGCGTATATTTCTACATAGTAGATTATTCCACGGATCCTTAGAGGATGGTTATCCCAACATCCTTTAAGTTACTTTTATTTCAGTTGATATTTCACTTGAGTTGGATTTATTGATATAAGAATGTTAATCCTGACTCGTTTGTTTTGTGTTCTACTTTACGCTCGGGTCGGACTGAGTGTCACAGCATTTGAGACTCACCTTTGGAGTTGGAGCTTCTTTTGGAGATCCAACTATCGATTCAGCTTTCAAATATCCAGTTGATTCCAGTGATGTATTCATATTTGATTATTGTATCGAGACTTCCGTGTATTCAAGACTTCTGTTGTATTTTGTTTTACTCTATTATATGGTAGCTTCATGAACTACTATTCTCTTGTTTCCGCTGCATTCTGTTATAATACTCTGTGTCTGTGATTATTTTATTTATTGTATATGCTGAGTTTTTCCAACTATAAATTAACAATCTGATATTTTGAGCAATTCAAGTCCAACATGTGTGGATGCGAATGGTTGAAAATACTGGGTCGTTACAGTTGGTATCAGAGCTCTGGTTTTTAGGCAAAACTTAGCATATGTAGTAGATTTAATTACAGAATTACTTTCGTTCATGCTTAAATCTCTTCCTCTTTGATTCGGTTTTCTTGGAATTTTGGAACGCTCCCACTTGTTCTGAAATCCATTCTTGTCTTTCCCTATTTGTATTCTTTTGATTCTGGAGTATCCCATAACTCCACTTCGAATGATCTCTATAAAAGTCGGCGATCCCGCCAATCGTTGAATGATTTGTAACGGGGTGAAACTCCTTTACAATTGGCATTGATTCACCGAAGATTTCTATACCCTCGGTTTAGATGCTGCTATCTTTTGCTATGCCAAATTCCATCTCTGGCGAGCGAATGTCGATTTGCCTTAGAATTCTGCCTCGATCATATTCCTGAAGTCACGGTTGACCCGGTTAAGGTCGCCCGCGATTTATATAAGTATACCCATCTTCTATTTTGAAATTTAATTTTCTCATCTTCGTTCAAGCTTATCTTCGAATCATAATTCTATTTGATTAGAGTTCCTCTAATTTGAATCTCCATCTTTGTTTTGAAATTCATTCTTGAATCATCCTTAGAAAAATCGTGTTTGTTTGTATTTTAGAAATTGTTTTATATAACGAAATTATTATTTTGATAAGTATGATTATACTCTATATATAAAAGTGAAAATGTTTTTGATAAGGATTATATACCTTTTAAAAACGAGAATTTGGAGTTTCGAAAGGATTTGAAATTTTGAAAATTATATAAGAAATTGATTTATATCAAAATGATTTATAACTGAAGGGTTTTAAATTGGAAACTTGAGAAATTGAATTCCGGTATTTTGAAAATTGGTTTTAAGATTTTGAAAATATATAATAATACAATTTAAAAGTATTTTCCGAATAAGAAATGTTTCAAATGACTTCAAATGAGTTCCAATGATTTTGAAGAAATTTTAAAGAAGTTTTCAAGAAAATAGAAGTCTAGAACTCACTTATGTCGCTGGAGAATAATTTCAGTGATGAGTGCATGCATCATCGACATTGATTTTCGAGTTTCAGAGTGGGGGATAGGCCATTTTAGTAGCTTTGCTATGCAATTGATTTTGTGAAACCAATTTTGATTTCAAATTCCGAAGTGTGATTTGATATTCGAAATATATATGTATATATATTTGAAACGATTTGAAGTAAGCCCGGTGTTCAATCCTCGAGTTTCGGATTTGATTTGGTATAACCCTATCTATTGAGATTGATTTAATGATTTGTTGCTGATTTCCAACCCTTGGATTGGAAATATGATTTCTCCGACTATTTTGAATGTTCGAACACTTCCAAATCGAGGTTTAATTTTCAAAGCTAAGTAATTTCGAAAAGTATAAATTATTTGATAAAGTATATAAGTTTATTTTGTATGTTTAAAGTATGAAGTAATATGATTTAAATAAATTTGAAACCGTTTTGTTAAGTAAATAATTAAGACTATTTTGAATTATACTAATATGAAATTTAGTTTTGAAATGTTTTGAATAAAATTTAGTTTTAAATGTTTTTAACTTAGTAACATCTTCTATAAAACTATATATATATATATAATAATAATTTTCAAAAGGTAAATTAGATTTTCAAATAGAAATAAATAGTTTAAAGGTTTTAAAGGGATGGTATAAACTTGGTAATCATTTTGGGTATAATTGATTTTGAGATAAATATTTGGTTTCGAGAATAGATTGGAATTTAAAACCCAGTATTTATATGATGATTTTTGGAAATGAATTTGTTTGACCTAAATTATGTTGATTTGGAAACTTTGAAACTGAAGATATTTAATTTGGAAGAAATAATTTGGTGAAATCATATATGATTTGAAACTGAACTGATATTGAAACAAATTGAAATTGAGGACCTTATTTTACTAAATACTTGATTTGGGAGTTATCGAACTTATATAAAAACTAATTTGTATAAGTATGAAGTTGATTCGAAAACTATTGATTTGGAAAGGTACTCAATTTGAGAAGTGAATTCTTATATAATCGAAGTCTATATAAGTGTGATTTGATATACTATTGATTTTGAAAAGTATGCAATTTGAGAATGAAACCTTATATATAATGGAATTTATATAAGTATGATATTCGAAATTGATTTGAAAAGGTACTATATGATACATATTTTCGAAGTAAAGATATGGAAAGTGCCTTCTACTTGATATCCTATTTGTGGCCACACTTAGGATTCATTCTATCGATATTATTCCCTCTGATTTGGGTTTTCCGGATATGATACTCGGGTGTCCATCGAATTCCATGGCGTTACCCATGGTCTTACGAACTCAACTGCATAGCGTAATTCGCAGAGCCATGATGGCTTACGGGTACGGATGTTTCCTGGGGGATTCAGGCGTAACCATTGTGTATCTGCGATCTATGGTTGTGTTAGTAGTGTAATCCACAAGGCAGAGGTTGCTTAAAGGGTACGGAGGTTTCCTGGGGGATCCAGGCGTAACCATTGTGTATCCGCGGTCTACAGTTTTTGTTATCATGGCGAAATTCGCAAGGCCGTGACGGCTTACAGGTACGGATGTTTCCTGGGGGATCCAGGCGTAACCATTGTGTATCTGCGATCCATGATTCGATTCGGTTGATTGGTTTGGATTGTACTTTCCATATCGGTTTTGAAGGTTTTTCCAGTATTTTTCATTGGGTGTTGACACAGGTCTACTAAGTACTTGGAGAATTCTAGCTTTGCGCCTGATCAACGCATGGCCAGAATCTGCAATAACGAGGATAAACTTGTTGAGACATCGAGTTATAAAAGTATTTTCGAAAGGAAAATTTGTTTTGAGATAAAAGTATTTTATTATAAAAGTATTTTCAACAAAGAAATTTTGTATTAATATTTGAAATTGAAATTTTGTGGTTTTAAATTAATTATGCGTGCCTGATACTATTCTTTTGAATCTACCTATCTACTTAGCTTTATCTATTCTTCTTTACCCTTTTTCTCCTGTCTTCGTTCCTTTTCGAGGACGAAAAGTTTTGAGTGGGGGAGAGTGTAACGACCCATATTTTTCAAAAAAGAAGAAAATCCAAATTTTAGAATTTAATACAGTAAGAAATTAAAAATTTATGATTTTAAAGAAAATTTACTTTGAATTATAACATCTGATTTCGATTTAATAAAGTGATAACTATTTTATGTGATTTGAAACGTATGGTTTAATAAAAGTTTAATTGGATAGATTTAATATTGTGTAAAGCATGAAATAAATTTATGATTAACTGGAATTGGGTTTTAATTGTAAATTAACTTCTAATCTATTTGTGAACAATAAGTGTATAATTATGTATTCAAACTTATTTAAATTTTAGTCTTGATTTTTGCTCACCTTACACATCAACCTATTGAAATAAATTTGTTAATAAAGTTTAGTATAATTGGATTTACATAAAAGGAATGAAATATAAATTTTAATTTAATAGGGCTTAATTTGTTAAACAATTCAGAAATTGAGAAAATTGAGAATTTAATACTGCACTAGTTAATATTAGCATTTTAATTAGGGAACTAGAAATTATAAACCAATGAATATTCAATTATATTAATTTGAAGTATAGTTTATTTTGAAATTAAATAAAGGTGAATTTTATTGAATATAATAAACTGAAATCTACCATTTAAAACAAACAGTAGAATTTTATGATGGAAATTTGATATTTGCTATGCGTCCATCTAGACATAGCAAATGGCAAATTTTCGTAGAATATTATAGATGTTCTATCGGTCGCTTGAAATTCAGTTTAAATCAGTTAATAATAGTTGAATTTAAAAGTGTTCCGAAACCTAAATAAGTCAACATGAGAAAATTTATTTAGTACACTCTGAATAAGACTGCGTAATCCGTTTCGCGAAATTCGAACGTTTCTAGCTCCATTCGGATTTTTCCGTACGAGATAGCAAAGTATATCAGTGTCCGTATGGACTTTTGATAGGAAGGTCCTGACAAAGAATTTTATGTTTCCTCTTGTCCGTCTCATCACGCTGATCACGATGATATATTCAAATTTGTGTTTCAGTGTCCCGTACGCGGCAAAACCGCGATACAGAAAGTCATATCGGTTACAAATTTCTGGGTCCATTCAAATTCTTCCAACGGTTGAAGAATAAACAGCAAATTGCTTTAAATTCTCAACTGAATCAAAGCACGCGACCGTTGCTCTTCAAATTTTAGTTTTCTTACTTTGGATATATTATTAAAATATATAACGTATAGCTTATATCTCTGAGCCTATTCATTATTTGCAAAGCTTTATCTCCATCTTCTGACTTTCCTTCTCTGTTCATTTTTTCTTCCAAAATGTCCTATCTTCTTCTCTGTCCTCCACCTTCATTCTATTGCCTACATTATATAAGTTTATATATTTGCAAACTGCTCATTCCTCCTTGCCTAGTTCAATGCCTCACGCACGCCTCTCCGCCACCGACCGTCGCCCCTCCGCCATCTCCTCCACGTCTTCCTCCTCTAACTGGCCTCGGCCACCGCACCGACCTCACCACAACTGCTCGCTGCTTCCACCCTCCATCTCGCCAAGACTGGTCGAAGCCATCATCACCCAGACCTCAAGCTACACGGCCCCATCATCCCACCTTACTTCCCCAGCCGAAGAGCCACTCCCCTGACCTTTGTTTTATTCGCAACCCGCCTTTTTTTGAGGTATGCACGTGTTTTTATATATATGTTAATATGAATATATATATGTTTATATATATTGTTTATAAGTATGAATATATTGATACACGCACATATATTTACCTGCGTGTATGTGTTTAAGGTGCATGTTCATTTTTCTATAGGTTGCTTAGATAAATGTTTATGTATGTATTTTAAATATAGTACATGTATTATATTTTAAAGTATATGTGTACTTGTTTAAATAGCTTTACAGCAACAAATATATAGTGTTCTGTTCTACATAAAGTTATATTAGCTTTGTATTGGATCTGTAAAGTACATATATATAGTTTATACGAATCTCTTATAAGAAATGTTATATGTGTTGTATTGAAGGCAGTTTGCATTTTCTTTTACGTACACTTGGTTCCTATACATGGATAGTCTGCATATAGTTACATTTATTTTGAGTATAAGTTTAAACTAGTTTTATAATATATTAGTATATTTTATATAGTATCTGTTCATGTATGTATATGTATTAAATCTGTGATATATATATATATATATTTCTATATATGCTGAGTTTACATATATATGGTTTATATGTTGAAAACTATGTTATATTCTGATATATATATATTATTTTGTGGATATGCATACTTAGTTTTTTTTATGTTTGTTACTCATATATATAGCCTATGTCAATTTATATATTTTAAATTTCGTTATGTTGACATTTTGGAGGGACAATACATATTTTTTATAAATATTTAGCAAAATAATATGCATATATATAAGTATTAATTTGAGAAATGATACATATTTTGATTTTGATAATGTTTGATTTTTAAGTATATTATAAAGATTTTTTTATCTTATTTTCATATGAGTTAATAGTAGACCTTAAATTATATATATATATATATATATTGTCCTCATCAAATTCCTATTCACCAGCTCGTCCATCAAATTCGTGCCAACCTAGCTTTGCTTTGAAATCCGTGCTTGGATTCGTGTCCCATCTCATTCTCATCAATATCTAGCCTCGGAAGGTGAGCAATCACTCACGATTAACGTTCTTATATTTATTAAATTTGATTTCAATTGAAACGAAATTGAAATATGCTGCTGTTAGTTATTTACATTGTTATATATGCTATTATCTGTACTGTTCACCTGTGGGATATGACACCATATCCTGTTGTTGTATTTTATTGTTATTGATGATATATGCCTGTTATATTATTATCATATCTGTTATCACTCTGCAAGTTCCCTGTTAGTATAGAATTCACTATGGGTTGAAATGATACATAACCGAACGATCTTATAGAATAGGAGAAAATCGTTATGGGTTGAAATGATAAACCCAAGCGATTTTCATTTGGATTGAATTTGGGATTGCGGGTTGAAAAGATATATACCCGTATATATTTAAATTACGGATTTAAATGATAAATATCCGTGTCACTTGACCATAGAATAGAAAATTTTATACAGACACCGTTGGTCTATATATAAATGTTTTAAAATGATCTCTATGGTTTTGAAAGGAAATATATATGGTTTTATTTAATATTGAAATATTATATATATAAATAAGTTTTAATATAAAGTAGATTTAATGATAAGTTTTAATTTAATAAAGTATGATTTAATTATTATATTATATGTATAAGTATTTATTTAAAATTTTATTTTAAAAATAGATCTTTATAATGATTTGATTGGGAAGATAAATTTGAATATATTCGAAATTGTATTTAATTAAGAATTTTTGTTTAATTAAATTGATTTGAAACTTATTGAATTTGAGGGTTTTAAGATTTGATTTTATAACTTGGTTTCGATTTAAAGTGATTAAATGGATATTTCAAGTTTTAAATAAATCAAAGGGAATATTTAGTTAATGTAAATTTAAGGTTATTTAAATGTTAATGGATTTATTAAGTGAATATTTCAAAACTAAGTAATAATGAAGTTAAAATAAGATATATATGAAATTATCAATTTAGTTTTGAAAGTTCTATAATTTGGAAATATATATATATTTGAAATGGAAATGATACTTTGGTGTTGAAGTATAAATTATTTTGAAATGACAACGGTGTTATAATGACGTTGGTTGTTAATAGCGTATATTTCTACATAGTAGATTGTTCCACGGATCCTTATAGAACCGGTTATCCAAACATCCTTTAAGTTACTTGTATTTCAGTTGATATTTCACTTGAGTTGGATTTATTGATATAAGAATGTTAATCCTGACTCGAGTGTTTTGTGTTTTGCTTTACGCTCGGGTCGGACTGAGTGTCACAGCATTTGAGACTCACCTTTGGAGTTGGAGCTTCTTTTGGAGATCCAACTATCGATTCAACTTTCAGATATCCAGTTGATTCTAGTGATGTATTCAAATTTGATTATTGTATCGAGACTCCCGTGTATTCGAGACTTCTGTTGTATTTTGTTTTACTCTATTATATGGTAGCTTCATGAACTACTATTCTCTTGTCTCCACTGCATTCTGTTATAATACTCTGTGTCTGTGATTCTGTGATTATTTTATTTACTATATATGCTGAGTTTTGCTAAATATAAATTAACAATCTAATATTTTGAGCAATTCTAGTCCAACATGTGTGGATGCGAATGGTTGAAAATACCGGGTCGTTACAGTCCGTCTTTATGTTGTAAAAGAAGGTTTCAAAAGGACAAAACCCATGCTACCGCATTCAAACCATTCGGATCAATGCTTTCGAAAGGGTGATTTTGCCTTTATACTCTAAGCTGCCTTCTCATGCTTTCGAAAGGGTAGTTTAATTGCTTTCAGAAGGTTTCGGAGCCGATGATTTAAAAGGGTTGGTTTTGAAACCATCCTCTTTCTTTTACTTGGGATGTATGCTTTCAAAAGTAACATTTCGCCTTTATTCTTTTATGACCCTTAGTTATATTTAAAGTTCGACCAAAAAGGTTTCAAAAGGAATGATTTTAAATGGTTTCGAAGCTATGTTTCCACATATTTTTACTTAAACCCAGTACTATCGAAAGGTACGTTTTAAGTGAAGAATTCCAATGCTTTCAAAAGATATATATATATATATATAACATGGTTTCGAAGGGGAGATCCCCAATGTTTTCAAAAGGTTTATTTTGAATATTTGAAGGGAGGGTTTCTAATGCTTTCGAAAGGCAAGTTTAAATGATTTAAAAGAGAATGTCTAAGGTTTTAGTAAAGCTTTTGAAAGGGGTGTTCTCAATGATTTCAAAAGGCATTATTTAAGATTTAAATAGAGGTTTCGAAGGTATTGTTTGGCTTTATGGCCTAAAATCTTTTAAGTTAAAAAAGGTTTTTAACTTACTTGGAAGGGATAGATAATCCCACCGATAAGGTTTCATCAACACAATTTTACGTAATATATATATATATATATATCATGGCATAAGTGTTTTGAGTAAAGCAAAGTATATGGCTTCCTTGTTTTATAAAGGTATGATTTCAGGGGTAAATCATTTGTAAAGATCAAGGAAATAAAGTTTTAACAGGATAGTTAACCCTAAGGAAGGAAACGAAACATGAATATTGTACTTAACCCTAAGTTTATGACTCAGATATCAGAAGACCAAATGAGACTAGTGTAGGGTCTCGCCCTATACTTTAGCTATTAGCCCTAACTAAAATAAGTCCAAATTTCCAGTGTGTAGGGCTTGTCACAAGTGGGACTAAACTGAGGTTACACACTGAAGGGAATATATAGAGTAAAGATAGGTTGTTGGTGAGCCCATAAAACCATTAGGTTCTGTCAACCCTAGAAAAGAAAGTTAAGGGCAGTCAGCCTAGTAGTGTGTCTAACAGAAGTTAGATAATTGAATATGTCGGGTAGGCCCGAGTCAGCCAATGGTTAATAGTTAGCCAGATAAAACTATAATGTGGACAGATACTCCATTGATTTCTTGATCTTTATGCATATATATATGGATTTTCTTTAATTGTTATAATCAGTTTGATTGCAGGGTTTTGATTTGCAAAAGATATGCTTTTAAAAGGATATTAGTGAGGGGAAACTTGTTCCGCTAAGCGGCGTGATCTCACTTAATATTAGTAAATCGAGATGTAACACTGTTATTCAAATCAGGCTTTATGTTTGACTCGAAGTTTATGTTTTCCCCTTAAACTCTTAGGTGCTCAAAATCTAAATTGAGTAGATTGAGAGTTAAGGTTTTTCATGTTTAGTAGGTTGGACGAAGAAGCTTCTAAAGACGTGTAGGAGGCCAATTTAGCTATGTAGGAGCTACTTAGTTTTACTTCCGCCGTGATGTGTTTATGGAAGACATGTCTATCTAGTACTCTGATCATTCAAGGGGGGCATCTTTATATGTCGCTCTTAGTGTAATTTGTAATTATTATATTTGATCAAAACCTGGGAATCGTTTGGGATTATGTATCTGAATATGAAATATTGATTTGAAATGTAATCAGAAAAACTATTTTTAAATCTGTGTTGATTTTATTTCATATTCATGTGCTTTTGATATTTTGAATACTAATAACATTAACATATTTTATCACCAAATGTTAATACTATGGATGACTACAACATCTGTAACGCTTAGCTTTGAGCCTCAAGATAGAGGATGTTACAACTGCTAAGGTACCTCTTCCTCATCCTGTTGCTCTAAAGTGGGTTCCTAAGCCTCAGTCACTGCTGTCGTTGGTGTCCCTACTATGGATCTGTCTTCCTTGGTTGATCCGAAGTGCATATCAGTGCATAGTGTTTCGATAGTTCCAACTATTGCCTCGTTTTGTAAGCGTCTTATTTATTGGTAAAGTGGCGAGAATTCCTAGGCGCATGAAAATTCAGAAATGAGATATAAGTCGGAGAGTGACAGTTTCCATATGTTTGTCGGAGGTGAGGATGTGAAGCGTACTCTTATTTCTCATGTGAGTGGGAAGATTTGATCTTATATACTGTTGGAGAAGATGGTAAGCATAATAAGATTGTTTTAGAGGATGACATTTGGGATATAAAGTATTTTTACTCTTGTGACTCTATGTCTTTGTGCCGAACCTTTATTTTATGGATATATGTATGTCATGAGACTTGTTTCTACTGTTGACAGTAGTAGTGATAGAGTTTTAGTAGTGACACTAATGAATAATTCTCACTAGTACCTACCTAATCACCTATGGTTAAGTAGTTTTCTATTGTATTTTTATCGAATGTGAATTTTGATAGTGTTTGAATAATTTTTGGAGTTTTGATGTGCAATGAGTTAGATACAAGGTCGCTTAGAATTTGATTTTGGGTTAGATGTTATTTGGTGTTTTATATATTGTGAGTTATATGACTATAATTGTTAATTAAATAGATCAAGCCGCCTTTGAGTCATGCTGATTTTGAAGGTCCTTGATTATTGAACACAAGCAAATAACAAGAGCAAGTTTTTTAGCGCTAATAAAATAAATAAGGCTGATTTTTATAGTGGTTCAATCACATATCTATGACCATAATGATTCTTCTTGTTTTATTATTTTATAATTTGATTGCAATACATACAGAGAGAGTAATGAAATTTTCCTTTCGAAAATTTTGATCCTTAGTGCAAATGTAGGATGTGATTTATACATAGTCATTTGGAATGAAGTCTAGACGGTCCAAAAGCATGCATTTCCCTCCAAGTATCTACCGAGCCATTATATGCCGAGGAATGGTCCAAACATCTTCTTCTCGTTTCTTTTCCCTCGGCTTGCCATTGTAGAAGAGTTAGTATGGTAATTATCCTCAACAACATGCTCTTATTAGACCGTCATTTTAAAGCATGCTCTGATCAAAGGGTATAACACTGATATAGTTTTTCTAGTGGTCCTCGGTCATAAGCATTTCTTGACCTATGTGTGATAAAATATATTCCCAAGGGTCGACAAGATACTTCACCATGACCGGATTGGACTACTAAGGGCGCCACCTAATAATGGTTACGAGCAAAGAAGAATCTGATCGGTTACTTTTTATATGTAATGTTGGGTCGTTATTGATAATTATATAGACACCGCTGTTGGAAGTTGGAGGAATTAGTAAGGCTTGAGGCTAGAAGCATAGGCATGCTCATACATTTGTTGTGGCCGATTTGTGTTGCATGGTTGGGTGGTTCTAACTGGACATAGAAGCAGGTTATGATGCTAAGGAATCATGGTTGGGGAAGACTCATGAAATGGTTTGGGCTTGGTGCTATAAAATCATGCTTTGGGCTCTTCCTATTATTGGGTCAAGAACTTTTGTATGGGATCTCGAATAGTGACTTCCAACTTTGTGTGCAAAGAATTCATACAACATTTTACCCTCAAAGTTTATTCTTATAATGGGCGAGGATATACTTATCTAGTTGCATTCAATGCACTGACATGTAGCAATATTTAAGACCAATGTCTTTTGATATTTAAAGACGTCTATTACACATGGGGCCGATAATGTGAAATGGTAATCGAGTTATTTCCTAAAGCTGAGATCATACCCTGCATTTTTATATCCACAATTGATATTTCGTTCTTCCTTCTATATATTTTGCTCTCCTTCTTCTTTTATACCGTCTCCTTTAGAATTTTCCATTACAAAAAGTCAAAAAACATCGATCCCTCTTCAGTTACTTTTAGCAGAAAATAGCAATCACTCTACTCTTTTTATTATCGTGTTTTCCTATCAGCTTCTTTGCAACCCCTATTTTCATCTACCTTTTTTTTTTGAATTCCAAATCAAAAATTTTGATCTTTTTTTCCTATTTTCATGCTTATAATCATTGTATTATGACTACAAATATGTTTAATTGCCATCATTGTGCTAATTCGAGAAAAATCTTGACTTTGCACAAGATTAGTCATGAATTTTCATCTCCTTTTAATTTATTTGTTGCGAGCATCCATTCTTGTGTATGTCATTGAACTACCCTCGGTACCGAATGGTTAAACTTATTAAACTTGCAATATAGTGATTAACACTATTAATTTCAGAAATGTGTTCGAATTGTTCATATAAGCATAATTTATTAATAGGATGCCTTTTACGGGTCTAGTAGTGGTCATATTGCCATTTCAATGATGGGCCCTTCTTAAATGGTCCGGTTGAGGTATTGTGAGTTAAGCATTTGGTTAGAGTCAATTTAGCGCTTATGGGCTTGGCTTCAAAGTCTAGCTAAAGAGTGACACTTGATCTTGCCTCGCTCGGGGGTCGGGATGTTCCTCATTTTGACTTGAGACATTTTATTCTATAAGCATAACAATTTATTGACTTAGGTTTTGATATTTTTTAACATAGATGACTTGTAACACCACTATTGTTCATCCACAGAGCCACGATCGAGGGCACTCCGTATAAGGGAACTTCTACCACACTTGGGATTGACCTCTCTTATGGAATCTTTTCGCTACCTCGATATCACCATCATGGGGTTTAGGAGTGCATATCGAAGCGAAAACCATTATGTTCCCCCTATTAGATACTATGCATATGCTCTAATTCATCTACGACCCATTGCTTCCTACACACAATTAGTACCTCAACGTTTTGACTAGAATGGGAACTTGCCTATGTAGTTGGTTCCAAACTCTTATAACATTCTGGCCATACTCCATGTGGCCTTTTGTGTAACATCCCTTATTCTAAAACACATAGATGAAACCCAATGTGCTGTAGTCACATTGGAATTATCTTTCGATGACAAATTGAGATTAGTCATATGTTTTTTCAACTGTCTAAGTAAACATAGCAACTAGAACAATTTACATTACATGTTAAAATTCATTACAAAATACCAATCATTATTCCCACACAGGGGTAAAATAATGATTATTACATAGTAGAATCAAGGATTTGACATATGAAGATGTTGAAACTTATCACTACTACAAAACAGGTCATTCGCTTTGGTCGTTTAACCCTATTGCTTCGTTTCAACGACCGATACAAATGAAAACGATGCAAAAGTCCAAAGTCTATTGCTTTGATTGTTGAACCAAAGCAAAAGAGATTTTTTACTTCAGTCATTTCATGATAACGAAAGCAATTGATCCACTTTTGCTTCGGTCATTGCATGACAACTGAAGCAAAAAAATTAATATTGTTTCAGTTTTTAAAACCTGAAATGGTATCAAATTGCATTTAAGAAATTCGTAAGTGCACTATTACTACAAACCTCGTCGAAAAAAGTACAATTATATTGTTTATCAATATAGTTCATGTTTACTGGATAGATAGAAAGTAAGTAGAAATAGTATACAATTACATTTTGAAACTACAACATTTCAATACATATTTGTACAAATAAAGTAACTTACAAAGACGAACAATTATAGCAAGTAGGCTAAAAAAATTCATTTTGTTTCTAGTGGTCGTAGTTCATAATTAGAGCATATTTTCTACTTCTTCCTTCTCAGTAGCTTCTGAATCTATAAAAAAAGGAAACCAAATTCAGTTATGCGTCAAGCTAACATTATTGCATTGTTTAAGAGACATGGTGAAAAGAAACAATTTAATGACATCAAGAAAGTTTTATTATCATAAAGTAATAATGTAGCTAAACAAATCCTTATTTTGATACTAGGTCGCTAGTTTAGTTGTGCAAACGTGCTGCTGAGCTATGCGAGTTCCAAAATAATTGAGATAAAATGAGTCAGCAAACGATGCACACCTATTTATTAATGGCTGATATTAGAGCAAACTGATAATTCATCGCCAGTTACCTATATGGATTGAAGTTGAGTAAACACTTTTTTTACAAGTTCACAGTAAAAATATTGCTTTTGGAAAATATACATTATTAACACCACCATCAATTGTTAATACATACATACATATACTTGGCATGTTGTATATTTTTATTTGTTAGTCCCTTATTAGTTTGTAGTTATATAATTTAGGTTTCTAACGTGATACACGAATGAACAATATGAGGTGACTCGGTTTGGGTTAGGCCATACGTCTAATATCAAATTTATGGTCCAATGCATCAGGAATTATAGTAGTATCCATAGTTTTGAATAATTAACTTCCAAAAAAGGTAGAGTCGGTCCTCGCTACAAATTTCAAAATGAGAAATCTCATATAACAAAATCTAGAATCATTTAGAAAAAGGCAAGTGAGAAATAAGAGAAGATCAAGGGTAGAACTTGGGAAATACAAGTATACAACTATCCTTAACTAACAAGGCTACGAATCAAGACTTTTCATAGATTCATAATAATATTGAACAAGAAAGTCAAGTTCATGCACCTAGACATAAGCCTAAATACATATAGTTAAACATAACAAAGTAATCATCACATAGAAATATACAAAATATGTGCGTTGTTACCTAACCCAACTTCCATTAGCTCCAAGCAGCTTGTTTGAAGCACCCATACAACAGTGTCAACCCTAGCCTAAAGAATGGCTCTTGCACACATGGCACATGGTTCAAGCATCACATAAAGTGGGTTCCCTAGACACCACCTTTTTGGGGTTTGCTGTGGGAATAGTTGGGTCGATAGACAAGATATGGAGCGTTAGGAGGTGGTTCTCCTATGCAATTTTGGTAGGTATACCATGCATTGCCTCGACGGTTGGGCCATGTGGGTTGATGTCTCCTTGATGTACTAAAGGCAAAGACTTGTGTTGAAGGTAGATCCCGATAAAATTTCTGGACGTCATGAAAACATACCGTTTTGGTTGGAACTAGGCCAACTCAAAAGGTGTAACTATGCTAGGCTTGCTAAAATAATTGTTAGTTATTCTTAATTTTAAGAATATGATATATGGATCCATATTAACATCTAAAACACATACACTATAATAAAATTGAAAAAATCTAAGCTTTTGTTTTATAAGTTATAGAAAAAGTAAAACATGTATTTTATTTGGACTTTAAACTTTATAATGGAATTACTAGAGAGCACACTTTCATAACCCAATCAAACCATTTTAAAAAAGGAGAGAGAAAATATAGTGTTGACATAAAATTGTTTCTGAATCAGGATTGAAATGATATAATTTTTATGTCAAATATCAACCATTATAGAATATTTATCAGAGTGAAGCTTCATTTATTTATCAATTTTTATCCATTTTAAATTCATCCAATGCTCAGATAAAGTTTTCACTTAGTTACCAAATGTGGTAGACAACATACAAGGAAATAATAATTTTTGATCATATCAAATAAAGTTCCTTTTGGGAAATCTAGATTCGAAAATGTATAATGAATAGTTTGACTTCTCTTTATTAACATATAAAATATAGCTATATAACCAAACATACCAAATGCCAATTCAGATAGATCAATATCCTAACATCACCAAGTACATCAATTTAACTCAAACTAATCACTAAAGCCAATCAAAAACAAATTCAAAGTAAAAATTTATCCGAATAGTAACTTGTTGAACACAATTCTTAACTAAAATGGTAGTGCTTGCTGCCGCATTCACAGTAACCATGCTGTTATTACCTTCTCTTATATTTCTTACTTTATCAAATTCTTAACTTTTTTTTTCTGAATTCTCTAATTCATCCAAAATTAACTTCAAATCTGATTAGTTATCAATCAAAATAAAAAATTGACTATAGTATCACTGTACAAATGAATAAATCTAGAAATTAGCTTGGGTTAGAAGTAGCACACGGGTCGGAACTGATGTCGCTTGGGTGTATGAAGGTTGGGATTTTGAGCAGATGAGCGATTTGGGACTTATGATTTAGGGATTTCAGTCGATGGAAAAAATTAAATATTTAGGAGGCTAGAAAATTGTAGAGAGCAATATGGAAAAATAAGGGGAATGAAAATCATTTGCTTCGGTCCCTGAGAAGGAATCGAAGCAAATAACCTTGTTTGCTTCGGTCATAAAGAAAACCGAAGCAATTAACCCAATTTACTTCTATACATTTGCTTCAGTTTTAAACGACTACTGAACTAAATTGAACTTTTTGTATTTTCCAATTCTTTGCATATATGGATTGCTTTGATTGTTAAGGGGGACTGAAGAAAATGATACTATTTGCTTTGGTTGATAACACAACCGAAGCAAATAAAACGAGACAACAAGCATATTATGTACTAGTGTGTATTCTCTTTAGACTTTAGCACATATTTACATTACACAACAAAATACTAAGGTACTACAATAGATAATAATAATAAGGCCTCCTGCTTGTCTTCATCTTCAGCATAGTCTCGGGAGATATCCTACTTAGGCAAATATCTGTTATTTGTAATACTATACACTCAACCTACTCAAAATAGTATCTGTGAGTTTATAGGGGAAAAAATAAACAAGCGAATCAGACATAAGTCTGGTATGATAATACCCTTTCCCGTCGAAACCCCTCCACTAGTGGGACATCGCCACTAAAGCATGGAATTAGTTTACCCCACACTAGCCTCGGTTACTCAACACATATAAAACCATCATAAGTTATATGTCCCAACAAAATATACATTATCTTAAACATAAATAAACATGTCTTAGTAAAATTGCATGCAAAACTATCTTCAATACGATGTCCTAGAAATACAATACTCAACCCTTGTTTACTTATAGGTTTTGGTTAACAAGTGAAATTACCTTTGGGTTCGTCTATTACATCTCTTATACTATAAGGTACATCCTTAAATAGTTTCAGATTTCTTTCACTTTAAGCTTTGGAAGGTACATCCCCGAGCAGTTTCGATTAGTCTTTATCATTAACTTTATACTACAAGGTACAACTCCAAGCAATTTCGGTTATTCTTGTTTCATGCTGTAACGTACATCCCTTAGCAGTTTTGGTTATCCTTTATTTATACTACTAGGTACATTCCCAAGCAGTCTTAGAAAATCTTTATTTATTTTGTAGTATGAGGTACATCCCAAAGCAGTTTCAGAAATCCCTTTTCCTTAAGCTTAAACCCTATAAGGGAGTTACATCCACTCTTGCAAAAGCGTACATCCCGCCCAGACATCCCGCGTCTATTCAGAAGAAGAATGTCAAAATCTACACTTTAAAGGTTACGCAATCTAGTGGGTGTCCCCACTTAGCGTCAGTAGTCCTTTTGAATCCACATTACATAATACATTCTCACTTTTAACTCTTTAGTTATCTTTAATCCACCTAATTATCAACTTATTAGGTCTCGCATTTAGCTATTCTTTAGGCTTTGTTTAACCCCAAACCTATCGTCGACCATCTTAAGCCTCAAACTCTCTCTACGGTTCATTATGCTTTACAAAACTCTAAGTACTACCCTCGGCCATCTTAAGACTTGGATCTTGACATTAACCCTCCTTCGAAAGTTAATAGCTCTCGATATTGGCTCTCCTCGAAAGTCACTAGGTTTCGATATCAACTTCCCTAGATATAAAATACCCTTCGGTATTGTATTCTAAGTATCGACAAACACATTTATAGTTTCAACATGTATATTTTTAAATCAGGAAATAACTTATAAAATTTCATAAAATCTTAGAAAATTTATAAATAATTTCCGAGCATATTTTACCAAAACTTCTATATTTTCACCATTTTTTCTCATTCCCCTAATATGTGGATACTTTAAAAATCCATAACCAATCATTTAAACATGGGAAATTCTAAAAATTAGAACCCATCCCCAATACTATGTTTGGATATCAAATTAAATTTTTACATCATTTTGAAACCCTTATAGCAGGGAATCATAGCTAAACATCCTCTAGGAAAGCCATTTCAACCCAAAACATTCATTAAAGCATTTTTTCATTTATACATGATTAACACATATGAACTTTATCACATTGTCATGACCATATTCAGCATGGATGAAAACAATAAAAATGGGAGTGATAATACTCACCCAATCCTTCTAATTTGCTTGTTAATAGCTTTAAGTTTCTTTGGCTTTTATCCTCTTCTTCTTCTCCTTCTTTTCCTTCTCTTTCTTCTTTTTCTTCTGTAAGAGGCCACCATTAATGTTCTCTAGAGCTTAAGCTTTGTTTTCTATGTGAATAAATGAACATAAGAGAAATTTTATTTTCAGTATGCTATAATGAGTTAGACCGCTGGCCCTTTCTAGCCTCCTTCTTATTTAGTTCATCCTCTCAAGTCAATTTAAAGTACAACATAATAAATAAATGTACACATAAATACTTATCATGATAAATTATTATTCATTCTATTCTAGATGGCAACAAGCAAATAAATGTTCCCCAAATATCTAAATTTTCATCACCTATTTTACTTTACATATTTTCTAATATACATTCATAATTAAATATTTAATACCATAATTAATTCTTTAATTAATTATTTATTAAAATTTGGGGTGTATAGGCTTCCCCTTATAGGAATTTCATCCCCAAAACTTGAACAAGGTACAGTAGTGATTTGAGTTTCTCATTTTGCTACTCTAGCATAAACACATAAGTTCCCTACAAATGTGTAACAAATAAATGTACTAGTGCATCTATTAATACATTAAATAGAACATAACAAAAACATACATGTAATGAAAGGTGCCATTCTAATGTTGGACTGGTAATTGTTTTTGTATGAAAATTCCATTTAGTGCAATTGATCTTCCCAAGATGCTCTGAAGTCTAATACACATGCTCGCAATAAGTCCTCGAGTACCATGTTGATTCTCTCGGTCTATCCATGTCTAAGAATGATATGTTATACTCATACATAACTCTGAACCCAAAGCACTCTACAGGCTTTGCAAAATGCACTAGCAAATAATAGATCTTGGCCATTGACTATAGTACTCAGAATTTCATGTAGTCTCACTATAGTCTTCACATAAGTCTCGGCTAACTCTGCGGCCCTCTTTTTAGATTTCCCTGGGATAAAATGGGTACATTTAGTAAATATATCTATTATGACCCATATACTCTCATTTCAAGCTTATGACTTTGAAAAACCATCTATAAAATCTATAGAAACTAAGTCCCACTTCCATGTCAGAACTTCTGTAGGCTGCGAAAGTCCACTCAGCTTTTGATGCTTGCCCTTTACCAATTTATAAGTTAAGCCTCTTCGTACATAATTTATACATCTCTTTGCATTCCTTCCCAGTAAAAGCTTCACTTTATTTCTTGGTGCATATTAGTACCTCTAGATGAATAATAAACTTCGAAGGACAACACTAGTTTGAAACTATCTTCCAAAGGTCTCCTATATTCGGAACCTATAACCTTCCTTTTTCCAAAGCTAGCCTCTTTCGTCAACTCTGAAACCTTACAACTCTTCAGTCCTAGCACCAGTATTTAGGCACTTGATCCTCTCAGCACAAAGTGAACCTTCCTATTGCATTTCGGTAATCCTTTCCATAAGACTTGGGTGAACTTCCAAGCATGATAATAATCAGTATAACGAAAAATCAACTCGAACATGCACTTGACCAACACACGTACACACCATCCAAAATTCCTCAAAGGGATGTACACACTATCCAACATTAAAATATCGAGTGTTACATACTGCCACTATGAGATTGGATGAGTCACTCTTAGTTTCATTCGATACATATACACACTATCCAAGATTCTTCCTGAGGAGGCCAAAATCTTATATTACTCACACTTCCACAAGAAGGAAAAGGCGATAACGTGTACTTCCAAGCGCGTCTATGACTATAGGAATCTCTACTTTATGCTTTCAATGGGGAGGGGCTCCACCTGGCCCTTTAACAACAAATGGTGATTAAACTAATTAACTAAGGAAACAATTAGTAATTATGGTGCAAGAGAAACTTCATCTCTGATTTTGTTGAAGAAAATTCTAAATAGTTTTAACTAACCGATAACAATTTGACAAAGATAAGGGTTTGGTAAAAAGTAATTAATTCTTAAGGAAATAAACCAGTTTTTGAAATATTTACAAGTTTTCTATTCGGACCAGCAATAGCTTAAATCTAGGCATGTGTAGCTTATGAAAGACTTAACGTTTGATAGCCTTAACATCTTGACCTTCGATAGCTTAAAACTAGACATTCGATAGATTTAATGTTAAACACTCAATATCGTTAAAGGCTTGGCATTTGATAGCTTTGAAACTAGACATGCAATAGCTTAGTATGCGATAGGTTGGCATGTGATAGCTCAACCTACGGTAGCTTTAAGTATGGATTGCGATAGTTTAACATGCGATAGTTTGGCCTGCAGTAGCTCAAGTGTAATAGGTTTAGAATTTGGGTTGTGATAGTTTCGCATTTGATAGGTTGGAATGTAGTACCTCAACCTGCGATAACTTTATACACACAACATCCTTAGATGCATGATGGCTTTAGATTCACGATAGCTTTGATATACAATAGGTTTAGACACGTGATAGCTTAACTTTCAATAGCTTTTAAAATATTGACATGCAATAACTATATAACATCAACATGCGATAACATAGTGTCAACATGCAATAGCTACTACATAAGGTAGACATGCAATAACTATATGAAATCGATGTGTGATAGCACTACATTGACATGCGATATCAATGTGATGTCAACATGCAATAGCTTTATAATTTCAACATTCGATAGCCAATGATGCTAAGATAATTCTAAGTAAAATAAGTGAACCTTTAGTAGCAGTTTATAAGCCATCTTCCAAAATGATGGCTGAGAATTTCATAGGGATTAAGTGACCATAGAGAATAATAAGTTAGAATATAAAGATTAATTAAATAGGAAGAGGAAACTAACTTTAAAAAGTTTAAGTAATAACCTTTAAAGTAAAAATGAGAACATCAGCATGAGGCTATAAGTAGCATCCGATTGTCTATTTACGATAATTAATGAGAACATCGGTGTAAGGCTATAAGTAGCATCCAAATGTTTATTCATGGCAATTAAAAAGAACTCTAGTGTGAGGCTATAAGTAGCAACCGAATGTCTGTTTAAGATAATTAACGAGAGCTTCGATGTGAGGCTATAAATAGCATTCGAATGTCTATCCACGACAATTAACTAGAACTTCAGTATGAGGCTATAACATAACATCTGATTGTCTATTCATGACAAATGACGAGAACTTTGGTATGAGGCTATAAGAGCATCCGAATGTCTATTTATGACAAATGATGGGAACTTCGGTATGAGGCTATAAGTAGCATCCAAATGTCCATTCATGACAAAATGATGAGAACTTTGGTATAAGTTCATAAGTGGGATTCTGCGGACTATTTTTTACATGAGAATGAATTAAGTGGTGTAAATTCATAAGTGACAAAGAAAAGTCTTTTCACGACATGATTCCTAAATAATAGAGGTAACCTAAAGAGGCAAACTGAATGATTAGATTAATGAATTAGTAAGGATACGACAAATAAGTAAGGGGAACTTATAAATGTAATGGTGATTATAATTATGATTGTGCGAAGATGTTCACTCCTCTTGATATGTTTATGTTTAATAGTGAGGGGAAAACCCATTCCATACTTTACGGCGTGGTCTCACTATATGAGTGGATTGTTTAGGGTAAAGTTTTACTCATACTAGGCTTTATATCTAATCCATGTTTTTATTATTTCCCATAAACTCATGGGTACTCATTCAAATAGGCCGAGTTTATGGCTTAGACAAATACCTTTTTGTAAAGATGAACAAAAGCTCCAAAGACGAAAAATGAGGATTATTTGCTAAATAAAAGTTGTTTTAGATTTTCGCTATTGTAAAACCAAAATGTATAACTAGTTAGGTGTTCATGTAGGAATCTTAATACGTCGACCATGATATTTCTATTTATGTTATATTATATTTACCCCCACATGGGTTACAAGTTGGGTTGATAAAAATGTAATGACTTTTGTGTAATACAATTCCATGAAATGAATGTGTTTTTACTTAATGTCATTGAAGAAAATACTAACCTCATTTGATCACTTGAAAATAATTATGGTGATGACTGCAACATCATCGGTTTTCATTTTTGAGTCGCGAAATAAAATGAGGGATGTTACAAAATAAGTGGATTAAACGGATTTGGTGGTGGATGGAAGTGAAAGCGGGATGGATCGATATTGATGGAGCTTTAGGATTATGTTGAGAAAGGCTAGGGAATTAGCATGAGGAGGCCTGATTCGATCAAGGGGAGATGGAAGGAGCTATGGTCAATGCTATTATGGATTAATGGTGAAAATTTAATTAGAAATTTACATTTACTCGACGTAAGAGAAACAAGTGAAAAAACAAATTGTGTCAGTGCATAGCGGATCCCAAGTCCTTTATTAATAAGTCAAAGCAGATTGCCTGATATACTACTGGTGAATTAAGCCAGTTTCTGTCTATTAAACTAGCAAACGAATGCCATGAACTAGTGAAATTATGCTTAAGTCATGGACCAGTACTAATCTATCATGGATCAATACCGATCCATAAAGCTTCAAGGAAAAGCTTAGGAAACCTCGAGGGGAGACTCGACATTAGAATAAGGGAAACTAGAAGTGCTATCGATTCTATTTGTATTTATCGGTATCGGTGTTACTTCATGGTTGATGCAAGGATTTACAAGGGAAGTGTAATGCTCTGCCTTTCTTACTCCCAAAGACGGCACTTAATACACCCACGAAATTCATATTCCGATCATCTAACAGTCCGAAAGACAAGCCGTTTGGGTAAAAAGAAAAGACAAGAAGAAAGAATCACATAATCTAACAACGTAAGGCGATCACATATAATAATCAACATAAGATAATACATAGCCACCTCCATAGTAATACATCATAGTCACATAGTTACAAATTTCAACCAGGGATAGTTGACTGCCTGTCCCAACAAATGTTAACACAAAATATATACATACACAAAGGGGAAAATAAATAAGATAACTAGATATCGACGAAGCTACCTGCTCCATGCTCCTCCAAAATGCATCCGTGAAAACTTGGACTACTTGACTACTCATACAAATTTGAGTACCTAAGAATTTTAGGGAAAGAATGAAAAACTCCAGGTGATCAGACATGGGTTTAGTGTGAGTAAACTCCAAACAACTGAATTTAGCTTATAAAACTCTTTTAAAACAAAGATACCTCATAAGACCACGCCGCACATAAACACAGACGAGTTTTTACCTTACGATAAGCAAAACATTTTTATAGAAAAATCAGTGACATTATGATAATAACTAGGGTTTAAAGTAAATTATGAATATAGCTAAAATTCTTGCATCTCACATTCCAATATATTTGGGCACAACAAAGTCCGTAAGGCACTTATTGGAAGTTGGGTTCCATCAATGATAAGGCTACTTGGGTACCGCCTGCCATAATACACCTTTAGATAAAAATGTACCGAGGTCCTCACATGGATCCCCTGCCAACACAGGACTGACCTACCCCTTACTGGATAGTATTGAATATATCACCACCCAGGTTGTGATCAACAATCATACCCGGATCACTAACATAAATAATCTAAAAATTTCGATCTATATCGGGGGTGACTATACACTAATGGGTATGACCCACATAGCTAGGTCGCATATCCCATGTTTTATTCATTCCTGGTTGTGAGGCTTGAGACTACACTTTACCTTTTCTTTAGCAATCCCACTTGGAATGCTAACACTATCCTCCAGGCGACAATGCAATGCTAGCATTCGTTATGAGCAAACTGAAGGCACTACTTCTACTACATCCATTTTGGAATCACCCTCAGCATTAGTAGCAAGTAGCCTTTGCACTTCAAGGTCTTCATCTTGAATTCTATCATTTCAGATGTTACTAATTCGAACGCTTACGTTGGTTCGAAGTGGTTTTTAATAACTCGTGCTATCTAATCCCGGTCTCTTCGAACCAACATTCAACAATTTAAATAGGTCAAGTTATCGATAATGGAAAATTCCACTATCATGGGTGTGTATAGATTTTGAATATGAAAAATAAGACATCCTCTACTTATCCCCACTTTCTAATTTCAAACAGTACCATCCCTTGATTAATAATGAAGTCGGACAAGTTAGAAAAGTATCCTTGACTCGATGCACATTCTTACTTCTTGGGATATATATGATTTCCATATCTCAGAATTTAGTGTTAAGTATACAATGAAATATCATTCATATACCAAATTTATCATGACCCATTTATCAAAATTAAATCCTTGTATTTATCACGCTACCAACATTTCGACTTCTTTATCTCTCGCCTAGAAATAAGTTCTGTATCTCACAGATAGAGGAAAGCCTACTCGTCAACTTTTAGTGCTAAATACAACATGACTTACTTTAAATAAAATGTATCAATATTTTTTAGCATAACTTATTTATCTTTGCTTAACTACTTAATGGCATAGACAAAGAGAATCCCTTGTGTCAAACTCATTCACTTATGAAAGAAAGCTGCTTTTAAATAAAACCGATCTTTGTAAATATGGTTTAAAAATAAAACTTTTATTACATAATAATTAAAATTAATTTAATTCATAATTAAATCTTAATTTAGTCTTAGTTAAATCTTAATCAATTTACAATTAAACCCTTCCTGATTAGTAATTAATTAGTAATTAAACCTTAATTAATTAATAATTAAATAAGTAGTTAAGTCCTAATTAAATAATAATTAATTAAATAATTAACTCTTTACTGAGTTAAAATTAATTAAACCCCACTTGATTAACTAATTATAGTTATCTTAATTAACACTTAAGTACTAATTACTTTTTCTAAATTACTAATATCTTAACTTAAATTAATTAATTAAATACTCATTAAAACTCATACTTAATCAATAAGTATAATTACCTTTTCTTACTTAAAATATGCTTTGAAAATAATTTGAAAAGTACTCAAGTGAAAAACACTTTAAGTTTGCCAAAAAGTGATCGTTTATAGGAACTGCATTTATAACGACTATCGCTATGGATACCATGACTTATAAACTAGTTAACTTGCCTAAGACCCTCCAAGACTTTACTCTTTCTTAACTTACTTAAAACATTGAGTAAATTTTTGGAAAACTAAAAGCAAAGTTGAAAACCTATAAACTTTTGAGGAAACATATAAGTAAAACAAGTTTGAAAACATAGGATCTCATTGTTAACAACAATCCCAAACCAAGTGCTAACTTTTCTTTTAGCTTACTATACTCATACATAAGCTCGTATATCCAAACACATGCCATAAGCGACATACACAAATAAAAATTACAACTTGCAACTAAAACTAAACTTTTCGACTTATTTTTCCAAGTCTAAACAATCGTAACCAATAAACACAAGTATGTAAGCACAAGCTACACTATTCACATCCAAACAACCATTACACACTTTTGCACATATAAAGTTTGCAAATTTATTTAAAAAATGAGCTTACTCACCAAAAGCTTACAAAACCAAATCAAACTTCCACTACACTTCGAATTGACCTAGATTTTGGGTTCTCCTTAGTAAAACTTGATTCTTGTTTAGGGAAGTATACCTTTTGGCTTGACCTAGAGGTGTCGGGGATCAACATAGGGTGGAAAAGGTGATGTGGGCTTGCTTTTGAAGGAGGAGGTGGTGTAGGGTAGAAAAGCGTGGTAAAAAGGTTTTAAAACGTTTTAAAGTAAAAAAGTTACAACTTTTGTTTTTGAAAATCCTAAAGAAGCCATTAAAAAGTTTTCAAAACTTAGAAAAGGAAGAAGGAGTTTTTGAAAATATGAAATGAAATGAAAAACATGCGAGAGAGTAATTTGGAAATTGTTCTTGTATAAAATGGATTTAGAATATTACTAAAAAGCCATTTTAGTACATACCCTCCATCCATATTTTGCCACATCGCCTCCTCTTCCTTATACCATATGCATGGCATCTCCTCCCCCCTCTTTTATCTAACATGTTTTTCCATTCATTTGTACCATAATGTTAAGTGAAATGTGACATTACCTTTTTAATTTATTTTTTATTTAACTTTTTAAAAAAGATGTCACATCTCATTCTTATACTTAAGTAAAACATATTTACCCTATTATTACCTTATTCGTAAATATGTTATAAATATATGTTTATAAATATATATGTGTGTATATGTATATTAAAGTGTTCGCAACATTTTTGATAATTTTTGCACGACGAAAAATCGAAAAACGATTTCCGGTCACATTTTTTATTTTTCTTCGAATTAACTATTTTTTAAAAAAATTCTAAAAACCATTTCACCATCACTAGTTATTAATTAAAAGAGGTTTATTTGAGTTATATATTCCATAAATTAATTAATTAAAATATGTTTAATATTCATATTCAAAGTAATTAAATTCTAAGTCGTTACATTCTCCTTCCCTTAAAAGAATTTCGTTTAGAACACAAGAAGATAACTCAAATCAACTCAAAAGGTCATATATTATATATTATGTAACCCATACAAAAGATACACACAAGCTACTACATATAAATAGTGCACACAAAATCCATACAATAAGCAAACAACTATCCTGCCATCAATTGAAGATTAGCTTCCCTCATACTATCCTCCGTCTCCCAAGTACAATCTCTGGGATCTTCATTCCACTGGATCTTAACCAATCCCACTACCATATTACGCAGTCTCTTCTCATCTCGATCCATAATACGAACTGAATATTTAATCACCGTCAAGTTAAATTCTACCTTCAAATCCTCTTGCACCGGTGGCTCCATAATCAGCGATGTGTCATGCACATACTTCCTTAGATGGGGCGCATGGAAAACATTATGGACCCCCGACAACCTCTTTGGGAACTCAACTCTATAAGCAAGCAGCCCAATCGTCTCAAGAATTCGAAAAGGTCCAACATACATTGATGCCAACTTCCTAACTCTTCCAAACCTAACAACTCCCCTAATTGGCGAAATCTTCACAAACATAAAATATCAAACTGTAAATTCCAAATCCCTTCACCTCTGACCTGCATAACTCTCCTGTCGACCTTGGGCTTCCTTCATCCTTCTCTTGACTACCACAACCTTTTCCGTAGCCTTCGGAAGCATATCTGGTCCAAGTACTAGTCGATCCCCGATCTCCACCCAACATGCTGATGACTTGCACGACCATACATAAAGAGCTTCATAGGGCACCATGCCAATGCTAGATTGATAACTATTGTTGTAGGAGAATTCCACCAAGTGCAGATGATATTCCCATAATTCTCCAATGTCTAAGATACATGCTCTCAGTAGATCCTCCGAGATTCGGTCCATCCTCTCAGTTTGACCATCGGTTTAAGGATGGTAGGCAATGCTCAGACTTAGCTTTGTCTCCAAAGCTACTTATAATGCCTCCCAAAACTGACTGGTAAAGATGGGATCACGATCACCCACAATACTAACCGAAAGTCCATGCAGTCGAACGGTTTCCCTCATATAAATCTCTACCAATGACGCTACAATCCTCGTCGACTTAACTGGAATAAAATGAGCACTCTTAGTTAGTCGATCCACAATGACCCATACACCTTTATTCCCTTCATTGATCGAGGAAATCCATCAGTAAAATCCATTGATATCTGCTTCCATTTTCAATTTGGCATCTCTTAGGGCTGGAGTAGCCCGGCAGTTCTTTAGTAATCACCCTTGATCTGTTGGCAGTTCCCACACCTGCTTACATAGATGGAGATATCCCTCTTCATTCTAGGCAACCAAAATACTCTCTTCATATCCTTGTACATATTATTGACCCTTAGGTGGATACTCAAATTTGATTTGTGGCATTCCATCAAAACTTCCAGTCTAAGTCCATCAACATCCAGAACGCATAATCTTCCATTCATCCTCAGGCACCCTGGCTATTAATCTTAAAATTCGAACTTCTACCCTCTTCAATTCCCTAAATAAATTAAATCAGAAGACTATCTTACCTTTTTTTGCTTGCAATCCTTTCTAGATGAGTTGGAGTAACTTCCAAGTGAGCCAAAATGGTATTCCTGATCAAAGCATCAACCATCAAAGCATCAACCATCAAATATCACAAAGGCAGAAACATATATGAATATAACACATAGAAGTGTACATCAAAGTAGTGGTCAAACTAGATCCACTGCATCATAAAAGAATAGATACAAGTGCTAGACAAAAGAATAAGTATACATCAAGGAGTCTCTATCTCAAATGTATACTCACAAAAACTACTATGCTAAAGTAGTAGCCAAAAGTCAGGTGACGGGCCCTGATAAGAAGTCAAGCAGAAGCACCTGAAATACCTCGGTCAGACCCGAGTATTATTTAAGAAGAAAAATAATAAACAGATCAGTCTAGCTATAATTATCAGATAAAATGAGATAGGATAAGAGATATCACAAAATGTATGATAACAATAATGCCATACTATGATAAGTATACATCAGACAACCAGAAAAATCATACAATATCTCAAATATTCTCAAACACAAAAAAGAATGTCATATTCTTTAAATTATTCACCAAAACACAAATATTGACAAAACATATCAATGCCAATCGCACAAATTTGTGAAACACAAATTCTAGAAATCATCAACCAGAAATTTAGAAATCACAAAGGGGGAATGCCTATCACAAATGGGAGCATGAAAACTCCCCGACACGTGTGTCACAAACGGAACGCTATTCCGTGGTCGCTAACCATAAATTTTGAGCCGAAGCTCCACAAACGGCCCAAAGACCATGGGTCGCTACCCTACCAAATTGAACCGAAGTTCCACAAACGGGGTTTTTAGTCCCCATACAAACAAAGAGACATCACACATCGCTAGTCTAAATCACAAAATGATCACCATTGATCAATAAGAAGTGTGAATCACACTAAGCTAGTAAATATAAGAGTTTAACTTTATGTCCCATAACCACTAGCTTAACTTAAATATTTACGAACAAATTGTAGATTTCCACTCGAAAATTGTCATAAGATTTCAATCGAACAAGTCTAAGAATTAACCGACGAAGTAAACGCAAGCATTTCATATTACTTGTTTTGCTAAGTCGTTTAATTGGATTTCTCATACGAATGAGGTAAAGGTTTGTATATACTAGCAGATTGGAAAACGGTTTTAAAAACGAGCTTTGTATTTAAAAGTAGTGTTGAAATCGTTTTTGTGAAATAATTTGAGTATTTACTACTAGTATAGAAACCTTTGTATTTTAAAGTGAAAAACCACAGAAATGATGGTAGAAACAATCAATCACCAAAAATTCACATACGAAAATGTGAATTAAATCCATAAAAATCGATATCAAATCCGTCAAACGGATATTCCCTGAAATCCAAAGAAAGAAGTCATCAAAGTCGATAATAAGTGATAACAACTATCTGGATTAACAAAACCCGATTAAAATTGGAAATCCACACAAAACAGCCCAAAATAGGCAAAATGCACAGTTCCAGACGTTTGAGGGTTCATCCAGACGTCTGGATTTTAGTTTTGGAAATTTTCCAGAAACTACCAGACGTTTGAAACTCAAACCAGACATCTAAAAACTAACCAGACGTCTGGTGGGTTTGGACCAGACATCTGGTGGGTTTGGACCAAACGTCTGGTCCAACAATCTGCCATTTTTTTCATCTCCAGACCAAACCAGACGTCTGGACTTGATATCCAGACGTCTGGTCACCTGGCCTGGGCAACAATTTTCCTAGGTCAAGATGGCCAAAACGTTTCGGGAGCGATCGGACGAGCAATGACGACTAGGGATTTATGCCGAGCGATAACCTAGCCTTATAGGCTCTTCGATACACCCCAAATATCATGTCCAAACATCCATAGTAGGATTTTCATAAAATTGGACCAAAACACCAAAATTTGGAAAATTCACCAATCAATTCAAATCAAAAGCAAATGAACATGCACAAATGTTAGGAATTCATACCTAACAACAATGAAAGTTATAGACGTAGATGTGAGTTAAAGAACTCACCTTTAACTCAAAAACTCAAGTGAGAAGCTCTAAAACAAGCTAAGATCAATTCCTCTTCAACAACAACAACTCAAGAAGCTTCAATCTAAGCTCATAAGAAGAATATTTCCTAAGTTAGGGTTTACGAATTTCTGAAATTTGAAGAGTGATTGAGATGGAGAAGATGAAGAGGATGCTTACCTATGCTTCTCCTTGATTTCTAGCTTGAAGTTGATTTTTCCTACGAGAATTAGGGCTTAGGAATTTCTAATTTCTTTTCTCTTCCCCCATTTTTACTTTAGCTTGAGAGTATTAGGAAATGAGAATGAATGAAGAGGAGAGGGGGTGGAGTTAGGGTATTATGTTGGGTTAATGGGCTGAAACCCAAAATAGAAAAATAGTAAAATTCTACTCAACTTCAAACATATCGATGTTTATACTCAAAAAAGTTGTAAACGCCATTTTGAACTCAATGGAAGTGGTCTCGAGTCCCAATTCGACTATTTACAAAAAGTAACATTTCGAACTTTAATCCGATTAACGATGCTATATTTAAATAAAACAGTTAAATATACAACCGTAAATATGCGGGTTGTTACAGACTCCCCTCCTTAAAGAAATTGCGTCTATGCAATACATAAGAAGAAAACAAAGAGTAACAACCATAAAAGCATATCAACACAAAAGAAAATTTAAAATAAGAAGTTCACCTTAATGAGCACGAGAGAGTAAGTCCAGATGTGTTCGCTCGATGAATTCTCTGGATTCCCCAAGAGCAATCCTTAGGATTTTAGGACCATTGAACTTTCACAAGCGGAACATCTTTATTTTGAAGATGTTTAACCTCCGTAGCAATGATGCGAATATAATGTTGCTCATAAGTCAAATTAGGCGAAACTTCAATTTCTTCAATAACACCAGGCTCAAGAATAGAATCGGAATCCCTAAGGCAATTCCGTAGTTGAGAGACGTGGAATACGTCATGAACAACAGAAAATAGAGCCGGTAATAAAAGGCGATAAGCCACGGAACCAATGCGTTCGGTGATGGGAAATGGACCAATATATGGAGGTGCTAATTTTTCCGATCGACTGAAATGCACAACACCCTTCATAGGTGAAACACGAATGAACACCAAATCTCCCACAGAAAACTCTAATTTCCTTCTTCGGTTATCGGCATAGGATTTTTGTCTAGTTTGAGCTTCTTTCATCCTATGACGAATAAGGTCAATCTTTTCTGTGGCGTCACGGATAAAATTTGGACCTAAAGCCAGCTTCTCACCAGCTTCAAGCCAACACGAAGGAGATCGGCATGGCCTTTCGTAGAGCGCCTCGAAAGGTGCCATACCAATGCTAGATTGGAAGCTATTATTATAGGAAAACTCAACAAGAGAAATATGATCCTCCCAACTTCCACCAAAATCAAGAACACATGCACGAAGAAGACCTTCAAGAGTTTGATTCACATGCTCAGTTTGTCCATTGGACTGAGGATGATAAGCGGTGCTAAAATTAAGCTTTGTTCCTAAAGCTTTTTGAAGACCTTTCCAAAATCCACTTGTGAACAATGGATCACGATCGCAAACAATAGAAGTAGGAACTCCATGCAATTTAACAATTTCTTTGACATAGAGTTTAGCCAAAATAGGTACGGTCCGATTGGACCGATCGGGAAGAAAATGGGCGAATTTTGTAAGTCTATCTACTATCACCCATAAGCTATCATGACCTGAACGAGAACGGGGAAGACCGTCAATAAAGTCCATGGAGACTTGATCCCACTTCCAAACGGGAATGTCCAAAGGTTGCAATAACCCACCGGGCCTTTGATGCTCGGCCTTTACGAGTTGGCAAGTCATGCAATGCTTAATAAAGTTAGCAATATCAGATTTCATTCCATCCCAATAATAAAGTCGCTTCATGTCCGCGTACATTTTACTACTACCGGGATGGATGGTAAATTTAGAACGATGAGAATCTTCTAAAATGTCTTTACGAAGAACAATAATATTTAGCACAATAAGTCTACCAAATTTTCGAGTACCGCCACGAGCATCAATATCAAAGTCTTTCAAACCTTCAATATCAATTTTATCCCTACAACCTTGGCTAAGAAGAACCAATTCAGGATCATGCTTTTGAGCTTCAAGAATGTGGTCTAAAAGAGAAGGATGAGCCTCAAGGCTACACAAAACAAGATATGAACATGAATTCACGATCTCGAATCTCACAAGTGGACAAAGTCTTGAGATCATTCCATTCGGATATCATCATTGAAACAACCGCTTATTGCTTACGACTAAGAGCATCGGCAACACAATTTCCCTTTCCGGGAGTATAGAGAATATCAAGATCATAAGATGCAAGGAACTCGAGCCAACGTTGTTATCGCAAATTAAGTTCCTTTTGAGAAAATAAATACTTCAAAGATTTATGATTGGTGTAGAGAACAAATTTCTCTCCCAAAAGATAATGATGCCAAATTCTAAGAGCGAATACAATAGCCGCGAGCTCTAAATCATGAGTGGCATATCTAGTCTCGGCAGGCTTTAATTGCCTAGAAGCATAAGCGATAACACGTTCCCTTTGCATGAGAACGGCTCCCAAACCAACACGACTAGCATCGGTATAAACAATAAAGTCTTGGTTCCCTTCGGGAATCACAAGAATAGGAGCATCGGAAAGGAGTTCTTTTAATTTTTGAAAAGCAGCTTCACATTTGTTAGACCAAATGTAATTAACTCCCTTCTTTGTCAAACTAGTAAGAGGTACGAAAATTTTAGAAAAGTCTTTTATGAACCGACGGTAATAGCCTGCCAATCTAGCTACGAATTTCCATCACACTCTCCGGTCTCTTCCAATTTTGAATCGCTTCAATCTTTGAAGGATCCACAGAAATTCTGGATTCAGAAATAATATGCCTCAAAAATTTCACACGAGATTGCCAAAAGTGGCATTTAGAAAATTTTGCTTTCAATTGGTTGCTCCTAAGAGTTTCCAACACAATCCGAAGATGTTTTCATGCTCTTCCTCGATTTTAGAATAAATAAGAATATCATCGATAAAGATGAGAACAAACCGATCGAGGAAGTCTTTGAAAACTCGATTCATTAGGTCAACGAAATAAGCAAGAGCGTTCGTTAAACCAAATGGCATAACAAGTCATTCATAAGATCCATAACGAGTACGGAACGATCTCAAAGGAATGCTATCCTCTGCAATACGGAGCTGATGAAAACCGGTTGCTAAGTCTAACTGTGAAAAGACTTTAGCACCACTAAGTTGATCGAATAGATCATCAATCCGAGGTAAGGGATATTTATTCTTGATGGTGAGATCATTAAGCTTGCGGTAGTCAACGCAAAGCCTAAGTGTACCATCAGATTTCTTCACAAAAATAGCCGAAGCTCCCCATGGAGAGGAACTAGAACGAATAAACTGTTTTCCTTCCAATTCGGATAATTGATTACGCATCTCCTCATTTTCCTTATTGGACATACGATAAGGAGGGCGAGTAATAGGTAGAGCTCTAGGGATTAGATTAATTCTGAACTCAATTGCTCGCTTAGGTGGTAATCCTAATACGGGCTCAAATATGTCGGGAAATTCACGAACAATGTGAATGAGAGAAATAACATCTTCCTCATCATCATTATCATCATCATGAGAATTTAGAGAATACAAGGATGCTACCGAACTGGAATCTGAATATTTAAGAACAAGAGAAATCTTCTTAACAGATTGAGGATGTCGAAGATATATAGTCTGCTCAGGACATAGGATATGGGCTTCATAACGGTTAAGCCAATCTATCCCTAAAATCATCCCGAAACCTAGGTAACGCATACCATGCAAATCGGCTCGGAAAGAATAATCACATAAAATAATCTCGACATCTTTACATAGTAAACTGAGTGTTGCGGATCCACCAACCGGATTCGCAATTCTCAATGAAGTTATCAAGCCAATAACATTCAAAGACAAAGCATCAACAAGTTCTTTTGATATAAAAGAGTGAGATGCACCCGTATTAAAAAGAACTCGAATAGGAAAATCATGAAATATAATAATGCCATCAAGGATAGAATGAGAAATACCTTGACAAAGAGAAGTGTTACTAGGGGCTTGCACCACATTTAGCTTACCCTCCTTCTTGCTTTGAAGTTTGGGACATGAAGATATAGTACGATCCAAACTTTTGCAATAGCGGCAAGAAAGAGGTTTTGGGCACCTATTTGCATAATGGTCCTTAGAACCACAATTGTAGCATTGCCCACGACTAGAGGTAGAAGTCTTTGCTACCGAAGTTGCTTGCTTCCCTTTCTTGTTGGGGGTAAGACATGAACTTAAAAGGCCTCTTCTTATTGATGTTTTGTTTGGTCCCCACAACTTCAACATCACTTTCTTTATCAGCCTCTTCGAGTCGAAGAGCGATATCAACAAGCTGATCGAAAGAAACTTCTAGTTTCAGAAGTAATGGCTTTTTGAGGTTCTTATTCAACCCATAGACAAATCTCTGATTTTTCTCCAATGGGGTATTAATATACTCAACCCCATATTTAGAAAGAGATTCAAAAGATGCGACATAATCCGTCACAGAAGATTCACCTTGAACAAGGTCAATAAAGCGTCGGGCTAAAGTTACTTTTTCAGCCTCCGACACAAACTTCAATTCGAATCTTTCCCGGAATTGCTCCCAAGTAAGATCCGCTTCAATAGTTTCAGAAATCAAAAGCTCATACTAGTCTAATGCTCTCTCCTGGAGCATGCTAGAAGCCACTTGGACTTGATGCAGATCAATAAGATTCATGCAGGAAAAGTTGCGATTGCATGTTCTAAGCCAAGCTTGGACTTCTATAACGCTTTCGGAACCCTTGAAAGGCCTTCCACCCAAGTTGGTGTAATTACTGCACAAGCGTGCAAACCCTGATTTAGGATGAGTAGGCTCTGGAATGGATCCGATAGCTTGAACATTCTTTACAAGATCTAAGAGCTGCTGGGCAGACATAAATACTCCATCCTGAGGAGTAGCACTGGATTGACCGGCGCTGGGACGGCCTGGTCTAACCAGTTCTCTTCTTTAAGAAAGAAAAAAAGAAGAGGAAAAAGGTTATTAACAGAATGAATATCAAACAAACTTGATTGATAAAACAAGGCATCATAAAAAGAAATAGGATAGAACGGTACGAAGACTCGAATTAAATCCTATGGCATGATTCTAAGAAAGACTTAGGACAATGATCCTTGCTAGATTATTCTACATTGTTCTGAAGTTTGGCTCCGATACCAAGCTGTGACGCCCCACCTCTATACTCACACTAACCAAGGACACTACGGGGTAATGCCGTCGACTAGCACGAAGAATGAGGCTATTGAGAAGCGACCATCTGTGTAATTGCTTTGTGCGAGTACCGATATGTCAGATAATATAACTTACATTTCATTTCAAGAGGAAATCCGACATATCAAATACAAACTCAAAGCTACCACACAGTGGCTATATGGACTTCGGAAACAAATATAGAAATAAACATAACACAAATCAGTCACAGATATTCATATCACAAAGGCGGAAACAGATATGAATATAACACATAGAAGTGTACATCAAAGTAGTGGTCAAACTAGATCCACTGCATCACAAAAGAATAGATACAAGTGCTAGACAAAAGAATAAGTATACATCAAGGAGTCTCTATCTCAAATGTATACTCACAAAAACTACTATGCTAAAGTAGTAGCCAAAAGTCAGGTGATGGGCCCTGATAAGAAGTCAAGCAGAAGCACTTGAAATACCTCAGTCAGACCCGAGTATTATTTAAGAAGAAAAATAATAAACGGATCAGTCTAGCTATAATTATCAGATAAATTGAGATAGGATAAGAGATATCACAAAAACGTATGATAACAATAATGACATACTGTGACAAGTATACATCAGACAACCACAAAAATCATACAATATCTCAAATATTCTCAAACACCAAAAAGAATGTCATATTCTTTAAATTATTCACCAAAACACAAATACTGACAAAACATATCAATGCCAATCGCACAAATTGGTGAAACACAAATTCTAGAAGTCATCAACTAGAAATACAGAAATCACAAAGGGGGAAGGCCTATCACAAACAGGAGCATGAAAACTCCCCAACACGTGTGTCACAAACGGAACGCTATTCCATGGTCGCTAACCATAAATTTTGAGCTGAAGCTCCACAAACGGCCCGAAGACCATGGGTTGCTACCCCACCAAATTGAACTGAAGTTCCACAAATGAGGTTTTTAGTCCCCACACAAACAAAGAGACATCGCACATCGCTAGTCTAAATCACAAAATGATCACCATTGATCAATAAGAAGTGTGAATCACACTAAGCTAGTAAATATAAGAGTTTAGCTTCATGTCCCATAACCACTAGCTTAACTTAAATATTTACGAATAAATTGTAGATTTCCACTCGAAAATTGTCACAAGATTTCAATCGAACAAGTCTAAGAATTAACCGACGAAGTAAACGAAAGCGTTTCATACCACTTGTTTTGCTAATTCGTTTAATTGGATTTCTCGTATGAATGAGGTAAAGGTTTGTATATACTAACAGATTGGAAAATGGTTTAAAAACGAGCTTTGTATTTAAAAGTAGTGTTGAAATCGTTTTTGTGAAATAATTTGAGTATTTACTACTAGTATAGAAACCTTTGTATTTTAAAGTGACAAACCACAGAAATGATGGTAGAAACAATCAATCACCAAAAATTCACATACGAAAATGTGAATTAAATCCATAAAAATCGATATCAAATCCGTCAAAAGGATATTCCCTGAAATCCAAAGAAAGAAGTCATCAAAGTCGTTAATAAGTGATAACAACTATCCGAATAAAAAAAACCGTGGAAATCCACACAAAACAACCCAAAATAGGCAAAATGCACAGTTCCAGACGTCTGAGGGTTCATCCAGACGTCTGGATTTGAGTTCTGGAAAATTTCCAGAAACTACTAGATGTCTGAAACTCAAACCAGACATCTGAAAACTAACCAGACGTCTGGTGGGTTTGGACCAGACGTCTGGTCCAACTCTCTGTCGTTTTTATCATCTCCAGACCAAACCAGACGTTTGGACTTGATATCCAGACGTCTGGTCACCTGGCCTGGGCAACAATTTGCCTAGGCCAAGATGGCAAAAATGTTTCGGGAGCGATCGGACAAGCAACGACGACTAGGGATTTATGCCGAGCGACAACCCAGCCTTATAGGCTCTTCTTTACACCCCAAATATCATGTCCAAACATCCATAGTAAGATTTTCATAAAATTGGACCAAAACACCAAAATTTGGAAAATTCACCAAATCAATTCAAATCAAAAGAAAATGAACATGTGTAAATGTTAGGAATTCATACCTAACAACAATGAAAGTTATAGACGTAGATGTGAGTTAAAGAACTCACCTTTAACTCAAAAACTCAAGTGAGAAGCTCTAAAACAAGCTAAGATCAATTCCTCTTCAACAACAACTCAAGAAGCTTCAATCTAAGCTCATAAGAAGAATATTTCCTAAGTTAGGGTTTATGAATTTCTGAAATTTGAAGAGAGATTGAGATGGAGAAGATGAAGAGGATGCTTACCTAAGCTTCTCCTTGATTTCTAGCTTGAAGTTGATTTTTCCTAAGAGAATTAGGGCTTAGGAATTTCTAATTTCTTTTCTCTTCCCTCATTTTTACTTTAGCTCGAGAGTATTATGAAATGAGAATGAATGAAGAGGAGAGGGGGTGGAGTTAGGGTATTATGTTGGGTTAATGGGCTGAAACCCAAACCCAAAGCCAAAATAGAAAAATAGCAAAATTCTACTCAACTCCGAACATATCGATGTTTATACTCAAAAAAGTTGTAAACACCATTTTGGACTCAATGGAAGTGGTCTCGAGTCCCAATTCGCCTATTTACAAAAAGTAAAATTTTGGACTTTAATCCGATTAACGATGATATATTTAAATAAAACATTTAAATATACAATCGTAAATATGCGGGTTGTTACATTTTTCTTTCCTAGCGTATAAAGAATATCTAAGTCATAAGCCGCTAGAGATGCTTACCTCCGTTGTTGCCTCAAGTTCAGATCTTTCTATGTGAAACGATACTTCAGGGCCTTATGATCTGTGAAGAGCTCAAACTTCTCACTCAGCAAGTAATGTCTCCACATCTTCAAATCAAATACAACTGCTAATAATTCCAAATCATGCATTACATAGGTCTTCTCATTGAGCTTCAGCTGCCTGCTAGCATATGCAATCACCTTCCCGTGCCGCATCAGAACTGTAGGCAACCCTACTCTACAAGCATCGATGTAAACAGTCAATCCTCAACTTCTATCCAGAATGGCTAAAACTGGAGCATTAGTCAATCTCCTCTTCAACTCAACAAAGTCTTCCCCGTACTTTGGGGTTCGAACAACTTCTCGTTCTTCTTTGTCAACTTAGTCAAATGTGAGGCAATCTTGGAGTAATCCTGAATGAATCTCCTATAGAATTTGGCCATGCCTAAGAAACTTCGAACTTCTGTAGGAGTCTATGGTGTCTTCCATTATTGAACAACCGCTACCTATGCTGGATCCACTGAAATACTATCTCCTGATACAATATGTCCTAGGTACGTTACTTCTGACTGCCGAAAGTGACACTTAGAAATTTTTTCCTTCAAAACATGTTTCCTTAACTTTTCTAACACCACTTCCAAATGGTGTTGTGCTCTTCCTCAGTCTTGAAGGAGATAGGGATATCGTCTATAAAGACCAACATGAATTTATTTAGAACATCCCTGAAAACATGATTCATAAGATCTGTGAAATACACGGGTGCATTTGTTAACCCAAAAGGAATAACCAACCACTCAAAAAAAAAGTCTGGCCCTCTGAACGTAGTTAGGGGTATATTATCTTTTGATACTCTCAAGTTATTAACCCGATAGGTAGGTCCATCTGGGAGAATACTCTAGCTCCATGAAGTTGGTCAAAAAGGTCGCCTATGCGAGATAAGGGATACTTATTCTGAATGGTCTGCTTATTCAACTTTTGATAAACCACACACAATCTTAAAGAACCATCTGACTTTGGGAAAAAATCAATAGCAGCTCCCCAATTAGAATGACTCAGTCTTATCAGTCCTCTTTTCAACAAATCATTAGTTTGATCTATTAGCTCCTTCCTCTCTTTCGGCCCCATTTTTTGCATAGGTTGAACAACAGGTCTCGCACCGGGAATTAAGTCAATGCGGAACTCAATCTCCCGATGTGGAGGTAGACTATTAACCTCTTCGAAGACATCTAAAAAATTCTTAACAATTACAATCAACCCAAACTCTTCTTAGGATGATTCTAAGGCATAAAGAAAACTTCTCATATGCTTATTTGGACAATCACATGACACCTTAACAAAATTTCCAAATTTAGCGTTCAAAGATACTATTCTCCCCACACAATCTAAAACAGCTTCTCCGAAAACCAATCCATACCGAGTATAACATCAAACCCTTTAAAATCAAGGATAATTAGGTTACAAGGAAAATGGTAGGCAAGGTTATTGGAAACTCCTATTTGTTTGCGAGTCGCTCCCATTATATACAAAAAAGTTAAAAAAAATTCCACCTTAAAACACCTTTAAAACCACACTTTTCCACCCTGCACCACCTCCTTCTTTAAAAACAAGCCCTAACCACCATTACGTCGAGCCCATGCTCCTCAAGGCCGAACCAAAAAGTCACTTCCCAAAGTCCAAAATCCAATTTTCACAAAGGAAAATCCAAGATCTAGGTCATATTCAAAACATAGTGGAAGTTCAGTTTGTTTCGTGAGCTTAAATGGTATTTATAAATAATAATTTGTTTATAAAAGTGATTTATTTAAAAGAGGTTTTTCAAATGATATTTGGTAAATGATATTTTATAAAAGGTTTTATAAAGGAGTGATAAAGGAAGATTTATAAAAGAGTTTTATAAATAGAAAAGGGATTTTATAAATCATTCTAGAGATTTATAAAAGAAGTTTTGTAAATTAATTTGGAGATTTATCAAAGTATTTGAAAATATCAAATGGGCGTATAAAAAAGGAATGAGATTTGTGTTGACCATTAATCCTTCTTAATTATGGTTGTATGGAAACATTCTTTCCATACTTAACATCGAAGGATAAGTGGTTTGGTTTATAGTAAGAAATGTTTTTAAATGATATTTGATTTGGCCCATTTAAATATGAATTTGGAAAAGAGGTAACCTTTCTTAAGTGTTGTAAATATACTTATACCGTTGAGATAAGTATATGGATATATTTTCTAAGTATTTAAAATATAATGGGTTGTGAATATACTTATATCGGTAAGATATGTATATGAATGTTTTTCCCAGTATTGGAAAGAGTATAAGGGGTTTGTGAAATTTCTTTTGTGAGGGTATTTTAAATCAAATAATTGGAAGAGATTTTAATTAATGAAAGGTTAATTAATAGAAGCTTAGTGGATCCCATATGGAATTAAATCTATGTTTGATCGTTTGTTTTTATTTGATTGTTAAATAACTAACTACCAAATCTTGGCCAAAAGACTGGAAACGGTTCACCTTATCCCCATGCCACGATCAAAATAAACAGAGCTCCATCTTTGAATCCATCGTCTTCAAGATGTTTTTAGCTTTGAATGTTTGAGTTGGTTCAAAGTGGTTTTCGGATAATTCATACTTATTTGATCTCGGTCTCTTCGAAACCAACACTCAATAGTTTTCGATAAACTCAACTCTGATTCTTCTGGAAATATATAGACAATGCATAAGAGAGGAGAATACCTCCTAGCCATTTAAGTGGATGGATTTCCTTATCATTTTTCCTAGAAGAACACAGGAGTTTATATGTACAGTATAGCATCCCCGAGGATAACTGTACCTTGTAATTCTTATGTTTTCTCCTAGATATTTCCAAATTTAAAAATTGATCCAGTTTGATAGTCGGTTATTTAACTATCAAATAAACAAATAAATCAAACATGGGTTTAATTCTATATAGGATCCACTAAGCCTCTATTTATTAATCTTTCATCAATTAAAATCTCTTCCAATTATTTGATTTAAAATACCCTCATAAAAGATATTTTCACAAACCACTTATACTCCTTCTAAATATTTGGAAAACATTCATATACTTATCTCACCAGTATTAGTATTCACAACCCATTATACTTTCAATGCTTGAAAAATATATCCATATACTTATCTCAACTGTATAAGTATGTTAATAAAACTTAATGAAGATTTCTTCTTTTCTAAATTATATTTAAATGGGCCAGACAAATATCATTAAAACATAACTTACTATGAATCAAACCATTATCCTTTGGTGTTAAGTTTGAAAAGATTGTCCCATACCACCATAATTAAGAAGGATTAATTGTCAAAACAAATCTCATTCTTTTATAAAATTTTCTTTCTATATGCCCATTTCATATTTACAATTCCTTTTATAAACCTCTAACATTATTTATAAAATTCCATTTACAAATTTCCAAATTGATTTATAACATTCTTTCTATTTATAAAACTCTTTTATAAATCTTCCTTTACAACTCCTTTATAAAAATCCTTTATAAAATACATTTACCAAATATCATTTGAAAATCTCCTTTCAAAAATCCTTTTATTAAGTAAAATCCCTTTTATAAACAGATTATCCTTTATAAATACCTTTATTTAATTAATTAAAATAAGTTTAAATCCTTTAAACGCCATGAATGAATAATAAATAAACTTTAAAACCTCATTAATAAATAACTAAATAACCTACTTTTAAATCATTATTTGTAAAAATTTAACCTCAAATTGATATAGAATTGAAGTTAATTTAAATCCATAACTTTATTAATTCGGGAAAAGGCTTAGCGACCACCATGGTACTAAATTAAGTTACCATTTTATTCAATTTGACAATTTTAAATCACATAACTGGAATTCACATAAGCAATAGATATGTAAATAAATCAATTAGCAATCACTAATGAATCCATCAGTTATCCAATTAATTGGCATATTAATTAATCCACGTAAGTCCACATTAATAGAATAGGAGAATAGGGATTTCTTCTGCTAAACAGGTGTCATCCATTATCTATTCAATTTAATTATAGTAGAATGAGGATTTATTCTGCTAAACAGAATGTCAGTGATAAAATTTAATTTCCAATCGACGTAATTATTTTCCACGATTATAAATTTAATAGTATTTTTATACTTTTACAAAACTATTGAAAGCTTATACAGATGTGCTTTGTTAGATTATACGATCCTAGTATCGAAAACCGTGTGTCCATTGGATTTTATATGAATGCGCTATAGCCTTTGAAGTTCAAACATTTTAAATTTAAGAACTTAAATCAACCAAATATTTAAACACTTAGGCCAAAGCCCATAAAATCAAGATCCAAATACATCCATAGTATTCACATGCCGGGCATCCAATTGCCGGAAAGACAGATTAATGGGGTAAAAAAAGAAAGATAGAACATAATCTCACAACGTGACGAGTAATATATAATATAACAATGGTCTTTACAAAAGATAACTTTTATATACATACATCAATCAGAGTACAATTATCCTATCATCATACCCTGGGCAGTTATAATAACCTATCCTTACAATTTCTGATAAATACAACAAGAATAAACATAAGAAGATGAAATACGAGAATATGCCTTGGAGGATCCAGCCCATCTCCTAAGCTACATAATGTCCAGATAAATTTGGAAAATATGCTCTGCCTAACCCCAACATTATAAGAAAATTAACGCCTGGATCAGTCTGGTAAAACCAAAGTGAGAAACATATTCAAATGGATTTTTACTTTTATAAAACCTTTCAAAAATAAAGGTATCTCATAAGACCACACCGCACATAAACACAAACTGATTTTTACCTTACGATAACCAAACCATTTTTATAACAACCCAGAATTTAATTACGTCGAATATGAATATTGAATATATTTTAAATAATTAATTTATGTAATATATAACTTAAATAAACCTCTTTTAATTAATAACTAGTGATGGTGAAATGGTTTTCAGAATTTGGTTACAAAAATAATCAGTTCGAAGAAAAATAGAAAATGTGACTGGAAATCGTTTTCAAATTTTTGATTTTCCATTGTCTAGAAGTCTGTCAAAAACATTGTGAATACTTTAATATACATATTGTTGGTGAAAATTTTCATCTTCACCACACTTGACTAGATCATGAGATAGTCTTGCGATTTATCATCCTCATGATTAGGAATCAATAAATTTAAGCTTAGTTAAATTCACCTTAGGAAGCGACCGTGTTGCTGAATTCTTGCACAGACAAGTAGTTGCCCTTCCACTGTTCGTTGAAATGTCAAACAATTATTGAACAAGAAATTAGAAGTAAATAGCAGAAATGTAAAGACACATAGACTTTTACGCGGTTCAAACTGTTTGATAATCCTACGTCCACGGGGTAATCCATTATATTTTATTATCATTTGTATGAGAGATTTCAATGCCCCTGAGGCATACAACATTTTTCTTTTTGTTTTTCAGGAAGGAGAAAAGGTTCCCTGAAAAGATCCTCTTCTTTTGCCTTATGTCTTTCCTTCTATATCATGAAAAGTGCATTGTTGATGGTGTTAATAGTCTTCCACATTTTCCTTCAATCTCCGCCCTTGGATTTTTCCATATGTTGTTTATCCATGATGCTTATACTTTATACAAGGATTGATGACTTGTTTTAGGTGGGAAACCCTAATACAGGTAGGAGGTTAGAATTTTGAAGTGCGATGCCTGAAACAGTGGACGTGAATCCCTTGTCTACATAGGTCAGCCGTCTCTCTCTTGAAATAGCAAGCTGCTCTAAGAGGAATGATAAGAGACCTTCTTGAGGAATTTTTATGCTGTTGACGTGTAAGAACGGTGCAGTAGTGAAGGTTGTCTGGCATTCAGACCTCACTGCCCCATGGCTGCTCTTACTTTCTTTGCTTAATTTGTCACCGTGTCGGGTCAGAATGAGGGAACTCTTCCCATTCAATGCTTAACGTTGGTTAGACAAGTTTGAGACTTTGTGTTGTTTCCTTGGCTGATTCTGACGAGAGATTGAGAGAAGGTAAGTTTCACATTTGTCGTTTGCCTGTAAGGTCAAGTCTATGTTAAAGCATAGTTTGGGTGATCCTGTATATGGCCCATGTAGAGTGCTTTCGGCTCTGTATGGTGTTGTCTAGGTTGCCCCTATATATGCTTGTGTAGACCTGTTCCTGTAAGTATTGAAAAAATGTGAATATAGTTAACTCAGAACCTCGCGTGCTAGCCTCTTATGCCTTGGTTTTGTATTCTGGTTTGGCCTCTGCTTCCGAATGCAGGAAATGCATTCTGCTATATCTTTTTAATGCATATAGCATCTGTATTATGTGGATTTGATCTTATTGAAGAAGGTTTAGGTCTGGTTATAAGCTGTGATCTTAAGCCTGCTATGCTCAATTTTGCTATCGTGGGGATGGTTTCTTTGTCTTTAAGTATTCACCTTATTTATTTTCTCTGTCGTTTGTGGTAAGAACGGGTGTGATACTTGCCCCCAAGTCTACGGCGATTGTAGATCGGGGTAGACTTGTCGCCTTATGCACCCGGTCTGTATCCCTACTTAGTCTTGTCTAATCTATTTTTTCGGCGCTGAGAATAAGTTATTTTAGTTGCAAGTGCATGTAATGCTCCAGTACGCGTGTTAGTGCCTTGTTGGACCACCTTGTAACAGCTATTCAATTTGCCTTTTCGGATTTTCACCAGTCATTTATACTCATTATTTTCTACAGAAAATCCATGTTTCACCTAATATTTGATCATTCAATCGTGCGACTGCAATTCAAACTGAAGCACGTATTCTTCTTTTCTTCATCTTCCCCAAATTTTTCTTCATCTTCTCACTTGCAAAGAGTTGGATTAATTTTTAAATTTAGGGGTAATTTCGTAGGTTAAGAATAGGATAAGCCACATTAACTCTTGAGTCTTGTCTGATCTTTCTTTGTAAGAGTATCTATGGTTTTTTAGTATGGATCCCTCTTCTTCTTCTTCATTCCTACTTCTGAAACCACTCATCTAGAGGATGCTACTAAGATCCTTAAGCAATTCAGATTCCATGGGTATGCACCTAGGGTTCCAAAGTCTCATGAGTAGATGGATACTCTATTGGAGGGTTACATCGCCATTACTCTTGAGCATATTCGATGCCAGTTATTTCTTCCTATGCATAGAGTAATCCTTGAAAGGCTTATTGTAACAACCCTCATATTTTTACGATTGTATATTTAAATGTTTTATTTAAATATAGCATCGTTAGTCGGATTTAAGTCCGAAATGTCACTTTTTGCAAACAGTCGAATTGGGACTCGAGACCACTTCCATTGAGTCCAAAATGGCATTTGCGACCTTTTTGAGTATAAACATCGATATGTTTGGAGTTGAGTAGAATTTTGACATTTTCACTTAGGGCTTTGGGCTTGGGTTTGGGTTTTAGCCCACTAACCCAACTCATCTTATATCCTAACTCCACCCCCTCTCCAATTCATTCATTCTATTATTTTCCTAACGCTTCAAGCTTTAGTAAAAATAGGGGAAGAGATTGGAAACTAAAATCCTAAGCCCTAGTTTCCTTTGCAAATTCAAGTTCTAGCTCCAAAATCAAAGAGAATCTTAGGTAAGCATCCTTTTCTTCTTCTCCATCTCAATCTCTCTCCAATTTTAGAAATTTCCTATGACCTAGCTTAGGAAACATTCGTTGTAATCTTAGATTGGAGATTCTAGAGTTAAAGTGGAAGTGGGGTTGATCTTTCTTTTGATTTCAAAGCTTCTCATTTGTTGTTTTGGGTTGAAAAGGTGAGTTCTTTAACTCACATCTACGTCTATAGCTTTCGTTGTAGTTAGGTATGAATTCCTAACATCTATTCATGTTCATTTTTTTTGATTTGGATTGATTTTGTGAATTTTCCAATTTTTGGTTTTTGAAGTTCAATTTTGTGAAAATCCTTTTATGGGTGTTTGAACATGTTTACCAGGGTGTATCGAACAGCTTATAAGGCTGGGTTGTCTCTTGGCATAAATCCCTAGTTGTCGTTGCTCGATAGATCGATTCCGATGGAATTTTTCCCCACTTAGGGGCTAGGCTGATTCTGCTCTGGAAGCAGGTTCATTCGACTGAACCAGTAGGTTAGTCGGCTGAACCAGGGGTAGAAAATATTCTGTCCCTGTATCAGTCGACTGACCACCTGGTTCAGTCGACTGACTTGGAAACTGAAAGTTTCCAGGCATTGTGTCAACTGACTGACCATCTGGTTCAGCCGACTGACCTACTTGTATCAGTCCAACTTGCCTAATTTTCATGGGTTTCCAATTTCAATCGATTCGTGTTGATCCGATTTGTTGTTATCATTTATTATCGACTTTGATGACTTCTCTTTTGGGATTTTTGGGAATATCCATTTTGATGGATTCAGTATCGATTTCTATGGATTTGATTCACGTCTTCGAATGTGGATTTTGGTGATTGATTGTTTCTACAATCATTTCTGTGATTTGTCACTTTAAAATATAAAGGTTTTCTATACTAGTAGTAAATATTCAACTCTTTCACAAACTTGATTCCAACTCTATTTTTAATGCAAATCTCGTTTATAAAACCGTTTTCCAATCTATTAGTATATACAAATCTTTACCTCGTTCGTATGAGAAATATAATTAAACGCTTAGCAAAACAAGTGGTATGAAACGCCTGCATTTACTTTGTCGGTTAATTCTTGGACTTGTTCGATTGAAATCTCGTGACAATTTTCGAGTGGAAATTTACAATCTGTTCGTAAATATTTAAGTTAAGCTAGTGGTTATGGGACATGAACCTAAACTCTTATATTTACTAGCTTAGTGTAATTTACACTTATTCTCGAGTGGAACTCTACAATTTGTTCGTAAATATTTAAGTTAAGCTAGTGGTTATGGGACATGAAGCTAAACTCTTATATTTACTAGCTTAGTGTAATTTACACTTGCCGATCAATGATGATCATTTTGTGATTTAGACTAGCGATGTGCGATGTCTCTTTGTTTGTGTGGGGACTAAAAACCCCGTTTGTGGAACTTCGGTTCAATTTGGTGGGGTAGCGACCCATGGTCTTCGGGCCGTTTGTGGAGCTTCGACTCAAATTGGTGGGGTAGTGACCCATGGTCTTCAGACCGTTTGTGGAGTTTCAGCTCAAACTTGATGGTTAGCGACCATGGAATAGCGTTCCGTTTGTGACACACATGTTGGTGAGTTTTCCTGCTCCCGTCTGTGATAGGCCTTCCCCTTTTTGTGATTTCTGGATTTCTAGTTGATGATTTCTAGAATTTATGTTTCACCAATTTTCGCGGATTGAATTGATAAGCTCTATCAATATTTGTGTTTTGGTGAATAATTTAAAGAATGTGATTCTTTTTGGTGTTTCGAATTGATTTGAGATATTGTATGATTTTTGTTGTTATTTGATGTATACTTGTCACAGTATGGAATTATTGTTATCATACATTTTTATCATATTTCTTATCCTATCTCATTTTATCTGATATTTATAGCTAGACTAATCCGTTTATTATTTTCTTCTTAAATAATACTCGGGTCAGACCGAGGTATTTCAGGTGCTCCTGCTTGACTTCTTATCAGGGTCCTTCACCTGACTTTTGGGCTAACTACTTTAGCATAGTAGTTTTTGTTAGCATACATTTGAGATAGAGACTCCTTGTTGTATACTTATTCTTTTGTCTAGCACTTGTATCTATTCTTTTGTGATGTAGTGGATCTAGTTTGACCACTACTTTGATGTACACTTCTATGTGTTATATTCATATCTGTTTCCGCCTTTGTGATATGAGTATCTGTGACTGATTTGTGTTATGTTTATTTCTATATTTGTTTCCGAAGTCCGCATAGCCACTGTATGGTAGCTTTGAGTTTGTATTCGATATGTCGGATTTCCTCTTGAAATGAAATGTAAGTTATATTATCTGACATATCGGTACTCGCACAAAGCAATTACACAGATGGTCGCTCCTCAACAGCCTTATTCTTCGTGCTAGTCGACGGCATTACTCCGTAGTGTCCTTGGCTAGTGTGAGTATGGAGGTGGGGCGTCACACTTACCACTTTAAGTATTGCACCAGTTCAACATGCCCCCAATTCTTATACCTTCGCTTTGACAACTTTTATCCTTTATGACAAAATGGTATTAACCCAGCTAGCGAGGAACTCCGATTCCTTTTTGAGTTTAAAAGAAGTCATGGAAAGGAGAATAAGGGCTTCTTCTATAATCAGGCTAAAAATTCATTTCTAACGGGCACCCCTAGCAGAGTTAAACCGTGGCTCACATTCTATTTCTTTATTTCAAATTATGATGGAATCCCTTCCTTTTCCCAAGATTATTCTGTTCGTACTATCCCTTCAGAAGTGAATGTGTGGTTTTACGAGTCCCATAGGTGTCAGATTAAGGGTTTGCCAATGGATGTTAGGAAAATACCAAATTTGTTTATTGAGTCAAAGCTAAGAGATTATGGTTTGCATCATCCAAACCATATATTATCTAGGAGCAGATTTAAGCTTGCTCCTCCTATACCTACAATTGGGGGTATAAGAAGTTAGTAACTAATGTTGAGAATTGACATATCTGTAGTTTTAATTTTTTTGCTATCTTTCTTTTTATAGGTAACATGGATAAAAATGTTGTTGCTAAACTTTGCAAGTCGACAAGCACCATTTTCTAAGTGGTTAAGTGATTCGGCTTTGATGCGAGAGGTCACAAGTTCGAAACTTGCATAGCATGATTCGAACATTTATTTGCATGTGATATGTTGTCCCAGTGACATGTTGTATATAAACTACCATTTCAAAAAAAAAACTTCGCAAGTCTCTAGAGGCAAAGAAGAAGAAGAAAGCTGCTTTGAAGAGGCCGCTTGAAAGGTCTGATGATCCTCCTATTCCTTTCAAGAAATCTAACACTTCAAAAAGCACCCCAACTTTGACCGATAAGGATGTCCTTGCTGCCCAGGTTCTCGCATCTTCAGGGTTGATTGGTTTTTCTTCACAGGGAGAATCTGTTCCTGATGCCAGTGGTTTTGCTGCATCTGAAGTTCCTAACTCTATTTTGATGGAGAAGGTTGGGATATATATATATAAGGTCCTCTCTTTCTTCCTCCTTTAGCTTTTGAGATGCCCCTTGTTGCCATTTTTTCAGAATTCGAGAAGCTTTGGTCTTATGTCAGCGATCATGTTCTCTCACTCTTTTCCTTTTCACTCTGCGTTGGCTTGTTACTTATATTGTTTTATGTTTTTCATTCTTGTAGTGTGCGGCATTGATGATGAAGGCACGTGAATTGGGAAATGTCCTAGCCCTGTTTTCGAGTCGGATTACGCTTGAAGTTGATCTTGCTTCGGCCAATGCTGCACTGGCTGCTACTAAGGTTAAGGCAGAGGAGCAGGCTAGAACGGTTCAACAGTAGGTTGAGAAGGCCAAGAGGGAGGCAATGACCGCTGAAGAAGCTCGAGCTACGAAGGAGCATGAGCTGGAGGAAAGGGAAGAAGATCTTGCCAGAGTTAAAAATGAGCTGGACAAATCTGAGGAGGATCACGACACCATCACTTTGAAGGTCACTTATGGTTTTTATGCCACGGCCAGATGTCAATATAAGGTGAGGTTAGGCCTGACTTTGTGAATGATGAATCTGTGGCCGACATAATTTTTGAATTTTTCTAGAATAAGTGAAAGGCGGAGGAGGTCGAGGAAGAGGATGTTGATCCTAGGCGTTCTGAGCATGGTTCTTAGAAAGAAAGAGGAGCAGCTGTGGTGGATCAAGGAAACCTGCAACCTAAAGAGCAAGACCAACTTGCCAAAAGGGTTAACTCTGCTTCCGTGATATATTTGGATGAGTAATCGCAGATATCCTTTTGTGTTTTTGTATGTGAAGTTATGAAGTTCACTTTGATGGTTTGTAATATGACACGATATTTGTTACGTTTTAAGTGATTGTGTTTCCCATTATTGTTTTGTTTAGTATTTTGAGGAGAATGTGTTTGCAAAACTATTAAGGAAGCCTAAGGCTAGACTCGAGAAAAACACATTAGATCGTCTTAGGTTAAGTCTAGCAACCCTGGCTAAATGTGAAAAGGAATTTGATCACTCATACAAATCTTAAGAATGAGATCACAGAGTTATTTGCCATTATTGATCAAGTGGTTCGAGAGAGGGAGGCCCTTGGTGATTTTGTTTTTCTCCGATGGCGTCACGTGTTAAAGAGCGGTTCTTTTCCACCCGATAGCCCTAATCTAGAGTGGTTTAGACTTAAGTTTAGAACTTTGATTAAAGACTAGTCTTCTTATATTTTTGCGAATTTATGTAAGGTGGTCAAGTAGGTACAATATAACAAACATAGTGATTTTGAGGCTTGTCTGCCATTAAGTGATTAAGTTTTATTTTAGTAATGGCCTGAATAAGTTTCCTTCGAACTCTGTTCTATACTAATTGTATCTATCGCTAGGATGCCTCTGCCTCCACTATTGTTCCAACCCAAAAGGGCTCTGATGTGGTTGAGGCAGATGATGCTCCTGAAGATGACATTGCTCAACTTAGATATGATGTCAGAAAGCTTAAGATAGAGTTAATGTTCAATTGAAAAGAACTCGCAAAGGTCTAGAATGCGCTTGAGCGCCAGTATGACTGTAATTGGAAATTGCGATTATGTTCTAGAGACACAACATCTAAACTAGAAGGAATAATGGATCATACAAGCAGTCAAAGAACTTTATGGTATAGTATACAAGGAAGAAATTGCAGAATATAAGAAGCAAGTGAAGGATATGTCTACTGAGATTGCTAGACTACTTGACGAGTTGGAGATTGCCGAATATAGGAGGTTTATCAAGGTGTCTATATCAAATATCACCTATGTTCCTCTAATGAGTTCTGAGTTCTCTTTTCTTCGTAGTGATGGTTGGAAGGTTATTGTTAGGAGATTGTTTAGTGATTTCTCAGGTGAGAGTAAGAAGACGAGGGCTCAATTAATAAAGATCTTAAACGATACTAGAAGAAGGGCGGTATTAGAAGTGTACAAACTTGAGGGTGCACCGTTGTCCTATGGAGATAGGGTCACTTCTTGCTCGACTAAGCTTGAGCAAGAGAAGGCTAGGAGTAAGAAGGTTAAAATGTTTGTGCAATGTTCCCCCGATGTTTTGGAATTTTTTGTCCTTCACTGGATCAAAATTTTCTAAGTGATAAAGAGGATTTCGAAATGACAGCAGGTTCAGACGAGGACCCTTGGGCAGGAGCTCATTGTGACTCCCGATAATCCGTCGGTTAGACTTGGTGCTTTATTAACATTACTTTAGTTTTAGGAAAACATTCTTGTGACATTTAACTTGACTTAAGATGGGGAAAGCACTTTTTGTAATTTGACATTATTTTGTTTTATAATACCAAAGTTCGTTGGTTAATATTCATACACAAAAAATCTATAGGTTTTTGTGGTAATTCTAGTTTGCCTATTTACATTGTTATTTAATTGTAAGCTTATTCGACCTTATCTGGTTAATTCGTATTACTTAGGATTCAGAGGTGGACGTTTTGCGAAAGAAATTAGACTCTGTACAGTTCAAAATAAGGGAGCTAGAAGATTTATTAAAAAATGCCGAGGGCATATATATAGCCATGTATATAGATGAGATCAAAAAGCTGAGATGAAGGATTATTGAGATGGATAGAGAGATGGCACTGTTTATGAATGCAAAGGAGAATTCTTCGGCGGCCCTAGCTTCACACGTCCCTCTTGGGTTGGGTGCAGCCCCTGAGCTTCCATCTGGAGCTGACCCAACTGGGATCCTTAAGTGGAAGAATGATGTGAAGGCCAATTATGAGGCCAAGATTAAAGAGTTAGAGAACTACTTAAAGGGGGAGCTAGGGACACCGGATACTCGAGTTTACCCGTTCTTGTCTAATGAGGATGAGTTCTTTAGTCCTTCCTCTAAGAGTGTAGAGAAGTCAAAGGAGCAACTCTTGCGTGAGATCGATAGAGTTAGAAAAATGGCTATGAGATGAATAAACGCCTTAGAAAATAAGATATATAATTTGGAGTGTGAGTCCCAATTGGACTCTATTGTGGTTTCCCAAGGTGGGATGGACATGGCATCCCTTTCAGATGAACTTCATAAAGAGAAGGTAAAAACCAGAATATCAAAAATTGGACGACAACGTGCGGTTAACGTTTTTAAATGTTTCGGGCCTGGACTTGATTTGCCCTTTATGTATAATCGTGCTAATTATGAATATAGATCTATAGATTATGAAAACATTTGGGTCGGTGTCAATTATGATCCATGCATGGCATATCACAGATCGGCTCATGGCCGGGTGTCTCATTCTTAATCACCAGTGGTGAATACAAAGCCGGAGGGCTAATTTGTCTCAACTTACCATGACTTATTTTCGTAGATCAAAACGATATGGCGTGGTCATACTTCGATTAAATTTGTAATTTAACTTTTGTAAAAGCAGTGTTTTCTTTGGAATATGACTTGAGTAGTAATTTTTTGTAAACTACGCATAAGTGTAAAACAAGTAATATTATTATACGATCCATAGCTAAATATTGATGGCTTAGTTTTCTGATATATATTTGGTGAGACTTGAGTAGTGTTCGGGCTTGTACCTGATTGACAGTATGTTCCCTGTAGTGTACACGGTTGCATTCGCTTAGGATATGTTTTGAGGAGTAGTGTATGTGTCCCTGATCACGATCTGATAGGTCGTGATTTCTCGATATTTGCGAATGCAATCTGATCCTTTGTTGAGTTAATTGTTGGTTGGGTACGAGCGGATCCCAGTTCTGATGGTGCATGCGTCAAGGTCTGCTCCTTATTCCAGGAACGAAGTGTCTGTAGTTGGATGTTGAGATGGTCTACCCCCTTGTTCTGACCTACCCCCCGTTCTGAGGGCGAGATGTCTTTAGCCATATGCTTGGTTGAGTATTTGACTTACCCTTGTTCTAGGGTGAAACCTCTGTTTTTACCTACTCTGGGTTCTGGGGCAAAAATGTCCTTAGCCACGTGTGTGGCCGAATATCATACATACCCCTATCGTGGGGGTAAAATGTCTGTTTTGACCTACCCCAAGTTCTAGGGGGAAAATGTCCTTAGCCACGTGCGTGGCCAAATATCAGACCTACCCCTGTCCTAGGGTGAAACATCTGTTTTGACCTATCCTGGGTTCTGGAGCGAAAATATCATTAGCCACGTGCGTGGCCGAATATCAGACCTACCCATGTTCTAGGGTGAAATGTCAGTTTTGACCTACCTTAGGTTCTAAGGCAAAAATGTCCTTAGCCATGTGCGTGGCTGAATATCAGACCTACTCCTTAACTGGGGTGAAACTTCCGTTTTGACCTATCACAGGTTCTGGGGAGAAAACATCCTTAGCTGCGAGCTTGGTATGACCTGCCCCTTATTCTAGAACGAAATGTCATACGTATGCTGAGCCGAATTCTTCTCTAACGTCACCATTCTAATTGCAGAGATTGTTGTTATTGTTCTTAGATGAAATCATACCTTTGGAATGATGGTGGTGGGCCATGAAGAGTGAATCGTCATGCTCTGGGCATGGTCACTCCCACTACGGGAGTAGATTTGACAGAGAAGTCAGGTCCTGATACAACCTACAATCGCATGTGCATAGTTTTTTTTGAAATGGTTCGAGCAGTCTAATATCTGTACATCCAGTATGGTATGTTGAAATAACTGATATTAGTGTTTTTTTATATGGGTTCAAGCAATCTAAGATCCATACGACTAGTCTTTATGATCTGTCATCATAGAAATGTTCACACCAGGGTAGAAAAGTTTGTCATCTTGTCCAGCAAAATATTTTGGCTGAAGAGCCAGACCTGCGTTGATCTAGATCCAATTGTGTAGGGCCAGTATCACCATTCTCAGTGTTTAGAGTGTCATTTTTGCCTACTGATCTAGCATTTTAATGAGTTAGTGACTACTGGCGGTGAACTGCGAAGGATCATATATATATATAAGCTGATTGTTCTGATCGGAGGCAAAGATCCCGTGGTCGGATCATCTGATCTTCGGGCAGTAAGGAGTGGACAAAGGGATGGAGGAATTGAAGAATGGAGGTTGGAGGGACAAAGGGAAGAGGTTCGATCCCTCCTTCCAGCGTCAAAAATGTTAGCGAAAATTTTCATCTTCACCACACTCGATTGGATCGTGAGATAATCTTGTGATTTATCGTCCTCACGATTAGGAATCAGCGAATTTAAGCTTAGTCAAATTCACCTTTAGGAAGCGATTGTGTTGCTGAATGCTTACAATGCCAAGTAACTGCACTTCAACTGTTCATCGAAATGTTGAAACAGATTAATGAACAAGAAAACATTAGAAGTAAATAGTAGAAAGGTAAAGACACAGAGATTTTTACGTTTTTTGGATTGTTTGATAATCCTACATTACAAGGTAATCCACTATTATTATCATTTGTACAAGAGATTTCAATGTCCCTGAGGCATACAACATTTTGATTTTTGTTTTTTTGGGAAGGAGAAGAAGTTCCCCATAAAGAAGATTCATGTTTTTGGCTTTATGCCTTTCCTTTTATAGCATGAAAAGTTTATTGTTGATGGTGGTTATCGTTTTCTGCATTTTCCTTCAATCTATGCCCTTGGATTTTGCCATGTGTCATTTATCCATGACGCTCATACTTTGTACCTGGATTGATGACGTGTTTCAGGTGGGAAACCCTAATACTGTCAGGAGATTGGAATTTTGAAGTGCGATGCCTGAAAAAGTGCGCAGGAAGCCTAAATCTGCATAGATTGGCCTCCTCTCTCTTGAAATAGAAAGTTGCTCTAAGAGCAATGATAAGAGACTTTCCTAGGGCCTTACTGTATTATTGATGCATAAGAACAGATGAGGTAGTGAAGACCGTTTGGCATTCAGACGTCGCTGCCCTATGGCTGCTCTTAGTTTCTCTACTATTTGTCATCGTGTCGGGTCAGAAAGGGGGAACTCTTCCCATTCTGTGCTGAATGTTGGTTAGAGAAGTTTGAGACTTTTGTGCTATTATTGAATTGTTTCCTTGGCGATTGTTGACTAGAGATTGAGAGAAGACTAGATTCACATTTGTCGTTTGCTTTTAAGGCCAAGTCTGTGTTGAAGCATAGTTTGGGTGATCCTGTATATGGCTCATGTAGAGTGTTTTTGGCTTCATATGGCGCTATCTAGGTTGCCCCCTGTATATGCTTATACAGACCTGCTCTTATAGGTGTTTGAAAAAATGTGAATATAGTTAACTCGGAACCTCGCATGCTAGCCTCTTATGCCTTGGTTTTGTATTCTGGTTTGGCCCCTTCTTCTGAATGCAGTCAATGCGTTCTGCTCTATCTTTTTAATATACACAATATCGGTTTTATGTAGCTTTGATCTTATTGAAGAAGGTTGGAGTCTGGTTAAAAGCTGTGACCTTAAGCCTGCTCTATGCTCTGTTTTGCTGTCGTGGGGATGGTTTCTCTATCTTCAAGTATTTATCTTATTTCTTTTCTCTGTCGTTTGTGATAAGATATTTATAGCATATGTATGTAGACCCATCAAAATATGACCCAACCCATTTACCCTACTTGTAAATGGGTTGGATCAACCCGTTTATGAATTTTATTAAATGGGCCATGGCTTGGGTTGACCTATTTTTAAAAGGGTTATAAATGGGTAAACCATTTATCCATTTATTAAACTCAAAATTAAAAATATAAATTTAAAAATAGCAATTTTGAAAATTTGAATTTTTATTCTCGGATATTTCATCTTATGAACGCACATTGTAGTCCTCCTTTGTGACTAATGGTTGTACTTAGAAAATAACAGGCTACATTCCCATATTTGAACTTCGCCTGTGCAGAAGCCGCTATTTTTTTGTTCAGACTGCAATAACTTCTTCATATTAACTCGGAATCATACGACACTTCGACCGATGAACTCCCATCTAAATTACGAACAAAATGGAACACTCAGATACTTCATCTTGAGAACGCACACCGTAGTTCCCCATGGTGACTCATATTTGTACTTAGAAATAACATGATACATCTCTATATTTGAACTCTGCTTAGGCAGAAGCCGCTATTTTTTTGTTCGAACCGCAGTAACTTTTTCGTACTAACTCGGAATCATGCGAGACTTTGATTGATGAACTCCCACCTAAATTACAGACTATATGGAACACTCAGATACTTCATCTTGTAAACACAAACTATAGTTCTCCATGGTGACCAATAGTTGTACTTAGAAAATAATAAGCTACATCCCGATATTTGAACTTCGCCTAGGTAGAAGCCGCTATTTTATTTTCTTCAAACTGCAATAACTTCTTCGTACTAACTCGAGATCAGGCGAGACTTTGACCGATGAACTCCCACATAAATTACAGACAATATGGAACACTTAGATAATTCAGCTAGTGAATGCACATTGTAGTTCTCCATAGTGACTAACAACTGTACTTAAAATAACATGCTACACTCGGCATTTGAAAGTCGTCTTGGCAAAAGACTCTATTTTTGCTCAGACTGCAATAACTTCTTCATACTAACTAGGAATCAGGCGATACTTTGACTGATGAACTCCTACCTAAATTACGGAAAATATGAAACACTCGGATACTTCGTCTTGTGAATGCATGTTGTAGTTCTCTATGGTGACCAATGGTTGCACTCAGCAAATAACAGACTATATCCTCATATTTAAATTTTGTTGAAAGTTAGAATTAAAATTTTAAAATTTAAAATTTGAAATTTTGATTTTTATCGAAATTCAAAACGTAAAAATTAGAACTAAAATTATTTTATATATATTTGTTTTTTATTAGTCAAATCAAATTTAAATCTTTAAAATGGTTCTATCGTTTCTACTACAGTTTCAACCAAAATGGATTCAATGGGTTGGGTTGATTTTACCCATGAAATTACGGGTTTGGTTGGATTTAACCATTTAAGGGTCTAATAGGTTGGGCAATTTTTTTGCTTAACTGGGTTGGGTTTATTTTCAACCTAACCCATTTATACCCAACCCAACCCATTTGACACCTCTATATGTATGGATAAGGTAATAATAGGCTAAATATGTATTTACTTAAGTAAAAGAATGAGATGTGACATCTTTTCAAAAATAAATTAATTAATTAAATTAAAAAGGCAATGTCACATTTCACTTAACATCATGGTACAAAGGAATGGAAAAACATATTGGATAATAGAGGTGGTGGAGATACCATGCATGTGGTATAAGGAAGAGGAGGAGACGTAGTGATTAGGGGTGTTAATTTTGTACGAGTGTTCGTTATCTGAATCGGTTTGAAGTTGAAAAACATCCATCCGTGTTTGTCCGTTTCTCGTTTAGGAAATGAAGTAGGACAAGAAAATTTGTATGATATTTCGTCTGTATGAACTGTTCGAAGAAATTTCCATTGTTCGTACATCATCCTCCGTTGTTCGGCTCGTGCAAAAAGTGTCCGAGCCAATATATCATTTGGTCCATGTCCATCCAAAACTCTTATAGGATAGGATACAAACTCCTTTATATCCAGTCCGGTCCGCCCGATTAACACCCCTAGTGGTGATGTGGCAAAATGTGGATGGAGGGTATATACAAGGGCATTTTACTAATTTTCTAAATCCAATTTGTATAAAAACAATTTCCAAATTTCTCTCTCTCATCCTTTTCATTTCATTCCATATTTTCAAAAACTCCTTCCGTTTCTAAGTTTTTAAAACTTTTCAATGGCTTCTGTAGGATTTTCAAAAACAAAAGAACTTTTTTACTTTAAAACCATTTTAAAACCACTCTTTTCTACTCTACGCAACCTCCTCCTTCAGAAGCAAGCCCACAACACCCTTTAATGGCCTAAGCCGAGCCCTTATACCTCTAGGCCGAGCCAAAAGGTCCACTTCCTAACCAAAATTCAATTTTTCACTAACGAAATCAAAGATCTAGGTCGATTCGGAGTGTAGTAGAAGTTTGATTTGATTTTGTGAGATTTTGATGAGTAAGTCATTTTTTTAAATGAAGTTGTAAACTTTATATGTGTAAAGGTGTGTAATGGTTGTTTGAAAATAAATAGTGTAGCTTGTGCTTACATACTTGTGTTTATTGGTTATGGTTATTTAGACTTGGAAAATAAGTCGAAAAGTTTAGTTTTAGTTTTAGTTGAAAGTTGTAATTTTTATTTGTGTATGTTGCTTATGGCATGTGTTTGGATGTACGAGTTTATGTATGGGCATAGTTAGCTAAAAGGAAATTTAGCACTTGATTTGGGATCGTTGTTTGTTAATTTGGTTTTTAACCCATCAGGATCCAATATAAGACAAAACAATTTCATGACGTCAGAATGGCTCAAAAGTTAACCAAAAAGCTAAAGAAATAAGTTAAGGAGAGCTAAGCCATGTTACAAAAGCAACGACTGAGTTTGACTAAACCAAGAGACCAGTATCCGTTCAGTCCAATCAGCAGTCAAAGGCAACTAACAAGTAAATCATCGTCAAAACAAAGCAACGCGCAACAAGACTACACGATACAAGATAATGGGAATGCTAGACATTAGAACCCAAAAATAAACTAAGTGTGTGGATCGCTAGCGATCCATACACTATGGATCGACAACGATCCATATTTCATCCTGGGACTGCTAGGTTGCTATGGCACATGGTAGCAAAGAAGCCTAAAGAGACAAAGCAAGAAAATATGCTAAGTGTCTGGATCGCTAGCGATCCATACACCATGGATCACCAGTGATCAATACTTGATCAAGGAATTTAAGTGAGCTAACTAGGCAAAGAAGAGGAAGGAAGAGCTAAATGAATGGGTCACAAACGAGCTAAATCTATGGATCGCTAGCGATCCTTAGACCACGGATCGCTAGCGATCTATATTTTTGGCTCGGGTCGTGTGCTAGGCTCTATGGCGTCTTCCTATGTCCATCTGCAAGTCGTTAGTAAACATGACTGGTTTAGAAGCTCTCCGACCTCTATAAATACCATCCTACCTATAACATAAACATGATCTTCTCCGGACTTGTTTCTGAAGCTCTGCTAGAAACTTTCTTCACTCTCTGCCTCCCTCACAACAATCTCCAAAGGGATTCACTATGATTATCCAGTGGATTCCAATTCTGGGGATTCAATCTAGCTAAGGATAATTAAAAGCCTTGTAATCAAACACTACTTGTAACAGCAATCAGTTATAATAAAACTATAAAGTGGACGTAGACTTCGTTAACATCCGAACCACTATAAAAATCTTCTTATCTCCTTTCTTTTACCGTTCTTTTCTATACCTATTATCTGTATTATTGCTCTGTAAGAACAGAGCTGGTGCTTTCACAATCAAACCAGGGTGCTGATCCATTTTTTGGGTTAATATTTTGGTTCTTTCACTGAGAACTCCAACTCAGGGTTTAGATCTAGCTATCTACATTGGATCCCATACGTCCAGAAGTTAGATCCTCAATCTTTGCTTGAAAAATCCACTATTTGGAATCAATGGCTCATGGAAGAAGAAGAACTGCCTTTGGATGATCCATAGGGGCGGTAATAGCTGGAGAAGATGTTAATCCCCAACAAACTAAAGTAATTGGCGCTAGCTTAGGAAATCAGGCGCCAACATCCTCCAGCCAGCATGAAGTTGTCACTAGAGATGAGTTGAATAAGATGGTTAATGAGATCAACCAAAAAATGGAAAGTAGCCAAAAGTCTATAATGGGTAAGCTTAACGCTCTCTTAACCATACAGTCAAACCCCGCTCCAAGGACTATGCCTGAACCTACGGCTACTATATAACAAGAGAATTCCTCTGTTTCTGGTCTACATAGAAGAAATGAAAAACTACCACAAAATGGGTGACAACAGGACTTAACGTGGACAGAAATGTAAGCACTCCGCTCATCACAAGGCAACCAATTCTGAACTTGAATCAGGAAGCAAAGACCCCGCAAGAAGATATAGCTATAGGTCTCTCCGATTCAGAAGATGGAGAGCAAGACCATCAATTGGAGACGCTAGGAATGTCCAAACTGCCCCAATCAGGCCAACTGCAAGCCAACGGGGTCCCGCTGGAGTGACTTTCCTGAAGACAGGAGAGCCTAGGCTTCAACCCACACGCCAAGCTCGTTTGCAAAGCCAAACACTTGGTGTAGTGACTGATTGCCGTCCCCAGGACTACCGAACATCAGAGGCATACATAGCAGACATGGTCAAACGGTTGATGGACGAGAGTAAAAACCAAAGAGATGATGAATGAGATATGCTCCAAGTCGGACTCCCTCTATCGATGAAATCCTGAATGAAAAATATCCAAACAAATTCACAATGCCAACTATCCCATCCTACGACGGAACGAAGGGCCCAAAACCCCATCTGTACAAGTATAGCTGGTATACGGACGGAGCCAATGCTCCAGAGGTTGTTCGTTGCCGATGTTTCCCTATCTCTCTAGAAGGAGTTGCGTCTTTGTGGTTCACCAAACTTCAACCGAGATCTATCTCTATATTTGACCAATTAGCAATAAAATTCCTTGACCAATTCAGGCTCTATACCACACAACCAAAAGATATCATGTCCCTATCCGGATTGTTCCAGGGATGCAATGAGTCGCTAAAATCTTTCATGAACCGGTTCAATACAGCAGTGACGGAAGTAAGTAACCCTAATGAGGACATGGTTTTTATGGCGTTAGTCCGTGCCATTAACCTATAAACTGAATTCGGGAAATGGATTAAAATGAAACAGCCTACCACAAGGAATGACTTTAATCGTAAAGTGAGTTAGTACTTAAGATTGTAGGAAACACAGGAGCTGGAAAAAAAGTCTACTGGTGTGCAACCAATGAACATTGGACAGAGCAATGTGGAAATAAATCAAAACGCGCATGATTCTGGAACTTCTCAAGGAGTCGCGGGGAAAGATGGGAATCAAAAGAGGAAAAATTATAACTTCAATAAAAGAAATAGCAATGGTAGTAAGAAAGATTTAAAGAGTTCAGACAGGAAGATTATACCCCTCTAAATGACACTTTGAAAAATATTTATCTCGTAACACAGGAAATTGAAGAGTACAAGAAACCCCCTAGGAGGGAGGCAACTGCGCAACAAAAGCGCTCAAGGAAATTCTGATGCTTTCATGAGACACATGGCCATAATACAAACGAATGCCGCCACCTAAAGAATCTCATTGAAGAGTTGATCCGGGACAATAAACTCCAGCAGTACATGAGAAAGCCATAAAACCCTAATCAACCTATGGCCCTTCAGCCTCCTAGAGAATGAAGAAATCAAGCTAGAACCAGTGACGAAGGGTCGAAACAAACCGACCAAAGGCTTATTATTGGAACGATATCTGGGGGACCACACCCCGCGCAATGGAGTTGAGAAGAAATGGAACGGTACGCAAGTTCGTTGAAACATGCTCCGAAAGACTTATGTCTCGCAATAGATGATGAAACTACAGTCAAGTTGCAAAAGGTTTTGAACGACGATATAATGTTCTGAAATTGGGACACCGAAGGGATTGAAGCTCCAACTCTCAATCCGATGGGGTAACGGTAGGAATCGGACCTGCTGTGGTTCGACGAGTGTTGGTTGATAGTGGCAGTTCTGTTAATATACTTTTCAAATGCACTTTTGATCAGATGAAGATTGGCATGAAAGGTGTACCTGCATGCCAAAAAAAGATTCAAGGGTTTATTGGAGAACCCAAACAACCGGTGGGAACAATTGACCTGCTTGTGGAACTTAGAGAAGGTAAGCAAAGGGTCACCCTCATCAGACTTTTGTGATTGTAGATGAAATGTCAGCATATAACGCCTTCTTGGGACGGCTTGCACTAGCAGATTTCAGAATAGCTCTGGCCCAATAGTGCCTTACAATAAAGTTCCCTACAGAGAATGGAATCAGGATTGTGAAAGGAGAGCAGTGTGTCGCCTGGGAATGCTATATCGTGGAATTACGTGAGTCGAAAAGAAAGAAAAAGGGAAGGACGTGGGGAGAACTCTCCACATTCGTGAACCCTCTGAATAGCAACTACAGAACCACCCCTGGCTCGGGGACCATAGCCGTTTCGACAAGGCTTTGGACCCTAGAAAGAAGATTTCAGGGGAGAATCGGGCAACACCGGCATAATTGACAGTGTCTATCCCAGTCAGTATGGACGACCCAACGTGAGTATTAAAAATTGGATCGCCCCTTGGAAACAAGATGCGGTCAGAACTAACTAAGTTTCTCCATGCTCACTTGGACGTATTTGCTTGGACACACTCCGATATGTGTGGGGTATCACCTGAAATTGCTTGCCACACTCTCAATATTGACCCCAAATTCACACCAGTAAAGCAGAAGAGGCGCAGCTCGGGCCCTGAATGGTCTAAGGCACTAAGAGAAGAGGTAGATAAACTAATAACCAATGGCTTCATCCGGGATGTAACTTACCCTGAATGGGTATCAAACCCAGTCTTAGTCAAAAGTTCTAATGGAAAATGATGAACCAGTATTGACTTTTCGGACCTAAATAAAGCTTGCTCGAAAGATAGCTTCCCCCGCCCAGAATCTATCAGCTTGTGATGGGACGATGGGACACGAATTGCTATCATTTATGGATGCATACTCGAGCTACAACCAGATCCTGATGCATGAGCCTGATCAAGAGAACACCACTTCATCACCGATCTGGGACTGTGCTGCTACAAGGTAATGCCTTTTGATTTAAAGAATGCCGTGGCAACATATCAACGATTAGTGAATACCATGTTCAAACGCCAAATCGGAAAGACTATGGAAGTGTACGTAGATGACATGTTGGTCAGTCGCGAGTAGCTGCTAACCATTTAGAAAATCTCACTGAAATGTTCGAAATACTCTGAAAGTATGGAATGAAACTCAACCCACTCAAATGTCACTTTGGGGTAGCTTCTGGGAAACTCCTAGGGTTCATACTGAGTGCCAAGTTCATCGAAGAAAATCCAGAACAGATAACGGCGCTACGAGAAGTAAACACCCCAAAGAATAAAAAGGAACTCCAAAGTCTGAATGGAAAGGTTGTAGCACTGAGCCGATTTATCTTGAAAGCTACAGAAAAATGCATACCATTCTTCGACACATTGAAGAAGGGAAAGAAAAAATTCGAGTGGAGTGAGGCTTGTCAAACAGCATTCGAAGAATTGCTGCGACACATGGAAGCTCCGCTAATCCTATCTAAACTAGTGGATGGAGAAGATCTATTCATTTACTTAGCGGTCTCACCACATGCGTTGAGCGCCGCTCTCGTGCAGAAAGAAGCGAGAATCCAGCGGCTCGTGTACTACATTAGCAAGCGGTTCACTGGAACAGAGAAAAACTACCCAAAACTGGAAAATTTAGCATATTGCCTTTTGATCGCATCTAGGAAGTTACGACCATACTTTCAGGTTCATCCAATCAAAGTGTTGACTGACCAGCCCCTGAAGCAAGTGTTGTATCGACCTAAAACTTATGGACGATTTCTCAAGTGGAACATAGAGCCGAGCCAATATGACATCACACATCATCCTAGAAAGGCCACCAATGGGTAGACGTTAGTAGTCTTCATCATCGAGTTTACTATACGAGATAACGAAGAAGAAACGCAGTTGGAAGTAGATACGCAATGGAAGCTCTTTGTCGATGGTGCATCCAACAACCTCTGTTCGGGGGCAGGAGTAGTGCTTGAAACCCCCAAAGGATGAGCATTATCTATGCTTTGCACTTGGAATTCCCTACTACAAACAATGAAGCGGAATACGAAGCATTGATTGCTGGCTGAAAGTTGTGAAAGAGCTCAAGGTAAAATCTATTCACATATACAACAACTCCTAGCTGGTCATCTGTCAAGTAAAAGGGGAGTACCAAGCTCGTGGGGAGAATCTTGTCCCGTACCAGGCTAAAGTACAAGAGCTACTAAGCGACATCAAACATTATACCATAACCAATATTCCACGAGAGCAAAACACCAAGGCAGACTATTTGGCTAAACTAGAAAGCTCTGGGCAAGCTCAATCATTGGGGCTCGTCTCAGTCGAAACTATAACCAACCCAAGCATAGACGAAATGGACGTCGACTGGATCCTCGAGATCACCATGGAACCAGAGACGTGGATGACACCAATAAAGGAATAAGTACTTGCAGGCACTCTTCCAACTGACCAGAATTAACGGAAGAAGCTTCTTCGAAAAGCATCCCGATTCATGATACAAGATGGAACACTCTACCGAAGGGGATTCTCGACCCCTTCCTTAGGTGTGTGTCTGTAACATCCCTAATTTTTTATAACATTATTCAGAAGATTTAATTAGATAAATTAAATAGAATAATGATGATAAGGGGATTGAGATTTGAATAAATTATCTATAAGTTCGTGCTTAATAATAAAATAAATGGACTTTAAACTGGTTTATAAGTTAATTAACTTACACATGGGCATATTAGTAAAATAGCATTTTTATTTACACGGCTATATCCTTTTGTAATTGCCCATTCACGTTTCATTTCCCACTTTCATAAACAAAAATCATAAACCCAAACTAGAGCCGACCATTACCAAGGAAGAAAAGAAGAAATTTTAATCTAAAGCCAAGGATCAAAGCTAGGAAGGATTAATCAACAACAAATTCCTTATAAAGTTTAAGGTGAATAATAATTCATTCCATCTCCTTTTGGTTTCTAAATTCTATGATTTCGGATTTAAGTATTTATTTTGTTTCTATGATACTTTGGATGATGACATGCTAAAGTTATATATTGTTTGATTTAAACAATTAATTTATGTGCAAAATACGTACGGTTTTAGGGTCAAAACCGTCGGTTATTGATTCTAAAATTCCATGGAAATTTTTTATGTTAAGCAAAACATGATTTTGGAGATGATTTTTAATTTTCAGAATTTTCCAATCCATGGAAATTTTATTATGAATTTTTGGTGAAAAATATGATGTAATTGAGTTTAAAATTTATTTTGAATATTTCAGGTAGAAATTGGGTCTAAATTTTTAATATGTTTGATTACGCGATGAGATCAAATTTCTGTAATTTTTAGGGATTTTTCCCAATTGATTTACTAAGGGAAATAAATTACTTTAAAAGAAGGACTTTTCTAAAATAATTAGTTTTGGTATATGGAAGGGCTTAAAGGTTACATTTTTATGGTTTAGATCTGATATAAATGGGGCAGTTTTAAATGTAAAGTATTTGAAAAATTTTATGGCAGCCAATCAATAGTTTACAAATAGGCAAGTTGTTATAAAGAAATTACTAAAAGAAGCAACATTTCAGCTTTATTTCAGAAAAAGGTGTTCCGCCTCAATTAGCAGCCCCTTTCAACTCCTTTGATTCCACTCCATCCTAGTCGAAACCTACTTAGTCGAAACCTACATGGTCGAAACCAATACACGAGGTATCACCTAGATGGTACGTAGTGGATTGGAAAGAAGGTGGAAGCCTTGGTGTCGAAAGGTTAGCTTCCGATGGGGTCAAACCTTGATTTGTTTTGAAATCTTAAAAACATCTCTTTCGAAACCTCTGGATAGCCTCCTTCGAAAGAAAAGACCTCTTTTCAAAACATAGTATACGTACCTTTCGAGCCCTTTGTAAATATTCTCTTTCAAAACCAATTATACTTTTCGATAGTATCAAATATTCTTTTAAAATATGGAGTTTCGAAACAAATGAAAGTACCCCTTTCGAAAGCATTGGGTTTACTCTTTAAAACAACATTTAGGTCAAAATGGTTATATATAAAAGTATCTCTTTCGAAACCAAATAAAAATTAATTTAGGGAAAAGTTAGTGGTGTTGGGACCATCTAGTCGAAAGCCAAAACCTTTAAAAATTAAAACTTCAAAGGATAGAGTCGAAACCCCCTTTCGACTACATTACCTTCGGAACCCTCAACCCTCTTTCGATAGAAATTAGGAAGTGGCTTAACTTAGGTAAAAGAAAAGGTAACCTTTTGAAGGCATTGATGACTTCAATATTTCAGAAGGAAAATAGTAGCTTGGTTTTGACTAGGTCGGAACCAACTCTTTCGAAAGCTCTTGTATAAGGGAAAAAACACCCCTTCAAAAGCTAATACTTTAACAAAATATGACATTCTTTTTCAAAAGCTATTTATAAAACCCTTTCTAAAGCATACGTTTCGACTATGTCGAAGGCTTTAAGTATTCACATTGTTATTAATCCATAACTGTATATTTGGAAAAGGGCAGAATAACCAGTTAGATTGCCCAGTAGTGAATATAACTTAACAGATATTAAAATCTTAATTAAATATATTGGCGGAGGCCAATAGGTTTACAGTAAGCCCATGAAAACCGTATGATATTAGTAGGGGCTAATAGGTTCATAGTCATCCCATGAAAACTATGATTTGATACTGGCAGAGGCCAGTAGGTTTGTAGTTAGCCCATGAAAACTATATCCTGATTATAATAATGACAGATAGTCAATAGTTTCCTAGTTAGCCCGTGAAAACTAGGATATGTAAACTGATATTGGAGTTACCAATGGGTTCTTAGTAATCCCATGAAAACTATGAAATCGGACAGATAGTCCATAAACATTTAAAAGGTTAATAGTAACCCTTAAAACTACAATTGAGACAGATAGTCAGAATAAATGAGGATGGGTAATCCAGATTTGATTTACTTATTCTGCATATCATCATAATATTTTGAAATACTATGTTTTTAAGCATTATGGATGCAGGAGCACAGTATATGGTTTTATAAATGTTTTATGATACTAGTGAGGGGAAAACCCGTTCCGCTAAGTGGTGTGGTCTCACTAGATATCCAAATGATTTGAGATGGAAGATTATTATTCATATCAGGCTTTATATCTGACTCGAAGTTTTTGTTTTCCCCTTAAACTGTCGGGTACTCAATTGATTTTGAGTAGGTTGAGAGTTAAGGTTTCCAGGTGTTCTTTTAGACGAATAAAGCTTCCGAAGACGTGTAGGAGGCAAGCTTATTATTATTAGATTTATTTTATTTCTGCCGCGTGTTTGGTTGTAAAGGCAAATGGTTTATTGCCATATTATTATATACTCTGATCAAGCAAGGGGGCATCTTCATACGTCGCTCTTGGCGTATTTTTTAATTATTACATGTTATCTGAACGTGGTCTACGATCTGGGACTATGTAAACAATTTGAATTATTTTGAAATGGAATGTGGAGTTTATTTGCTGTTTAATTTTTTTCTCCATATTTTTGTGTTTCTGTGTATCAATGTATCTAATATCGCCGTGTTTGATCGCCGAGGATTAATAACTATGGATGACCGCAGCATCCGTAGCCGTTAGTTTTTGGCCTCCAAGTAGGGGGATGTTACAAGGTGGTATCAGAACATAGGTTTATGAAACTTTAAAAGAAACTTAACCTAAAGATTTTTCAAACATAATTCAGTGAATCAGGTAATAAGATTGGGGTTTGGGTGAATGCTAAAATAACGTACTTGTATTTGATATATATAGTTATGTATATAAATACGTATTCCCCGCTCTCTTAGACCGTTCTTCCGTTCTTACTAAGGCTCGTATATAGATTTACGAGAAAGGAGATATGGAAGCAGGAAATGGAAGAGGAAATCTCGATGGAGGAAGCACCGCAACTAATAGAAATGCTCGACCCACTACCAGAAGAAAGCCAAGTCGACCGGCTACTGCTAGTAACCAAAATGCCGAAGCCAATGTGGGAGCTGGAAATCCACCAGTAGGTATGGAGGTAATTATCAGCTCTTTGTTGGGATGATGCAAGCTGGAGCTACGGCTGGTGGTGCTGGAAATGTAGGAGGAGCTAATCCTTTGGCTCCTGTTGGAAATATTGGTTTGCTGAGTAGTGATTACACCAGTTTGGGTGGGAAGCATTCTTATGAACGGAAAGTGCCATAGAGGTTTAGAATTGGTTATTGCATTGCGAGCGAATATTTACTAATTTGGGTCTGAATGATGGGCAAAGGAGAAGGTTGGCCTCTAGACAGTTACATAGGTCTGCACTGCATTGGTGGAATAGTGTTACTGCCGGAGTGCCGGAAGAGCAGATAACTTGGGATGATTTTAAAACAAGATTTCGGCAGAAGTTTGTATCTGAGTTTGTTAAGTATGAGCTGATGAGGAAGTTTATGGATTTAGTTCAGGGAGAGATGTTAGTAGTCGAGTATACTACTAAGTTCGAAGAACTGTATCGATATGGATATGTTGTTATAGACACTGACATCAGAAGGAATGAGAGGTTCATTCGGGGATTGGAGCCTGAGCTTGCTAGAATGACCATGACATATGTTCGTGATCCATGTAATGTGGTGGTGGAGATGGCCATTCGCCATAGGGAATTACTTGCTGATCAGGCTAAGGAGAAATCAGTGGAAGTTCAGGGTTTTCAAGGGAAGAAGAGAAAGTTCTTCAAGAAGAAGGAAGATACAGCTAAGAAGTCAAAGGCCGAGGTATTTTGTTATAAGTGTGACAAGAAGGGCCACTTTGCAAATGAGTGCCAGTTAGGAAATGGAAAGAAAGCTGCAAATAAGAAGAATGTGAAGTGCTTCAACTGCGATCAAGTTGGGCATTGCAAGAATCAATGTCTAGAGCCAGCCAGGACGGATAAAGGAAAGGTCTTTGCTATTAGACCAGCTAGGCCTACTGCAGCAGATAATGAAAAGACTGTGATGGAAGGTACGCTTTTGATTCAGAGTATTCGAGTTAGAGTACTTTTTGATACCGGTGCATCACATTCATTTATATCTCAGTGTTTGGTTGATATATTATGCTTAGAACCCACCTACCTTATTACTTCCTTAAGGGTTGTGAATCCTATAGGAGGGTATGCAACTCTAGGGTTAAGATGTGACCAGTTAGAACTTGATTTGTTAGGGCATAAATTTGCATGAAGTTTGTATGTTATTGATTTCGTAGATTTCGGGATCATTTTGGGAATGCATTGTTTAGGTAGGTATGAGGCTAGAATATTTTACCAGGACAGAGTGATATCACTGAGACACCCTGATAGTCATAATCGAGTGATATTCTCAGTAGAGAATACTGATCAGAGTGTTAGTGCTTTGCTTAGTGCTGTGGAGATAGGAGATGAGTTAATTTAGGTTCGGGTAGCAAGAGAGTTCGCAGATGTCTTTGAGCCAGTCACTGGACTACCCCCAAAAAGAGCTATTGAGTTTAGAATAGATCTTGTGCCCGGAGTCGAACCTGTGAGTAGACCACCTAGCAGGATGACACCAACTGAGATAAAGGAATTGAAGGTGCAACTAGTGGATCTAAAAGGAAGGAATTTTATTAGACCAAGCAGTTCACCTTGGGGAGCGGCAGCGATGTTCATGAAGAAACTGGATGGGTCGTTGAGGATGTGTATTGACTATCGTAAGTTAAACGAAAGGACGATTAAGAATAAGTATCCATTTCCCAGAATAGATGATCTGTTCGATCAGTTGAATGGAGCCAGAGTGTTTTCCCAGTTGGATTTAGCGACAGGTTTCCATCAGTTAAGAGTGGCGGAGGACAATATTCCTTTGACAGCATTTCAGACTAGGTAGGGTTCATATGAGTGGTTGGTGATGCCATTTGGATTGACGAATGCACCTGCTTTCTTCGTGGATTTGATGTACTGAGTTTTTCGAGAGTACTTGGATAAGTTTATTCTGGTGTTTGTAGATGACATTTTAGTATACTCTAAGGATGAGAGAGAGCTTGAAGTTCATCTTAGAGTTTTACTTGAGATGCTGACGCAGAATCAGCTAAAGGCAAAGTTTACCAAGTGTCATTTTTGGAAGAAAGAGGTTAAGTTTCTTGGTCACGTAGTTTCCAAGAAAGGATTGTCAGTAGATCCAGATAAGATCAAAGCTGTGAATAATTGGAAGAGACCACAGATGGTGACTAAGATCAGAAGTTTTCTTGAACTTGCTGGCTACTACCGGAGATTCATTAAGGGTTTATCGCGGATAGCAGTACCCTTAACTAAGCTAACCAGAAAGGAGGTGAAGTTTGTTTGGTCGGACAAATGTGAGGAAGAATTCCTTAAGTTAAAGCATTTGTTGACCAATGCACTCGTGTTAGTGGTTCCAGACGGAAACCAAGGGTTGGTGGTATATATTGATGCATGCAGAACTAGATTAGGAGCAGTATTGATGCATAATGGTAACGTTATTGCCTACGCATCCAAGCAGCTTAGACCGTAGGAAGTAAGGTATCCTACTCATGATTTGGAGTTGGTAGCAGTTATCTTTGCATTGAAGATTTGGAGACATTATCTCCTAGGGGAGAGGTTTGAGTTGTATACCGATCATAAGTCTTTAAGATATTTATTCTCTCAGAAGGAGTTGAATATGAGATAACAGAGATGGGTTGAGTTTTTGGTTGCTTATGATTTCGGTATAGAGTATACCCCAGAAAAAGGTAATAAGGTAGCAGATGCTCTTAGTAGAAAACATCAGAATGTGGTGTTAGCTATGTTAGCGGAGTGGAAAGATTTGGAAGTTTTAGCCAGTTGTGGTGTGAAGTTGAGATCGACCGCTGGTTCTAGTCAGAGTTCCGCCAAATTATCTTGTTTAGAAGTTCGATTAGTATTGATTAAGAGAATTGTTTCTAAGCAGAAGGAGGATCCAATATTAGCTAAAAGGATCGGAAGACTTGAGGTTGGAACAAAGATCGATGATTTAAAGGATTTTAGCCTTGACCAGAGAGGATGGTTAAGAAAGAAGGGACGGCTGTGTGTTTCAAATGTGGAGGACTTGAGGAAGGAAGTTCTTGGAGAATGTCATCGATCCAAGTTTACGATTCATCCTGGAGGAACTAAGATGTACTAGGATATGAAGAGGAGCTTCTATTGGGAAGGCATGAAGAGGGATGTTGGCTTGTGGGTCAGGCAGTGTGCAAACTTTCAAAAAGTGAAAGCTGAACATGAAAAGCCTAGTGGATTGCTTCAACCTTTAGATATTCCAGTTTGGAAATGAGATTCGATATCCATGGATTTCATAGACGGGTTGCCAAGGTTGAATAGGGGTAATGAAAGTGTACGGGTTATAGTGGAAAGATTAACCAAGAGTGCCCATTTCATTCCCGTTAAGTCAACCATGACTGCGTCTGTTTTAGCTAAATTGTTCCTGAAGAACATAGTTAGATTGCATGGAGTTCCTAGTCGTATAGTCAGTGACAGAGATGCTTTATTCACTAGTGAATTCTGGAAGAGTCTATAAGAAGTGATAGGAATCAAGCTTAATATGAGTACCGCATATCACCTTCAGACAGATGGGAAGACAAAGAGAGTCAATAAGGTACTTGAAGATTTATTGAGAGCGTGTGTATTGGACTTTGGCGGATCTTGGGAAGATCACCTACATTTGGTTGAGTTTTCCTATAATAATAGTTATAAAACTAGTATAGGCATGGTGCCGTTTGAAGCTTAGTATGGAAGACCAAGCAAATCACCAGTATGTTGGTTGGAGACTGGAGAAAGATTAGTCTTAGGTCCAAATTTGGTTAGAGAGGCGTCAGAGAAGATTGAGTTAATTCGAGGGAGGATGAAGGAAGCTCAGTCCAGACAGAAGAGTTACGCAGATAAGAGGTGTAAAGACTTAGAGTTCTCTGTTGGAGATAAGGTTTTCATTAAGGTATCACATATGAAGGGTGTGGTACGATTTGGGAAGTTAGGGAAGTTAGCCCCAAGATATGTTGGTCCATTCCAAATTATAGAGAGAATTGGAAAGCTCGCATATAGAGTAGAGTTGTCGAGCAGTATGGCAGGCGTCCATAATGTATATTATGTATCTCATCTCCGTAAGTATGTGCATGATTTAGAGGCTACTATTCCTCCGACAGGGTTGGATGACTTAGTGGTAGAGCCTAATTTGACTATTGTTAGACAATCAGTTCGGGTTGTAGCTAGAGATGAGAAAAGATTAAGAAACAAGACAGTCAGGTTGGTAAAAGTTCAATGGAGCGACAACGAGAAGGACAATACTTGGGAGACAAAGGACAGGATTAGAGATACTTATCCTGATCTGCTTTGAGGGTATGTCTATATTAGATTTATATAAATAGTTGATAGTCATATAGGCTAGTATGATTGTTAGGAGTTGTTACAAATGATTGCTATGTTTAGTATTTAGTTCTTACTGAATTTCAAGGACAAAATTCTTTAAGGGGGAGCCTATAACATCCCTAATTTTTGATAACATTATTCATAAGATTTAATTAGGTAAATTAAATAGAATAATGATGATAAGAGGATTGAGATTTGAATAAATTAATTATAAGGCTGTGCTTAATAATAAAAAAACGGGCTTTAAATTGGTTTATATGTTAATTAACTTACACATGGGCATATTAGTAAAATAGCAATTTTATTTTACACGGCTATATCCTTTTGTAATTTCCCATTCACGTTTCATTTCCCACTTTCACAAACAAAAATCATAAACCCAAACCAGAGTCAGCCATTACCAAGGAAGAAAAGAAGAAATTCTAATCTAAAGCCAAGGATCAAAGCTAGGAAGGATTAATCAACAACAAATCTCAAATTCCTTATCAAGTTTAAGGTGAATAATAATTCTCCATATCCTTTTGGTTTCTATAATCCTACGATTTCAGATTTAGGTATTTATTTCATTTCTATGATACTTTGGATGATGATATGCTAAAGTTATATATTGTTTGATTTAAACAATTTATTTATATGCAAAATTCGTACGGTTTTAGTGTCAAAACCATGGATTATTGATTTTAAAATGCTATGGAAAATTTTTATGCTAAGGAAAACATGATTTTGGAGATGGTTTTTAATTTTCAGAATTTTCCAAGCTATGGAAATGTTAAAATGAATTTTTGATAAAAAATATGATGTAATTGGGTTTAAAATTTATTTTGAATATTTTAGGAAGAAATTGGGTCTAAATTTTTAATATGTTTGATTACATGATGAAATTGAATTTCTGTGATTTTTGAGGATTTTTCTAGTTGATTTACTAAGGGAAATAAATTACTTTAAAAGAAGGACTTTTCTGAAATGATTGGTTTTGGTATATGGAAGGGCTTAAAAGTTACATTTTTATGGTTTAGATCTGATATAAATATGGCAGTTTTAAATGTAAAGTATTTGAAAAGTTTTATGGCAGCCAATCAATAGTTTACAAATAGGCAAGTTGTTATAAAGCAATTACTAAAAGAAGCAACATTTCAGCCTTTAATTTAGAAAAAGGTGTTTCGCCTTAATTAGTAGCCCCTTTCGACTCCATTGATTCCGCTCCATCCCAGTCGAAACCTACTTAGTCGAAACCCACATGGTCGAAACCAATACACAAGGTATCACCTAGATGGTATGTAGTGGATTGGAAGGAAGGCGGTAGCCTTGATGCCGAAAGGTAAGCTTCCGATGGGGTGAAACATTACTTTGTTTTCAAAAGTTAAAGTTTTGCCTTGTTTTACATAAAGCCTTCGGCATAGTCGAAACGTATGATTTCGAAAGGGTTTTATAAATAGCTTTCGAAAAAGGAAGTCATATTACGTTAAAGTATTAGCTTTCGAAAAAGGAATTCTTGATGTATTATGAAATTGATATAACTATGAAACAAAATCCGTTTACTATTGTTTGCATGTTTTATGTTATTTCCATTTGTCATTTATTTAGCAATTTTTATTGAAAATGCAATGAACTCTGCTTATCGTTGGAAGAGTACACTCATTATGAATCAGGTATAACACACTTCCATTTCTATTTCCATTTCAGTCATTAATTAAGCAATTTATACCATTGATGTCATTTTCATATGAAATATATTAATTATCATGTTTTTATTCTCTTATATAATGATGTGTATATGTCACAGGTTTATCAATATGTCATGTAGAGGTAGGAGCACTTCTCGATCGTCAGAAGGTGATGGCAGTGGCCCATCGCAAGAGCCACAACGTGTAGTTGTATCGTTAGTCCCTAGAGCAGATGGGTAAGAATTAAATTTTATTCAACATCTTATTTTTTCTATGATATACGTACGTACTTATCTATATCGTACTTAAAAATAGGGGGTTCGATCTACTTCCCTTTAAGGTTGTGCTAGACGTCTCTAGAGCTTCTTATCGCAGTAGGATGAGTGCCTACTGGCCGAAGTGGGATAACATCCCTCCTCACATCATAGAGTGCATATGGCAGGATTTCCTAGTATGCATATTTTTCTGTTTTCCATTTTTAATTCGTTTTTGTCGTTTTTTTACTGTTTATATCGTTTAAAGTGTAATCTTTTTTTTAACACAGGCTGAGATAGACATCCAGACAGATGATATGATGCTGGCACGAGCATACTGGATGAAGAAGATGCGCAAGAACTACAGGGATACGATATCTGAGATTAAGAAATCTGGTAAGAAACTATGTCGAGCATGTTAATCCAGACGGGACTGTTTCGTACACATGGCAGGACGATAAATCCAGCAAAAGCCATGTAAGCATATTTCATTTTATTCAGTATTAGTAATTGTTAAACTATGATGACATAAGTTATGATATTATTAATTTGTTAATACATGAGAAGTTTATGGAGCAGCGGCAGAAACTCCTTGCTGACACGGGTCGAGATCAGCTGACGACCAATGAGGAGGACATTATTTTTGAGTCCGTTATGGATCCAACAGAGCATGGTCGACGATACAGATTTGGCAATTTAGCGGTAAATAATTTACTTTTTCTTAAAATACTTAAAATATGATATTTTGACCTTTTCAAAACAATAAACTTGGATTTTATTTATTTTTAATTATTGCAGTCCAGTAGTCAGAGTAGGGGACGGCGGAGTAGACCTCAGAGCGATCTAGCAGATATAGAAGAATTACGGACTAGAGTTTCCCAGTTGGAGGAGCAGAACCGCCAACAGGCCATGCAGACCGCACAGTTGTTAGAGTACATGCAGCAGTTTGGTGGTCGCTTTCCTTCCTCGGCTGGCTCTGGATCTGGAGGAGATTGATTCATTGCTTGCTTGCTTGTTCGTTCAGGTATGTTTTGTTTTACTTTAGAATGATTTGGTAGACGGCGTAGGCAATTGTTGATTTATGTATAATTATGTTTGATACACTTGATTCTATTGTTGTATGAGGACGTGTATGAGAATATCGATGAATTTGTGTATTAACAACATGGTAGAACAATTATTGTTAGGATTATTGTTAATGTTGGAATGGTTATGTATATTTTGATGTAATTTTATTTATTTGTGTGTTTATTGAATATTTTGTAGTTTGTGTTTGGATATTTGGTTGGATTATAGTATATTGAATTGTACAGTATTGATATTATAGTGTTTGGAAGAGAAATGTGTTTGGAAGGCTCTATTTGCAGCAAATTAAAAAAAACAGTAGATTTCCGAAGGCTTCCGACGACTTATAGGTCAAAATTTCCGACGGCTTACGATGAATACCGGCCGCCTGTAACTTAACATTTCCGACGGCTTCCGACGGCCGTCGGAAGCCGTCTGAAAACATCGGAAGTCGTCGGGTTCCGTCGGAATGATTTACGACAGCTTCCGTCGGAAGCCGTCGGAATTACTGCTTCCTGACATAGACATTTCCGACGGTTTTTTCCGACGGCGGCCGACGGCTTCCGACGGTTTTTGGCCGTCGGAAAACGTGCTTCCCCTTGTAGTAATTAATTTTTATAAAACTTAGTTAATTTTTATAAAAATTAGATAATTTTATAAAACTTAAGTCAATTTTTATAACAATTTAACAAAGATTTCAAAATAGAGAACATAATTTTTATAAAACTAATTTTTATAAAAATTAATTAAATTTTATAAACTTATTTAATTTGAAAAAACAGTTAGCTTATTTAATTGTTATAAAACTTAATTAACTTAGTTACTTATTTTAAACTTAGTTAATTTTATTATTATTATTATTATTATTTTATTACTACCATTATTATTATATCATATTATTATTCTTCTTCTTTTAAATATAGTTAATTTTTATAAACTTAATTAATTTTGATAAAACTTAGTTAATTTTGATAAAACTTAGTTAATTTTTATAAAAATTAGTTAATTTTTATAAAACTTAGTCAATTTTCATAACAATTTAACAAAGATTTCAAAATAGAGAACATGATTTTTATAAACTAAATTAATTTTCATAAACTTTAGTTAATTTAATTAAAAAAAATTAAATTTTGTTTATTTTTATAAAATTCGATTAACTTAGTTAATTTTTATATATCTTAGTTAATTTTTATATCCTTAATTTAATTTTTATAAAACTCACTTAATTAACTTAGTTGAATATTTATAAGACTTGGTTTATAAATTAGTTAAATAACTTTAGTTAATTTTTATATAACTTAGTTAAATTTTATAAGAATTAGTTAATTTTTATAAACTTTTAGTTAATGTAGTTAAATTTGTATAAAACTTGATAACGTAGTTAACTTTTGTAAAAATTAGTTAATTTTTATAAATTAAGTAAATTTTTTTATTTTTAATTATTTTTTATAGAACTTAGTTATCTTAGTTAAATTTTTATACTTAGTTAATTTTCATAAATTTATTTAAATTTTATTAATATTTAGATATTAGTTTAATTTTATAAAACTTAATTAATTTTTATAATATTATTTTTAATTATTTTTTATAGAACTTAGTTATCTTAGTTAAATTTTTGTACTTAGTTAATTTTCATAAATTTATTTAAATTTTATAAATTTTTATTAATATTTAGATATTAGTTTAATTTTATAAAACTTAATTAATTTTTATAAAACTTGGTTAACTTAGTTAATTCTTCTAAACTTTGTTGATTTTTATAAACTTATCGGATTTCATGAATTTTCGACAGCACCTTCTTTGCGCGTTAGTGCTTTCCCGCACACCCCAATCCAATATACATTTACACGATCAAAACAAGATCGGATTTATATCATATATAGCAAAATATACTTCATAATAGCGTATACATTCAAATGCATAAAAAGATACATTTTATTAGCAATTTTAGCTAGCAATCTTCCATATAACAAAGGAATGTTTTGTGGACCTATATAGCAAAGTAAAGGGAATAATTAGGGTGCAAATCTACAAAAGAAAAAAAGATCATCACCAATACATTTCAACACACATGCATCCACAGGCACACATACAGATATAGATACGTACATACATACATATAGATTATATATATGTGTACATGTTCACACACATATACATACATATATACTTGTGAGTAGTTTTTAGTATAAACAAAACTGCAAGAGATTAAATTTCAATGAAACCATTGACTAATAATATTTAAGTAATTATAAAGCCTTACCAACATCAAACTGCAACAAACATCATATTACCAGGTATCATTTCTAGTTTGATACTTTGAAGATGTAAGCTAAAATACCGATAAGAGTGAATAAAAACTTTAGTGTAACTGATTTAATGTTCATGGTATGTTTAAATTATTATTATGTGACTTATACTATCTAATCTGAAACAAAAACATTTATACTTCACTTAGCATGAAAATATTACTGCCTATGATTATGAACTCTCTTTCATAAAGAATAATACATACCACTGATGATTCTGGAATCGAATATGTCAACAGCGAAGGTTGATTCTGGAAAGGATAGCATTTTACTTTAACGCTTATGTTGGTCATGCGGAAGTAGTAGAAGGTGTAGATAATTTTGTTTCTGAGAAGCTAAGGGCCCGTTTGGTTACCCATTTTCAGATAATTTTTAGTTTTCAATTTTACAAAAGGATGAAAACTTGTTTGCTTTCTCATTTTGTAAATTTCATTTTTGAAAATAAGCATTTTCCAAAATGGGCTTAACATATAAAAATGAAAACTATTTTTTTTTGTTTTCTCATTTTCGGCCCAAAATCAAAACGCAGAAAAATGAAAACCCAAACGCAAACCAAATGCACCAAAAACCCTATTATTTTCTCCGGCCGCGGTCTCCAGAAATAACCTCGTGAGCGAATTTTCCATCATCGTCAAATTTTATCACGAAATCATCAAAAATCAGGTAATTCCAGTTTTCTTTCTTGGTTATCTTGTTCTTCAAACTAATAAGTTAAACGTGAATGCTTTCATGATTCGTTTGATTTATTTTTGTCAATTAGGGTTTTGCTTGTAATCGCATATTGATTTTAATTGGGTTAAACGCTAATTAGGCTTTATTATTCTCTATTTGTACAACCGTCTACACAAGTATCAAACATTTTCAGCAAAAAAATTTAAACTCCTGCATGCGTGATTTATTACTTTCGCAGCCTGTTGCTGCCTTTCAGGCAGATTTTATATTTATTTTTCCCCGATGCTCTGATTGTATATGTCAATAAGATTCATTTATTAGTAGCATAGACAGATTATTATTTTACAGTTATTTTGCTTGGTTGTTCTGTGCTAAATTGTTCCATTATTGAATATAAAAACACTTATATTTAACCGTGCGACTATTTCATAGTATATTTTGAAACTTAATAGGTGGATACATTTTATGGAACAGCTGATTAACTATAGAATAAACAGATAAAAGTATAGACACTGAATGAATTGTTTATCCTATGTACATTGTAGAATTATTAAAGTCGTAGTACAAAAGAAATAAAGGAGCATGTGGTACCTGCATGAATCTATTTTGTTTATGTTCATTTATTTTTTTCATGAACCTTGGTTTCTTTTACATTATGTGTCTCACAAAGTACATGACTTCATTAGCCGTTTATGTTTAAGAAACATGGCTTATATGTTTAAGAAAAGAAATGATCAAGGGAATGTTTGCTAATAATAATAATAAAAGCATTTTAAAAAAAGCTTTTCTGCTAGAGTAGGAGAGAGGCCATATTTGATGATACAATGTCAATTGCATAGGAAGTTCACCTAGCAAAAGTGGTAACAAGAGTTACATTACACTGGCAGGGTGCAACTTGTGCATAAGAGAAGAATAAGCAAATGGGATATAAATCTTATTTATAGAAAAATAGATGTTGCTCATGAGAGCCAAACTAAAGTAACAGTTACATCACTAAGCAAAGGAAAAGAGGTGAAAATGAGACTCTTATAAATATTAAAGATATCGTATTAAATAACAACATAAATAACTTCATTTATGGATGCTCGAATTAACAAAATATGTGTGCACATAAACATCCGATGAATTTTGTAATGGCGATGAAATGCCTGGTATGTCAATCCTACAAGAATAAATATGGCAAATTATTTAGGTAATTTATGATTGCCTGATATTATGAAATCAACTATAAATTTAAGTAATTTTTATTTTCAATTTATAACAACTTAAAGCATACTCGTAAGAGGCAAGTTTAAGTTCAATATGCAGCTTGTTTGCTCTTTCTCTTCATTTTTAGTCTAGAGTTCTTCATAATTTACCTTTTTTTTCTTTCATGCATATTCCATGCTCTAGCAACTAGAATATAAGGGAGCTTTGGTTCAGAATCCAATGTTCTAAGTATTTGTGAACTTATAATGAAAGAGTTGTATGGACCACTCAAAATAAAAATCATAGTATTGTCGTAGTATATAAATACATTTTACTATAGAAGATTATGAAGAAAGTGAACTCTTCGCTATAATTAATTCTAACTTGACTATGGCTGCTCAGAAAATTTATCTTTATTTAGTTATTTACATAGAATATGGGAGGTCATAGTAAGGCAAAGGAACCAATGTCATGGTCATACGAGAACGAACGCGCTTTCATTGGAATACTCTATGAATATGTAAAAGCGGGAAAACTGCAATGCTCTACTTTCACTAAAGACCAATGGGGAAAAATTAATCAAGAGATGATTGAAGCAACAAAATCTGATTATGGGGTGGAGAGATTGAAGGGAAAGTGGAACCGTTTGCGCATTGTACATCGTTTGTTTTCACAACTATTAGGACATACAGGCGTTACATGGGATCCAAATACCAACAAGGTTAATGCTGCAGAAGAAGTTTGGCAACATTTCTATACGGTATGTGTTTAAAAATATAATTCATGAATATAAGTGAATGTCGAACTAATAATTGTTAAATTATTATAGATCAACAAGACCGAGTTTAAAATATTTAGGAAAGATGGTTGCAAGAATTATGAACTTTTGGGAGAGATTTTCGGTGGAACTACGGCTACTGGAGGTTTAAGTAATGCTTCAACTAAACTTCCTCTCAATTTAGACGATGAAAGACAATTAGAAGAGAATTTTTTAAGCAAGGGTGTGCATGTTCATGTGGTAAATGATGATGAGCAAATGAGTACTCGTCCAAGTGATGACACGTCAACAAATGAACGACGGCGGAAAAAACATAAAGCCAATAATGTTGAAAAGCTTGAGTCATGTATGGAAAAGTGGTCTTCTTCAATGGAAATGCGCAATGAAGAAGCTGAACTTAGAGTACGTTACTTAAAAGGAAAAATTGCAAAAGTTGAAGGAAAGTCACCTAACCCAAATGATAATCAAAGTGATGTGTCGGATCCATATTCCAACATAGTTTGTATGAATATATTAAATGGTATTGACGGTGTTCCTAACGAGGTCTACATGAAGGCAATGAAGGCTTTTAAAGATCCCGATTTTAGGATGCAATTTGTGATGATGCCGGAACGTAGAAGACTACCGATTTTAGAACTTCTTGAATAAATTTATTAGCTTATAGGTTATGTTTTGTTAAACTTTGTGTTCACCGAACTATGTAGTTCTTATTCTAAGTACTTTTTTGTTCTTGATGCTTGAAATGTGATGTTTTTTTATGTCTACAACTTCAATACTCTTTTAGCTATTTGGGTATAAATCAAAAGCGGATGTTTGAAATGTGATGGTTTTTTTTGTCTATCCCTGTTGCTTGCGTGTATTACCATGAAACATGTATAAGTTTTCTTTATAAGTGTGCTCTGTGATCTTGCCCTACATATATAATTGCATAAACTTTTTAATGGTTAAAAATTTCTCTAGGCATAAACTGGTTCTCTTTTTTTCTCCTCAATTGAACTTGAGGTGTTAGGCATAAACTGGTTCTCTTTCTGAATGTGGCTTTTAGTTTTCATGTGGTTTGGTAGTGTATCTATTTTCCTGTATTGGGAACTGTGGTTATAGTTTTCTTCAGAAAGTACTTCCAGCTTTGCAGACTTGTTATGTTTTTAGTTGGAGCTTGCTGTATTGATGGAATTTTAATTATAGATCAACTATTGTGGTTTTAGACTGTTATTATTGTTGCATTTGCACTTTGTTCATGTAGAGAAATTTCTGGATTGATTTCTTTACTTTCCCACTGACATTGTTCTTTGTAGTTTTACTGAATTTGCTGCTTCATGTTTCCTGTGTTTGCAGTTTTGTTCTTTGAAATGTATTGTTGATTCTGAAAGGCACCCTTTGGTTCATATAGAAAAACTGTCTCTGTTTTTGGAAAATCAAATTTAAACTGAAATGGAAATCAGAAGCAAAGCAAACAAATCAAAGTAAACTTCAGTCTGGAAGCAACTCAACGAGTCAGAGCATCTCAAACTTAATCAAGCAATTCCAGTTTCAGATCAATTAATAAGCAAGCTAATTTAACAATGAGAAGCAGATCAAAATCAAACCTGGGAATAAGTTGCAAAACTGGAATCAATTCAACATCAAGCTATAGGTTACTCTCAGGTAAATTTTATACCTTATAGTTTAATAAATTTATGATTTCAAGATCAAGTTTTAACATAAAACAGATTCAGAAAAAATTTGCAGATTTGTTTTATAAAAAAAAAAAAAGTGGAGCTTTAGATTCTCTGGAATAAAATTAAGGCAAGTACATTTCTTTTTGGAAAAAAAAAATTGAATCTGAAATTATTAATCAGTAATAAAGCAAAGATTTAAACAATGATATTAATTAGTTGCAGGAATCAAACCAAGATCAAAGACTTAAACCATCTCTGGATTTCAACTGCAGAGAAAAAAACTTCTCTGTGTATAAAAGAAAAAAAAATCAGACAGTAAGTAGAATTAAAATTGTTGTGTTTGATGAATTAATGAGCAAATACAACAATGATTAAGCAAAGGTTTTTATTCACGAATTCCAGATCATTTCAAATTCCAGGCTCAAAATCTTTCCTCCCAGGATAAAAACACTTCTCTGTTCTTTTCAAACATCCAGGGTCAAGTTTGCTTCTCTGTTTTCAAAAGCTACAGGTGAGCAAACCACATTTTAGCCGAGGATTTAAGAAAATCTTTATCTTAGAATCTAAAAAGTTTTAGCCGGGGATTTTTGAACCAAATGTGATTCATATAGAACCAAAAAAATGCATCCATGCAATAGTTAATATAAATTTTATGCAGGGTAATGTCTATTGGATCTAGTATTATTTCTTATGAATCCGATGATGACTCTAGTTCTGATGATGATTTTATATTTATGGAGTACTATGATGAAGAGTTTGGTGATATGTTAATGATTAATTGCTTTGTTTCTAACCAAAGGAGTATCATGAATAGAGTACCTTGTAGAACATCATCGCTTACGGGAAGGATGTTCTTACTTGATGTACTGAATGGAAATCCTTCTATATGTCATCAAATTTTTCGAATGCAGAAGCATGTATTCTTGAATTTTTGCGATGTTCTAAAAGAGAGAGGACTTTTGAATGATGGAAGAAAAGTAAGCGTGGAGGAGGGTGTGGCAATGTTTCTAATGATAATAGGACACACAACAAGATATAGTATTATTGCCGATCGTTTTCAGCATTCACACCATACTATTTCAAAATGGTTCAGAAGAGTTTTACGAGCTGTTTGTTCTTTGGGCACGGAGATAATACGTCCATCGGATCGAGATGTTATACATGAACGTCTTGTAAACAAGTATCCCTACTTTAAGGTCATTTTTTTAGCACAACTTTTATATTTATCAAATAATAAACACAAATAATATTGTAGTATTATTTATTATAGGATTGTATTGGCGCAATAGATGGAACACATGTTGCTGCATGGGTGCCCGCATCGAGGCAAACATCTTTTCGTGGAAGGAAAACCAATATAACACAAAATGTCATGGTGGCATGTGATTTTGATATGAAATTCGTATTTGTATACGCTGGATGGGAAGGCGCCGCTAACGATTCTCGAGTATTCATCGATGCAGTTACAAGAATTGGAAATAATTTCCCAATGCCAAGAGGAGGTATATTTTATTGTATAAAATGTCACCATCAAATATTATTTTATAAATAGTTACATAATACTTATCTTTATAATATTTATATAATACATGACCACTGTTTTATAGATCAATATTACCTTGTTGATGCTGGATACCCAAACATGCCTGGATTTCTAGCTCCTTATCGAGGACGTAGATATCATTTACGTGATTATAACGGACGAGGAAGACTACGCGGAAAGGAAGATTTGTTTAATTATAAGCATTCGTCATGTCAAAATATAATCGAGCGTTGTATTGGTGTTTTAAAAGCAAGATTTCCAATTCTAAAACTCATGACCAATTATCCACTTCGTAGGCAAAGAAAAATTCCTATTGCCTGTTGCACATTACATAACTTTATTCTACAAGAACATGCTTTGGATGCTCTTTTCACACAGTACTCATCCGAGAATATGGTATTTGAACATGCATTAGAGGCAAATCAAAATCAAGAAGTCATACAATTTGATGTTAGTCAAACAACTCAAATGGGACATATCAGGGATCAAATTGCTATGCAAATGTGGAATGATTACATAACAATTCATCCATAAACCTAGATAGTTAAGTATGAAATTTGTCTTTTTTATCATTTCTTAATAGGAACTTGCTTTGCTAATGATAATAAATTTAACGATGCAGGTTATGAGTGGCTATACAACTACTTACTCTTTCTTAATTGGTCAAGTTTCTCTTCTTGCTTCTATGTGCGCTTAGGTAATTCTTGATTTCAATAATGATTTTGATTAGATTTTTGTAATGTTTGTATAATTTATTACTAACCTGTGGGTCAATATTGGAAACTTTATCATGCTTGCATGTTTATCACTTCCCAAGTAAACGATTTATCTCAATATTTGCTTTGATAACACTATTTTCATCGATCTATTACCCTTCATACTGAAATGATAGATGTAATCGAGTATTGGTGCTGATATATATATTAATATACTTGTATATTTGTATTTTCCAGAAAAGAGAAGGCTTAGCATGAGGAAGAAGAGTCACTTAAACAAAGCAAACACTACTTGCCTACAAGATACATCAAAACTTTTTTTCCTTTTTCTGTAGTGATACAATTGATATGTTTTATCTACCTTGTAATGATTTTGAGTTGAGATATGTTTAATTTGTAGCACTATATGAGCTAGTCTCATTTTAATATAGTTTAAATATCAGTAGTCATTATCATTTTGTGATCTTTGTCAATTTATGATTTTCTCAGTTTCATGACATTTTTTGTTAGTCTCATTCATTATCTCCTTTTACCTCTATATTTAATGGCAAATTCCAACCAAATTTGAAATTGTCATTTTTGTTTTGGAATAACATTTTTGATTTTTAATTTAAAAACAATTTTTCAAAACTGTAGAACCAAATACATTTTTCAAAATATTAAAAACACTGAAAATGAAAAACCGAAAATGGGCTTTGAAAACTAAAAACCAAAAACTAAAAATGAAAACAAATAGGGCCTAAATTTCCTGCTGTTTTGAATTTATTTTAGAAACTAAATTGTGAGTTCTCTCTTTATCAATTCACCCTATCTCTATTCATTCAATCACTCACTTTATTTCAAAATTCAAAACACCTCTTCATTATCTTATCTCCTCAAAAAAATCAAAATGGCCTCCTCTAACCAAACTCCAAAACCTATAAGGCTATCAAAGAGAATCAAATGCTTTCTCTTCAATGATAGAGAAACCATTAATACCTATATGGAGTACGCTACTTCCGAAAAAAAATTCCCGGAAGATTTGTTATGTTTGATGATTTTTCCTCTTGTGGTTAACAAAATCTTTGTTTTCAAAATGAAATTCTCAGTTTGGTTGACTCTTCTCGAAATGATCTTATATGTCATCTGAATTTGGTTAAAATGTTTTACGCAAATTTAAATGGAAAGTTTTTTCAACGAGAAGAGGGACAAATTTGGAGTAGTGTTAATGACACTTGAATTGTCTTAAATTGTGAAATTTTGGATCACATACTTGGTTGTAAATCTAGTGGAATTGACCTCTTCACTTTTCAAATTATTGAAAAACACTGGCCGATATTACTAGAAGGATTCCTCTTTGGCTAATAGGTACTGTAGCTGGTATTCTTGTGATCGGTTTAGTAGGTGACTTACTGAGCTGCTCCGACTTACCGATAGAAAAGCAGTCAACCAGACCCCCAATTAATAGGCTCCCATTGTTTGTTCTTACCTCGGCTGCGCTACTAAGATTACGTTTTGCACCAGGTCGCAAAGCCGATTAACCTCCCGCCCCCGACCACCACCCCTCGGGCTCAAAAATGAAGCGAAGTTTTTCATGATATTTTCGAAAGTGATGAAGAATTTGATTTTAAACATAAGAATCTTTGACCAAAATCGAGATTTATGAGTCTTTTTTTACGACAAAGTATCACTTCAATGACGAGTATTTACAATAACCCTACTCAAAAAGTTTTTAAAGCTCCTTTTGCTATATATTAAACTACAACATCAATTGGGCATAGGTCTTTTTATATGCATTTGTTCAAAATAAAAATTTTACGCACAAGAACACACTCTACCATGGTGTCCATCTTACTAGAGTTTTCATATATTTTGGTGTTGATTTAAGTGGAGAACAAACTATTCATTGAAACTTTTTGACAAGGCCAACATCTCTTTCATGCACATTCCACCATTTTTGAACCATATGAGACACTTCGCGAAAAGGAACAAAGATTAGCATAGGAAGAAGAACAAGAAATTCAACAAGGAGAAGAGGAAGAATGCGATGAAATGGAAGTAGAAGAAGAAGTGGAGGAAAAAAAGTGGATACTTCTTTGGAAAGTTTTGAAAAACCATCCCATCCCTCCAACAAAGAAATCCTAAGGAACTAAGCGAAGCTTCTTAAAAATCAAAAGAAGCTTAAGCATTCATTTAGTAAAAAATCCACCTCTAGATTCCAATGAAGTGGATAAATACTTTGGGAAAATCATTCGCAAGCTTGGTGGGAATTCATCATCATCATCTACATCTTTCTAAGCATATCTAGTTATTTCCTTATGATTTCTAGCTTTGTATTTCTTAGCATTGTGTGTTTTTAGTTTAAGTTAATGTCATTTTCATATTTTTTTTCTTTGAAATCCATGTACCTTTCAATTCGAAGTAATGAAATATATTTATTATTGTCATATATTGTTACTAGTCTATGGAAGTTATATATATATGATGGTAGAAGATAAAAACAAAAACTATAACAAATACACTAGTTTTGAAATTTCAGGTACGTATGTCGACATAAAACGGGTAGTTAGAAAAAAATTAAAAATTAAAATAACTACCACCTAGTCAATCATTCCAAATGATGTTTTACTCCTATATAAGCCTATTTCTTCCAGAAAACTCAGTTATCATTTTATTATATACTCTCTTTTCATTCTCAAACATCTTTTTACAAAAATGCCTTCTCTATATCAGACATTATGTGAAAACCTTGAACAAACTCTTCAATCTTTTAACGATATTCTCTCTTTTATCTTAAGAAATCAAAGATATTTAGAGCTAAGTCAAATACAGATGATCAAGGAACAAGAAAAGCATTTTGATACCCTTCGATGGATGATTTGTTCCTTAATCAACGATGAACCATCCAACAACCCAGAATGCACTATTAATAAGGATAATGAAGATTGGGATGCCATCAAAGTAGGTCCAATCTTTGGTTCCGACGGTTGGGTTGAAGTTCCAAGAAACGCTAGTTATTAGGTTTGGATTTTATATGTAAACACACACACACTCTCTCTCTCTCTTAGGATTTGACTTTGGCTTGGTTTGGCACGTAAAATTGAGTTGGATGTCTTGGTTTGGATTGTTTATTAGAATTGACATTTGGATTTGTGTGTTTTTATGATTGAATAATATGTATAAGATTGAATTTAAATTAAATTAATTGGTTGTGTTATCTTATTTATTACATATCAATATATATATATATCGTGTTTCCTATAAATTTGTGTATAGTTTATAAGCATTTCATATAGTCATCTTAAAAACATCATATATCATAATCTTATTCTATGTAACGGTCCGCCTTTCTTACACCAAAAGACGACACTTAATACATTCTCGACATTCGTGTGCCGATCATTTAAGTCCAAAAGACAGGTCGTTTGGGGTGAAGAAAGAAAAGGATGGAACAAAATCTCACAAAACGTGACGAGCAATATATAATATACACAAGATCATTACAAAAGGAATAATCTTTATTATATAAACAACATCAAAGTACACTATCCTATTATTAGCCTGAACAGTTATAACAACCTGTCTTATTGATAAATACAGACAAGAACAAAAAAAGACAGAACAGTGGTAGAATATAAGGTACGTGAATATGCCTTGGAGAATCCAGCTCATATCCTGAACGCCCCGAAGAATCCGGCTAAATTTGGAAAGTATGCTCGGGCTGACCCGAGCATTATAGAAAAACAACTTCCGGGTCAGTCTGGTAAAACCAGCGTGAGAAACTCAAATCACTAGGAACGTTATTATAACTTATAAAACCCTTTAAAATCAAAGGTATCTCATAAGACCATGTTGCATATAAACTCGGACGGGTTTTTACCTTACGATAACCAAAACATTTTTACATAAAATCTTCTGATATTATAATAATGTCTAGGATACAAATACATAATAATCATAGTCGAAATTGTGACATTATTAAATTCCAGCATGTTAGGCTCTACAATCAAAACCGAAAAGGCACGTGTTGGAGAATTTGTTCCAACAAATGGCAAGGTAAGGAACTAGCTTCCGAAAATGGAATACCTCTAGATAAAATGTACTAGAGTCAGACCCCTGAACTTGGTCTACCCTTGTCAACGTAGAACCGACCTACCCCTGAACTTGGATAGTATCGAATATCTCATCGCCGCGGTTGTTTCCAATCTTTATTGAGATATCTCATGCACAATCAAATCCATAACAGGGTAACCTAGAAAGGTGATGACACACCCTATTGGCAGCGACCCACAAAGCCCTGCTGCATCTACACTGTTTTAGCTATTACGGGGTATAAGGCTTGAGGTGACAATTCACCTTTTTCTTAGCAGACCATCTTGGAATGCTAACACCACCCTCCAGGCAGAAATGCAATGCCAGTATTCATCTATACAAGTTGTTCTAGGACATAACGAAACCGAAGGCACTACTTCTACTACATCCATTTTGGAATCACCCTCAGGATTAGTAGTAAGTAGCCTATGCATTTCAAAAGCTCAGTCTTCAATCATCTTCAAGGTATCTTCAGTTCGAAACGCTTGAGTTGGATCGAAGTGGTTTTCAAATAATTTATACTTATCTGATCCCGGTCTCTTCGAAACAACATTCGATAGTTCTGGTAAACTCAACCCCGGTTCTTTTGGAAATATTCAAACAATACATGGGAGCAAGGACCACCCCCTAATTGTTTAAGTGGACGGATCTCCCTATCATTTGTCCTAGAAGAACAAAACGAGATTTATATGCAAAGTACAACATCATCGAAGATGACTATGCCATATAACTCACGTGTTTCTCCTACATATTTTCGGAGTTGTATTTTGGTCCAGATTTGATACTCAGTTATTTGACTATCAAATGAACAACACAAAACAAATTTAAAAATTGAATTACCCATAGCAACCACTAAGTCTCCAACCAAATCTTTAATCTATTAAAACTCTTTTCAAAAGTGTTTATCAAAATCATTCATATACTTATCTCACTGACATAAGTATATTCATAAAACATTTGTGAAAGATTTATCATTTCCAAATCATATCAAAGGATCAAAACAAAATTTTATTTAAATTATAGATAAAGATAACCTCAAACAATATTCGTTTGGTATTAAGTGTGGAACGAATGTCCATTCCTCCAGAATTAAAAGTTCAGTTAAAGGAAATACAATCTCAAATTCTTTTATAAATTTCCTTTTATAATCCTCTTAATAAATCTCTTTTATTTATAAATCTCCTTTACTTAAATTCCAAACCCATTTACAAAACTCTTTATAAATCACCAAGTTAAATTTACAAAACTCTTTTATAAATATCAAAACCATTTATATATCGATATATAAATCTCCAAAATTATTCATAAAACTTCCTTTAAAATTCCAAAATCATTTATAAAACTTTCCTATCAATATTCCTTATTTAAAACAAAAATCCTTTAATAAACTCCTTTTTGATAAACAAAATGATTATTTAAAACACCTTTACTAAAATTATTACTTAACTTGAAACTATTATTAAAAGTATGTTTGACCTTAAAAATCAAAAAGAAGCTTAGTGACCACAATGGTTCTCATTTAAATGAGTTTCCTTTTCAAGTTATAACATGGGTATTTACATAACAAACAGATATATTTAAGGGAATCACCCAATAACAATCAATTATTTCGGTAAATGTCCAAGTTACCAAAATAGCATATGAAGATTTGTTCTGCTAAACACATGTTTAAGTTAATATAATGGCATAATGAGTTTTTATTTTGCCTAATAGATGTCAACATAACCTACTTGGTGAACTATGGTAGAATGATAATTTATTCTACCAAACAGATGTCAAATACAAGTTAATTAGCAGAACGGTGATTTATTCTGCTAAACAGATGTCAACTATAATTTAATTAGCAGAACTGTGTTTTATTCTGCTAAACAGATATCAACTATAATTTAATTAGCAGAATGGTGTTTTATCTGCTAAATGGATGTCCCCACAATTCAATTCAACTTAGCATAACTCATTCACATTCGTTTGGTTCTAAATGTCACGGACAAGAGATCCCTTGATTTAAAATCAATCCACTTATAAAAATAAAATTGACTTAAAACATAACCAAATAAAGTTTAAAATAACTTTTAATAAGTAAATCTTAATTTAAATTATAAATTAATGCTTAATTATAAATTAATGCTTAATTATAAATTAAAGCCTAATTAAATCTTAATAAATCAAAATTAAATCATAATCATACCTTAATTATCTTAGTTAAGTCCTAATTTATTAATGATTATACCCTAATTAATTAATAACTAATTAAATAATTAATCGCCAAATAATAAATTAAATAATTAACCTCTAATTAAATAATAATTGATTAAAATAATTAAACTTGATTAATATAAAAATTAATACTTAATTATCTCTTAACTTTATTAATCATTAATTAAAACTTCCTTAATTAATTAATAATAAACTTAGTTAATACTAATTACTTAACTTAATTACTAATTAATTAATAATAATTACTCTTAATTAACAAATTAATTAATTGTCAAAACATACTTAAGCAATAATTAACTTATATGCTAACTAATTTAGTTTGAAAATGGTTTTTCAAAAACATTTAAAAGAAACACTTTTAAAACTTGAAAATCGTTAAATTCTCCGAACTGCATCTATAGCGACTGTCGCTATGGATGTAAAAACTTAGAATTACTTTTCTAACTTACCATCCAAACTATAACTTTTCACTTTTTCTTACTTTTAAAACATAATTTAAAAGAGTTTTAAAAACTTTAACTAAAGCTAGAAAATAAAATAAAACAAAACAAAACATTTACTAAATCAAAACTGGTAAACGATTTGATTTTCAAAATGGATCTCAAGTCCTTTCCAACATCTCAAGTTCTAACTTCCAAACCATTTAATCACGTATCCAAGATTATGAATACTAAATCATATCATCACCATGCATCATAAAGATCACAACTTTAATCCAAACACATCACTTTAATCCATCGATTCAAGTCAATGCTAAAACAAAAGCTACCACATACATGTACATCCAAACCATATCATAATCCAAACATTAACATCATATATAAATAAAGTATAACCATCATATATGCAAAGGCAACATCTTTCCAAAAGTTAGAAGTTTACTTACTGACAAAACCCTTTTGAAAACTTGAAATAACTTTAGAACTATGCAAAACTTGAGCTTAGACTTAATATTTGGAAATAGGCTTGGCCATGGTAGAGTATGGCTCGACCATGACATGTATAGTTGAGGTGAGGACTTGTTTTGGAGAGGGGAGGGACTTCGGATAATGTTGAATTCACAAATCTGGACCCAAAATTTAGTCATCTTCTCTTAGATTATTGACTTTGTTACTCTCGAAATTTGGAGAATTTTTCAAAGATAAAGTTCTTGTAAATTCTATTCTATACCATTTTTTTAAAAAAAATTACTTAATTTGGATTTTTTGAGGGAGATATTGTCAAAAAAATAGGAAGTATTTTCGGACTTGAAAATATAGGTCCGAAAACACTCTGTAAAGAAATGATATTTTGACATGAGTAAGCTTAAAATTTGAAGAAATGGTAGATAATAAAGTTGTAACCACTGGAATTTTTTACGGTTTTAAAAAAAGAATTTCTCCATTTGAATAAGAGATGAGGAAGGTATGATAAAATAAAAAGGAGGAAAAATTTGAAGAAGTGAAGGGTTATTTATAAGCAAGAGAAAAAGTAAATTACCTAAATACCCTTGTCCTTTACCCTCCACTACCCTCTTGCCACCTCACCTAGCCTCCTCTACCTCATGTACTCACGCCCACACCATTGTTCCCTCTTCTCATTTCCATGTAGGCATGTTTAAGTACTCTTTGTACTTAATGTTTCTAGTGATGTGACATTTATATTTTTTATTTTAAACTTTATATACTTAGGTAAGCATACATATATACATACACCAATATAGACATATATACATATACTAACTTATTTACAAATGTATATACTTATGCTAAAGAGTTCACCGCTTCCAATCACTTTTAGTCGATGAAAAGTCGGAAATTCGAAAAACGGATTTCGGTCACATTTTCGATCTTTCTTCGAACTAAATATTTTTGTAAACAAATTTGGAAAACTATTTCACCATTATTATTCATTATTTAAAAGAGTTTTATTTCCATGATAAAATCAATTATTTAAATATTTAAAATTAATTAAATATTCGCAAATCAAAGTAGTGAAATTTCGGGTCGTTATATTCTCCCCCTCCCCCAAAAGAATTTCGACCCTGAAATTTTACCACATCCCTAAACCTAGAAACACTTAACACTAATCATCAGCCCGTATAATGTATATATATCATCTCTATACAAAATTTAATTTGATCACTCACTCAAATATATAGCTTTACTTTCGAACTAGTATCGCTCACCCGACTTCCTAGTGCGGACTCTAATCAGGCTTCTTAATTAGAAACCTCTATTCTCCTTACATAGCCCTATACTATAATAGAAAACTTTAGCTCTAAATCAAGAACCCTCACCAAGTGTTCACCATCAAAAATTGAGTGATAGATCCTTATTCCGAACGGTGTGAAACACCTCAAGTCATGTGCTCGAATCTTGAATCGAGAATTATGTGAAAAAGAAAAATGATCTACATATAACCTACGTACCTATCTTATCGGTTCTTACTACCCAACTACTTTCTACCCTCCCCAAAATATTTATGAAAATATTTCATAACAATTCCAACTTAGGTTCAAACATTTTTAAATGATAGAACTTATTTATGAAACCTTGTCATAAAATCATTTTAATTTATTAATTTGTATAATACTTTCCTACATCCTAAGAGTATATACAAAAATCATATTTTTAATTCTATTCGGTTTTTAACTATTCAGAACTAGGCCCAAAATTATTTGGGTCTTAAAACTGAGTCGATCAATCCAACCTCTTTACCCAGTCAGTCTGGTAAGTAGCTAAGAAGAGTAGGGATGTTGGTATCCAAATTCCGTCCTAGAATCTACTTTTTCTTAGACACCTCTTAGGTAAAAATGTTTATTAGCTAGCCCAATAACATCAAATACTTTTTAACCTCCTAGATGTTAAAATCAAAAGATACATTTTAATAAAACCAAGTTTATTAAACCCTACTGCTATATTAATTTTAATTTCATTGATTTATCCATAATCAAAAACCTTATTATTTTTGAAAAAATTAGGAGCCTAATACCCGGGTTTTATTTCAAAAATCTTTTTGAAATGATACTTTATTTTTAACCCTTAGAAAATATACATATAGCCCAAGAAGTGTTTATCCGAACACATCCCTTTCCCATTTATAGTCACTTTCGAGTCACTTGAACATGTTAATTATAAAAATACTTCTTCTTTCAAATCCCTTTTTGAAACAATACTATGTATATTTATTTCCCTACAAATAGTTTTTTTATAAATACTTATCATCCACTTACTTTGGATTCATTCAGATTTTAACTCGTTTTGATCGTACAATGACAAAGAGAATAATTTACTAAGTGCACTATCATATTCGCCTAAGAAAACGTTAGATTGTGACTTAAAAGATCACTCAGATCATCACAAAACAGATCGAGATTCATTCCCCGAACTATCCAAAGAAAACACATCTTTCTATAAAATTTTCTTTTCTAAGTATTTATACTTTAAAGTATTTTTAATTAAAATTATTACTATTTTTCCAAACCTTGAAAACCATTTGAAAACTTTATCAAAATCATTGGGATTTAAATTCTTTGAAAGTCCATCTTATTTTTGAAAGCATATTTTATAATTCCGATTTATAAATCAATAGATATAAAATCTTTCCTCAAATATTCATTTTTTAAAAATGTTTCCTTGTACCCTTGTATTAAAATTCAATTTTAACCCAACATCAAATGCCTTATAGTCAAACTTGAAATTTAATTCACAAGGTGTTCATTTCAATGTTCTCAAAAATTCTATATACCTAGCCTATGATGGAAAAAGGAAAATTACCAATAAATCAGATAATAGTCAATGCCTAAAACTAGACGAGCATAACTAATCAAATCCTATATGATAATAATTAAATATTTTCAACTTCTAACAATAATCACATCATATATAATTATACTTTATTTTTGAAATTATTTCTTAATAAAAAATATATTCCTAAGAAAATTATTTCATTTACCAATTTAAAACAATATTATGTTGATTTTCCTAGTTTAAGTGTTTAGAAACCCCTATCGACACCGTGATGCCCCACGTCTCGACCAGAACTCATAAACCACTCAACCGATAAATCAACAAAATATAAAACATTTTTATAGCATTAACAAATACGCACTCAATATATACGCTCAAACTCATCCTAGGTTCTCACTTACCCTATCTCAAATGAGTTTACCCCACCAAAGCCTAGGTGTTTGCTAAGCTCTGATACCACGTGTAACAATCTGTCTTTCTTACACCAAAAGACGACACTTAATACATCCTCGGTATTCATGTGTCGATCATTTAAGTATCCGAAAGACAGGTTTTTTTGGGGTGAAAAAAGAAAAAGGCAGAACAAAATATCACAAAATGTGACGAACAATATATAATATACACAAGATCTTTAAAAAAGTAATCATCTTTATTATATACACAACATAAGTACACATCTTATTATCAGCCTGGACAGTTATAACAGCCCGTCCTTACAATTGTTGATAAATACAAACAAGAACAAACAAGGCAGAACAATGGAAGAATATAAGGTCCTCTGAAGGTACTTATCATCAGTGTTATCAAAAATCGTTAAATCGTACGATTCAGATCGCAATTCAGATCGAATCGCACTTCTTCCGATCTGAATCGACGAAAAGATCGCCAAACGCCGAAATCGCACGATCTTTCCTCAAATCGAATCGCACGTTCTAAATCGTTGAATCTCAGATTTATCGCGTCGTGTCTTCTAAAACCGAAACCCTAGAAGTCGCTTCCAGCTAAAACGACGGAATCTGAATCGAGGAGATGGAAACTTAATCGTTCAAAAGCAACAGACGTGGCTGTGTTCTCTCTTATTTAAACAGCGCAATCGAAGAATTAAACAACGCAATCGAAGGAGAAGTGAAGTAGCGAAGTAAAAAAACATCAATTTCGAAAAGCAGGAACAAAAAATACTTACTCGGAAGAGGCCGTGAAGAAGAAAGGCTCTGAAATCGGAAGTTACAACGGAGCAGCATACAGAAGAGAGGCAGCCCGGCATCACTAGGAATCAATTGAAAGGTAAGAATTCTGTAATCTTCTTTCTCCTGTTACCATTGAGCTTAAGTGCGGTTTGAAATGTTAAGGAAATTGAGTTGCTGTAGTGTAGTATGTAGTGTATATTCTTGGTGGATTTGAGTTCTTACTGTTGTACGTTAAATGTTGAATTTTTCTTTTTATTCTCACTGTTATGTTCTGAGTTTATAGAGAATAGCAATTTTTTATTGATATACAGCTCAATGTTTACTGTATTGCTCACTGACTTTACTGAAAAATTAATATGCACTATTTTCAAACCTAACAGTGTGTTACAGCTAGTACTCATGAGTCAAGTCATGACTTATTATTCTTGTGAAGATGTAGAAAGCTTTAATAAGACTACTGGGTCTAAAACCTTTAACATGTTCTTTGAAGAAAAATATGTTGTAATTGATTTGCCATGAGGACGTTTAAGCATACAAAGTGTTTTTCTTCCCCTAACAACATAGATTGATTTCAGAAAATTTACAATGTGTAAATTATTTTTATATAATCTAGTTGTTGTAAATTATTTAAACAAATGTAGTAAATTTATTGATTTATTATTGTAGAAATGCCTAAAGAGTCCGATATCACTTGGGATCACTGCAAGCCTGTGAAAGAAAATGATAAAAGAGTCAATCGTTGTAATTATTGCTCAAAAATAATATCTGGTGGAATTTTTAGAATGAAACACCATCTTGCTCAAACTTCGTCAAATGTGAAAGCATGTTCCAATGTTTCAGAAGAAGTAGCTGCGTTATTCAAAAGTGTGTTGAAAAAGAATAAACGTAACACATTTGATAACGATGATGAAGCAGATGATCTAGATGATGATATCAATAAAGCTCTTGTTGGCGCAAGTTCGAAAAAGCAAAAGACATTGAATGCCATGTGGAAGAAGGAAGATAGAGATGATGTTTGCATGAAAATTTGTCGTTTTTTCTATGCAAATGCTTTGCCTTTTAATTTAGTGAAGAGCCCTTTTTTTAGCATTATGGTAGAAGGTATTTCTACTTATGGAAAAGGTTTAAAACTTCCTAGTTATCATGAAGTTCGGAATACTTTCCTAATGAAGGAAGTTGAAAATGTTAAGGAGCAACTAGAAATATACAAAGAAGAGTGGAAAAAGACGGGTTGTACGATTATGTCAGATGGGTGGACTGATAAAAAACATAGAAGCATCACAATTTTTTTGGTAAATAGTCCTAAGGGAACCGTGTTTTTAAAATCCATTGATACCTCTTCAATTATAAAAAATGCTGAAAATATTTACGAAATGCTTATTAATGTGGTTGAAGAAGTTGGGGAAGAAAATGTTGTTCAAGTTGTTACCGATAGTGCTGCAGCTTATGTTAAAGCTGGTGAGATGTTGATGATGGAAAAAAGACAAATATTCTGGTCGCCTTGTGCAGCTCATTGCTTGGATCTTATTTTGATGGATATTGGGGAGCTACCTACCCATGTTGAGACTGTTGGACGTGCAAAAAAGGTAACACAATTTATTTATAAACACAGTTGGCTTTTAAATCTTATGCGAAAGTATACTAAAGGTAGAGATTTAACAAGACCAGCAGTTACAAGATTTGCAACTCAATACTTAACTTTAAAAAGTGTGTTAGAACAACGTGTTGGTCTAAGAAAAATGTTTACCTCTAATGAATGGGAGGATAGTCAATTTTCTAGAAAAATAGAGGGAAAAGAGGTCCAAGATATTATATTGACTAAAAAAGATTTCTGGGATGGAATAAAGTATTGCTTGAAAAGTACAATTCCTTTAGTTAAAGTCCTTAGACTAGTAGATGGCGATGCAAAACCCGCAATGGGTTATATTTATGAGGCAATGGATCAAGCCAAAGAAAAAATAGCATCAAATTTCCAAAATGTGGAGTCTATATATGAGGATGTGTGGGAAATCATCGACAAACGATGGAATGCGCAACTTTATAGACCTTTACATGCAGCAGGGATGTTCTTGAATCCAAAATATCGTTATGATGATAAATTTAAAATTGATTTGGAAGTGAAAAAAGGATTGTATGACACTATAGAAAGAATGATTCCAACCAAAAAAGAAAGAGCCAAAATAGATAGACAACTTGATATGTATTCATCGGCGGAAGGAGAGTTTGGAAGAGTCATGGCAATTGATAGTCGTAAAACCAAACAACCGGGTGAGTTTTATGAAATATCATAAGTTTATTTTTATTACTGTTATAAAATATAAAATTATGTATAACAATTGTGCATTTATTTAAATTAACAGCTTTGTGGTGAGAGAGCTACGGTGGCGAATGTCCTGAGTTACAAAGGCTTGCAATAAGAGTTTTGAGCTTGACATGCAGTTCGACTGGTTGTGAGCGTAATTGGAGCACATTTGATCAGGTATAAGCATAATAAATTATTTCTTTTGTGTATTTGTTAATCATCCTAACTTTCTAATTCAAAACATTAGATTCACACAAAACGAAGAAACCGCCTGGAACAAAAAAGGCTTAATGCACTGGTTTTTGTAAAGTATAATCTTCAACTTGAACTTAGGCATGCAAAAAGAAAGGCAATTGATGGGCTAGATCCAATATGTCTATCTGACATGGATAGCGATGATGAATGGATATGTGAGCAAGAAGATCCAACTCTACCAGTCGACACTGCTTGGATGGATGTACATGAATGTTTCAAAACTCAAGAAGGAGAAGCAAGCCGCAAGATTCCAAAAAAACGAAAGCGTGGTCCAAGGAACACTCAGTACAAAGGAAAAGGAAAGGAAGTTCTAGTTGATGAAGAAGATGCTGGGGAAGAAGATGATTATGGATACTCAACCGACGATGAGAATGAAGAAATGGAAGTAAATGATATAGAAGATGACAACATTGGAACTGATGATGAATAGAAATTTGTTTTGTACTTTGTCTTGTATTCACTTTGTTTTCTTTCTTTCAAAGTAATGCTTGTTTGATTTTATTGTAAAAGCAATGACGAAGTTCAAATCAAAAAACATATCTCACTTTGTTTTCTTCACAAATGTGTACATTCATTTTTTGTATGTTAAATGGACTTCATAAAAATAATTACATTACATGAATCAAACAAGTGCAGCTCTTTCTTTCTTCTTATAAGCTCTTTCTTCTTGTAAGTAAAAGGGATAAACCATTTCTCAAATCGACAACCACTTTGAAGTGACCCGACCCTCTTTTTGACGATGAAGCCTGTAAGATAAACAAGATTAAGAATTGACTTTTGGTAAATGTATAAAAAAAAATTAGATAGATATGAATTTTTAACTAACATATGCATGCTTAAAATAAAAAAATTCAGATCTACGATTTACGATTTAAATCCCGATTCGATTTAATTTTTTATCTTTACGATTTACGATTTAAATCCCAAACTGACAACCTTGCTTATCATAACAAATAGACAATAGTTTAACTCGTTGTTTCAGTTGATAACAAAGTGTAACCATGAAATAGGTCCTTAGTTGATTATCAAAGTTTATTAAAGTGGTATTTCATTTCATTTCAATAACAAATCAAATCAAATAAGTTAAAATAGTGCTTGGATTTCATTTGCTTGCTCTCTCCATTTTGTTGATTTATGTGATCTAGAGAGTGGAATTATCTCTAAATTGTCAATTCATTCTCATAGTTTTCATTCACATTTGTAGTTGTTAGTTTGTTAGTTTTCTCATTTTTCTAGCTTGACAATCTCTCGACTTTGGTATAATTTGATTAAATAGGAAATTTAAAATCAACAATTTCCTGCGGATCGACCCGTACTCACCACATACTATCATCGTACGGCAAGTGCGCTTGCGGTATATATTTTATTTCAAAATTCGTTCGGCTATTTTCTAACTCGATAGACATTTAGCCGTCCGAACAAGTTTTTGGCGCCGTTGCTGGGGAATTTGTTTTGATTTTGATTTTCTATTCTTCGAATTATTTTTCGTTTGATTTTTGTGTGTTTGATTTTGTGTGTGTTTGCATTTAAAAAGAAAAAAAATTGTGTGTTTTGTGTGCATTTTGATTTTGTTGTTTATAGTTTGCTAGTTTCTTATTCATTTGCATTTGCATTTTCTATACGAAAAAAAAAATTCATACACAATTCAGAAAAGAAAAATATTTCCTTTTCAAGTTTTGTGTTACAATTTCAATTTACATTTTCCACTCTTTGTGTACATATACAAAAAAATATACAAAAAAAAAACTGTTTCTCTCTTGCATTTCCACTTTGTTCATTTTGTTCTGCATATATTCATTCCAATACTTCACCTCTGACAGTGCTCTGCCATCCATCACCACACATCAACCTCCTCTGCTATTTTACCATCTAACTTCCTTGACATACTCACTGTCCTCCATCCACTGTTCCCATCCAAAGCACAGTTCTCTATTCAATACCACCAGTTCACAGCAACTCAAAACTTCTTTTCATCCACAACTGTCCATCCACTATCATTCAAATACACATTGCTACATCCATAAACTATCAACTTCCCTTGCAATAACTTCATAACATCTTGATTGCCTCAACATCTACCTCCCAATAACTTCCACTTCAACATCACAGTCATACAAAGAAAAAAAAGGGCATCACCAGTCACCGTTACATACCATATTATCTGCTGTAACCAATTGCTGTATCGCTAGCATCTCCCAAATCACTGTCATTAACTACACTTCACTCCCCACCTCACAACATTTCTGTTATCATCTCTGTAAACCCTCTGCTGCATACAAACAATTTATCTACCTGAACATCTCACTCTACCAGCAACTATTTCAACCTCTACCCTTACTACTGTGTCAACTGTTCCTACCGCTTGCACACCACCACTTGCGTATCAGTCCAACACACCTCCATTTCCAAACCGCAACAGTGCATCACATCCCCTCTGCTACAAGTTCAGACCACCCTTTCATCCACATAACTGCACCAAAACATCCAAAACTTGCCACTCAAACATTTCTGCCTAATCACTACGGACCATTCTACATCATTTCTCCACCACTGTTGCATACAAACAACTCCACTTTCATCCCACTGTACAAACTCAATTCATCCACTACCAAATATCACAACCTGACCATTAGTTTTTGTGCAAATCACTGCATTGCAATCTACTCTGTATATCCACACCATTTCATACACCATCACTTCATTACACTGTCCCCTCCAAACCCATTTCACCATATCACAAGCCATCAATCACAGCACATTCTCCAATCCTACATCTCTATTGCACTACTCCCCCTGCACACATCAATTTCATCTCCAGTATCAATTTCATCTCCAGAACTTACTGATTCACCTCAACCCCATCGCCGACCCGAGATCAAATCACCACCCAAACTCCCCAGAACAACCATCCTTGAAACTGCCACAATCACAATCATAGCCACACATCTTCAAATACAACACTACTGTGCACTGATTAAAAAAAACTAACCTTCCATTCAACCGACCAGCTACAGCCCCTTGCCAAGATCACCTCTACAAATACTTCCCTCTTCCCTGCCTTCGAACAATACATCAACAACAGCCTCGACCTCTGAACCATCTTCGACATCATAGTGCTTCAAATTCCAAACTGCAGTGGAACAAACAATTCGAACCAACCTCTGCCATTTCCTTTGCTTCTTCTCCAATAACACACCATTTAATCTCCTTTGACCTCACCGTGAACTACCGCAACCACCTCCTTCCTTCGGCCTCACCATGAAGTAGTTAAAGCAAACCACCAACCTTCTGCCAATCGCCGAAGCAATCCCCATCGCAAGGAATCAACAACCACTCGAAATCGCGCGCGACCACAACCAATCTTTTCACCCAACTCAGCAATCCATCGATGCGAACAAGACGACCCAATTCCTCGAAATCACACCCCTCCTGAACCTCCTACAACAGCCCCCCTCGAAATTGCCGCCTTTACCCAAAATCACTACCCTCAATCCTCGTTCTGAAATCTGAAGTTAATTTTTAATTGTGGTTTTTAAAAAAATTCGAAGCGAATTCGATTTGAGGAATACTGTGTCTTTTGAAAAGAAAAGGAAAAAAATAAAAAAAAGATATAACGTGCTTGAGAATTTGGTTTGGGCCCGGCTTTTAGTTGAGATTGCAAAATAAAAAAAAATCTCTTTTTTATTAGTTTGTTTCCTTTTGTTTCAACTTGTTTAGTTTTAGTTTGTGTAAAAAAAAAAATTTTTTTTTAAGTAAAACTTCACTTTTCGATTTTGTTTCCTTTTCAAAAAAAAAATAGAAATTTTGTTTTGAGTAGTGTTCTTTCCAAAACTTTTCCTTTATAAAAGAAAAAAAACAACCAAATAATAATAATAATAATAATAACAATTGTATATATCTTACTTTTTTTTTCAGGTTGCCAAAGCAGGAAATAAAGGAAGAATAGTTTGCTAAAAACTGCCGCTCCGCTTTCCAAAAATAAATTGCTAGCTTGCTTATATAAGAAAATTTGCTGCTTTTAACCTCATCTCTAGTTTTATTTGAATTGCATTGTTGGTTACTTGCATTTGCATTTTATTAAAAAAAAATCAAAAACAAAAACAAAAATCCATTCGTAGTTGCATTGTTAATACACGTTTAATTTCTGCTTTGCATTTCATTTTGATTAATAATAACGATTAGACATCGATAACTTTTAATTGTATATTGACAATTTGTCCTCTTTCGACAATTTAATTTCTTGGTGTCTAGGCTACGACAGAGTAATAACCATTTATAAATATTACGGTGATTCGTAAATATTATAATGCTTGTTCCTCTGAAGGTACTTAAACCTTCAGCTGCATTGCTACAGTGATTCGTGGTGCACCAATAACTCCTGTCCGTTACCCGGTTGAGAACTATCTTGTTGATTTAAGACAATGTGTGATTATACAATTTTGGGTTAACTTAGGATAAATCATTTGTAATTAACTTTGCATTCATTTAGTTGCATTAGCTCATGCATATTTAAAAAAAAAATTTCAAAATCCAAAACTAAAAAATTGTAAATATTCCTTTTCCTTTGAAATTTTTAAATCCTTTTTCTTTGAAATTTCAAAAATCCAAAAAAAAAATTTATAAAATCTTTTCAAAAAAAAATTTGAAAAATTAAAAAAAAACAAAAATCAATTTTCCATTTTGAAAAATAAATTCTATTTGTAAATATTTTTCCTTTACACAAAAAAAAACATTCTTGAAAATGTCCGAGTTTTCCCACTCATTTGAATTATACAATAGTTGTCAAAATCAATATAATCCATATGACTTCACTCCAAATTCGTATGGATATTTTAACGACAACTATTCTTTAAACAATTCGAATTTTGAACAACAAAGTTTTCAAAACGATGACCAACCCTCAAGTATTGAAAAGAGCATTTCGTCTTTACTTGAAATCTCTACACAACAAAATCAAATGATAAATGATTTGTGTAATTCATATTCAGGCAATGATTCAAATCAAAGTTTTCAAAATAATCAAAATTTGAATTCACTTCAAAATTCAAACGATTTCGAGTATAACCCATGCAAATTCAATTTTGAACTCCAAAATGAATTTCAAAATCAAAACGAAAATGTGATCCACTTTTCAAATAATTTTGGCAATGGGAATAATCTCGATTATGATGCAAGTGAAAAAATTTGTTCTCAACAAATCCAAATCGAAAATCCTTAGGCTAATAATTATAAATTGGATTTTGTTGAACAAATGAACGAAATTTACGATGATCACACGGATTCATTATTTGAAACTTATATGAAACAACGTGAACAACAAAACCAAATCCTAACATGCGACGAGTTAAGTAATAATCCATCTTTTACCCAAATCGATGATTTTCAAATAACAACTTTTGAAATTGAAAATGACAATCTTAATGAAGTTGTTGAAAACACGGTAATTGAGTTGGATTTCAATTCTTTTGAGGGCGTCGAACAAAATTTAAAATTTGATCTTCCTTTTCTTGATTTCGAAAATTTGAATACAACAACTTTGGATTTTCAACTTGAGATAAGCAATGAAGTTGTTGATAATCCAACAAAGGAAGATGAAATTAACGAACACGATTTCGTTGGACTTTTCGAAAACGAGTTGTCAAATTTTGATGGGGAAGATTTAAATCACCATTTTGAATTTGAAATCAGTAATTATGAAGAATTTTTCAATTAACAACTTGAATTTCAATTTGGTGAAAATAAACTTGAACTTCAATCAATCGTTTTATCAACCCCAAAAATCGTTGAAAATAAAACGACTCGTATAATTTTTAATAAAATGACATTCGTTTTTCCAAATCAACATTTGATTTTGAAATCTTTTACGGTTTGGTTTTTCGAGCTTAAATTGTGTCTCGTATACATGACAAGACAAATGAATCGGTCTTTGGAAGACCGTTTTATTTACTTTTTGATGATATGCTTTCTGATCTCGTGTAAATACCGTTAATTTTCATTTAAATAAAGGTCATGTTTTTATTTTTATTTTTCTCCTTCCACTTGGGTTGACTGTGGGGACACAGTCAAAATCAAGTGTGGGGGGGGGGAGACTCATCATCATTTCGATTTTTCATGATTAATTTTTCATTTTTTTCCTCCAAAACTCAAAAAAAAAGAATATAAATTTTTTTTCAAAAACAAACTTTTTTTAAGCATTTTGATTTATTTTTAAAGAAACATTATAAGATAAATATATGGTTTTGGATTATTAAATTGAAATTTTATTTGTCTTAACAAAAGTAAAAATGAAGTTTGATTACAAATAACAATGGTTTAACTAGTATATAGGAAGATTTATACGTGTTAATTATGAAATACATCCTAATTGAAAATCTTTGTTTAAAAAAGTGGTGAATTTAAAGTAAAGGATATAACATTTTTTTGTCTTCTAAGTTAAATGGTGCTAAGATGATTTCGCAAAACTTTCTCTTCGAAAAAAAAACAAAACAAAAGGAAAAAAATACAAAATACAAAAAAAATATTTCTTGTATATATGTATTTTTTTTAATAAACACCTAGAGTCATGTGTTCACACTCGTGTGTTCACTCGCCATGCTCTGTACCCTTCTCATGTAAACCCGAAAGGCAGTGCATGATCGGTATATCTGGCCTCAGTTTATCTGAGTTAGGTGTGTATATAAAAATTATTTTACTAATAACGCCTACAGTCAAAAAGTGTTCACACTTGTGTGTTTACTCGCCACGCTCTGTATTCCCCTCACATCAGTCCGCAAGGCAGTGCGTGGGTAATATATCTGGCCTCAGTTTATCTGAGTTAGGCATATGTAAATATTGCTAATATCAACAAAATTTTCAAAAGAAAAAATGGAGAGAGTAAGCAAATGAAATCCAAGCACCATTTTAACTTATTTGATTTGACTTGTTATTGAAAGGAAATGAAAATACCACTTTGATAAATTTTGATAATCAACTAAGGATTTATTTCATAGTTACACTATGTTATCAACCGAAACAACAAGTTAAACTATAGTATATTTGCTTTGGTAACTTGATTTTTGTTGGAAATTTTGACAAGTAAATGACTTAAATTTTCAAGATATAACCAAAGCTATATTTAACTTATTTGTGTTAATTTAAATAAATCCTTCATTTGTAAATATTTTCAAGAACTGCATTCATCTCTTTGTAAATAAATCTTGCATTTTGTAAATATTTTCATCCTGCATTTGGATTTTGTGGGTAGTATCCGCTGAAAAGCCTCACGAGACAACACTCGTCCTACTGGGGACACCCAGAGATTTAACGGCTTGTTGCATACGCTCAATGCAATCGTGCTCCCTACGAAAACGAATTTATCCTAGTTTTTAGTTTATTCAAGGACGAATAAAAAGATAAGTGTGGGGGTATTTGATATGCACGTAAATGTACATATTTTTACCACCATATTTAATCTATTTAAATTAAATAAATGACCATATCGGGTATTTTAACTTGTTTAAACTAAAATTCAAATTATTTTCAAATTGTCACAAATTCATCTTCATATAGGGGTAAAATGGTCATTTTTATGCATTTATTAAATTGTGAAAATTTACTTGGAATTTTCTATGTTGTTTTGTAGGAAATTTGGTGAATTTTACAAGTGGCTTCATGATAATATATGCATGCACAAGAGTGAAGAGAACAAATGAAGATGGAAATAATTCAAAGTGAAGATAATGGAGGACCCCACCTACCCACATACCTTCATGTACAAATTAGAGGCTAATGCACATGCTAATAGAGTTTAAAAGCTTCATGCACATCTAAATGAGGATTATTTGAAGCTAATGATTACTTGGCCTCCACACTTCCTAAGAGGGTATTTTGGGCATTCCCTAAAAATATGAATTAGGGTTTCACACATGTATAAAATCCTCTTATGTTTCATGTAACCCTCCTCTCCCTTAGTCTCTCTTACTTAGTTTTTAGCTTAGGAAATAAATCAAAGCTTTTGTCTCTTCTTTTTCCATGGCTACTTAGCCATTTTATTTCATGTAATTTTTCTTTCTTTTATGCAATGTTAATTCTCTTTTATTTACATGCTTCTTCTCTTCTTTTGTTAGTAGTGTAGTTTACATTCATGCAAAGTAGATTAGTTTTAATTCTTGTTAATTAGCTTCTCTTTTCCATTAGCTTTCATTTTCCTTTCTTTTTTGCTTTCATGTTGCTAGCTACATTTGTTCATATGATAACAAAAATGAGAGCTTAACCCCTTCAATTTAGGGGTAATGAAGCCTCTAATCATATAACTTCAACATATTGATAATTTTGATCTCTTTTGTGCTTAAAGAAATATTGATTTGATTTATTGTTTCATGTTGAATTTGATAGTCTATGTTGTTCATAACAAATAGGCTATGCTTAAACAATCACAAACAATAATTACCTCTTCATCTACATATGATGATGGTAATGAAGTGAATGTGAAATTAAAATTTGATGGCCTATATTTCTAAACAATAGTTAATAGGTCATGCTTAAAATAGATTTCATTTTCAACTTTGTTGTTGTTTTCATGAGAGTTAGTAAGTGATTTAAGGGGTGTGTTATAGTTTCATGGCTTACGTTGAGCTAATTAATAGCACAAATAAGCCATACTTATGATAAACACATCATTTAAACTCACTTATGACCAAAAAAGAGATCATAATTTCATTAATTGTTGAATTATATGATCTAGAGAGTGGATTTATCTCTCAATTGTCATTTAACTCTCATATTTTTATCTATTTTTCTTTTGCTAGTTTTTGTTAGTTTCTTACATTTTTAGCTAATCACACTTTCAACTGTGGTTAATTTGATTGAATAGAATTTTAAAATCATCAATTCCCTACGGATCGACCCGTATTCGTCATGTACTACAAGTGTACGCCGTGCGCTTGCAGTTATTTTTATTTCAAAATTCGTTCGGCTATTTTCTAACTCGATAGACATTTAGCCGTCCGAACAAACACCTCTTGGAGAATCTAGCACGTCTCCTGAACGCACCAAAGAATCCAGCTAAATTTGGAAAATATGCTCGGGCTGACCCAAGCATTATAGGAAAACAACGCCCTTGTCGGTCTAGTAAACCAACATGAGAAACTCAAATCAGAAGGAACTTTATTATAACATAAAACCGTTATGAAATTAAAGGTATCTCGTACGACCATGTCGCATATATACACGGACCGGTTTTTACCTTACGATAACCAAAACATTTTGTAATGCCCCAGAAATTCATGGAATCTTATTTTAGTTGAATTTTGAAAATATCTGAATTTATTTGTATAAGAATATATGGAATTAATTGTGTGCAAGTATGTGTGCATGTGTGCACGTGCACACTGATATGGCACAAGGAAGAACTCCAGATTTCTTGAATTTAAAACAAGGATTAAAAAGCATTACAAACATGATTTTGTGATATGGATATTTGATTTTTGGAATTATATGGATCATCCCAGAAAATAAGAAAAGTAAGTTTTATTTTAAAATCAGTAAACAGATTTTATTTAAAACCCAAAAAAAAATTATACATATATATGTTATAAGGATTTGAAAACCTGTATACATATAGGTGCATATGTTTCTGAAATTAAAGAGGAATTAAATAAGCCTAGATAAGATATGTATACAAATATACATTTTTAAGTACTGAAAAGTATATATATAAGCAAGTGAAACTATAACATTAAAATGACATGAAATGCAATACAAGTCAATATGCTTGTGTAGGCAAAAATAGCAAAGGGGATTCTCAGGAATAATTAAAATATAAAATAGGGTAGTCACACTTTTAACATGACTAGGTGAGTGGCCATTTTCTGAAAAAGTAAAGAAAAGAAAATGCAGCCTTTAATTGGTAATATGACCGGGGGTAATTAGGGATAAAAATGAGAAAATGCAAACACACAATGCATGATGCTAGCCAGGACAGAAATGGAATTTTGTCTTGAGTAAAACCCTAGTAAAAATATGTTTATAAATAAGTAGTTATGGCCAGAGAAATTGTTTTACCCGAGCTACTTATAATAGGAAAAGAAGAAAATATTTTAAAGGAAGAGAAAATACACTCAGGGATTTTCTGGATTTATAAGAAGAAATATTCAAGTGAGTAATCTCACTAAACCCATGGCATTAAGTCCTGTTATGAGGCAGCCAGATTTATGTTATTTTTTTGCATGTTTTTGATTCCATTACTATAGTTTTAATGGATGCTTCAATGGATGTTTTAATGGGTGTTTCTGGATGTTTTGATTGCTTTGATGTTTGAGTATTTTGCTCTGTTTGGTTACACCCAGAAAGGTAAAAGTATGAAATCATGAAAGTAAATAGAGAATACTTGTAAATGGTTTAGATATGGCATGGAAAACATAGAAACCAAAATGTATATGAGTTGCATTACACTTGTGTAAGTGCTGAGGCTCAAATGAAAGATTCAAGGTTGCAATGGAAATATCCAAAAGTGCTGAACCCTTGATCAAATAGAAAATCCATGAGCCAGAAATCTTGTTTAAGCTAGATCTTGAATTTAGTTCAAACATGGTTGCTTATGAAACAATAACAACCCACATGCCTAGTCTTTATTCCCAGTTGTAAATATTCTTGTATTTTCTTTAAGCCAAAATACTTGAAAATATGATTTTCCCTGGACATGAATGTTAGATTGTTCTTGAGTTATGCTTGTAAACTCTATGTAATGTTTCATGTATACTGGGATTTAGTCACCTAGCTATCTCACGATAGGATTAAACATGAACACTTAGTAAAATAAACTAAGGATTGTGAGCCAAGAAGACTACTGGAATGCTTGTCATATTTGAAGTATGCAAGTTGGCACATGGTTTGTTTAAGCCCTGAGATCTTTGTGCAATATTGTGAATTATTTTATTGCAATATGTCCCCGTGATTCCTTTATGGCAGATGAGGCTAGGAATTAATTTGGTAAATGCAACCTTAAATTGATGAAGTAGGAACTTGAGTTATTCCTAAGATGGTTGGACTGGAGCTATGATAGTTCCTGAGTATTTCTATTTGAAATATATGTTTGCATGGTTGAATGTGTGTACATGATTAGTCTTAAATACTGATCATATATGCACAAGTATATCATAAACAAGTCAGGCAAATTGTTCAAAGAAGATATGCCCACTTGTACAAAATATTTATGTCTCACTCATTTACTTAATATCATGGAGTCTTTGATATTGCTCATACCAGATCTTGTATCTGACCCTTGTTTGCTTATGGCATCTGGGGTGTCTCATCTAAAATGGGGCAGCCTCTAATGTTCTTTCAGGGAATGCTGGATCTAAATAGGAAGCTGCTGTGGCCAATGAAAGTGATTATATAAGCATGCTAAATTAGAATTGAATAAGAACTTAGAATGAAATATTTGCATGTAATCTGGGGAGTTTTTATAGTTCTGTTTTGGTTGTTATGTAATGATCTTAAAAGTTTGGATTTATTGGTTGTTCTAAATGAATCTAGTGATGTACTAAGTTTGGGATTAATCTAAAGACTTGGTTGAATTTTTGCAAGAAAATATATATTTGAGTGTTGTGGTGAAAATCTGTAAATGATATATGCCTGTATTTGAGAAATGGATATGTATATGTACATATATTGTATTAGTTAATTTCAAGTTACTTAAAACCTTAAGTTGGAAGGTTAAAAATCTGAGTTTAGCTATAAAAAACCTGGAATTATTCTTGTGGATATTTTAAGTTCATATAAATTAGATATGTATAGGATTTACTGACTTGTTACAAATATTCAAAAGTATATAGTAATTAACTTTAGTCAGAACTGCTAGAATCCAAATCAAGCAGGATACTCTTGTTTAAAAAAAAAAATATACTCTGAACTTAAACAAGATAAACACGTACATCCTCATGTGTATGTGTATATTACTAGGGATGCACTGATATATTTATATTGGTAATAAGTTTTGAATCCTGGTTGAATTGTTTGAAAGAAAAAAAATGACTTTGATAGTTCAAAGGAAGTTTAAATCAAACTTAAAAGTGCAAATGAATGTAGGTGGACATCCAGACACATATAAATTGAATGTGCATATGCATGTACATAGAGATCAAATTTAGACGTCAGTCATAATAATTTAGACGTCTGAGACTAAACTTAGACGTCAGTCATAATAATTTAGACGTCTGAGGTTAAATGTAGACGTCTGTCACAAAAAATTTAGATGTCTGAATTTAGTTCAAAATGTCTTTTTCTCTCTGTTTCAATTTTAGATCTCTGAGCCGTCTGGGATTAAGTTTAGACGCCTGTCATAAGAATTTAGACGTCTGAACTGCTGATTTTGCCTAATTTGCCTATTTCGAAAAGAAATAAGTGGCTATGTCAATAGCTTGTATGGCATTTTGATTTCTATTTGATTTAAATTCCCTTTGATGAAGTAAAAAAAAAATCCTTATGAAATTAAGGTAGAAAGAGGAGGGTCATTTCAGTTGGTATCAGAGCACTTGGTTGCATTGATTGCTAAGTATTATAGAAATGTATTTTGTCTGTTTGTTTTGGATGAAATAATTTAGATAAGAAAATAGTAATTATAGAAGTACTCATAATATACTAATACCATTTGCCCAGAACTTAGTTAGTAGACCATGGTAGGAAGAGGATCTCATCACCATGCAGGATCAAGTGCACCACAGATGCTTGATATGCAAGACTTTATGAGGGCTTTAAGGGATGGAATTGGGCATAGGCCTGAGAACCCACATGAAGAACTTTCAAAACTACTGAAGACTTATTCCAATTTGGGAGGCAGGAGTTTTGAAGGAACTGAGAATGTGATGGAAATTCAAGCATGGTTGAGAACACTGGACAGAGTTTTCAATGACATGCAATTGGATGATCAAAGGAAGAGGCAAGTAGCTTCAAGACAACTGAAAGGGGTAGCTTTAAGCTGGTGGGAGGTGATCATAGCTGGAAGAAATGAAAATGAGATCACTTGGAATCAATTCAAGGAGATGTTGGAAGCTAGATTTGTTCCAGCATCAGCCAAAACTCTATTGCTTGAAGAATTCATCAGACTTAGGCAGGGAACTTTTAATGTGACTGAATATACTCATAGGTTTGAGGACTTGTCTAAGTATGGAGCTATGCTTGTGGCTGATGAGGCATCAAAGAATGATAGGTATATTAAGGGTTTAAACCCATGGCTTAGTAGGGCTATGTTGCCATATGCAGATAAAACTTTTGATCAAATCATTGATCTGGCCTTAAAATTTGAGCAACATGACAAGGAAAGGGAGAAGTATAAGAATTTTAAGAATAACAACAATAAGAAAAATAGGGGAAGGTATCGTCCCTATGACAAAAAGGAGGAGACAGAAGGCAAGAAAACCAATGATACTAAGACCACTGATACAAAGAGAAAAATAACATGTCATCATTGTGGAAAAGAGGGACATATCAAACCAAGGTGCCCAGAATTGAAGGGAGGAGCTTTCAAATGCTACCTATGTGGTAAGGAGGGACATATCAAGAGAAACTGCCCTGAGTATAAACAGCAAGGGAAGCTAGCAAGTTTGGAAAGCAGAAGCAAATCCACAGTAGAGGCTAATGCAGAAAACCATGGTCAAGTGGAAGGTACTTTATTTATTTGTACCCTACCCATATCAGTAGTGTATGATACAGGGGCAACACATTCTCTGATTTCCCATGAGTTAGTTGCATTGCTTAAATTAAATTGCATACTGGTTGAAACCCCTTTGTTAGTGCAAAGCCCATTGGGAAGTTCTAGTGTTTTAAACATGATGTGTGTGGATGTGGAATTGAACATAGGAGGAAATGTTTTTATTTCCAATTTATATGTTTTAAATTACCCAAATATGGGTGTTATATTGGGTGTAGACTGGTTAAGACAATACAAAGCAATAATTAATTTAGACTCATCCACCATATCATTACAAAATTCTAGAGGTCAAAGAATCACAATTTTGTGTGAAATAACCAAGGAAAGAAAATTATATCACTTGATTGACTTAAGTAAGGATTCCAGTGAGCCTTCTATTGAAGAAATCCCCATAATTAACAAATACTTAGATGTGTTTGGAGAAGTTAAGGGTGTTCCACACCACAGACCAGTGGAATTTCAGATTAATCTGATACCAGGAGCAAGTCCAATTATTAAGAAACCCACTAGGATGGGGCCAAGTGAGTTGAAGGAATTGAAGAAATAGTTAGAAGAGTTGGAAAGCAAAGGATTTATAAGACCAAGTAATTCATGCTGGGGTGCTCCAGTAGTGTTTGTAAGGAAACATGATGGTACTTTAAGAATGTGCATAGATTACAGGGAGCTAAACAAAGTCACTATCAAAAACAAGTACCCCTTACCTAGAATTGATGATCTTTTTTATCAACTTAGTGGAGCAAAAATATTTTCTAGGTTAGACTTGGCATCTGGATTCCATCAGATGAAGGTTGAGGACTCAAGTGTTAAGTACACAGCCTTTAACACTAGGTATGGTTTATATGAGTTTCTTGTCATGCCATTTGGGTTGACAAATGCTCCATCATACTTTGTAGACTTGATGAATAGGATATTCAGGGATTATTTAGACAAGTTTGTTTTGATTTTTATTGATGATATTTTGATCTATTCTAAAACAGTAGAGGAACATGAAAATCACTTGCACCTTGTTTTGTCTAGATTAAGAGAAAAAGATTTAAAAGCAAAATTTTCTAAGTGTGCATTTTGGAAAGAAGAAGTGCATTTCCTTGGGCATGTTATATCTGCCAAAGGCATTTCTGTAAATCCCAATAAAATTGTGGCAATCCAAGCATGGAAAAGGCCAAGCACAGTGGGAGAAGTTAGGTCATTTATGGGAATGGCAGGGTATTATAGGAGGTTTATAAAAGATTTTTCTAAGATGTCATCACCTCTTACCAACCTAACTAGAAAGAACCAACCCTTTATATGGACTGAGAAATGTGAACAAGCCTTTAGTAGAATCAAGGAGGCCTTAGTCAATGCACCAGTATTGAAAGTACCATAAGGAAATGAGGATTTGATTGTGTATACTGATGCAAGTGGTTTTGGGCTAGGAGCTGTATTGATGCAGCAAGATCAAGTTATAGCCTATGCATCAAGACAATTGAAGCCACATGAATCAAAGTATGCAACCCATGATCTTGAGTTGACAGCAGTGGTATATGCACTAAAGCTCTGGAGACATTATCTTCTAGGTGCTAAGTTTATTTTGTACACAGACCATAAGGCATTGAAATATCTCTTTTCACAAAAAGATTTGAATATGAGGCAACATAGATGGGTTGAGTTTCTAGCAGCATATGATTTAGACATACTTTATACTCCAGGAAAAGCTAATAAGGTTGCAGATGCTTTGAGCAGGCAGCATGCAAAAGTAGCCATGCTAATGATAGAAGAGTTTAGAAATTTATCTCTACTTACTGATTTGGAAATTGAGGAAAACAGTGAGGTAAACATGGAGATGATTGAAGAAGGGAGTAAAGGAAAATTAAGTTTGATAACTTTGCAATCAGATTTAATTTTGAAAGTGGGAAAAATGCAAGGGGGAGATCCAGATTTATTAGAAAAGAAGACTTTAATAGAAAAAGGAGAAGAAGTAGCAAACTACCACATTGATAAGAATGGTTACTTAAGGCATAAAGGTAGAATATGTGTTCCAAAGGATATAGAATCGAAGGAAGAGATACTTAATGAATATCATAGGAGCAAATATTCTATACACCCAGGCAGCACCAAGATGTACCAAAATTTGAAGAGGGATTATTGGTGGAGAGGGATGAAAACAGATGTGGCCAAACATGTTGCAAAGTGTATGACTTGCCAACAAGTCAAAGCAGAAACCCAAAGACCCTCAGGCCTATTACAACCTCTAAGTATACCACAGTGGAAGTGGGAAGATATATCTATGGATTTCATAGATGGTCTGCCTAGGTCAAAAAGAGGAAATTCTAGAGAAACCAACTCAAGTTCAAATAAATCCTGACTTGGTCTATGAGAAAGAACCAGTGGGGATTTTAGCTAAAGAGGAAAAGAAGTTGAGGAGCAAAACTTTGAAATTGGTAAAGGTTCAATGGAGCCTAGACCCTAATGATTGTACATGGGAGTTAGAGGATAAGATAAAGATGGATTACCCTAAGCTTTTTGCAGTGGAAGGTAAAAATCTAAATCCCTAAAAAGTTAAATATGTATGGTTGTTTTGGCTGAATTGTTTGCTTATGCTATGTTTGATAGATTTTATAAAATCTGGAAATGTTTAAAGTCAAAATGAGAAAAATTGTGAGGACACAATTCCTAAAAAGGTGGGGTGATTGTAATGCCCCAGAAATTCATGGAATCTTATTTTAGTTGAATTTTGAAAATATCTGAATTTATTTGTATAAGAATATATGGAATTAATTGTGTGCAAGTATGTGTGCATGTGTGCACGTGCACACTGATATGGCACAAGGAAGAACTCCAGATTTCTTGAATTTAAAACAAGGATTAAAAAGCATTACAAACATGATTTTGTGATATGGATATTTGATTTCTGGAATTATATGGATCATCCCAGAAAATAAGAAAAGTAAGTTTTATTTTAAAATCAGTAAACAGATTTTATTTAAAACCCAAAAAAAAATTATACATATATATGTTATAAGGATTTGAAAACCTGTATACATATAGGTGCATATGTTTCTGAAATTAAAGAGGAATTAAATAAGCCTAGATAAGATATGTATACAAATATACATTTTTAAGTACTGAAAAGTATATATATAAGCAAGTGAAACTATAACATTAAAATGACATGAAATGCAATACAAGTCAATATGCTTGTGTAGGCAAAAATAGCAAAGGGGATTCTCAGGAATAATTAAAATATAAAATAGGGTAGTCACACTTTTAACATGACTAGGTGAGTGGCCATTTTCTGAAAAAGTAAAGAAAAGAAAATGCAGCCTTTAATTGGTAATATGACCGGGGGTAATTAGGGATAAAAATGAGAAAATGCAAACACACAATGCATGATGCTAGCCAGGACAGAAATGGAATTTTGTCTTGAGTAAAACCCTAGTAAAAATATGTTTATAAATAAGTAGTTATGGCCAGAGAAATTGTTTTACCCGAGCTACTTATAATAAGGAAAGAAGAAAACATTTTAAAGGAAGAGAAAATACACTCAGGGATTTTCTGGATTTATAAGAAGAAATATTCAAGTGAGTAATCTCACTAAACCCATGGCATTAAGTCCTGTTATGAGGCAGCCAGATTTATGTTATTTTTCTGCATGTTTTTGATTCCATTACTATAGTTTTAATGGATGCTTCAATGGATGTTTTAATGGGTGTTTCTGGATGTTTTGATTGCTTTGATGTTTGAGTATTTTGCTCTGTTTGGTTACACCCAGAAAGGTAAAAGTATGAAATCATGAAAGTAAATAGAGAATACTTGTAACTGGTTTAGATATGGCATGTAAAACATAGAAACCAAAATGTATATGAGTTGCATTACACTTGTGTAAGTGCTGAGGCTCAAATGAAAGATTCAAGGTTGCAATGGAAATATCCAAAAGTGCTGAACCCTTGATCAAATAGAAAATCCATGAGCCAGAAATCTTGTTTAAGCTAGATCTTGAATTTAGTTCAAACATGGTTGCTTATGAAACAATAACAACCCACATGCATAGTCTTTATTCCCAGTTGTAAATATTCTTGTATTTTCTTTAAGCCAAAATACTTGAAAATATGATTTTCCCTGGACATGAATGTTAGATTGTTCTTGAGTTATGCTTGTAAACTCTATGTAATGTTTCATGTATACTGGGATTTAGTCACCTAGCTATCTCACGATAGGATTAAACATGAACACTTAGTAAAATAAACTAAGGATTGTGAGCCAAGAAGACTGCTGGAATGCTTGTCATATTTGAAGTATGCAAGTTGGCACATGGTTTGTTTAAGCCCTGAGATCTTTGTGCAATATTGTGAATTATTTTATTGCAATGTGTCCCCGTGATTCCTTTATGGCAGATGAGGCTAGGAATTAATTTGGTAAATGCAACCTTAAATTGATGAAGTAGGAACTTGAGTTATTCCTAAGATGGTTGGACTGGAGCTATGATAGTTCCTGAGTATTTCTATTTGAAATATATGTTTGCATGGTTGAATGTGTGTACATGATTAGTCTTAAATACTGATCATATATGCACAAGTATATTATAAACAAGTCAGGCAAATTGTTCAAAGAAGATATGCCCACTTGTACAAAATATTTATGTCTCACTCATTTACTTAATATCATGGAGTCTTTGATATTGCTCATACCAGATCTTGTATCTACCCTTGTTTGCTTATGGCATCTGGGGTGTCTCATCTAAAATGGGGCAGCCTCTAATGTTCTTTCAGGGAATGCTGGATCTAAATAGGAAGCTGCTGTGGCCAATGAAAGTGATTATATAAGCATGCTAAATTAGAATTGAATAAGAACTTAGAATGAAATATTTGCATGTAATCTGGGGAGTTTTTATAGTTCTGTTTTGGTTGTTATGTAATGATCTTAAAAGTTTGGATTTATTGGTTGTTCTAAATGAATCTAGTGATGTACTAAGTTTGGGATTAATCTAAAGACTTGGTTGAATTTTTGCAAGAAAATATATATTTGAGTGTTGTGGTGAAAATTTGTAAATGATATATGCCTGTATTTGAGAAATGGATATGTATATGTACATATATTGTATTAGTTAATTTCAAGTTACTTAAAACCTTAAGTTGGAAGGTTAAAAATCTGAGTTTAGCTATAAAAAACCTGGAATTATTCTTGTGGATATTTTAAGTTCATATAAATTAGATATGTATAGGATTTACTGACTTGTTACAAATATTCAAAAGTATATAGTAATTAACTTTAGTCAGAACTGCTAGAATCCAAATCAAGCAGGATACTCTTGTTTAAAAAAAAATATATACTCTGAACTTAAACAAGATAAACACGTACATCCTCATATGTATGTGTATATTACTAGGGATGCACTGATATATTTATATTGGTAATAAGTTTTGAATCCTGGTTGAATTGTTTGAAAGAAAGAAAAATGACTCTGATAGTTCAAAGGAAGTTTAAATCAAACTTAAAAGTGCAAATGAATGTAGGTGGACATCCAGACACATATAAATTGAATGTGCATATGCATGTACATAGAGATCAAATTTAGACGTCAGTCATAATAATTTAGACGTCTGAGACTAAACTTAGACGTCAGTCATAATAATTTAGACGTCTGAGGTTAAATGTAGACGTCTGTCACAAAAAATTTAGATGTCTGAATTTAGTTCAAAATGTCTTTTTCTCTCTGTTTCAATTTTAGATCTCTGAGCCGTCTGTCATAATTAGTTAGACGTCTGGGATTTAGTTTAGACGCCTGTCATAAGAATTTAGACGTCTGAACTGTTGATTTTGCCTAATTTGCCTATTTTGAAAAGAAATAAGTGGCTATGTCAATAGCTTGTATGGCATTTTGATTTCTATTTGATTTAAATTCCCTTTGATGAAGTAAAAAAAAAATCCTTATGAAATTAAGGTAGAAAGAGGAGGGTCATTTCACATTTTTATATAAAATCCTCTGATATTATCATAATGTCTAGGATACAAATATATATTAATCATAGCCGAAATTGTTACATTATTAAATTCTAGCATACTAGGCTCTACAATCAAAACCATAAAGGCATGTATTAGAGAATGGGTTCCAACAAATGGCAAGGTAGGGGACTACTTTCCGGAAATGCTACACCTCTAGATAAAATGTACTGGAGTCAGACCCTGAACTTGGTCTGCCCCTACCAACACAGAATTGATCTACTCCTGAACTTGGATAGTACCAAATATGTCATCACTCCAGTTGTTCCCAACCTTTATTGAGATATCTCATGCACAACCAAATCCAAAATAGGGTAATCTAGAAAGGTGATGACACACCCTAATGGGAGTGACTCACATAGCCCTGCTGCATCTACCCTGTTTTAGCCATTATTGGGGTGTGAGGCTCGAGGTAACGATTTACCTTCTTCTTAGCAGACCATCTTGAAATGCTAGCACTACCCTCTAAGCAGAAATGCAGTGCCAACATTCATCCATACAAGTTCGTTCTAGGACTAAACGAAACTGAAGGCACTACATGCATTTTGGAATCACCCTTAGAATTAGTAGTAAGTAGCACTTGTATTTCAAAAGCTCGATCTTCAATCATCTTCAAGATATCATCAGTTCGAAATACTTGAGTTGGATCAAAGTGGATTTTGGATAATTTATACTCATCTGATCCCGGTCTCTTCGAAACAACATTCGATAGTTCCGGTAAACTCAACCTTGGTTATTTTGGAAATTTTCACACAATACATAGGAGCTGGGATCACCCGTAACCGTTTAGGTGGACGGATCTCCCTATCATTTGTCCTAGAAGAGCAAAACGAGATTTATACGCACAGTACAACATCGTCAAAGATGACTGTGCCATACAACGCACGTGTTTCTCCTAGATATTTTCGGAGTTATATTTTGGTCCAGATTTGATAGTCAGTTATTTAACTATCAAATAAATACATGGAACAAATTCAGAAATTTTATTACCCATATCAACCACTTAGCCTCCAACCAAATCTTTCATTCATTAAAGCTCTTTCTAAAAGAATTTATCAAAAACATTCATTTACTTATCTCACTGACATAAGTATATTCACAAAACATTTGTGAAAGATTTCTCATTTCCAAATCATATCAAAGGATCAAAACAAAATGTTATTTAAATTATAGATAAAGTTAACCTCAAATAATATTCCTTTGGTGTTAAGTGTGGAATGAATGTCCATACCACTAGAATTAAGAAGGTAAGTTAAAGGAAATCCAATCTCATATTCTTTTATAAATTTTCTTCTATAATCCTCTTAATAAATCTCTTTTATTTATGAATCACCTTTACTTAAATTCCAAACCCATTTACAAAACTCTTTATAAATCATCAAGTTAAATTTACAAAACTCTTTTATAAATATCAAAACCATTTATATATCTCTTTATAAATCTCCAAACTTATTTTAAAACTTACTTTATAATTCCAAAATCATTTATAAAAATTTCTTATAAATATTCCTTATTTAAAAAAAACCTTTATTAAACTCATTTAATAAAGTCCTTTTTGATAAATAAAATGATTATTTAAAACACCTTTATTAAAATCATTACTTAACTTAAAACTATTATTAAAAGTATGTTTGACCTTAAAAATAAGAAAGAAGCTTGTGACCACAATGGTTCTCATTTAACTGAGTTTGATTTTCAAGTTATAACATGGGTATTTACATAACATGCATATATATATATAAGGGAATCAACCAATAACAATCAATCATATAAGTAAATGTCCAAGTCACAAAAATAGCAGATGGGTATTTGTTCTGCTAATCACATGTCTAGGTTAATATAAAGGCATAATGGGTTTTTATTTTTCCTAATAGATGTCAACATAATCTACTTGGTGAACTATGGTAGAATGATGATTTATTCTACCAAACAGATGTCAAATACAAGTTAATTAGAAGAGCGGTGATGTACTCCGCTAAACAGATGTCAACTATAATTTAATTAGAAGAATGGTGTTTTATTCTGCAAATCAGATGTCAACTATAATTTATTTAGCAGAATGGTGTTTTATTTTGCTAAATGGATGTACACACAATTCAATTCAACTTAGTATAACTCATTCACATTCATTTGGTTCTAAATGTCACGGACAAGAGATCCCTTGATTTAAAATCAATTCACTTATAAAAAGAAATTCGACTTCAAACATAACCAATAAAGTTTAAAATAACTTATAATGATTAAATCTTAATTTAAATTATAAATTAAAGCTTAATTATAAATTAAAGATTAATTAAACCTTAATGAATCAAAATTAAACCTTAATTATCTTAGTTAAGTCCTAATTAATTAATGATATGTAACGACCCGTAATTTTCGATAATAAAAAATAGTTGATTTAATAAGGTTTTGTGATTTAATGTTGGAAGAAATAAAAATTTGTGATTTAATAATAAGAATATAACGGGAATGCAATGTAATAGTATTAATTTAAGGTAATTTATAACTACTTTAAATGTAATTCCAATTAATTGAAATGATTAAAAAGTTATAATTGGTTATAGATTGTAAATTAATTGTAATAATGTATGTATTAATTGATAATTGGACTTAAGGAGAAATCGATGATTTAAATGTTGTATTGATTTAATGAAATAGTAAGTAATAAATGGTAATTGAATAAAATTAGTGTTGTGGTAGTAGTTATAACACTTGTTGCGGATAACAAACTTATAAGATGTGATTAAAAGTTAGTGCTGACAATTATTATATGTTACCTATTTATTTAGTCTGTTAAATTTAATTGGAAATCAATTGCAATTAATTCACTTAATTAGTGAAGTTAATATAGATTAAATTGATGATTGTAGAATATTAATTCAATAAGATGTAACAAATGTAAATTTTATTCATAATATGACAATTGATTGAATAAAAAGAATTGAAATCAAGTTTGATCAATTTATTGGAATTTAAATTGTAGTAGATGGATTTATTGCAATTGAATGTAATTAAATACTACGTTAATGAAAACTAAGATGATAGTGGTCAAATATTAATGTAATAAGATATAAACAAATGTTAATTACAGCCATGAGATGCAGATTGATTGAATAATAAGATGGAAAGGCGAATAAATGGATTTAAAGTAATAATCGCTGTATCTGTTTCAATTTGAATTAAACACTATAGCCAGTAGAATAATTGACATTGAATTTATATGAGAATTCGTTTTAAATTATTGTAAATGTCTAAGTGATTAAAATCGATGAAATTTGTTAATTATCAAATTTGAATTAAAAAGTGATTTAATCAATTTAATAATTATTTATTTAATTAGCGTGAAAATAACCATTTTGGTCACTGTCTTGGATTTCGACGAAACTAGTTTCATTGGATCCGCAACAGTGAATTATTGTAGGATTTCAAGTTTCGTAGTTATCGGACTTGTCGTTTGATCGTACAAACTCGAAACGCGTAGAAATCAATTTAATTAAATTCAACTGAAACCAATTTGAAATAAGCTGATTTTAAGCTAACTTCTTCATACGATGGAAATAGGACTTGAAACATGTTCCATTGAATTTAGAAATATCGAAAAAATCTATTTTGATATATGGGATGATCCACTTTTGTTTCGGAGATAGAACGGGCATTTCGGGTCGCTATTGTCAATCTAAATCTATTCGGAGGTTCATTCTTTCTTGTCGGGCTTTGTCAATATAAATAGTCTTGTTTCCCCAAACCCTAGTTGTCATTTTTCTTATTCTGTACGTACAACTCCATCTGTTTGTTCCTCCTTCTCAAATGGAATGGCAGAAACCCAAATTTCTAGATTCAATTGCAAATCAAAATCAAATCGAAAATTTTAAAACTTCTCAAGCTATATCATATTATATATCAATTCGAAGCTCTCGATGAGCGTAATTCACTGGTGTAATTTGTTTCTCGAATCGGATCATCATTTGTCCAGAAATTGATAAATAAATCTTGGCCGTTCATCGTGTCGTGATCGACTTCGACGGATCATCGATTGGAGGGTACTAGGTTGTGGAGATCGTCGCATGTAGTTCATCCATGTAGTTTGTTTGGTGTGTTAACGGTTGGATCGAGCTTGAAAATTGGATTAGAGTTTAAACCCCACGGTGGCGACTGGAGTTTTGACGCCGATCAGTGGCGAGGTGGACGTCGTGGTTGGTAAGGGGAGGTCGTGCAGGTGGAGGCGCCCTCGAAGGCTAGGCCATGGCGTGTCAGTTGTCGACGTGGTGGCGTGCATTTGAGGGTGAAAGGCGGTGGTGGCTGTTCGAACGAGGGCACTAGGTTTGCTGAGAGATAGAGGCGATGATGTGTAAGTTATCTCTTTTATTGTTTATTTTATTTTATTCTATTTTATATCGTATAGCTTCTAATCATTATAACTTTTGCGTATGAGATCAGATTTATGCACGGTTCATTCCGCTGGGATCGTATCGAAATTTTGGACATTATGAAACTGGTTTGGATGAATTCGGAGACTGTTCAAAATTGGGCCTTTATTTGGATTTCAAATCGATTTGAAATTCAAAGATGAGTGTTTTAACCCACTCACAACTACTAAATTATCCTATGTTAGTTAAATTTAATTTATGATGTGATTAGTAATTAACTGATTTATGTTTGGTATGTTTAAATTGTCATTCTAGTTAATTTGACTTTTATTGCAATTAATCATCGTTTAATTTAATATTGAATTTAATTGTCAAATTTAATACTTGTTAATGATAATCAGTTATCTATTGATGTTTATTGGTTGATTTGGATGAAGATTGTGATGGATGTTTGATTGTTGATATTGGATGACTGTATGTTGTATTTTTATATTGTTATAACACTGCAAGTTCCCTATGGGTTGAAATGATACATAACCGAACGATCTATAGATTAGGGAAAAATCATTATGGGTTGAAATGAAAGACTTGCAATTTTATGGATTTTTATTTAATTTGGGATTGCGGTTTGAAATGATATATAACTGTAAAATTTTAATTGCGGATTGAAATGATAAATATCTGTATCACTTGACCATAGGATAGAAAATTAGATACGGACACCGGATCGATTAAATTAAATGATTTTTAATTCCTTAATTTTTGAATTTAGTTAATTGGCATTTTGAAATAGAAATTGATTTATATAAACTGAATTATTTTCGATAATCCAAGCGTTAATGCTGAAATTGGAATTGACTAAATGAATTGTTCAAAAGATTTAAATGGGAATTTCAGAGTTGAAGTGTCAAATATAAATGAATTTATCGAAATTGAGTTATTGAAATGGTTGGATATAACTTTAAAATCTATTTTAAACTAATTTGAAACTATTTTAATCAATTTAAAACTATTTTAATTTATTTTAATCTATTATAACCTATTTAATCCAATTTAATATATTTTACCTCTTTTAAACTAATTAAATTTATTTAATCTATTTTAAATCTATTTAATATAATTTAAATCTATTTAATCTATTTTAAATTTATTTAATCTATTTTAAATCTATTTAATATAATTTAAATCTATTTAATCTATTTTAAATTTATTTAATCTATTTAAAATCTATTTAAGACAATTCAAATCTATTTAATCTATTTTAAATCTATATAAATCATTTTAAAATCTAATTAAATCAAATTTAAATCTATTTTAAACTATTTCTCTTATTTAAACTATTAATACTATTTCTGACTATCTGAACTATTTTCAAAATTTTCAGACTATGTAAAGTTGAAGTATTTATATTTAAATCCTTGATGATGAGACAACTTAAGTTAGAATTGGCAATTTATACCTTTTTCTGAAATGACATATTTGAGTAAATATGATTTTTAAAGTGAATATGATTTTGGAAGTGAATGTGATTTTGAAAGTGAATATGATTCGAAAGTGTATGGTTTGAAATCGAATATGATATTTTGATATTAAATATAAAATGGTTTTGGAAATGTAAAAGAAGCATCTAGTGTGTAATAAGCGTTTGGTTATTAAGGAGACCGGGATCGGATATTGTCATACTCTCTGCCAATACCGAAAACCACTTTAACAACTGTGTACGTGGTGGAGATTTTAGAAATGAAGTAGGATGGTTTGGCGAACGATTCTATATAAGGTATTTAAGTGACCCTGACTCCCGTGAGTCAGCTTAGATGTGACTAAAATAGGAGCCACGCCGGGCAAAGTGAGGTCATTCCTCCTATCATACATGCTTCTTCGATACCATATTACGACTTTGTGATGATTTGGTGACCACCCCTTGATTTTGATTATGGGAGTGTGTTCCGAGGTGGGCGGTAGTAGCTGCTATGCGTTACCACCAGTTCGGATCCGCAATTGGTATATCTACCCTGGCATCGCCTCGAGTGCCGTGTTCACATGCCCTAGCGCGCCTTCTACGAGTTTGGTTTGTACCATACCTATGGAGTGCCCTCTGATAGCCCTCAAGTTTATGTAGGAATTACGGTACTGTATAGACTATGGGAATATATAAAAATGTGTTAAGGGGGATATGCGTAACGCCTTAACGCTATTTTAATACTTTACTTTACTTTAGACACTATTATAATAGCATATTGTACTACATAGTAGATAGTTTAACGGATCCTTAAGAGATGGTAATCCCGAACATCTTTTAAGTTATTGCACTCACATTAGACACTGGATAGGAGATGTCAAACCCCGTAAATATCTCTGACGCCGTTACACTCATATTTATTTACAGTGATTCAACTTACATAAGATCTTTTAGTTCTGACTCGAGTGTTTTATCTTTTCATTTTGCTCGGGTCAGTCTGAGCTTTTCAGTTTTATCGAAGACTACTTTATAGAGGACGAAGACGAAGATATAATGCTATTACTATTTATTATATTTATTCCACTACATCATATTGTTCCGCTGCATTATTTATTTATTCCTGTTGTATGTAACTTTGATCTGTATTGTAAAAGTGTAATCAAATGTTATTTGTAAACAGCTTTATGAACTGTTTATTTGATTATTATAATTTTTCATTCCGTTGTGAGATTCTGTATTTGTTTTTATTTTCTTTCTTTCTTTGCTTTTTCTTGTTTACCCCATAACAATCTGCCCTTTTGAATGGTTTGAGTCGGACATGTGTGTCTGCTTAAAATGTCCAAAAGGCAGGTCGTTACATGATTATACCCTAATTGATTAATAATTAATTAAATAATTAATCTCCAAATAATTAATTAAATAATTAAGCTCTAATTAAATAATAATTAATTAAAATAATTAAACTAGATTAATATAAAAATTAATACCTACTTATCTCTTAACTTTATTAATCATTAATTAAAACTTCCTTAATTAATTAATAATAAACTGACTTAATTAAAACTAATTACTTAAATTAATTACTAATTAACTAATAATAATTATTCTTAATTAATAAATTATTTAATTATCAAAACATACTTAATTAAGTAATAATTAACTCATATGCTTACTAATTTAGTTTGAAAATAGTTTTTCAAAAACATTTAAAAGAAACACTTTTAAAATTTGAAAATCGTTAAATTCTCCAAATTGCATACTTTTCTAACTTACCATCCAAAACTTTAACTTTTCACTTTTTCTTACTTTTAAAACATAATTTAAAAGACTTTTAAAAACTTTAACTAAAGTTAGAAACTAAAATAAAATAAAACAAACCATTTACTAAACTAAGACTAGTAAACGATTTGATTTCAAAATGGATCTCAAGTCCTTTTTAATATCTCAAGTTCTAACTTCCAAACCATTCAATCATATATCCAAGATTATGAATACTAAATCATATCATCACCATGCATCACAAAGATCACAACTTTAAATTCAAACACATCACTTTAATCCATCGATTCAAGTCAAATGCTAAAACACAAGCTACCACATATATACACATCCAAACCATATCATAATCCTAACATTAAAATCATATATAAACAACACATAACCATCATATCTGCAAAGGCGAAATATTTCCAAAAGTTAGAAGTTTACTCACCGAAAATTTGCAAAACACTTTTGAAAATTTGATATAACTTTAGAACTATGTAAAACTTGATCTTTGGACTGAAAATTTGGAAATAGGCTCAACCATAGTAGAGTATGGCTCGGCGACGACATGTATAGGTGAGGTGAGGACTTGTTTTGGAGAAGTGGAGGGACTTCGGATAATGTTGAATTTACCAAACTAGACCCAAAATTTAGTCATCTTCTCTTGGATTTTTGGCTATGTCACTCATGGAATTTGGAGAAGTTTTCAAAGAGAAAGTTCTTCTAAATTTTCTTTTCTACCATTAGAAAAAATAATTATTCAATTAGGATTTTTTTTGAGGGAGATATGGTCAAAATAAGAAAAAGTATTTTCGGACTTGAAAATATGGGTCCGAAAACACTTTCCAAAGAAATGATATTTTAACATGAGTAAGCTCAATATTTGAAGAAGTGTTACAAATGAAAGTTGTAGCCACTGGAGTTGTATATATTTTGAAAAAAAATAATTTCTCCATTAGGGTAAGAGATGAGGAAGATATGATAAAATAAAAAAGAGGAAAAATTTGTAGAAGTGAAGGGCTATTTATAAATAAGAGAAAAAGTAAATTACTTAAATGCCCTTGTCCTTTACCCTCCACAACCCCCTTGCCACCTCACCTAGCCTCCTCCACCTCATGTACTCATGCCCACACCCTTTTTCCCTCTTCTCATTTCCATGCGAATATGTTTGAACATGTTTAAGTAGTCTTTGTACTTAATGTTTCTAATGATGTGACATTTATATTTATATTTTAAACTTTATATACTTAGGTATGAATACATATATACATATAATAATACACACAGATATACATATACTAACTTATTTACAAATTTTTATACTTATGCTAAAGTGTTCACAATGTTTCGATAATTTTTAGCCGATGAAAAGTCCAAAATTCGAAAAACGAATTCTGGTCACATTTTTTATCTTTCTTTGGACTAAATATTTTTGTACACAAATTTGGAAAATTATTTCACAATTATTATTCATTTTTTAATAGATCACAATTATTATTCATTATTTAAAAGAGTTTTATTTCCATTATAAAATCAATTATTTAAATATTTAAAATTAATTAAATACTCACAAATCAAAGTAGTGAAATTCTTGGTCGTTACATTTTAACTCTATAGTTTCTAAGTATTTTATTTAGTAGGAGTTTTTATTATTTTTTCACCTATTTTTGTTGATGACAAAAGGGAAGAAAAATATAAATGTACATATGCGTGCATTCAGGGGGTGTTATCTAACCCAAAGGGAGTTATCTAACTCAGAGGGAGTTATATCATATTATATATACATGATATTAAATAGTTGTCATAATCAAAATGGGGGGATTGTTAATACCTTAGTTATTGATTTTGATGATAACAACCTTGATAACAACAATATACATTTATATAAAATATGGATTCTAATGTTTTGCAAGTTATATAATATATAGTGTAGGATATTATACAGGTGTTGAATCGAAGACTGTACAGTATAAAGACTTAAGGAATGGACAAGAAGACTCATGAGTATAAAGATCCAGATATGAAGATATCAAGATTATAATATAGTGTATGGAGTCATAGAATTTTGTTAAAGTCCCTAGTAGCAATCTTTGATCTTTGTCTCCTATTTTCTTATCTTTTATACTTTCAAATATATTTAAAAATATTTTATAAAAGATTTTGAAAGTTTAAAATGTTTGTAAACTATATTTAAATTATTTTACAAAGTATCAAATTATTTTACAAAGTATATTATTTTAAAATTGATTTAAAAAGAAAAGAGTTTTCAAATTTCACAAGCATATGTCAACATATACCCAGATGGTATGTCGACATAGGTGCCGCAATTCAGTTTTATAAATTTTGAATTGAAGTGTCTATTCATCGCAAATCTTCGCGAATGGACACATCTGTTTGTACACTATATATAGGAGGTTCAAATGAATTTTCAATTAGTTATTATATTATTTTCTTCCCTCCTCTTACTCTCTTGAAAACTCCATTAAAAATATATCAAATTCTTTTTAAAATTACTAAGAATATATTCATATCTTTGTGTGTTGATTCAATACTACTTACTTACTGTTTTGAAATCGTCTCTCTCTCCTAAACAAAAGATCAAAGTGCTGTCAAAAAGGTTATAGGATCCTTTGTATCCAAATTTTAAGAAATTATCTTTGGAAAAACCATCAAACTCTGTTTGCATTTGCTTGGGTCTAAATATAGCCCATTCAAATCAATTGGGTGTGTTTGGTAGTCAGAAAACCCAAGTGGCTGTGCCTATAGCCCGTCCAAATTAAGTGGGTGTACCCTGAGCTTGGAAAATCTAAAGGGCATGTCTTGTAGCCTCAAAATTGAGATTGTAATTGGGTTTTCCTTTTTCCTGTTTAAAGTAGCATTTGAAAAGAAATCTTTACAAGTAATTGTATGAGACTGTATGTAGGAGAAATCCAAACCAGTATAAAATCTATAGTATCATTGTCACATACCGGAATTTTCGACTTTCGAAAATTCGACATCGATACTCTCGACTGCCGAGAAATCGAGTGCCGGAAACTCCAATAGTGAGGGTTTTAAGAAAGAGAAATAGAAGAAGAGATAGAAGAAAAAGAGAAGAAAGAAAGAAGAAGAACAACAGAACAGCAACAGAAACAGCACAATATCAGAATCTCACATATCGCAGCGGAACAATATATAATAGATAAATGAATATCATTTAAAAAAAACAAAAGAATTATATCTGTTATTACATTACATCACATCATATCATCAGAGTCAATAAACAACAATGGACAGTTATATAAACTTGTCCTCATACAGAATACACAGCGGAATAAATACTATCAGATACAAATACTACGTCTCGTCATCCAGCTTATCTCCAAAGCTCCAGAATATCCAGAATATCCTGATAATATAACTCTAGGCTGCCCGTGTGGAAATTGGTGGGCACCCAGAGTTTAGAAGGGAAACAATAAACTCCGAGTCAGTCATGGTGACTGGTGTGAGATCGTAAAACAGTTTATCTTTAAAATAAACAACAGGAAACTTTAATGTCAATTCGCAATGCTTTTGGAAAATGAAACTACCATAAGACCTCCCGCCACACACACAATGCAAACGCAGACTTGGAGGAGATTTCTTCTTATGATAGTCAAAGATGCTTACTACGCAAAAATCAAATTCTTTTTGATATTATTATTAGTGCATAGTGTAGAAAACATTTCGAAAGTAGAATATAAATCTTAGCCAGCATAGGTACCATTATAGTATGCTTACTATAGCTACCATATTAAATGGCAGGTTCTACAACTAAAACCGTACAAGGCTCGTATTGTTTCTTTGGATTTCCAACAAATGGTCAGGCTAAGGAACTTCCTATCCACGATGGGTACGTCCCTGGAATAGACGACCCGAGAACCTAACCGGATCTCTGCCAACACAAGGCCGGGTTACCTCTGCAAAAATAGGTAACTACTGACACGCGTATGCCATCCCCCGATCGTCACCGATCTTCCCGAGGATCCCCGATTCGCAACAAACCACATAAATAATAATAATGCAGTAACCACAGAGGTTAAGTATCTGGGCTCCATACCATGATACCACCTTTATCCAGAAGGAATGACATACACTAAGGGGCGCTACTCCCTAGAACCTTGCTGCATTCTTCCTGTTTCGACCATTTCCGGGGTGTGAGGCTCGACGAAGTCTCGTCCACAAAGCTACGCTTTCTACAAAAAGCCCTGCTTCGGGTCAAACAAAATGATCAACCTATGATCACAAAGATATAAGATCAAACAAATGATCATATCACAAATGATCAAACACTGATCATTTCACAGCAACACTCAGTATGCCACGTTACCAAATTGGGATATATCGCTGATGAATTTCAACTACATAACCTCTGAGCTCGTACGTCTCAGAGAAGGGTGTTAAGCTAAGAGAATAAATTCTCCGCCACCAACAGAAATGTATTTGAAAGAAATCAGCTTTATATCTCAAATTGTAACGTCAGACACACAATCCATACAAGTCTGTTCCGGGATCGAACAGAACCGAAGGCACTTCTCACGAAGCCCTTGCATTTCCGGATAATTTTCAATCACGTCAGGACTTCCCGTCACTAAGGGTGATAAAAACCTCTAAACCGGAGATCAGCCGATGTAGAGTAACTCGACGGTAATCCTTCCGTTTTCAAAAATATCCGGTCTTCAACACCGGTCTTCAAATGCAATTCATAACGACGTATCACATATTCAGAATGGGTTATACGACCCCATGGTCCTTTCCCGGCTAACCCGAATAGTGAGCGATTATTTAAAAATAAGTGTGGCATTCAAATTCATCCAATTCACAACAAATACCATTCAAGGTAATTATTGATAGTCGGTTATTTAACTATCAATAAAGATGCGCAACATCATCAGATTCCAAATAATTTTCCAAATTATTTCATCTTCAAAAATATCTTTATAAAATTTTCCACACTTACCCATTTGAAAACAATTTCAAATCAATTTCCACTCTTCAAAAATAAATCAATATTTATTTTAAAACAACTTCGCTTTCTTTTATAAATTCCGTATCGAATTTATACTTTCGAATATCTACTGATATTCGATTTTCAAATCGTTTTCAATATTCAATTTCAATTTATCTTTACAAGGATAAATTCTCAAAACGTTCATTTCACATTGGAAAAGCAATTCCATACTTATTTAAAAATAAGTATTTTCACAAGTCTATTTATTTTCAACATTTGAAAATATTCGATATACATAAAATCAAAATTAAGTATATATCTCATTCTTTAAGGAAATCATTCTTAAATCACATTTATTTGAGTCAAAACGAATGTTGCGTAAAACATCGTTACGACGACTCGAAATCACTAGTATAAGGATTCAGAATTAAGATAGATATATAAATCCCAATACTATATAAAATATTTCCTTTCGGAAATCATTTACTATAACAACAGTGTTATAGTCCACCATTTCCTTATTTTTCGAAAACGTCTATTTCAACAATAAATGTTGAAATCTATGATTTCGATAGTTCACACGTTTTAAAACATCTTTTAAAACAATTAACTTCATTTCATAATATCGCTTTCCCAAAACCCTATCCATTTTACTTAAAAATATATTCAGTCCAAAATCGTGAATATACTTCACTAACCACATTTCAGTCTTTTCTACACATTTTATTTCAATAAAAATCCGCTATTTAAAATCGCGAATATATCTTCTTTAATGTCCTTCTATATTTAATTTATCCAATTCAATCTATTTCGAATTTATAAAACAACGTTTATAAATTCTATTTTCTATTCTATAACAACTTCGATTTTATAAATTTCCTTTAATGACCCATTCAATTTTCTAACTCAACGTATACATCAAAAATCCATATTATAAGTTAAATACTTATAATTTATTTATTTTAAAAGAAATCGTTCTTTTAAACTTTACAAACTGTAAATAAACTCATTTTAACATCATTTCCAATTTTTAAATCCACATTCCCAAATATTCACTTTTAACCCCAAAATCAAATCCCAAATTGATTTCTAATTTTACTTCAATACCAAATCAATTTCAATATTCATTTCTAAATTAATTTCCCATCCCAAATCATTTTATATTGGTTTTTTTTCTAAACTTGTTTCAATTTGCCAATTAAATTTATAATTGGACTTCCAACTTATTTCATTTTAAACAAATTCCTCTTAAAGAAAATAAATCCCTTTTATCTTTTTCCAACTATTTAGAAATCCAAATTTTAATTAAATTCTTCAATTTAAAATCACTATTATACGAAATTCATTTACTTAACGTTTTCACTTGATTCTGGAATAAATTCGATAATAATATAAAAATTAACTTTTTATACTTTAAAATTCCTTGCTTCAAAATTTATTCAATTTCTAAAATTAATTCACTTAGAAATTTCTATTTTGATTTCAAAAATTCAATTCCGTTTATTTTTTTTTTGGAATCCAATGATGTCAAAACATCCATTCAGCTAAATTTTAGCTTTCAAACAATTTCCAGATATCAATATGATTAATAGCATCACTATAATCATTCACAGATTCATATCACAATAGAAATAAATTCAATCAATGTGAGGGGTCCAGTTGGATCCCTCCAACCTGTTTCCCTGCATCCAAAGATGTTAGCACAATACCAATTCCGCTCCAGTACGGAATTATCGTGGTATATGGGTTTTTATAAATCCTCTTACTAACGGCGCAATAGGGTCTCATCCGCTATACGAGGCGGGAAATCATCAATCCAATATATACATATGCCAATATGTATATACTGCTATATATATAGATATATCCTATCATATCTAATAGCACATCAAATAGCAATCAACACAATCAATAACTGCAATTCAAAATTAAATCTGAGTGAGAAGATCTCACCTTAGCTTTTATTAGCATCCATTTTTATCCCAGGTTGTTTTCCTTTGTAGTTTTGACCTTGTATAAATAATTATACAATTTATTAAATTTCGAAGTAAATCGAACAAGTTATTACCATTTAATAAATTTAATTAACTAATTATTTTAATTAAAGGAACTTTTTTAATAAATCATTTTTAGTGACTAAGATAATTACATAGGATAGTTAGACAAATTAATTCCATAATATATTATTTTAAAACTAACTAATAAGTGAAACTATGTACATATATTTTTATATAAATAATTCACATTTATACATATTTTCTTTGAAATCCACACTTATAAAATTAATTTATATAAATTAAAAATCTAATTTTGAACCAAACTTTTCAACATTTAGAACCTCTATATATATTTTCTCAAAACCTTATCTATAAATATGTTCTTCTGTAAATGTCAAAAATAGGAATTTTCTTCACTGTATACATACATATAATACATAATCAAAACCAATACTGTTATATATATTTTTTTCTCTCCTGTTTATACCAAAATTTATTGTATTTAAATTGAAACGGAGATCTATACCTTACGGCAACACGAAAACCCGGATCCACTTCGTACGCGAATCCACCCTCCAGCAAATCGCCACTATCTCCACTCACGATCAACTGTCACGCCACCGAAGCTCGATTCACCTCCTTCGTCTCGTGGCTGCATCCACAAGTTCACGCGCCATCGAAAATCATGACCTATCCCACATCGACGTGCTTCCCCCTGAAGCGCCTACCCTATCGTACGTGACACCGAATCACCCATCTTCCTAGGTCGTACCACCACGACCTTCCAGTTTCACGCGAACGCGTACGTACGCGCCTCCCCCTTCGAACTACTCGCGCGACATCACAACACGCCGCCCACGTTCGCGGTTGCCAACCGTACCTCGCCTCCGCCCTCGCGAATCCCAGCGCCCAAAGTCGCCATTGCCGCCGCAACTCTGCTTCACGCGAATCGAGCCCTCGTCTCCATCAAATTAGCAGTGGAAGTAAAGAGAGACAGTAGCCGGTCTTCAAATCAGTAGTAGAAAGTATCGCGTAGGAGCAAGGATGGAATAGCTGAGTATATAGCGATTATAATGAAGGCGTTGATTTCGAATTAAGGCTGAAGGAAGAGGATTTGATTTCGTTTCTGATAAAGGGGAAAGGTTGGTTTGTTTCGTTCGTTTTAAATTGAATAACGAGGGGAGAACGCGGCCATTTTTTTCTTCTGTGAAAATTTGTTTAGAATAGACGAAGGAAGAGGAATATTTAAAATTGGAAGGAGGAGGGTTGCGTAATGGGTTGCACGACTTCGTGATTCTCGGCGTGTTCAAAGGCGTGTTTACAGGGGGAAAGTAACTGATGTGTTGACTAAATTTTAAATATTATACAAATTTGAATTTGATTTTATTTCGACGCGTTTGCATATCGTACGGTCACACGGCAACTCCGTTCAATACGAAATTCGAAATCCGATAATAACAAACTATTACGGACCCAATGGAACTGGTTTCGTCGAGTTCCGAGACTGTTTGAAAAATGACTATTTTTAAATTCAATTTAAACGATTTAATTTCAAAATTGAACAAATCGTTTCCAAATCAATTTCTGAAGCTTCTATTACCTTCAGTATTATCACTACGAATTTTTACAAGCTTTCGAAATATTTTTCTTCAGCTTAAAAATGAAGATTCAAATTTTTATTCAGCTTTAAATCGATTAAATTTTATAATTTAATCGCCAAATTCAAAGTTAAATTGGGGATTCAAATTAAATCGTCGTTCAAATATTTAAAATTAATTAAATATTTCCAATTTAATTTATTCAAAATTCCGGGTCGTTACAGACTTCCCCCCTTAAAAGAATTTCGTCCTCGAAATTACAAGTTAGAAAAAATGACCCTTAACTCGTCTACTATTTTCAACAATCCACTAGTTTTATCAATTTATCAAAACAAATCTTTCTACTAAAGATTCTTTATTATTTCAACTAAATTTCCAACTTCAGTTTTAAGTTTCAAAACAACATTGTTTACTTCAAAATTCAAATTCGAGTTTAAATTCAAATTTTAAACTTTCAAAATTTCTCAAAAAATTTCTAACACCCGAAATTTTCGAAAAATTTCGCCAGCGTCTCCTTTGCGCGGCTAATACGGTACGACTACAAAACGTCCCTACGGACTCTCAGATTTCAAAAAGAAAAAGAAAAAGCCAAGCGGCTAGAGAGAAATCATCAAAAACTCATATTAAAACTCAAATACATACCTTTTTCGAGCAATTCGAATTATCTGTGAAATAAATTTTCCAATCCCTTTATACACCTGTATATCCTACTAGCCATTATATCTAGTTACAGCATTCAAATCATTTTGCAAATTCAATTACAAATTTTCAATATAAACTACTTATATCATCTTTTAGTTCACTATTGAAGTTATATCCATTATCTTCAATTTTACATTTCAAATTTTATTTGAATTCAATTTCACATTTCAATTTCTCATTTGAGTTCAATTCACAATTCCAATCTAATTTGGATTCAATTTACTTTCAATTCTGAAATATTGAATTTTATCAATTATCTGTCATTTACAACTGCACTATCTTAAATTAGTTCCAATTACTAATTCATTCGTCTTCAATTTGAATTCCACTCCAATCAGATTTCAAATATTCTATAAGTTAACAACTTATTTACATCTTGATTTATACAATCATTTATACATTCACCTTCACAATTCCATTTTATTAAGGAATTTTATTTTCAATTATCTTTTTTGGAATTCTATTTTCGTTTATGAATCATATTTACAATTCGTATTCATAGTTTTCGTTCATATATGAATTTATTTCCTTATACTTTCAATTCACATTTATATATTTCATTCGTTAAATGGATTTTTATTTAAACTTTACAAGTTATCAACTTCATAATATTTCATAAATATGGTATTCCAGAGTCTTACCAACATTTCAAAGCCATTTTGAAAACAATTCAAATTATCCTTTGCATTTCCAAAACAAAACCTAAATTTTTCAAACAACTTCCATTTAAAACAAATTTGGCAGCAATTCCTCTTTTGGAAACCCGAAAATGAACACCAACGATGCCGCAGTCATCATCGAAGTTATTTTCCAGCGACCGAAAAGAGTTTAGAGCTTTCATCTCTCTAAAATACTTTTCAAAACCTTTGAAATCCATTTTCCACTCCAAAAAGAATTTAAACTTCCAAATCTCCAAAATTTTCAGATTCTTTTCAAAACACTTCCAAAAACTCCTCTGGAATCCCGTTTTAAATTATAAGTCACATTTATAATTTATATTCTTACACTTCATTTGTATATGGATTAATTTCTTAACTTTGGAGTTACAATTTCCATTTCTTATTCAATTTCATATAAAAATGATAACATTTCAATATTATCACTTTCCTAACAACCATGCAACCATATACTATAATAATTTACAGAAAATCATTTCTTTTCTATACAAAAATAGTTTTGGGTAAAATTATCTCATTCACCCTATTCAAAACAATACTGTGCCGAACTGTTCTATTCAAGTGTTTAGAAACCCCTTCGATACAGTTTTGCAAGACTGTGCCGACGAAGGTTCATATGCCACTCAATAAACCAATCATCACAATACAAAACAATTTTATATTAACTAACAAATACGCGCTCATATCTATTATTACACTCAACTCATTCTAGAGTACTACTGACTCTATCTCTAATGAGTAACACCCAACAGAGCAGGGTTGTCGCTTAACCATATGCTCTGATACCACTTTGTCACATACCGGAATTTTCGACTTTCGAAAATTCGACATCGATACTCCCTTTATCGACTGCCGAGAAATAGAGTGCCGGAAACTCCAATAGTGAGGGTTTTAAGAAAGAGAAATAGAAGAAAAGATAGAAGAAAAAGAGAAGAAAGAAAGAAGAAGAACAACAGAACAGCAACAGAAACAGCACAATATCAGAATCTCACATATCGCAGCGGAACAATATATAATAGATAAATGAATATCATTTAAAAAAACAAAAGAATTATATCTGTTATTACATTACATCACATCATATCATCAGAGTCAATAAACAACAATGGACAGTTATATAAACTTGTCCTCATACAGAATACACAGCGGAATAAATACTATCAGATACAAATACTACGTCTCGTCATCCAGCTTATCTCCAAAGCTCCAGAATATCCAGAATATCCTGATAATATAACTCTAGGCTGCCCGTGTGGAAATTGGTGGGCACCCAGAGTTTAGAAGGGAAACAATAAACTCCGAGTCAGTCATGGTGACTGGTGTGAGATCGTAAAACAGTTTATCTTTAAAATAAACAACAGGAAACTTTAATGTCAATTCGCAATGCTTTTGGAAAATGAAACTACCATAAGACCTCCCGCCACACACACAATGCAAACGCAGACTTGGAGGAGATTTCTTCTTATGATAGTCAAAGATGCTTACTACGCAAAAATCAAATTCTTTTTGATATTATTATTAGTGCATAGTGTAGAAAACATTTCGAAAGTAGAATATAAATCTTAGCCAGCATAGGTACCATTATAGTATGCTTACTATAGCTACCATATTAAATGGCAGGTTCTACAACTAAAACCGTACAAGGCTCGTATTGTTTCTTTGGATTTCCAACAAATGGTCAGGCTAAGGAACTTCCTATCCACGATGGGTACGTCCCTGGAATAGACGACCCGAGAACCTAACCGGATCTCTGCCAACACAAGGCCGGGTTACCTTTGCAAAAATAGGTAACTACTGACACGCGTATGCCATCCCCCGATCGTCACCGATCTTCCCAAGGATCCCCGATTCGCAACAAACCACATAGATAATAATAATGCAGTAACCACAGAGGTTAAGTATCTGGGCTCCATACCATGATACCACCTTTATCCAGAAGGAATGACATACACTAAGGGGCGCTACTCCCTAGAACCTTGCTGCATTCTTCCTGTTTCGACCATTTCCGGGGTGTGAGGCTCGACGAAGTCTCGTCCACAAAGCTACGCTTTCTACAAAAAGCCCTGCTTTGGGTCAAACAAAATGATCAACCTATGATCACAAAGATATAAGATCAAACAAATGATCATATCACAAATGATCAAACACTGATCATTTCACAGCAACACTCAGTATGCCACGTTACCAAATTGGGATATATCGCTGATGAATTTCAACTACATAACCTCTGAGCTCGTACGTCTCAGAGAAGGGTGTTAAGCTAAGAGAATAAATTCTCCGCCACCAACAGAAATGTATTTGAAAGAAATCAGCTTTATATCTCAAATTGTAACGTCAGACACACAATCCATACAAGTCTGTTCCGGGATCGAACAGAACCGAAGGCACTTCTCACGAAGCCCTTGCATTTCCGGATAATTTTCAATCACGTCAGGACTTCCCGTCACTAAGGGTGATAAAAACCTCTAAACCGGAGATCAACCGATGTAGAGTAACTCGACGGTAATCCTTCCGTTTTCAAAAATATCCGGTCTTCAACACCGGTCTTCAAATGCAATTCATAACGACGTATCACATATTCAGAATGGGTTATACGACCCCATGGTCCTTTCCCGGCTAACCCGAATAGTGAGCGCTTATTTAAAAATAAGTGTGGCATTCAAATTCATCCAATTCACAACAAATACCATTCAAGGTAATTATTGATAGTCGGTTATTTAACTATCAATAAAGATGCGCAACATCATCAGATTCCAAATAATTTTCCAAATTATTTCATCTTCAAAAATATCTTTATAAAATTTTCCACACTTACCCATTTGAAAACAATTTCAAATCAATTTCCACTCTTCAAAAATAAATCAATATTTATTTTAAAACAACTTCGCTTTCTTTTATAAATTCCGTATCGAATTTATACTTTCGAATATCTACTGATATTCGATTTTCAAATCGTTTTCAATATTCAATTTCAATTTATCTTTACAAGGATAAATTCTCAAAACGTTCATTTCACATTGGAAAAGCAATTCCATACTTATTTAAAAATAAGTATTTTCACAAGTCTATTTATTTTCAACATTTGAAAATATTCGATATACTTAAAATCAAAATTAAGTATATATCTCATTCTTTAAGGAAATCATTCTTAAATCACATTTATTTGAGTCAAAATGAATGTTGCGTAAAACATCGTTACGACGACTCGAAATCACTAGTATAGGGATTCGGAATTAAGATAGATATATAAATCCCAATACTATATAAAATATTTCCTTTCGGAAATCATTTACTATAACAACAGTGTTATAGTCCACCATTTCCTTATTTTTCGAAAACGTCTATTTCAACAATAAATGTTGAAATCTATGATTTCGATAGTTCACACGTTTTAAAACATCTTTTAAAACAATTAACTTCATTTCATAATATCGCTTTCCCAAAACCCTATCCATTTTACTTAAAAATATATTCAGTCCAAAATCGTGAATATACTTCACTAACCACATTTCAGTCTTTTCTACACATTTTATTTCAATAAAAATCCGCTATTTAAAATCGCGAATATATCTTCTTTAATGTCCTTCTATATTTAATTTATCCAATTCAATCTATTTCGAATTTATAAAACAACGTTTATAAATTCTATTTTCTATTCTATAACAACTTCGATTTTATAAATTTCCTTTAATGACCCATTCAATTTTCTAACTCAACGTATACATCAAAAATCCATATTATAAGTTAAATACTTATAATTTATTTATTTTAAAAGAAATCGTTCTTTTAAACTTTACAAACTGTAAATAAACCCATTTTAACATCATTTCCAATTTTTAAATCCACATTCCCAAATATTCACTTTTAACCCCAAAATCAAATCCCAAATTGATTTCTAATTTTACTTCAATACCAAATCAATTTCAATATTCATTTCTAAATTAATTTCCCATCCCAAATCATTTTATATTGGTTTTTTTTCTAAACTTGTTTCAATTTGCCAATTAAATTTATAATTGGACTTCCAACTTATTTCATTTTAAACAAATTCCTCTTAAAGAAAATAAATCCCTTTTATCTTTTTCCAACTATTTAGAAATCCAAATTTTAATTAAATTCTTCAATTTAAAATCACTATTATACGAAATTCATTTACTTAACGTTTTCACTTGATTCTGGAATAAATTCGATAAGAATATAAAAATTAACTTTTTATACTTTAAAATTCCTTGCTTCAAAATTTATTCAATTTCTAAAATTAATTCACTTAGAAATTTCTATTTTGATTTCAAAAATTCAATTCCGTTTATTTTTTTTTTTGGAATCCAATGATGTCAAAACATCCATTCAGCTAAATTTTAGCTTTCAAACAATTTCCAGATATCAATATGATTAATAGCATCACTATAATCATTCACAGATTCATATCACAATAGAAATAAATTCAATCAATGTGAGGGGTCCAGTTGGATCCCTCCAACCTGTTTCCCTGCATCCAAAGATGTTAGCACAATACCAATTCCGCTCCAGTACGGAATTATCGCGGTATATGGGTTTTTATAAATCCGCTTACTAACGGCGCAATAGGGTCTCATCCGCTATACGAGGCGGGAAATCATCAATCCAATATATACATATGCCAATATGTATATACTGCTATATATATAGATATATCCTATCATATCTAATAGCACATCAAATAGCAATCAACACAATCAATAACTGCAATTCAAAATTAAATCTGAGTGAGAAGATCTCACCTTAGCTTTTATTAGCATCCATTTTTATCCCAGGTTGTTTTCCTTTGTAGTTTTGACCTTGTATAAATAATTATACAATTTATTAAATTTCGAAGTAAATCGAACAAGTTATTACCATTTAATAAATTTAATTAACTAATTATTTTAATTAAAGGAACTTTTTTAATAAATCATTTTTAGTGACTAAGATAATTACATAGGATAGTTAGACAAATTAATTCCATAATATATTATTTTAAAACTAACTAATACGTGAAACTATGTACATATATTTTTATATAAATAATTCACATTTATACATATTTTCTTTGAAATCCACACTTAAAAAATTAATTTATATAAATTAAAAATCTAATTTTGAACCAAACTTTTCAACGTTTAGAACCTCTATATATATTTTCTCAAAACCTTATCTATAAATATGTTCTTCTGTAAATGTCAAAAATAGGAATTTTCTTCACTGTATACATACATATAATACATAATCAAAACCAATACTGTTATATATATTTTTTTCTCTCCTGTTTATACCAAAATTTATTGTATTTAAATTGAAACAGAGATCTATACCTTACGGCAACACGAAAACCCGGATCCACTTCGTACACGAATCCACCCTCCAGCAAATCGCCACTATCTCCACTCACGATCAACTGTCACGCCACCGAAGCTCGATTCACCTCCTTCGTCTCGTGGCTGCATCCACAAGTTCACGCGCCATCGAAAATCATGACCTATCCCACATCGACGTGCTTCCCCCTGAAGCGCCTACCCTATCGTACGTGACACCGAATCACCCATCTTCCTAGGTCGTACCACCACGACCTTCCAGTTTCACGCGAACGCGTACGTACGCGCCTCCCCCTTCGAACTACTCGCGCGACATCACAACACGCCGCCCACGTTCGCGGTTGCCAACCGTACCTCGCCTCCGCCCTCGCGAATCCCAGCGCCCAAAGTCGCCATTGCCGCCGCAACTCTGCTTCACGCGAATCGAGCCCTCGTCTCCATCAAATTAGCAGTGGAAGTAAAGAGAGACAGTAGCCGGTCTTCAAATCAGTAGTAGAAAGTATCGCGTAGGAGCAAGGATGGAATAGCTGAGTATATAGCGATTATAATGAAGGCGTTGATTTCGAATTAAGGCTGAAGGAAGAGGATTTGATTTCGTTTCTGATAAAGGGGAAAGGTTGGTTTGTTTCGTTCGTTTTAAATTGAATAACGAGGGGAGAACGCGGCCATTTTTTTCTTCTGTGAAAATTTGTTTAGAATAGACGAAGGAAGAGGAATATTTAAAATTGGAAGGAGGAGGGTTGCGTAATGGGTTGCACGACTTCGTGATTCTCGGCGTGTTCAAAGGCGTGTTTACAGGGGGAAAGTAACTGATGTGTTGACTAAATTTTAAATATTATACAAATTTGAATTTGATTTTATTTCGACGCGTTTGCATATCGTACGGTCACACGGCAACTCCGTTCAATACGAAATTCGAAATCCGATAATAACAAACTATTACGGACCCAATGGAACTGGTTTCGTCGAGTTCCGAGACTGTTTGAAAAATGACTATTTTTAAATTCAATTTAAACGATTTAATTTCAAAATTGAACAAATCGTTTCCAAATCAATTTCTGAAGCTTCTATTACCTTCAGTATTATCACTACGAATTTTTACAAGCTTTCGAAATATTTTTCTTCAGCTTAAAAATGAAGATTCAAATTTTTATTCAACTTTAAATCGATTAAATTTTATAATTTAATCGCCAAATTCAAAGTTAAATTGGGGATTCAAATTAAATCGTCGTTCAAATATTTAAAATTAATTAAATATTTCCAATTTAATTTATTCAAAATTCCGGGTCGTTACAATCATCTTCCTAACTCTCTACTTTACTTTATTGCAATTTTTTTGATTGCATCTGTGATTGATTGTGGATATAATTCTGTGTTGAAAATCTATGATTCAATATTAATTTTAAAAGAAATTTATGAAGATTTACAAAAGTTAGAAAACAGTATACACCCCCTCTAGTGTTCTAATTAGCCTTAAGATCCATAATTCCGCAACCCGCATTTGGTATCAGAGCACTAGGTTTCCAAAAACTCATAATTTGATTTTTGAAAAGTTTTAATGGCTTGCAACACTGTTGATATATTTGATAAAACTTTTATCGAAGGACAATCTGCTGCTAGCCCCTCACTTTTTAATGACGGTAATTACACTTATTGGTCATGTAGGATGAAGATCAATTTACAGTCTAATGGTTTAGATATTTGTAACATAACACAAAATGAGTACACTGAACCCCAGACTAATTTTCCACAATAGATTATTGACCAAAAGGCACTTGCACAGAATAATTCTAAAGCTATGAATATTTTATTTTATTCGCTGGATAAAAATGAATTTAATAGAGTCTCTATTTGCAAGTCTGCATATGAAATTTGGAGAACACTGTAAGTTACATATGAGGGCATTAGTAAAGTGAAACAGACTAAAATTTCCATGCTAACTAATAAGATTTAATTGTTTAAAATGAATCCAAATGAGTTTATTTCTGACATGTACTATAGATTTCAAGGTAGAGTGCAATCATTAGTTGCATTAGGTAAAAAAATTTCTGAAGAGGACCAAGTTAAAAGAATCCTCAATTCACTCTCTTTAAAGTAGGATCAAAAGACACTAACAATTGAAGAGGCTAATGATATTAGTATGTTGAAAATTGAAGAATGAATAGGCAATCTAATGTCCTATGAAGCACAATTGTAGGGGATAAGGGAAAGCAAGGCAATAGAAAAGAAGCCCATTGCGTTCAATATAACAACCAACGATCAGGATTCAGACGACGACGACGAGGAAATTGCTATCATGACTAGAAATTTTAGAAAATTCCTGAAATATAAAAAGCTGAACAACTTTCGAAAATCCGAAAATAATACTTCTCGAACTACAACTAGTGCTTCAACTACGATAAACTAGGTCATTTTTAGAGATACAGCCTGCATTCGAATAAATCAAAGATCTCACCAGTTAATGATTCATCCAGAAAAAGAAAAAGGGATTATACATCAATTATAGATGATTTAGACACGTCCTCAAGTGACAAAGAACCAGATACTGAGAATGTAAATATGTGTTACACGGCTATAAGAGAGTATTCAGAACTGATCAATAAAAAGCAGCAAAAATGGTACCTTTTATCTAATGAATTTTATTTCATTTTTTTGGTTGACTTTTAGGAATAGCTTATAGATTAATAATAATATTAGATGATTATAAGTATATATATATATATATATATATATAGGAATATGCTATCTTAGTTTTATTTTTGAAATTTTCGAGCTATATGTCAACATACCCACATGATATATGTCGACGCACATGCCAGAATTTTGAAGTTTCTTTTCAAATTCAAATTTCAAATTTCCTGCTGTTTTGATTTTATTTCAAAAATTAAAATGAGGGTTCTCTCTTTATCAGTTCACCCTATCTCTATCCATTCAATCACTCACTTTATTTCAAAATTCAAAACATCTCTTCATTATCTTATCTCCTTAAAAAACTCAAATGGCCTCCTCTAACCAAACTTCAAAACCCATAAGGCCATCAAAGAGAATTAAAGGCTTTCTCTTTAATGATAAAGAAACCATTGATATATGGGGTATGCTACTTCCAAAAAAGTTTTTCTCGGTAGATTTGCTATGTTTGATGATTTTTCCTCTTATGGTTTACAAAATCTTTGTTTTCAAAATGAAATTGTTGGTTTGGTCGACTCTTCTCAAAATGATTTTATATGTTACCCGGATTTGGTTAAAATGTTTTACGCAAACTTAAATGGAAAGTTTTTTCAAGAAGAAAGGGACAAATCTGGAGTAGTGTTAATGACACTCAAATTGTTTTAAATTATGAAATTTTAGGTCACATACTTGGTTGTAAATCTAGTGGAGCTGACCTCTCCACTTTTCAAATTGATGAACAAAACCATAAAGTTTTTCACGACATTTTCGAAAGTGATGGAGAATTTGATTTTAAGCATAAGAATCTTCAGTCAAAATCTAGACTTATAAGTCTCATTTTACAACAAAATATCACTCTGAGGATGGGTAATTACAATAACCCTACTCAAAAAGTTTTTAAAGCTCTTTTCGCTATTAATGAAAACTACAACATCAATCGGGCACAAATATTTTTTGATGACTTTGTTCAAAATAACTTTTCTAGGCACGAGAACACACTCTACCATGATGTATATCTTACTAGATTTTTTATATATTTTGGTGTTGATTTAAGAGGAGAACAAACTATTCCTCAAAAAGTTTTCGACAAGGCCAACATCTCTCTTATTCAAATTCCACCATTTTTTGAACCATATGAGACACTTGTAGAAAAGGAACAAAGATTTGAATAGGAAGTAGAACAAGAAATTCAAGAAGAAGAAGAAGAGGAAGAAGGCGATGAAATGGAAGTAGAAGAAAATGAGAAGGAAGAAGAAGTGGACACTTCTTTGGAAAGTTTTGACAAACCATCTAATCCCTCTGACAAAAAGATCCTAAGGAACCAAAAGAAACTTCTTAAAAACCAAAAGAAGCTTAAGCGTTCATTTAGTAAAAAAAATCACTTCTCTTTCCAAAAAAGTGGATCAATACTTTGGAAAGATATTTAGCAAGCTTGGTGGAAATTCGTCATCATCTACATCTTTGTAAGCCTATCTAGTTACTTTCTTATGATTTCTAGCTTTGTATTCCTTAGTATTGTATGCTTTTAGTTTAAGTTTATGTCATTTTCATGTTTTCTTTCTTTAAAATTCATGTACCTTTAAATTCTAAGTAATAAAATATATTTCTTATTGTCATATATTGTTTATTAGTCTCTGAAAGTTATAAATATATAATGGCATAAGATAAAAACAAAAATATAACAAATAAACTAATTTTGAAATTTTAGGTATGTATGTCGACATACATACTATAGATATGTCGACATATAACGGCCAGTTGGCAAACATTTTTAAAATTCAAAATTATATAACTAACACCTATTCAATCATTCCAAACAATTTTTTACTCCTATATAAGCCAATTTCTGCCAGAAAACTCACTTATCATTTTATTCTATACATTCTTTTCATTCTTAAACATCTATTTACAAAAATGTCTTCTCCACATCAGAAATTATGTGAAACCTTGAATAAACACTTCAATCTTTCAAGGATATTCTCTCTTTTATCTTAAGAAATAAAAGGCATTTAGAGTTAAGTCAAATGTAGATGATTAAGAAACAAGAAAAGCATTTTGATGCCCTTCGATGGATGATTTCTTCCTTAATCGAAGATGAACCATCCAAAACAACCTAGAGTGCACTGTTAACAAGGTAATGGAGATTGGGATGCCTCAAAGCAGATCCAATCATTAGGTCCGACGGTTGGGTTAAACTTCAATAAAATGTCTAGTTATTAGGTTTGGATTATATATATATATATGTGTGTGTGTATACACATGCATATATATATGTATGTATATGTATATGTATACACACACATACATACATAGATGTATGTATGTATGTATATATACCCCTTTAGGATTTGACTTTGGTTTGGTTTGGTGTGTAAACTAGAACTGGATTTGATTGTCTTAGTTTGGATTTTTTATTAGAATTGACATTCGGATTTGTGTGTTTTAATGATTGACTTATATGTATAAGATTGATTTTAAATTAAATTAATAGATTATGTTATCTTATTTATTACATATCAACATATATATTATGTTCACTACAAAGTACTAAAAGTTTGTAAGTATTTCACGTAATCATCTTAAAAACATCATATATCATAATATTTTTTGACTCCATAGTTTCTAAGTTGATGACAAAGGATGAGAAAAAAAATAAAATATACATATGTATACATTTAGGGGAAGTTATCTAACTTAGGGGGAGTTATATCATATTATATATACATGATATTAAATGGTTATCATAATCAAAAAAAGGGAAATTGTTAATACCTTAGTTATTGGTTTTGATGATAACAACATTGATAACAACAATATACATTTATATAAAATATGGATACTAATGTTTTGCCAAGTTGTATAGTATATAGTGCAGGATATTATACAGGTGTTGAATCGAAAATTGTAAAGTATAAAGACTCAAGAAATGGAAATGAAGACTCATGAGTATAAAGATCATGATATGAAGATATCAAGACTATAATATAGTGTATAGTGTCATAGAATTTTGTTAAAGTCTCTGGTAGATGATCTCATTCTCTTATTTTCTTCTCTATTATATTTTCAAACAAAATATATTTTCTAATACATTTGAAAATATTATATAAAAGATTTTCAAACTTTAAAATGTTTATAAACTATGTTTAAATTATTTTACAAAGTATTATATTATTATACAAAGTATAGTATTTTCCAAATGTTTTAAAAGAAAAGTGTTTTCAAATTTCACAAGCATATGTCGACATATACCCAGATGGTATATTGACATACATACCGCAAATCAGTTTTTCAAATTTTGAATTGAAGTGTCTATTCGTGGCAACTTTTCATGAACAGACACATCTATTAATTCACTATATATAGGAGGTTTCAAACGAATTTTCAATTAGTTATTATATCATTTTCTTCCCTCCTCTTACTCTCTTGAAAACTCCATTAAAAATATATCAAATTCTCTTCAAACTTACTTAGAATCAATTCATACTTTTGTGTATTGATTCAATACTGCTTTCTTACTATTTTGGAATCATCTCCCTCTCTCTCTCAAATCAAAGATCAGAGTGTTGCCCAAGAGGTTATTATTGTAATTAGGTCAGCTCGCAGTGGAAGAAATGGGTGAATTTAATATTTTTTTTACCATTTTGGATCTTTAATGGGCCTATGAAGTATAAATATACTTAGAAATTTTCTTAGTTTCTTTTAAATAAAAACAATATTTTATTTAATTTCATAAATAAAGTTTCGCTATAACTTAATGTGAATATAAATTATAAATATCACATATACTTTTATATAAATATTTGTGTGTGAAGGTTACATACTAAATTTATTTAGAGAAGGAAACTTTTCACTTCCTTTCTCTTAACTTATTCAATTAATGACGGGGCATAAATTTATATAGAGAAGAAAACTTTTCATTTCCTTCTCTTAACTTATTCAGTTAATGAGGGGCACATTATTTATATGGAGAGAGAAACCTTTCATTTCACTCTCTTTAATTAAATTGATTGATTATATGAATGTCATTAATTAGCAACATGTATATGGCATGAATGTAAGTACAAACAAATACATTATAGTGTAAATTCTGAAAGTGCATTATATGGTTGGTGCTATCAATTGATGACAAGGTGTAGACGCATAAATAAAAATAAATGGATAGCTAATCACATAAAGGAAAGATGGGAAATAAATAAAGGGTAACAAAGACGATTGATTAAATTTCCCATTTCAAAAAGTTAATTAATGCAGCATATAAATGACAATTAATAGGCATCATAATATAAGGATATAAACAGTCAAAAATAAATATATGTATATATTATTGTCTCGTTTAAATTGTTTCCTCCTTTTGGAAAGATATCTAATCATACTTTAACAATATGAAGTACATGTAATAAATTGTATATATACAAACATACATATAAAATTAATTATGTGTATATAAGATTAAATCAAGTCTTTCTAATTAATACAAAGTACAGATTTATAGTAATCAATTTAAAAGTAGATTTATTGTCAAAACATTAATTGTGTGTGTGTATGATTCAATCAAATCTCCTTAATTAATACAAATTAGTGATTTATAACAATCAATTTTAAATGTAGATTTATTGTCAAAATATCTTCCCTTTTTTTTTAATTTCTAATATTATACAAACACAAAATACATACATATAATCTTTCAAATCTAAAATTACACTTTATTTTTTATGATTTATAACATGAACCTTCAGTGAAACATTGTATTTAAAAATATACAAATTTTAGTTTTAATTCAACAAAATAAGAACCCAAATAACAAATTGAACATACAAAATTTTAGATCTAAAATTTAGACTTCAAATCGAATGTTTAGAACATAGTTCCAAAAAAACATTGTATTTAAATATATACAAATTTTATTTATTAAAATAAAAACCCCTATGATAAATTGAACATAAAAAATTTTAGATTTAAATTTTAGACTTCAAATTAAATGTTTAGAACATAGTTCCTAAAAAAAGAACATTGTATTTAGACATATACAAATTTTAGTTTTGATTTATTAAAATAAAAACCCTAATCAATTCATTCAATAAATAATTCAAACTATATAACAATTTTCAAATTAGATGAGGCAATGATATGTACATACAAATTATGGTAGTCCAATTTATCTTTTATCAAACATTACATCAAATATCATTATCTATAAAAGTAAAACATACCTTATTACCCAAAGCCTTGAAACACACCTTGAAAATGAATTTGTAATGAGCCGTATTTTTGAGTCTTCAACTTTGAATATTTAATTTATTTGAATATTCGGATTTGAATTTAAATTATAAGAAAATCAGTTTCTATTAGAACGGCTTAATTTTAATGACGTATTTTTAATTTAATTTATAGAATTTTTCCATAATTTTTAATTTGGAAAATAAGTAAATTTTCGTTTAACATATTTTACGGCAAACGTTGGTATTTTTGAAACTTTATAAAATAAGTTAATCAGTGTATTTTATTTTTGTTTTGTGATTCAGTTACAATTCTGTACGCGATTATATTTTTATTTCCGTCGTTCACGCCTCATATGCAAATGGGATATTATGTAGCGGAGTACCCAAAAAACTATTTTTTTTTCCAAAACATTACTATACACACATAAATACACACACACAGCACATCCATCTTCAACTAACCATCTTTAAACAGTGTAGCCACCTTTATGCTCCTCTTCCACCCAACCAGCCGCCATTGTCCTTTCTGACCCTTGTCACTTTGATTTGTGCCGTCATATCTTGTATTGGTTATTGGTGTGGGTTTCCTATACTTATGTTCGTCATCATTTATCATTTTACCTTGCTGCCATTGTCTACCTCCTTCTCTATTTCATCTTTGGCTTACCGTAAGTGTCAAAAACCAAGAAAAACATATCTCCATCTTCATTCAAAAATCAAAACATTCCAATCTATCCACTTTCAACCCAATCGTTCGACACAAAAGTTGTTCATATTTGAGTCTAGTCTTCTCTAAAAATAGTTTCATGGGTTTTCATCAAGTAATTTGAGAGATATGCGTAAATAACTGTGAGTGGTCGAGAAAATGATCGTTTTCGATAATCATGGATTGACGAACGGAGGGTATGGACGGGTTCGTATCGACGATTGGGGATTTTTAGAAGTGTTCTTGTGATTTTTAATAGCTTGGTTTGTCATACAGGGGAAGATGATCAGAATTGGGTTAAAAGTTATTTTCCGATGAACCGAAGGTTGTGAGAGGTATTAGAGGTGACGGGGAGGAGCCTTGGGACGAGACGGAGGTGATGACCATGGTCAATTTTTTATTAGTGCTTTGGAGTGTCGTGAATAGCTTGATTAATGTTAAATGGCAAGGGGCATGGGTTTCTATAAACTGGCGGGAATGGGGACGACCGGGCTTTAAGCGATTTTGGTCAAAGGTGAAGGGAAGGTTGGCGGTTTGTATGGTGGTGGTAGAAGTGCTGACCGATGATCGAGGTGTTGGTGGTTCTTTGATTTGCGAGTGCAACATGGTGTGTGCCTGGAAATGGATTGGGCTTTGGGGTCAAAATGGTGATGGAATGGACTTGGGAGGTCGGAAGCGGGCAAGATGCGACATTCAGGCGGTGGTGCGTTTGTGGGTGATCACGCGGCATTGAGGCAGTGGCCTATGGAGATGTGCATGTGCATGGTGCTCACGTGCATATGTGTGTGAATTTAGGTTACCAGAGAGTTGAGAAGAAGAAAGGGAGAAGTGGAAGTTGGCCTGTAGAAGGTGGGTGCGGTCGTGATTGTGGGCCGGGCCTGAATTTTGGGGTGAGAATTCAATTTTTATTTTATATATATATATATATATATTAAAGGTTAGTAAACTTTAATAAGCTATATCTCGTTTATATTAAATCCGAGTTACCCGCAGATTTTTGCATTATGTTTGTATTAACGAATACAACGTTTTGACATAACATGTTGATTAGTTTGGTGCAGTATAATTTAATGATAAATTAATACCGCCTGATAATAATTACATTAATTTTGAAAATAACATAGTTTAATTAATTATAATTAATGGGTGTTATCTATTTGGCCAAATAAACACCGTATTATTATAGGAAATTGAATAAGGTAATTTGGACAGCTGTTTAGCAGAGTAAAACACCATTCTACAAATCAAATTAAGTTGACATTTGATTAGTAGAATAAATCCCCGTTCTGCTTTTTTATAGATTTGGAATCTGATTATATATCGTTTATAGATTTGCCACTTTGAATAAGTGATATGTTAACCAATGACGGTTAAGTGTTGAATTTATTTATATAGTTGTTGATTATGTAAATATCAGTTATTAATTTGGAAAGCCAAATTGAATGATATGGTAGCTTGTTTAAGTACCATCATGAGCATTAAGGCTCTTTCAAATTTGAAAAAGTTAATTATTGATTTGAAAGTTATTTTAAGAATAATTATTATTTATTAATAAGATTTAAAAGGTAATAATTATCTATTAATAATGTTTTAAAGATAATTAATAATTGTTTTTAATAATGATTTAAAGTTAATTACTTTATTAATATGATTCTTAAAAGTTATTCCTTAAGGTTATTTAAGAATATTTAACTATTATTTTAAAGTTGTTTAATTATTGCTTTAAAATGTTTCAATTATATTTCAATTATTTATTCAAAGTGATTTAACTATACTTTAATTTTTAATTAAAGTTATTTAATTATATGGATTTAAGTTATTTAATTATATTTATAGGTTATTTAATTATCATATTAACATTATTTAAAAGTTATTTGATTATTTTATCAATAATGTTTTAAAGTTAATTAATTATTATATTGATATTATTTTGAAGTTAACTTATTAATACAATAATAGTGCTTAAAATTATTTAATATATTATTAATGAGATTCTAAAGTTATGATTTTGAATGAGGTTTAAAAATAATTAAATAGAAAGGTGTTTAATAATAACTTGTTATTTAAAGTTATTTTAAATAATTTATTGTTTATCAATGGAACTTTACTGACCTAGAAAGTTTACTAAATAAGTTTTTCTTTAAACAAGGAAAGTCCATAAAAGAAGTTTTATAAATGATTTCAGATATTTGGGAAAAAGTTTTATAAATGATTTGGAAATTTATAAAGGTATTTATAAATAAACGTAGGAATTTATAAAGTGTTTTATAAATGAATTTGGAGTTTTAATAAAGGAGATTTCATAAATGAAAGAGGTTTATTTAAGTGAATATTAGGCTCAGGTCCCTAATAAGTTTCAAAATACACAAAAACCTCAGTAAAAAAAAGTATGTAAATTAGGTCCCTAGAATTAAGTTACTAATAATTGCATATAGTTATGTAATTATTCACTGAATAATTGCAGACATTTATGCAATTATATCCAAAAGTTGCATAAATTTATGCAATTTTTTCGATGAATAATTGCGGAAATTTCCGTAATTTTTTTGGTGGCACAGGTCCCTAATAAGTTTCAAAATACACAAAAACCCCAGTAAAAAAAAGTATGTAAATTAGGTCCCAAGAATTAAGTTACCGAATAATGGCATACACTTATGCAATTATTCAGTGAATAATTGCAGACATTTATGCAATTATATCAAAAAATTGCGGACATTTCCACAATTATTCACTGAAAAATTGCGGAAATTTCCGTAAATTTTTCAAAAAATTACGGAAATTTCCGCAATTATTCACCAAAAATTGCGGAAATTTCCGCAATTTTTTCAAAAATTTGCGGAAAATTCAGCAATTATTCACCAAAAAAATTATGGAAATTTCCGCAATTATTCATCGAAAAAATTGCATAAATTTATGCAACTTTTGGATATAATTGCATCTCGAGTTTGAACGTTTGATTGATTTATGATTTTGGTTGTGATGATTGATGATTTCACGGACTGATTCAATTCGTTCTTTTCGTGTTACTTGATTTCCATGGCTTTGATTTTGCTAGTGACTTTTGTTTGTATGTTCACCCCAGTAGCATACTTGACTTGTTTGATTTCTACTTGCTGCTCCATGACTTCAATCAGTCGAAGCTATTTTGATTTCGGCCCTGTCTTGATTATGTGATAATGTTAGATCACTTGTTGTTGCTGTAGTGTTGCAGACTTTAACTCGTACCATTTGCTGTTTCATAATTTGAAGTTGGTAGTTTTCCAATTATATGCTGTTGTCTCAGGTTTCACTACATTCATATATGTATTTGTTCACACATGTAATTTGTCGAATTTTGGTTTCCCTTATTGTTCACTGGTCTTCGAGACAGTCTCTATAGTGTTAGCTTTGCTTGCATTGTTTAAGTTAATCTGCACTTCATGTATTTTGATGTTGCATTTCTTTCAACATTGCAATGTCCCTGTTTTCATGGGTTTATATTGTAACTGTTAGCTTTGAGACAGTTTGCATTTGTGTCTGTTGTGGTTATTGGACTTACACTTGATTCATTGCTTCAAGTCACCTGTGCATTCTCTCTAGTACCTCTGAACCTGTACTCAAGTTTGATTTCTTTTTATGCTTGGTTCATGCTGTACATATATACTGTTGAACTTCATATGCACTTGAGTCTGCATTGTGTCTACAGTGTTGCATGCTCATGTCTTATGTGCTCTGGTCTTGTTCACTTGATGGCATTTGGTCCAGACATTGTTGAGTTCCCTACGTACATGTTTTCACTTAGTGGTCTGCATATATGAATTCACTTTAACTTGCTGCCTGGTTATGTTAACATGTGTGTATGTATATGAATTCCTAGTATTGCACTTTGGCATTCACCTGACATTCTTAGTTTGTGATTCACTGTCACAGCCTGTTCCAGTTTCCAGTCATCATGTAGTTGCATAACTGGTTCATCACTTGTGTCCACTACATACCTGTTCGTTCATTGTGTCTCTGGTTTGATATACTCGAGTCTGGTACATTTTGAAGTTGCATTTGTTGGTCAGTACCCAAGTTGTTCCATATAAGTTCATATTGTGTTTGTGCCTATGGCCCTGGACATGCGTGTCTGCTACATTATGTAGTATCCTTGTCTGTGCATTTTGATGTTGTGAGCCACCGAGTCAGTTTGCATTTTTAACTTGGTTAGTCTCCAGTTCCATGTTGACACCTCTTGAGTCTCCCATCTTTGTATATGCCTCTTGAGATTATTTGTTGCATACTTGTTGACTAATATACACTGCTGGAATAATTGTTGTTGTTTGATGAACTTTATCCTTGTTGTTTTTATGCGCTGTGCATATATATGTGAGATTATACATATGTTGTATTTGTGTAGCTGTTGAGTCAGTGCCATTGGAATTTGAATCTTCATTTTCTCTTCATTAATGAGGCTACACTTCTATCACTGTGTTGCCTTATCTTTGGTACACATGCTTGTATCACTTGATGCCATTTGTTTTCGATTCATTGAGCTTTTGTGTATTTTATTACGGTAGTGGCCAGGCAGTGCACGCGTGCGTGTACTGCAGCCCTATCAGAATTGACAGTTTTAAATTGATAATTCGATTGTTTGAATTGTTTCGTTGATTCAATTCAATATTTTAAAGATGTATTCTGATTTGATTAAATTTGATCATTTGAGATTTGTCTAATTATCTAATTGATAATTATATTCTGAGTTTCTAATTATTATTTAATAATTGGATTTTGTGTTAATTGTCGTTTAGACAATTCTATTGTTTTCTAAAATTATCTTCATTGATAATCTTTTTATCTATCTTTGTTGATGATTTGGATTTGCTGATATGTTGTTGTTAGTCCATAGGATAGTGGTTTTGATGACAACAACTATAGAAGTGTTATAAAATATATATGTGCAGGAAATCTATATGCAGGTATCAACAAAAGAAGACTGTACAGTAAAGACAACAAAATTGATGAAGACAAAGATCAAGAGTTCAAGATTGAAGACTCATGAGATTCAAGATATTCAAGAGTTCAAGACAAATAATATAGTTAGGTTAGATATTTGTTAAAACTCCTTGAAAGCACTATCATTCTTTTTTATCCAATTTACTCGTGGAATGGAATCCACTTCGTTCTTGTTAAAGGGATGGAACCCTAGTGAGATGGAACTCACGAAATATCTAGTGGAACGGATAGTAGCCCTATTTTGTTATCCACTAATTTTGATTCAAAATGATTTTCAAAATTATCTCTTGTTTTATAAAATGATTTTCAAATATTCCTTTTCAAAATAAAAACCTTCGTTCACATTTCCAAAAATGTTTTAGCCTCAAAATCATATTTATCATTTTGTTATATTTTGATTTCAAAATTGTCCTTGATATTTTAGCCTCAAAATCTATTTTAATATTATATTTACTTTAGTTTATTTACTTTGATATATTTTAGTATATATACATATATACATTCATAAGTATTTCTACTTCTAAATACCTTCTACAAATACATAGAGTCCATTTGAATAAAGTTGCATATGTTTTAAATCATCATTTTCAAAGTAAAGCAAATCATCACTTTTTACTAGACCATGTCGACATCCTATTTACCTGTCATGTCGACATGCTTCCCGTTACAGCAAAGGTTGTTTTCAAAAGAAGTGTCTATTCGTTTAAACCTCTTCGAATGGACACATCCATTCATTCTCTATAAATAGAGACTGTTATGGACGTTTTCAAAAAACTACTTCTTCATTTTTTCTCTCCTCTTTACTCTCTTATCTTATTTTCTAATCATCCTATCCATATTCTGCCGAAATCTTAAGTGAATCAAACCAGAATATCTCTAGTTTGATTCTCTTCCACTCTCTCCAAAGAATCTCAGTGCTTATCAGAGTTATAGATATATTTGTACTCAAAGAAACTTGTGTGGGGTTATAAAGGTGTGATCGTGTCCTTGGAAATCGATCGGGTGAACTTGTGTCCTGTGAATCAAGTGGTTCTACCCAGAGACCTGAGAATCTGGAGGGTGTACCTCGTTGCCTTGGAATCGAGGGATTGTAATCTAGATTATTGTTGAATAGAAAGCCGTACGGGTTGTGCGGGACTGGATGTAGGGTAACACCGAACCAGTATAAAATTCCTGGTGTGTTCTTTCCTTTACTTGCTTTTTATTTATATTTGCATTTGTTTGTGATTCTGTGATTTGATCTGTGATTGTGTATTTGCATTAAGTTAGTTAAATCAATTTAAATCAAAGAAGTTTTAAAGAAATTCTTAAAACACTATTCACCCCCCCTCTAGTGTTAAATAGCCTTAAGATCATCTTCCGCGTCCCTTTCATTTGGTATCAGAGCAAGTTTTTCAAAGTATTCATAACCTGATTTTTGAAAAGTAACAATGGCTACCAACACTGGTATTTCTAGTTCATTTGTAGAGGGTCAGTCCACTGCCAGACCACCACTTTTCAATGGCAGTAACTATGCATATTGGGCATGTAGAATGAAGATATATTTACAATCCATTAGTTTAGAAACATGGAATATGACACAAACTGAATACACTGAGCCCACAACTGATTTTGCTCAATGGACGACCGTTCAAAGAGAAGTGGCTCAAAACAATTCAAAAGCCATGAATATTTTATTTTGTTCACTAGATAGAAATGAATTTAATAGGGTATCTGTTTGTAAAACTGCATATGAAATCTGGAAAACTCTGCAAGTTACTCATGAAGGAACAAGCAAAGTTAAACAGACCAAAATTTCTATTCTTACTAATCAATTTCAATTATTTAAGATGTTGCCTAGTGAATCTATTCCAGATATGTATAGTCGTTTTCAGGATATTGTTCATTCACTAGTATCTTTGGGAAAAGCAATCTCCAAAGAAGATCAAGTCAGGAAAATTCTGAATTCACTCACTCCAGAATGGGATTTGAAGACACTGGCGATTGAAGAAGCAAATAACATCAGTACCTTGAAGATTGATGAATTAATTGGAAATCTGATGTCATATGAAGTTCAAATTCAGGGAAGAAGGGAGAATAAGTCATCAGAAAAAAAGTCCATTGCCTTTAATGCACTAACTGGTGAATCAGACTCTAGTGATGATGATGAAGAAATAGCCTTCATGACAAGAAACTTTCGAAAATTCTTGAAGTATAGAAAAATGAATAATCACAAGAGAAAAAGTTTTGGAAATAACACTGAATCACTCAACAACATCAAATGCTTCAATTGCAATGAGTTTGGTCATTATCAAAGAGACTGTACACATCTAGAAAAGCAAACTCCTCAATCAAACAAAGAATATTCAAAGAAAAGAAAGAAAGCATTTGCAGCAACACTGGATGATTCAGATACGTCCTCAAGTGATGATGAACAGAAAACAGAATTGGCAAATATGTGTTTTATGACAACTCAGAATTCAGATAATCAGGATGATATGGAACTCAAACAAGGTACACGTTTACTATTTTAATTGGTTGAAAATTGGTTGCTTAGAATAGTTTATTAGTTAAGTATATAATTGATTTTATTAACTTAAATTTTTTTTAAATATCTTTTAAAAATTTATAAAATATTATTTTTATATATTTTCTGTATAATATATTTTCAAAATATATTCAGACAATAATCATAATATATATAAGTATATATATATATAAATATAAATCTTGTACATGCTTGAAATCATTTTTGCAAAATCTGATGTGCATGTCGACATGGCACTTATTGGTAATGTCGACATACCTATAGCAAATCAGATTTCTAAATTTGAATTCAAAATTCAAATTTCCCTCCACCTTTTCACTAACTCCTATGTTTTGAATAGTTATGACTCTTTGACCAGAGAATTCACCTATTCAACCTCTTTATATCTATCTTCTATCAACACTTATCTCCATCTTCAATTCAAATTCAAAACAACTTTTATCTTCAAACACTCTTATCTCTTCAAAAATGGCATCCACTAGCAACGTAGCCGGAATGAGGCTGTCAAGAGCCACCAAAGATCATCTCTACAATAATAGAGATGCCATACTTGCATACATTAATTATGCAACTTATGGAAAAGTTCATTCGGGTAATTTTGCTATTTTTAATGACTTTGCTTCTTATGAAATTGATGCTCTCTTTCAAAACAATGGTATTCTAAGCTTGGTTGACAATAACCAAAATGATTTTGTTTGCTATCCAAACCTTGTCAAAATGTTTTATGCAAATTTAAATCGTGGTTTTTATAATGGAAGGGATGATGAAGTGTGGAGTAGTGTCAAGGGGACACAAATTGTTTTGGATACCGATGTTTTAGGAACCATACTTGAGTGTAAAAGTACCGGTTCCAATCTTTCTTCTTTTGAAATCGAGGAAACCGATCGTGAAACTTTTCACAATATTTTTGAGGAAGAAATGGATTTCAAAAACAAATTTTTTCGACCAAAAGCTCGTATTGTTAATCTTCTCCTTCAACGCACTATTACTCAAAGATCGGGAAATTACAATAACCCGACTCAAAAAGTGTGTAAGGCTCTTTTTGCAATTTTTGGAAATTATGATATTAATTGGGCACAAGTTATCTTGGATGAATTTCAACACAAAAACTTGGATTCGGGAGAGAATGCATTATATCATGGAATATACCTCACTAGAATTTTTAATTACTTTGGAGTGGATATGAGAGGTGAAGAATTCTTTCCACGAAAGGTTTTTAATCATTCCAATATTTCACTTATGAAAATTCCGCACGTGTTTCAACCATACTAAACACTAACGGAAAAAGAAGCACGATTGGGGTATGAGGAAATGCAAGAAGAAGAGGAAGAGGAGGAAGAAGAAGGTGAGGAAGAAGAAGGTGAGGAAGAAGAAGAGGAAGAAAGTGAAGAAACTTCCTTAGAGAGTATTGATTTTCCCACACGACCATCAAACAAGACTCTCCTTCACAATCAACGAGTGATTGTGAAAAATCAAAAAGCTCTCAAACACTCCGTAAACAAAAAATTGGACAAAATGTCCAATACTATGAACAAGTTCTTCTCCAAAGTCAGCAAGAAGCTCAATATCTCATCATCTTCATCCTCATCTACTAGTTTCTAGAGTTTACTTTTTGTATATCAATGAAATTTGGTGTATTGAAAGTTGTATCTTTATGTTTTCTTTATGAAATTCATGTACTTCTCTGTTCTAGTATGAAATGAAGCTTATTCTCTGTTTATCTTACTGTTACTCTTATTTATATCAAGTAATATATATATAAATCATATGTATATACACTGAAAATTCAAAAATAAGATGTGCAAAATCTGCTATGTATGTCGACATACTGTATAGAGGTCATGTCGACATATACTGGTAATATTCTGAATGGACATTTCAATTTGAAATTCAAAATAACTCCTTATGTCTATTCATTTCAAACGACTTTCCTGTCTATTTAAGTCCTATTTTCTTCCAGAAAACTTCTCATAACTTCTCTCTACTCTTATCTATTATTTCCTTCTTACTTATCATCAAAATGGCTTCATCCTCTTCAAATCTAAGTGATAATCTTGAAAAGACTCTCAAATCCTTCAAAGATATTCTTACTTTTATTCTACGAAATCAGAGGCACTTAGAACTGAGTCAAATGCAGATGATAAAGGAACAAGAAAGGCATTTCGATGCACTACGATGGATGATCTCCGCTCTCAACAAAGAGGATCTCCAAGTAAACCCACCGAAGACATTGCTCCAGGACGATGAAGATTGGGAAGTAATCAAAGCGGATCCCATCTTTGGAAAAGAGGGATGGGTTGAAGTTCCACGTAACATTTAACTTGTTTGATTTGGTTTAAAATTGATTTGATTTGAAATACTTGATTTGGTTTGGTTTTAAACATGGTTGATTTATGATAACTTACTATATTGATTATGTAATAAGACATAAATAGGTGTGCTTATGTTTGATTGATTTGTCTACTTATTGTATGCATTTTATTTTCATTTAACAGTTATGTATATAGTGATATGAATAAAATAATTTGTGGTTATCATTCTGAGTATACAATATTTAGCATTGTTATATCTAGTTTCAGTATTATTAATGATAACACTATCATTAATATCATAGATTTAGGGGGAGTTAGTGTCATTTTTTTGTTGATGACAAAGGGGGAGAAGTATAAAATAGGTTAGTTAGGCATAGATTAAGGGGGAGTTATTAGATTTAGGGGGAGTTATAAGGAGAATATAAATATTTTATAAACAAAGGTTGTCATCATCAAAAAGGGGGAGAATGTTAGTCCATAGGATAGTGGTTTTTATGACAACAACTATAGAAGTGTTATAAAATATATATGTGCAGGAAATCTATATGCAGGTATCAACAAAAGAAGACTGTACAGTAAAGAAAACAAAATTGATGAAGACAAAGATCAAGAGTTCAAGATTGAAGACTCATGAGATTCAAGATATTCAAGAGTTCAAGACAAATAATATAGTTAGGTTAGATATTTGTTAAAACTCCTTGAAAGCACTATCATTCTTTTTTATCCAATTTACTCGTGGAATGGAATCCACTTCGTTCTTGTTAAAGGGATGGAACCCTAGTGAGATGGAACTCACGAAATATCTAGTGGAACGGATAGTAGCCCTATTTTGTTATCCACTAATTTTGATTCAAAATGATTTTCAAAATTATCTCTTGTTTTATAAAATGATTTTCAAATATTCCTTTTCAAAATAAAAACCTTCGTTCACATTTCCAAAAATGTTTTAGCCTCAAAATCATATTTATCATTTTGTTATATTTTGATTTCAAAATTGTCCTTGATATTTTAGCCTCAAAATCTATTTTAATATTATATTTACTTTAGTTTATTTACTTTGATATATTTTAGTATATATACATATATACATTCATAAGTATTTCTACTTCTAAATACCTTCTACAAATACATAGAGTCCATTTGAATAAAGTTGCATATGTTTTAAATCATCATTTTCAAAGTAAAGAAAATCATCACTTTTTACTAGACCATGTCGACATCCTATTTACCTGTCATGTCGACATGCTTCCCGTTACAGCAAAGGTTGTTTTCAAAAGAAGTGTCTATTCGTTTAAACCTCTTCGAATGGACACATCCATTCATTCTCTATAAATAGAGACTGTTATGGACGTTTTCAAAAAACTACTTCTTCATTTTTTCTCTCCTCTTTACTCTCTTATCTTATTTTCTAATCATCCTATCCATATTCTGCCGAAATCTTAAGTGAATCAAACCAGAATATCTCTAGTTTGATTCTCTTCCACTCTCTCCAAAGAATCTCAGTGCTTATCAGAGTTATAGATATATTTGTACTCAAAGAAACTTGTGTGGGGTTATAAAGGTGTGATCGTGTCCTTGGAAATCGATCGGGTGAACTTGTGTCCTGTGAATCAAGTGGTTCTACCCAGAGACCTGAGAATCTGGAGGGTGTACCTCGTTGCCTTGGAATCGAGGGATTGTAATCTAGATTATTGTTGAATAGAAAGCCGTACGGGTTGTGCGGGACTGGATGTAGGGTAACACCGAACCAGTATAAAATTCCTGGTGTGTTCTTTCCTTTACTTGCTTTTTATTTATATTTGCATTTCTTTGTGATTCTGTGATTTGATCTGTGATTGTGTATTTGCATTAAGTTAGTTAAATCAATTTAAATCAAAGAAGTTTTAAAGAAATTCTTAAAACACTATTCACCCCCCTCTAGTGTTTAATAGCCTTAAGATCATCTTCCGCGTCCCTTTCAGTTGTTTAACACTATTTAGTGTTATATCTGCCGTTATCCGATTCTATTATCGAAGAGTCGAATATACGAGATTTCTGTGACTGTCGTCTATTTGATATTGATTATTATTGCTTCTGTGCATTAATAACTGAGTTTGAATTAGACTGACCCGTGTATTATTTTCTTTTGAATTTAATACTCGGGTCAGACCCGAGTTATTTTAGGTTGTTGACTTTGAGTTGCTATTTGAGCTATGAAGACTTTTCACATCTTTTGAAGTGGTCTTCGTCTTGTTGTAGTAGTCAATGTGTCTCTTTAGGGTTGATATGTATTCATGTATATTAGTCGATAATGTACTTGTATATATAACTTCCAGAGTCGACAGTTGTAGTTGTATCATATGTATTGTGTCAACTGTATTGTAACTGACATCGGTTATTATATATATGAAACTTTTTGTTATCTGTGTTCCGCATTCTTTTGTATCTGTGTTATTATTATATATATTGTCCTAAACTATTATGAACCATCGTAGTTCGTTTTATACTGGTAATTGGGTATGTCGATGGGAGTAAATAAAGAAACGATGAAAAATGAAAAATATATACCACTCCCATCGAGGTAACCAATACTAGTGTAAGGCCAACTACGGATGGCCGCTCCTATCCAGCCTTATTCTTCGTGATAACAGACAATATTTCTTTTAATACTCTTTGTTATTGTGAGCATAGAGGTGGGGCGTCACAATACTTATACCATTTTATAAGTTTGTAAAAAGGGTTTCCAAGTTTGGAAATGTATGGTTTGTGAATATAGTTATACCAATGAGATAAGTATATGAATATTTTGATAAATATTTTAGAAAGAGATTTAATTAATCAAAGATTAGTTTTAAGAGGCTTAGAGGTTTCCATGGAAAATGTAATCTCTATTTAAATATTTGTTTATTTGATAGTTAAATAACCGACTGTCAAAATTTTGCCCTAAATATGTAATCCTTCTTAATTTTGATGGTATAGAAATATTCCCTACTTAACGTCGAAGTATTTTAACTCTGAAAATATTTAGGAGAAACACGCAAATTATATGGCACAGTTACCGTCGGTGATGCTATAATGTACGTATAAACTCGTTTGTTCTTCTAGGACAAATGATCAGGAGATCCATCCACTTAAACAGTTAGGGGTTGATCCATGATCTTATGTATTGTCTGACTATTTCCTAACGAACCCGTGTTGAGCATTCTGAAAAATTGACGATTGGTTTTGGGGCATCCGGTAAGCGGGGGAGTGTACTCGTAAGAGATGACTCATACCATAACCACTCCAAAAACCATATATGGATCTATGGAGGAGTTTCATGATATATTAAGATGTTTAGATCCATGTGTGATTCCGAGACCCGTTGGGGTATGGGAATCCATGAGTGATTCTGAGATCTGCTTGGATATTGGAATCCATGTGTGATTCTGAGACCAGTTGGGGTATGAGAATCCATGTGGGATTCCATGATCTATGTTAATGGAAGTGCATGAGCTGGAACGCCGGACGTAGCCTCATCAGCACTAATGACTAAAACCAGAGATATGAGGCATGGCTAGTAGGGTTAGCAAACCCATAAGGTGCAGTCGACTCCACTTAGATGTTACCTACAGTTTTTATGCATGCATGGGGCGATGCGCATGGTCTTAGTGATGTTTTTCCTTTAGTACATCATTAGGGATGTATTATTGCTTCGGAAGGATAACTCTGATCCTTGTGTAGGAGGACCGTTTCTCAAAGTTTCGAGAGCACCTCTATGGAATCCTACACAATTAGCGAACGCACTTTAGCAGTTTTTGATTATATACCTAGTATTGTTGTGATATACACTCACAAGCCTCATAGCTACTTGATTATTATTATTTTCACCCTTAGGCATTATTATAATACCACTGAATTTTTTGATATAAATGTTTTGGTTATCGTAAGGTAAAACCCGTCCGTGTTTATGTGCGTCGTGATCTTACGAGATACATTTGATTTTAAAGGATTTTACAAGTTATAAAAAATAAAATTCCTTCTGACTTGAGTTTCTCACATTGGGTTTACCAGATTGACCTGGGCTCTATTTCTATAATGCTCGGATCAGCCCGAGCATATTTTTTAGATTTAGCTGGATACTTTGGAGCTTTTAGGAGACGAGCTGAATTCTCTAAGACGTATTCACTATCTTATATTTTCCGCTGCTTTGATTTTCTTGATTTCTGTATGTATTCACCAGTAATTATAAGGACAAGTTGTTATAACTATATATCTAGGCTGATAATAGGTTAGTGTACTCTGATGATTTGTATATAATAAGGATGTTTCTTTTGTAAAGATCTTGTATATACTATATATTTTTTTGTCACGATGTGAGATTTTGTTCTGTCTTCTTTTTATTTAACCCAAACAATCTGTCTTTTCCGCACGTGGATACCGTGGATGTATTAGTGTCGATTTCTAAGGGTCGAAAAGGTGGGTCATTACAGAATTCCCCTTAAGATGTTACCTAGAAGTCACACCTTAAATGATGATATCCCTTCAGTTTTCAAGATCCCCATCCTATCCTTACAAGAGATGGATGAACCACTTTTGTTTTATTCTATTTGATGTTTTTATTTGGAGTTGAAAGATTTTGGAAATTTGATTTTTTGTTTTGTTTTCTGACATGAAAAGTTAGGAGGAGAGAAAGAAAAAGAATGAATGAGAAAGAATGAATTGTACATACAGAATGTATTAAAGAATATGTTTTATTTAAAAGAATGAAACTTTTCCCATTCTTTAATTAAAACTTCTCTAATTAAGTCTCTTGTTTATTTCTCTCTTTCCAATCTTTTCTTTACGTGTATGTCATCAAATGACATAAAATTTCCACAAATCATGTCATCAAATAACATAAAATTTCCATAAATCATATCATTAAATGACATAAAATTTCCATAAATCATTTCATGCAATTATCTTTAAATTACATCGATATCGTATATCAATGCGTGCAAATATAACTTTTATAAATGTATCAAAATAATTACTTAAAACTTCCAAACATCAAGTAAATAATAATTAGTATTTCTCAAATATCAATTAATTTAATTAATTTACAACATTTTATAAATTAATTAAATCATGTGGTTTTTCAAAGAATTCACCATTACGGTTGTGCAACTCAAATGTGTAAATTCAGTCAGCAATTAATATCGAACTATTCAAATATTAACATTCACTTGTCACTTAACAGGTGGTGTAATGTTTTGGCTGAATTTATTGCTTACACATCTTTTGGTAAAATCCAATTTTACTTATTATAAGCAGTACCTAATATGACAATTATTTACACCAATTCTCTTCGTCAAAACTATATCACTTTGGATTTATGGAATTTGGTGGTCAAAATTCCAATATCATCCATATTCAACTTTATAGTCCAAACATAAAGTCCTTAGTTCAATAATAACAATTATTATTAACCGAAATGCTCTGGCCAGAGACTTTCACTTTGAGTTGACTTCAGTTGACCGTGATACTAACCTCATATAACTGAGGAGACAAATCTTCTCTTGAATGTTGTTTCACTTCCAATGCTTCTACTCGACCCAACTATAGTCATTCGATGAACACCGTGCCACGATTTAACTATAATCAAAGCAGAGCTTCCACATTGAAGATCAATAATATTCTCAACTCGAGAGAACTGTGTAAATTAGTCACCTCGATATTCTCCGCTTGACTTTAGTTATATTAACCAACAAAAAACTATCGAGTGAGTCATTCCGCATTATCCAATTACTATCAGTATGTAACCCCTTGGTGTCCCCTATGGTCATGAGTAATACATTGCCCAACATTTGGAGAGCGTTACGTAGTGTAGTCTCAATGGATACAACGATATCCAGTCTCGATGCATCTTAACTAGAAACATTTAAAATGATATATTTGTTTCATTATGATAAATTACTAACGGTTACAACACCTTGTAACTACTATCACAAAACATACCATATATGGATTTTCTATTAAATATACTTTTAATTAAATTGATTAATTAATATAACCATATTGTATCAAGTATATAATAGAAAGAAAATACCTTTATTTCAAACAAGATTGGTCAACGATTTAAATATATGTAACAAATTACATAATTACCCCAAGGGCATACCCCTAACTCTATCAGTTATAGGATTCACTGTATCCAAAGTTCAAGAAATTTTCTTTGGAAAAACCATCAAACTCTATTTGTATTTGCTTGGGTGTGATTGTAACCCGTTCAAATCAATTAGATGTGCTTGGTAGCCCGAAAATCCGAGTAGGTGTGCTTATAGCATGTCCAAATCAAGTAGGTGTACCTTGAGCTCGAAAAATCAAAAGGGTGTATCTCGTTGCCTTGGAATCGAGATTGTAATTGGGTTTCCCTTCTTCCTGTTTAAAATTGGTATTTGAAAAGAAATCTGTACAAGCAATTGTACGTGACTGGATGTAGGAGAAATCTGAACCATTGTAAAATCCATGGTGTCATCTCTCTAACTCTCCGCTTTACTATATTGCTTTATTTTTATCTATGATTGCATCTGTGATAAATTTTTGATATAATTCTAAGTTGAAAATCTATGATTCAATATTAAACTTAAAAGAAATTTAAAAATATTTACAATAGTTAGAAAACAATATTCCCCCTCCGGTGTTTAATTTGCCTTAAGATCCATAATTCAGTAACCCACAAACACGTCCGTGTTTGCCTGGAGAAACCCTACCAACTCCTTCCTCATCTTTAGGCTGAGCTGAGATTCGAACTTGAGAACCTTTGTGGGATCCTGATCATCGATTAGGATGTCGACTGTCCACTCTGTTGGGGCTTCCCTTGTGTCCTCTGACTCTTTTTGTGTGTCCATCAATTTATAAATGTTGTTAGTCCCGAGCCAGGACTTGGGCAGTATTACTGTGTTGGAAGAGTTAATGTAGAGATAATTCTCTGCATCCTTCCCTTTCTCATGTCACTTTGCCTCTCTGAGCTCAGTAACGTAACACTCTTGACATGTGCTTTGCTCCCCTTGGATCGCCCCTACTCCATTTGTAGTTGGAAATTTCATTATTAGGCACCATAGTGTAATCGTGATATGAAAATTTTCAAGGGTCGATCAGCTAGAAAAATGTTGTAAGTTGAAAATCCATCCTCCACAAAAAACGTCTGCACCTGCACAATCTTGCGGTCACCTTGTCCCGACTCAATTGGCATATCTATGCACCCCACTGGCTCCTTAGCCTCTTCGTAAATTTTTGGATGCAAGATTTACAAGGCTTTAATCCTTCTCATCAAGGTACATCTTGTGAAAGGTTTGTTTGAAAAAGATGTTAATCGAGGCCCCATAATGAATAAGGACTCAGTGCACTATAGTTGCCTCTATTATGGCCGTTATCACCATCGGGTCAAGCATTGGCACTTTGGCCCCGTCAGAATCTCTATTTCTAAACACAATATCATCTGTCATCCTCTATTTTGCTTTATCGAAATCCCATCCTTTATGAGAAGTACATTTCTTGAGGCACATGTCGCAATGAACTACTATAGCGCTCCATTTCATTCCAACCATTCTCCATTATATGCGAGCCCTTAGATATATTGTTATCACAAATCCTCTCATTTGTTGTCTTAGTTCCTTTCCACTATACCCAAGTTGATTCCCTTGGGCAAACTTCCTTTGGGGTTTGTTATTCGTCTGCCCACCAGCCTATGGGTTACTGATATACTACTGCAAAATTTTCTTCTGAATTAAATCCTTGATAACATCTCTTAGATGTCTACATTCATTGGTATTGAGCCAATGTATTTTATGGAAGCGACAATACTTTACCAAGTGCCTTTCTTCCTCAGTTGCCTCTCCTAAAGGTGGTTTCTTGTAGCACTATGTACCTTTGTGTAGCAAGGTAGATATTTTTAATAGTGTCATTCAAGGGAGTATAATCTCCTGATTTAGTGTACCTAGTGTGCTTCTTGGCATCTTGTTTCCTTCCACCGCCTTGGTCCTTTCTCTTAGAATTTTTGTTACTATTCCTAATTTTCAGTGCTATCACCACTCTGTTTAATAGCAATGTTGCTTTGTACCGCAGTACTCGGTCCCTTTTGACCATCAGCAGCTGTTTTGACAGCCAAATCTGCCTCTTCCAAATGCAGTAATTGGGATGTCTTTTGATAAAATTCTTCCATGGTTAATGGTTGTTTTCTCTTGAGGCACCTTTCGAAGTCTGTTCTCAGATGAACCCCGTTGATCAATGCCATTGAAACAATCTCCTCTTTGGGGTTGCATACTTCAGTAGCTGCAACGTTGAACTTCTTCAGAGTCTCTTCAGCACTTTGATGAACATTTGATAATGAAATCACGTCTTCCGGTCGCACGGTGTGGACCTAGAATTGTTCCATGAAATCTTTTCCAATTGATCAAAGGATGATATAGACTTGACACGAGCCTAGTGAACCACATTATAGGAACTTCTTCTAAAAATAAAGGAAAGCACCTATATCTCACATCGTCTATAGCATGAGCAATGTTCATATGCTATTTGTAATTCAACATATGCTGCCATAGATCAGTGGTTCCATCATAATACGACATGGTCAGCATCATTAACTTCTTTGTATGCCTCTTTGCCAAAATGTCCTTTGTGAATAGGGTTTAGCATGGTAATAAAGCTCACTCATCGTTATTTCTATGTTGATTTTCATTCAACAACCTCTTAACCATATCAATGATGTACTCCTTGCTACTCTAGGCAGTTGGACGACAAGCGTCAGGCACAACCCTAGATATTTGACTCTGCAAACGCTCTTACTTCATTGCATGACATATAGGCTCCTCTATCACTTTGGAAGCCATTCGCTTATACCCCCTCTATTGATGCCCAGCTGGTTCTGTGGAGTTCGTATGAGCATCACTAGTCTGAGCACCAATAGCTTGTCTATCATCAACACCAACATCCATCAACTTTGTTTCGCTATCGGACAAGTTCACTGCTTTAGCATTCATATCAGTACCTACTTGATTGGACATGTCATTACCAACATGTTTTGCCTTTACCTAATTTGCGCTATATTTTGCACTCTCTTTTGTGCTGCCTCAGTCGCTCTCTGCATAGGTTGTTTTCTATATCTTATGTTTTATTCTATCAAAGACGAGCTTTCTTCGTTAGAATTAGGAGATGATGTTTACCCTCTATCTTTCTTTTGCCTCCGTGATTCAATCCTTTGCCAGGGCAGATCCAAAAGTATCAATCGCTCTTACATAGCTTTCATCATATCCATTTGATTTTTTTTGCTGCTCCATCATCCTTATATGCATATCAAAAATCATCATTTCCATTTTAGCTCTTGTTATGACTTCATTCGGCAGAGATGCGGATGCCGGTAAAGCAGGCATATATTGATTAATCTCTCCTTTAGTATGCTGAGATCCTTCATGATCTCCTTCAACAATGGTTCTGGATTTTGTAGTACCTTTCCTTAGGGCCATTTCTTATCAGATATGTTCTTAGACTCTTCTTCAATCCAAGTAACCATATACCTTCAATTAAAAAATCTCTAGATCTATGTTTTAGATTCTTCAAATCCAAAGTTAAAGTGATGATCTACTTCTAAATATCTTCTTTCTTAATGAAAGAACCAAAAACTTTGGGTCAAAAAATGATACAACACCCCAAATTAGTCACAAAGAGATGAACAGATGTTAAAACAGAATCAAGAGTAAAACAAACAAAATTTTAAAGTGGTTCAACTTCAAATCACTGCCTACGTCCATTATAATTTTATTTTAGATGGTTTAGCAAAAGTACAATTGAATTACAACGTTTCAGATCAAGGAATCAAAAGGAATTCGAGTTTAGCAGCACTTTGTGGTAGAAACGGAGTTAGAGAGGAAAGAAGGACCTTTTTTATTGTTAAAGGACAGGTTTTATAGGAGAATCCATCCATCAAAGTCACCAGTTGGCGGAAGACCAAGTAAGAGTTTAGATCCATGTTTTTAGGCCGAAGAAAGAGTAAAACTCATAATTCAAATCATGTTGTTATCGACATAATCATCTCGGTGCCAACATGATTTTGCAACTTGCACCTTCACTTTTCCTCATATTTGTTCAAGTCAAGTTTTCATGTTTCATTGTCAAAATTTCTTGTGTAAATCATGTTAGTATAGACATGATTTGTCCTATGTGAATCTTTTTTTCTATAAAGTACAGGACACCATCACCTATAGCTTCAAAGTAGGTCTCACTTCATAAAATAACTCTATACCGACATGATTTTACTTAGAAAATTCTTACCCGACTTCTTGTACTTCTTCTTTTCATTATTTCTATCCTCTCTTGAGCTTCTTGATCCATTCCTTTATCGCCTTGAAGCCATAATCTATTAATAAGTCGCTTGGTTCAAATCCTAGATAATAAAAGGAAAATTTCATATCTTATATCTTTGTAACTACGAATCTGAATATGTTTGCATTTACTTTCTTTTCGATTTTTTCATTAGTGATAATGAGATTTTTTGTCTAAGAAACACCCAAGCATTTTTTTCAAAATAATCACGATGTTGAGTGCTTTACCGATTTGGAACTAGAAAAATCAAGTAATGTTAAGATTGCATTTAGTGAAAGTTGTTATGCACAATAATGCTAACACAATTATGGGGTAAAATATCCAAAACTTGATGATAAGTCCTTGTTAAGTTTGGTAATCAATATAATCTAATTTTAGAACTTCAAACAGAAAAAGCAAAGTAAAGTATTGGAAGTAATAAAACGACACAGAGAACTTACATGGTTCAAATGCTAATGACTTATGTCCATAGGAAAATGTCATTTTTTTTTCTTTTGATTCTTAGTACAAACAAACAACGACAGAGAGTATAACTTTTGATTTTTGTGTTCCTAAAAAAGGGAAAGGCCTTAAAGATTCCCCCTCTTTTATGCTACAGCACCTTCTAATTTTAAAATACAGAGAATTATGAGAATCGCTTTTGTCAATCAAACACGTTCTTGATTCTGACCCTTTGATTACACCATGTGTTAATCATCCATCTTGCTTGTTTACTATGCATGGATTGTGGAAGTGCCCTTCGGCTCTTTGATTTCTAACTTTAGATCTTTCTATGTGTTTATCATCCATCTTGTTGATTTTTTGTACAAGGATTGCCAACGTGGTCTTCGATGGGAAACTGTGATTTGAGTTGGTGAATTTTGAACTTAGGCAGGAAGTTTGAAATTGAAGTAGGAAAACCCAAATTTAAATAGACCACAACTTTACGATTCTATAAAGCAACAGGCTAGTAGACTGCACACACGTGTAATGAAGCCGTAATGAGAACTGTCCTCCATTTCAGGAAGAACAACATTATCATTAGCACTTCAGGACTTCACTTTAGTTTATTAGGAGTTGCACCTTCATTATGTCTGAGGTAGTGATACCATATAGTATTCGAACTGCATCAACACTTCCAAAGCTGTACTTCACTGCTCAATCTGATACATCAGCAAAGCATAGTGTTAGAGACAATTGGAGTTGAGTTGTATGGCTTAGTAGAAGAGACTGCGCTGCAATTTTGAAGAGTGATCGGCTTACTGAACCTGTTCCGAGCCATTCTCATCAATAGAGAGCTGCGCCACCGCCTTGTCTTTAAGCTGGGTTTAATGACTTTGGGGTTGAAGTTGGGATATCTTGGTTTGCTTTTTAGGATAAGGTTAAGTTCTTGGTTGCAAAGTAGTCTTACCCCATTGCCTCATCCCTCGAGTCGTTATGTTTGTGGGCAGTGTTTTTTGGATAGCGACGCTGTTCACATCAAGATGGCGGCATATTCTTATTACTTCGATGTCGATATAAGATTGCGACGCAGCCCGATCACATTAAATGTTAGTTTAAGATTACGTCGCATCCCTACTACAGGTAATTGCTTTAAGGATGGTATCACAGTTCTATGTCAGCATGATTGCTTCTTATAGGGCTGCAGCATAATCTTTTTGCTTTACTGTTATTTTAAATTGAGCCATAACTTTGACCAGTGAAGGCTTACTTTTGAAACCACAACACAACCTTTTGTTAATACCAAAGATATTGATTTTGATGACAATAACCATATAAATATAAGTACTAATGTTTTCTCAAATTATATAGAGTATTTTGGAAGATATTATACAGGTTTATGCAAGTACAAGATAATCGAGTTTGAAGATTGATCGATAAAAATGCTAGAGATCAAAATTTAGAGATGATCAAGATATTTGAATAATCATGAGTTTAAAGACAAAGACAAAAAGAGTTCAAGATTATAGATCATAGAAAATAAACATTAGAATAATTTGTCAAAGTCCTTGGATAGCAACCAACCGTTCTTTGAATATTCTCTTATCAAATTATTTACTTTATATATATTGTATTTATTAAAGTATAGTTTTACAAATATTTTATAAAGAGTTTTATATATTAAAAGTATTAAAAAACTCTTTTAGAAGTTTTACAAATTATTAGAATTTGATAAACACTTTAAAACAATTCTTTTTTTTCAAAATTAACAAGCGTATGTTGCCATACCCTACCAATGTTTGTCGACATATAGACTTTTGCAGAGATGCCTTTTGAATTTTGAAAATTTTTGATTTCACAATAGTCTAAGAAAGTAGTTAATAAAATTCATTTTCCATTGCCCCTCTAGTGTTAAAAGTAGCCTTAAGATCCACTCACAATAGTACTACACCATTTTCCACACCTTTGTATTTTGGTATTCGGGAGTTATGCAGTTGGAAGTTTATGCAGCAGTCCCACTCTTGAGTGTTAGTGTTACAGATTAGTTTTTGCACTTTTGTGGCTATCTCAAGTCATCGGTGCAGTATTATAACGACAATATTATACTTGATCGAATGACGCGGTTTTCATGTTTTGCTACTGTCTTGAGACTTTGGCATGTTCCTACCTGGGCTTTGTTCTTGCTTACTTTTCTTGGTCCATCTTCCTTCATGGGGTAGTTCTTTTAGCCTTGCGCTTGCATTAGTTTACCTTAGATATAGTTTTGGAAAATATGGGTGTAACACGTGCCCCCCAAGTCTGCAGCGATCATAGATAGGTGTGGACTTGTCTCTATGTCCATATTTTCCATACCACGTCACTTCCTATTTTTTCGCTTTCTTCTTTCCAAAAGAAAAGGACTTAATAGGCGTTTTGCATTTAATGCCTTAGTACACGTGTAATTCCCTTACTGGCTAATTTTTTGGAAAAGCTGTTACTTTAGTCTTTTCGAATCCTAAGAAAATCTAAGTGGATCCTCTCGCTAATCTCCATTTTCATTAATCAGTTGAAGTTTTTGAGTTTTTTCACTATTGTGATTGTGTGGTTGAGTTATTAATTGTGGTAAGTAAATATCTTTCCCCTTTTTTCTTCTTTATTTCTTTACCTACTTTCGAAAACCCTAATTCTCAATCTCGCCTTCTCCAAGAACCATTCTTTTTCCAAATAAAAGTAAGGTCATTCTCTCTTTTGTAGTTTCTTTTTCTTCTGCCTTAGTGGTAGGTGATATGACAACCTCTTCTCCCTCTCCCCTATCCTAACTATCTAGGGTAACTAAATTCGGGGAAATAAAGGGTATTCTCAATCATTTTGGGTACGAGGGTTATGTGGGTAGGATACCAGAGTATCATGAACGTATTCATATGACCCCATATGGCTTCATTTCTATTTCCCTTAAACATATTCAATACGAACTTTACCTCCCTCCTAATCGAATTCTTCGCGAATGGCTAACTGCAATTGGTATTGCCCATATTCAACTCGATCTTATTTCTCATACCCTTCTATTAAATACATTCATTCTTTATGCTGAGAAGTGCATGCCTCCTTGATGTGAAGAACTCCAATTCTTATTCGATATCGATAAGAATCCTTCTGCGGGTGATTTTGGGTTCTACTATGCCCAAGCAAAGAAATCGGTTCTTACATCTATTCCCCCTAAAACCTAAAAATGGAACGATATATACTTCTTGATTTCGAATCTTGATAACTTCCCTTCTTCTTTCCAACAACATCCTAATTGTCCTATCTTTTCTGATCAAGCTATCAGTTTGTATGAATCTCATAGGAAGAACATCCTCGGTTTAGATAGGTATGAGAGGAAAACAAAATTATTTTTTATCGAGTCGATACTGCTGAAGTACCAATTTTTGCATACTAGGCACAACTTTTCTCACTCTATCTTTAAATTATTTTCAACTACAAATAAATCTAGAGGTATAATTCAATAAGATGGACAATGAAGTTTTTACTTCCCCACTTTTTAAAAGGCAATTGATAATTCCTTTTTCCTTATGCAGGCAAAATGGATGATGGTCTTTTTGACTTGTTTCATGAGGATTCTCAGTTGAAGAAGTTAGTGACCTTGAAGAAGAGGAAGGAAGAAAAGAGGAAGAAAGGAGATGTTGGAGCCTCTGGTTAGCCCTTCAAGAAATCGCCTACACATCCTCGTCTTTCTCTTCTTTCCTCGAAAATACTGCTTGTCTCACCTCTCCAGTCATTCCATGACCTGAATATTCACTTTTTTCCTTTGCCCAAGGGTACCATCGCTGATCTTGCTTAGAGGTTAGGATGCATTTCCCTGGACAACCTATCTTATATTGCTTCTTCTCTATAATTCTAACCCATTGCTCTTCCATTTCCTATGCTCCCCTTCCCCGAGCTTGCTACTGTACAAGAAAGGTCTTGGGCCTACATAAGTACCTTATTCTTCTTCTCTATTTGGCAGTGATTCTCTATTCCAATTATCATCTTATTTTCCCTGCTTTGTAATAGGTAGGGGCCTTGCCGGTCGAGGTTTGAAAGAGGGCGGATGATGCAGGTTGCATCCATTTCCCATACTGCTAAGCTTGAGGCAGACCTTACTGCGGTAGCTTCTAAGTAAACTAGAATAGAAGGAGAGCTTAGTGCTAAAAGGGAGAAGGTAGAGGAGGCAATGAGGGCGGCTGATGATGCCTAGGAGTTGAAGGGTCAGGAGTTGGGGGAGAAGGACAAATTATTGGGGGAGAAGAATAAAATATTGGAGGAGAAGGAGGTGGAGGAGTTTAAAGGCAACCTCGAGCAAATTACCTATCGGGTGCTTTACAAGATGTATGTTGCGATCAAACGTTAGTTTTTTGCTAACTGCCCAGATGATACTTCCATCGAGATTGACCCTTAGTTTCCTAGGTGACTACGCAAAGATTTAAAAGGCCTTTACCTATTGTAGGGCTGAATTGGCTAAGGAGCTAACCATGGAGCATGCTTCCCATTCTGCTTCCCATGACACCTCCTTGCAACAAGATGAAGAGGATGCACGGTCTAAGAAGACTAAGGAAGGACATATCTACCTATTAAGTTCATGTAATTACTGATCTCTTTTAAATGACCTCATTGTTTCTTATGTGAATAAAATAAGTTTGTTTCTTAGATTTTTTGTAGCCTATTTCTTTAATTTACTCATTATTTCTTTGCTGCACTATGAATGATCATGTTATTTTTTCCTCTTTGTCCTTTATAGTCTTATAAGGAAGTAATATCTACTAAAATCCTGAAGGAAAGCATGGAAAAAATCCAAACCCATACCATAGATCATCTTGGTCTCGGTGAAGCAACAATTCACAAGCATGAAAAGACTTAGATGAGTCGTTCATGCAACTTAAAGAGGAGACCCAAGAGTTTCTTTCTAAAATGGTTCAAATAGTTAAAGAAAAAGAAGCACTTAGTGACTTTGTACTACACCGGTGGTGATATACCTGGGAGAGTGGCTCCTTCCCACCTGATAGTCCTCACTTGGAGTGGTTTAAGCTTAGGCTTAGTAATCAAGATAAGCAGTGAGCGTAGTGTATTATTATTATTCTTGTGTGCGAATTTGTTGCTTTCTCCATATATAAAATTGATTTTCATGTGATATGTTTTTTCTAAACTTAGCTTTGTGTGACTTGATTTCCTTTGAATCAAACTCTAATTACTACCAACTAAGTCAATCCTCATGGGCCTCCTTCTGAGTCCGTCAAAGCCTTTGAATCCAATGAAGCTTCGGTTCCCACCATTTATAGCTCGGGTGACATAGGTGTACCCGAGTTCGAGGTTGTGGCCATGACTTCCGCCGCGGCCTTGGAGGAAGATAATTTCCATTTAACACTTACTAACGAAGGCCTTGAAAGTTACTTGAGAAATGCCCTTTCTGAGCTCAAATAAGCTAAGGATGCACTTGAGCGCTAGTACCAATATAATGTTAGGTTGTGTACTGACTTGATGTTGCAAACTCCAAAGTGACCGGATTGCAGCAGACACTGAAGGAGAGTGAAGCGCTTTATGGGATTTTCTATGAAGATGAGATTAAAAAATTGAAGAAGAGTATAGAAAACATGTCTCTTCAGATTGTCCACCAATATGAAGAAAAGGAGGGTGCCAAAGAAGGAGAGGAGGCAAAGGGGCTTAGCTTGTATGCATCCCTTTCTCCTCCTACAAGCATGAATGCCTCGTTAGAGGATGGGTGGAAGAGGAAACTGGAATTACACTACCAAGGTAAACTCAAAGAGATGGAAACCCACTAAAAATAGCTGATAGAGCAATGCAGGCCGAAGTTGCTTCCTCGCAAACAGAGGAAAGGGTGGAAGGTGGACGCTCTCAAATATTTTGGTGGCTTTTCTAGAGACTCAAAAAAGACAAAGGTTGAGTTTATAAAGATTCTAGAGGAGACGAGGGAGACCATTATGCTTAAGATTTATGAACTCAAAGATCAATTACAATAAGCTCAGATTGTCCCCAGTGTCGCAACTGCACGTGCTACTGTACCAGGGAGGGGTCGAGTTGCCAAACTTGAAGAGAAGCTTGGGAAAGAGAACGTCAGATGTAAGATGAGGAAGATCTCTTCGCAATGAGCCATAGATGTATTTAATTATTTTTACCACGTGCTCGACCTGAGCTTGCTCTATAACAGAAAAAGGTTCACGATGACTGTGGACGATCTGATAGACCTATGGATGGGTGCAAAAAATGACCCTAGGAAGACCTTTCGTATCCGAATGGACCGTCCTTTAGAAAGCGTCCCTTAGACGTGGTACTTAATATTTGTAATAGTATTTTGGGACTTATAGTTTATAACACTTTTCTAAAGATAAGTTGTAAAAAAACATTATTTTTTCTTTTTTTGTGCAAATGCTTGTAAAGGTACTATGTAAATTAAACTTTCTTATAAAGTAGTATAAGTTCTTTGTGAGCTTTAGCTTTTCTTTACTTTCCTTTAATTTTATTTGGATTTTCTTGTCTTTTAGCTTCACATTTTCCTTGTGTTTGTGCGCTTGGCACAATCAGCTCCACTATTTTAGGGCAAACTGTTATCTTTGTTCGTGCATTCGTGCATTTGGCAAACTGTTATAAGTTCCTTGTGAGATAACTTTTCCGTCCATTTCCTTTTAGCATTTAACCGTCTTTTCTTAAGTAGTTTCTTGATAGTTTTGTTTTGCTACTTCGACCTGTCCATTTGCATAGGGGTATGTATGCGATGGAGGAGAAACTTTTTATTATTCCATTCCTTTTACAAAGTTCCATAAATTCCTTACTTTCAAATTAGGTTCCGTTGTTTGAAATTATTTTATTGGGTTTCTCATAACAAAAGTGACTATCTTCTTTGCTATCTGATTGTTGCTAAGGGTTCTGCTTCCACCCACCTTATGAAGTAATCTATTGCCACCATAGCATAATTCACCCCTCCTTTTGACATAGGAAGTGGTCCTATCAAATTTATGCCCCATATGTCGAATGGCCATGGGAAAGCCAATGGGATGAGCTCATGGGATGGTTGCCTTGGGATACTACCAAACCTTTGACATCTATCACATCTCCTTATGTATTCCTGTGCTTCCTGAAGTGCATTGGGCCAATAGTATCCGTGCCTTAGAACTTTTTTTGCTAACTTAGCCCCTCCGGAGTGATCCCCGCATTTCCTTTCATGTACTTCACCCATGACTCGTGCTCCTTCTTCTTTAGAAATGCATCTAAGATAAAGGGTAGAGTACCCTCACTTGCATAATATGCCATCAAAGAAGGAAAAGTATGGTATCTTATTTTACGGGCTTCATTCTTGTTTGGAGATAGAATTCCATTTATCAAAAATTGTTTGATAGGGGTCATCCATCTCTTTCTATATTTATTGAGGGATAGGTGCGATTGGGAACTACTCTTGGCTTTCTGCTATTTCTTGATCTTGGGCATATCTGAGGGTAGCTTGTTGGCCTCTAGTTAGGACCAGTATTTGATTGGCCTCGGTGATAATTGGTTTAGCTTGATGCCCTATTGGAATGACTTTCATTTCATTTGTCGCTTTAGTGCTTGCAAGTTTGGTTAATGAGTCCGCAGAAGAATTGTTATCACGTGGAATTTGCTTTATATCAAATTATTCAAACTGCTTTAGTAACTTTTTAGACAATTGCATATATTAGCTAGAACTGGCTCTTTCGTTTGGTAATTACCTTGCACTTGGTTCATAATTAATTATGAATCGCTATGAATTTAATATGGGTTACCTTCATTACCTGAGCCAACCTTAAGCCTACGAGGAGAGCTTCATATTCTGCAACATTATTGGTTGCTTTGAACCCAAGCTGCACTTCCTCGTATAATTTTCGCTCATCTGGGGTGATCGGTACATACCTAATTTCTACCCCTTGCTCATTGGATGCTCCATCCACAAATAATTGCCAAAATTATGGAATAGGCGCCTCTTGCATAGATTGTGGTTCAACAAGCAACGTGCATTCCACAATGAACTTTGCTAGTGCTTGCCCTTTGATTGCTTTTCTACGGCAGTAGGAGATATCCTATTGGTTGAGCTCCATTTCCCATTTTAGTAAGCGACCCGATGCTTTTGGCTTCTACAGTATTTGCTTCAACGGTTTGTTTGTGAGGATTTTAATGGAATGCACTTGAAAGTACAACCACAATTTCCTTGTGTGAGAAGCAGGTTGTAAGCTAGCTTTTCAATGATTAAGTAGTTGAGCTCTGCTCCTAACAGGCGTTTGCTTGTGAAGTAGATAGGCCTCTGAATCCCTTCATCTTCTCAAACCACTACATCACTAATAGCTTTATCGATTATAGCTAAATACACATACAAGTCCTCACCTATTATTGGTTTTGATAGGATAAGTGTACTGATCAGATGGTCATTTAGATTCTAGAACACAATTTTGCATTCCTCACTCCAATCGAAATTTCATCCCTTTTTCACCTGGTCGAAGAATGGTATACACTTGTTTGTTGCTTTGAAAATGAATTCGCTTAGAGCAGCTACACTTCCATTTAGGCTCATGAAATCTTTCGGTTTCTTTGGGACTCCCATATTCCTTATGGCCTCAATCTATTCTGGATTTTCTTCAATGCCGCAGACACTCACTATGTACCCTAGAAACTTTCCTAACCAGATGGCAAAAGTGCACTTCAAAGGGTTCAACTTCAGTTATACTACTTTAGGATTGCAAAGGTCTTTTGCAGCTCACGCACATGAGTTGGTGCTATTTTTGACTTAACAAGCATATCATCTACATACACTTTTACATTTTTTTGATCTGGCTTGAGAATATCATGTTAACTAATATTTTATAGGTTTCTCTAGTGTTTTTGAATCCGAAAGGCACGACTTTGTAGTAGTATAAGCCTTTGTCCATCACAAAGTTGATATGCTCTTGATTTGGATCAAACATAGCTATTTGTTGTAACCTGAGTATGCATCCATAAAGGTGAGAAGTTCATGACCGCGAGTTGCATCCACTAACTGATCGATTCTAGTTAGAGGAAAACCGTCTTTTGAGCAGGCCTTGTTGAGGTTGGTATAGTCAGCTCAAGTTCTCTATTTCCCATTGGACTTCTTTATAAGAACAGGGTCCACAATTCACTCTAGTAATACACTTCTCTGACGAACTCATCTTCCTTCAACTTCTTAACTTCTTCATGCAAAGCATTATATCTTTCCTGGTCTAAGGTCATGTGCTTCTACCTGACTGGGTGAACATCGGGATCTATGTTGAGTGCATGGCAGATGATAGTTAGGTCTATTCGTACCACATCTGAGTGCATCCAAGTGAAAACATCTGTTGAACTTTTGAGGAAGTCTATTAACTCTGCTCTGATCTATACGTTGAGGTTTTTCCATGTCTTGAGAACCTTCGAAGGATCTTCCAGGTCTATCTGTATATCCTCGAACTCATCTAACGGCTTTAACTCTCTTCTTGTTTTCCCTAATCTTGGATTTATTTCGCTTTATTCTTTGTCAGGTTGGGATGCAGTACAGAAAGCCTATTTTGAGCTTCTTCGAAAAAATACTGCGCATAGATTGAGTTGTACTCATTAGTGCCGAACATATGCATATACTCCCTCTTTTTTATTTTTACTGATGCTATGATCGTAGAATGATCTGTTTCTGCTCACCCTGGTACCTAGTACCGATGCAATCCTTAGAACTGGCTCACTTTCCATTTTATCATTATTGTTACTATTATTTGAGTAGTCAACAGAACAATTTTGAACAATTTTATTGCTAGAATTAAGGTTTACATTATATAACTCCCTAGCTAGCAGTTGTTCCCCTCTAATTGACCCTCTCTAATGGGGGTGCGGTACTTCATAAGCGGATCCTTTTGCAAAGTTACTACCCCTATGTCAATCAATGCGAGTCTTCATAAAAGTGCATTATATGGGGACGATTGATTAATGATCAGGAAGCTCGCATAGAATGATTTTTGAAGAGGAGTACTCCCAGCAGTGACGAGAAGACGTGCTGATCCAATAGGAACTATCACAGTGTTATTAAAGCCGTAAATCGATTCAGGGCCTGGCTTTAGTATTTCTACTAGAAACTTCATCTTATCAAACGAAGATTTCAAAATGACATTAACGAAACTCCAAAAATCCACGAAAACTTTCTTCATGGTGTTGTTTGAGATCTGCACCGTAATTATGAGCGGATCTTGATGTTGAAAGACAACTCAAATGGCGTCAACTACAATGAAGACTATGTCCTATGCAGGCTTTTGTTTTACATAGAATATGGTCCTCTGCTCTACTTTGGCCTCCTGCACAAATCGCTCCTATGCATTTTTATGTTTTCCTACAAGGTGTCGTCCTCCATGGATTGAGGCTATGAGATTAGAGGGGTTTCTGGCTCATTTGAATCTAAGGTGAGATTCCCAGTCATTTCCCAATTTTTTTCCTTTTGATAGCCGCATAAGTACCTTTTTGAATTAGTCTCTCAATCTCGTTTCTTAGGTGTCGGTAGTTATGTGTAGTGACCATTGGCTCTATAGAAGTGGTGGTAGGATCCCCCTAATTTGTTCTGGTTTCTTCCCCTTGTCCGGGATTTTGTAAGCTTCTCAGTTTTGGCCTGCTCATATATCTGGCTAGGAGTTTAGGTGAGGAGAGTTCTTACTATGAAGTTGAATTCTCTTTGCCGCTTTACCGGGGGATGGTATTCTTCTCCCACCCTTTCCTTTTCATTGTGGGGAGTAGAAGTTCTCTCAATTGAATGTGATTCTGCATCCCCGGCTTTCTCCATTCTGATGTAGAGCCTGGTCCTTTCATAGAATGCCTTCATACTATGGGATGGTTTCCAACTGTTCTTATCCCACATGGCTGTGTTTCTTCTAATTCCAGCATGCACTACCATCAGCAATGCTTGCTCACAAGTCACCCCAATCCGAAGCACCTCGGAATTGAAACATTTTATAAAGTTACATAAGCCCTCATTCTCACCCTGCTTCATATAGGACATTGTATTCACATCTAGGGAAGCCTCCCTCCTAGAGTTGAACTGTCTTAAGAAATCTATAGTTATCTGAGGCTAGGAACAAAGTTCCATTGGCTCGTACCTTCGAAACCACTTAGAAGTCGCACCAACCAGGTAAACTGGAAAGAGTTTACACTTGGCCATCCTTTCGACCTTTAGAATATCCATGTAGTATTCAAAGGTGTAGATATAGTCATCTGGATTGGTAATCCCATTAAACTTTATCAATCGATGGGGCTTTGAAATTATCCAGGAAGTCTGCTTCTATAATGGTCTCACTGAATGGGGATGAACCCTCTTCCTATACTTCCTCTCTATTGTTTTATGGGCAAAATTTTGCTAGTTGCTCTATATGAGCTTTCAACTAATGGATTTTATCCTCTTTAGGGTCTGTATGGGATGAGGCCTCATTGCAGAAAGAGGTGACATAGTCATAATTAGGAGCAGTCACGTTTGCTTCTTTAGCAGCAATGGGTTAATATTGGCAGGTTTTGATTTGATCTGACAATTGATTTGTATTTTTCTTTTGAGCTTGGTATCTATTAGTTTTGGGCCAGCATCACCGTTCTCATTCCTAAGATTGCCATTATCATTCATTAGTTGCATAATCGACATGATCATCTCGATGCCAACATGATTTTGCAACTTGCACCTTCACTTTTCCTCATATTTGTTCTAGTCTTCAAGTTTTCAAGTTTCGTTGTCAAAATTGCTCTTACAAATCATGTCAGTGCCGACATGATTTGTCCTATGTGAATCTTGTCTTTTTCTATAAATTATAAGACATCATCACCTATAACTTCAGAGTAGACCTCACTTCACAAAACAACTCGGTACCGATATGATTTTTGTTAGCAAATTCTTACCAAACTTCTTGTACTTCTTCTTTTCATCATTTATGTCATCTCTTGAGCTTCTTGATCCATTCATTCATCACCTTGAAGTCCAAATCTCACTTGGTTCAAATCCTAGAGAACTAAAGGCAAAACTCGAATCTCATATCTTTGTAATTACAAATATGAATATGTTTGCTTGTACTTTCTTATAAATGTTCATTAGTGTTAATGTGATTTTTCGTCTTAGAAACACCATAAGTATTTTTTCGTAGTAATCATGATGCTGAATGCTTTCGTGATTAGAAACCAACAAAATTAAGTAATGTTAAGATTGATTTTAGTGGAAGTTATCATGCGCAATAATGTTAACATAATTATTATGTAAAATATCCAAAACTTGATGACAAGTCCTTGTCAAGTTCATATCAATAAAATCTAATTTTAGCACTTAAAATAGAAAAAGTGAAATAAAGTACTGAAATCAATAAAATGACACATAATTTATGTGGTTCAGATGTTAATGAATCATACATCAACGAGAAAATGTCATTTTCCTCCTCTTTTGGTTCTTAATACAAATAAACAATGGCAGACAGTACAATTTTTTATTTTAATATTGTTAAAAAAGGATAGGTCTCAAAGATTCCCCATCTTTTATGCTATAGTACCTTCTGCTTTTATAATACAGAGAAATACGAGAATTACTTTCGTCAATCACGCATGTTCCTAATTCTGACCATTTGATTACGCCATGTGTCAATCATCCATCTTACTTATTTACTATGCACAAATTATGGAAGTGGCCTTCGACTCTTTTGATTTCTACCTTTGGATCTTGCCACGTGTCGATCATCCATCTTGTTGATTTTTTTCTACAAAGATTGCCAACGTGGTCTTCGACAGGAAATTGTGATTTGAGTTGGAGAATTTTGAACATAAGTGGAAAGTTTGAAATTGAAGTGGGAAAATCCAAATTTGAATAGACCACGACTTTACGATTCTGTAAAGCGACAGATTAGTGAACTGTACATATGCGTGGATGAAGCCATAATGAGAACTTGCCCTACATTTGAGAAAGAACTACATTATTATCAGCACTTCGGAAATTCTCTTTAGTTTATTAGAAGTTGTCCTTCATTATGTCCAAGGTAGTGAGTATTTGAACCGCATCAAACTTCCGAAGTTGCACTACACTGTTCATCTGAAACTTTAGCAAACATAGTACTGAAGACAGTGGGAGTTAAGTTGTATGGCTTAATAGAAGAGACTACACTGCTATTTTGAAGCGTGATTGCCTTACATGAACCTGTTCCATGATTTTCTCATCAATAGAGGGTTGCACCACCACCCTTGTCTTTGAGCTGGATTTAATGATCTTGATGATGAAGTAGGGATCTTTTGGTTTGCTTTTGAGGAATAAGGCTCGACTCTTGGTTGTGAAGCAGTCTTACCCCATCGCCTCATCCTTGAGTCCTTATGTTTGTAGATAGTGTTTTTAGGACCGCGCCGCTGTTCTGTCACATCAAGATGACGACGTATTCTTATTATTTCAATGTCGATATAAGATTGCGACTCGGCCTCGCCACATTAAATATTGATTTAAGATTGCGGCGTATCCCTATTGCATGTAATTGCTTTAATGATGGTGCCACGGTTCTATATATCATCGGGGTTGCTTTTCTGGGACCGCAGCACAATCATTTTGCTTTGCTGTTATTTTAAAATTCCACTGCAGCTTTGTCCCATGAAGGCTTACTTTCAGAACCACGGTACAACCTTTGTATTTGGGTATTTGAGAGTTACACAATTTGAAAGCTATGCCGTAGTTCCGCCCCTTGAGTGTTAGGGTTACATATCGATTTTTGCACTTTTGTGGCTATCTCAGGTCATCGATGGTGTATTATAGCGTCAGTACTATAGTTGATCGAATGACACAGTTTTTATGTTTTGCTACTGCATTGAGGCTTTGGTGTGGTCCTACCTGGACTTTGTCCTTGCTTTCTTTTTCTGGTCCAGCTTCTTTTGTAGGGTAGTTCTTCTAGTCTGTCACTTGCATTAGTTTATCTTAGATATAGTTTTGAAAAATATGGGTGTAACAATTAGTATGTTTGTGTTTTTATCTTGATTGTATTTAACGTGAACATAACCGTTGTAAGTAGAAAGCTAAAAAACATGTGTTCCGTTATTAATCCTTTAAGATTATATTCCACCATTCATCGTAAAGCATCATCATCCCTTACTATTCGGAGGTATTATGTGAATTTGGATCCAAAAACAAAATTCAATAATTGGACTTTCATATATGTTGCAGGTAGATGAATTTAATGTCAAAAAACATATGTTTCATTTGACAATTTATTTGAAAATGCAAATAAACATTGACGTCATGATTTGAACTTGTGACTTTTTAGCTACAATTTCTAATGCACAACCAAAGAAATATACATTTTTGAAGTATTTTTTTAATATGGTTCATTAATTTGAATAAGTATCGATTTGGAGGATCGAACTCATGACCTTTGATTTCATAGTCTGAACTACCAACCAATTGAAACAAACTTGTTGGCGTTCATGGGTGCGGCGCAGTGGAAAGGAGGCTTGGGTTCTGTAAAAAGACCCAGGTTCGATTTCTACCATGCGCTTAGCTAAACTATATTTTTCTTTTTAAAAAAATACCAAATACTATAGGTTTGTAAATTAACAAAATATTTGGGTCCGATGCATCGAGATTATAACTTATTCCAGATGTTAATTATCAGTTACGAGTTTGATGCCTAAAGCAGAATGCTAAAAGAGAAATTAATGTCTGAATGTATATCCCTTAAATGCCCTGTATTATATTTTCCCCTGAAAAAAACTCCAGCGTCCATTCGTTTTATTAGCGGATTTAAATGGAGTCAAATTTTTCCGTATCATTCCATGTGTGCAAAATTGAGAAAGAAATCTTTAGAGGTTGCAATATTGTTTACAAAAAATGCTAAGTTAATTAACATTCGATGCACATTCAAAACCTAAGATAACATAACATGAATGTTACAGTATTTTTAATTGACAAGTAATAAAACAATTTATCACCTATTTTATTGTCATTTTAATCAGTTATGCAATATAAATGATCAGATGGTTAAATATAACAAAACGTACTCTTCCTTTTTTTAATAAAATCAAATTAGAAATCCAGAAGAAGATGAAAAACCAAAATCTCTGCTACCTTCTCATCATATGTCTAAGCATAATCCTTTGTGAAGCAGGAAATAACGGGTTTGTACACACGAGTGGTCGAAAATTCATTCTCAATGGGAAAAACTTCAACTTTAATGGTTTCAATGCGTACTGGATGATGCTTGTGGCTTCTGGAACAACAAAACAAGACTATAGCGTTGCATCTGTAATGCAGCAAGCTTCAAAGTACGGACTTACGGTAGGAAGAACATGGGCTTTTAGCGATGGTGGTTCTTCTCCTTTGCAGATTTCTCCAGGCAATTACAATGAATATATGTTCAAGGTCTTATGCAAAATATACATAATTGCTGCATTTCTTTGTTATTGTTCACTGAATATTTCTTCTAAAACAAGACTTTGATCATACAGGGATTGGATATAGTTATAGCTGAGGCGCAGAAGAATGGTATCCGTCTTATTCTTAGCATGGTTAATAACTATGCAGATTTTGGTGGTAGAAAACAGTACGTTCAATGGGCAACAGAGAGAGGCCAAAACATCAATTCTGAAGATGACTTTTACACAAACAAACTCGTTAAGAATTTCTATAAAAACCATGTCAAGGTATGTATCAGTATGCTAACTTTCTAATACCATTTTTCAGTGTGTGAATTTTAACAAAATATACGATGAAGAAAATTCTTACAAGGGTGAATACTATAACAAAAGTGGCGTACAAAGATGATCCCACTATTTTTGCATGGGAACTCATCAATGAACCACGCTGCCAGAGCGATACTTCAGGGAAAACATTTCAGGTTGGTTGAATTCTTGATTTGTCACATTGTTATTAATTTATATTCTCTCTCTATATATATATTGTTGTAATGGCAGAGTTGGGTTAGAGAAATGGCTTCATACGTAAAATACATTGATCAAAAGCATATGGTAGAGATAGGAGCTGAAGGATTTTACGGGCCATCAACTCCTGAGAAACAATCAGAAAATCCCCATAATGCATTTTATGGAACAGATTTTGTAGTAGATAATCAAATTCAAGGAATTGATTTTGCCACCATTCATGCTTATCCAGATAATTGGTATGTATGCTTTTGATTTTGATCATTTATCATAAGCCAAATTTTTTATAAACCAAAGTTTGCTTAGTATATAACCAAAATTGGAACAAGCTAATAGGCGTCTAATATCATTTAACATACACTTAACACTCTTATTGAGATCCAAATTAAGAAACGAGCAGTGATATTTTTGTAAGTTGAGAAAATAAAATATGCTAAAGAACTTGTCAAAAGGTGTTGCAAGTGGTAAACAAACTTCTATGGCAGCTGAAGCAAGCTTAAACAAAGAATAGTATGATAAAGAAGTTGATCAAACGTCATATTGTATCATGGTAAATCGTAAATAATAAACTTACCCAAAATTGGTCTTTCTACAGAATTGTCCCCACCATCATATTCATTATTTGCTCTCTTTATGATAAACTTATCCACAAATAAACCCTAAAATTATCCAATATTAATAATCAAACAACAAATTGTAAATTATTCATCTGTTTCAAATTTCTTTATTTTCACCTAAAATGACCTAAAAGAAGTGTTATATTGGTTTGAAATCAAAAGTGTCAAGAATGTTGTCTCAACTAACATTTATTGTTGATCAACTTTGATAATTTTTGGGTTTTTAGTTTGATAGGTTGTGAAACTATATAATAACAATGTAACAAACGAGGGAATCTCAGTCATCAATTTACTAACAGAAAATGATAGAAAAATGATCCTGTTTTATATTGATCTTCAAATAGAGTTTGTCTTTGATAATTATTAAATGTAATCGATAAGCCTTCCACTGACCACTGATAATAGTCATAACAAAGGTTAGGTTCACAAAAGATTATTACTAATTAACGGGCCAATGAATTCGGGGTGCAGGTTTGAAGGATCAAGTGTCCAGAGCCAGTTAGATTACCTACAAAATTTCTGCCAGTCACACATTGATACTACATCAAAGTATTTAAAGAAACCTTTAGTTATTGCAGAGTTCGGTAAATCGTTGAAAAATTCAGGAGTTTCTCAACGAAATACATTACTATCAAAAGTATATGACAGTATTTACAACTCAGCTAAAGTTGGAGGTGTTTTTCATGGTGGATTGGTATGGCAGCTTTTAGATGGAGGAATGTATAATTTGCAAGATGGTTATCAAATTGTTCTAGCCAATGATCCATCTACAGCAAACATTGTGTATCACCAGTCCAGAAGGATGAATGCTTTGAAATAGCCATTTGTGGTTATGCTTTTTGTTTATCTTTCTTATACATGGTGGTGTCATTTGTACTTGGATTTGGATTCTCCTTCTCTTAGAGATTGATCCTTTACTTGAAAAGGTTGGATATCATATAATCTAGTAGGTAATGCTAAAATAAAGCTTTTTTTATCTTGTAGAAATTATATATTGCATTTGAAAACATTATTTTGATATTATTCATTGGATTTAACTGTCTGGTTCAGGTCAAATTGGACGGTTTATTTTCAAAAGAGAGTAATCTAAAACAAATAAGTCTTCAAAAGGGAGTAATCTAAAACAATTAAGTTTTAGAAGGAGTGATGGTTCCCTAATTATTTGTATGTCATCTTTGTTAATTTTACTTCATTATTTTGATTATTATTTGTATTATTTTTTGTTACACATGATTAATATATTCATCTATTTACAAAATTTAGATACATCAATTAAATGTACAAAAACGTCTATTGGATATAAGTATTGTGTTATTGCTTAAAATAAAGGGTAAACATTAAACCAAGCAATGTCACTTAATAGCCTTTGTTAGAAGTGTTGTTGGCATTTCTTGGTAAAACACGATGTATACGGAGGTTCTCAATCTATCTATTAAATAATAATAAAACAAAAGAATTTAAAGCTGTAACGATCCGCATTTTTGACCGTTCAAGTCGACAAAACATACACACATGCCGACTCAAACAATCCAAAATACAGATAGTTATTGGGGTTAAATAAGAAAAGAAAAGAAAGAACAGAAACAAACTCAGAATCTCGCAGCGGAAGGGACAAGATATAATAATAAAATAACAGTTCATGAAGCTGTTAAATAAATAAATTTGATTATTATTATACATCATAAATCAGAGTTACATACATATCAGAGATAATACAACAAGGCAGCGGAAAAATAATACAGTAGTAGAATACAAATGATGTAATACCAGACTCCGTCTTCGTCCTCCAAAATAGATCTTCAACCTTATCTGAAATGCTAAGGCTGACCCGAGCGTAATGAAAAGGCAAAACACTCGAGTCAGGACTAAAATATCTCATGTAAGTTAAATCGAATAAGTAAATATGAGTGTGACGGCGTTGGAGATGTTTACGGGTTTTAGACACCTCCTATCCAGTATTTAACGTGCGTGCATTAACGTAAGAGATGTTCGGGATTTCCATCTTCTAAGGATTCGTTAAACTATCTACTATATAATAGAATACGCTATATACAATAATGTCTATTATAAAGTAAAATATCAAACTAGCGTTAAGCCATTGCCCATTCCACTCTTAACACATTTTTATTCTCAAGAGCATATACAAGACCGTAGTTTCCCCAAAACCGGAAGTCACCAGAGGGCAATCCATATACTAAAGGTACAAACCAAAACGTAGTGGTCGCGAATAGGATAATCAGTATGACAAGGTACATGAGGCGATACCAACTAGGATACTAGTAGTTGCGTGATCCGGACTGATGTTGGGCATAGCAGCTACTACCCCAACACCGCGAAACAACACTCCCATAATCGAGGGTGCACTCAAATCGAATCACAAAAGTAATAGATATGGTAACGAAGAAGTGTGTCCGCTAGAGGTGGCGAACCTCAATGGCCCGGCGCGGCTCCTGTTTTAGTCATGTCAGGGGTCATTCAATATCGTTCTCTTTCTTCAGTCAACGCGTTCATCAAACCATCCACTTCATTCTGGATCAACACTCCATGTATATTAGTTATTAAAGTGGTTTTCGGTATCGACAGAGAGTTTGTCCATATCTGATCCCGGTCTCTTTAATAACTACGTATTATTACACCGGTGACTCTTTTACATTTTCAAAATCAATTCATAATTGACTATCAAAAATATCGTATTCGCTTCAAAAAATCAAATCCATTTCAAAATCATCATATCTACTCAAAATATACAATTTCATTTCAAAAATCATTTTCGCCTCAAATTCCACAAAGCGATTCACATAAACTCGAATTCCAAAATTTTAAATTTAATCAAATCTCAAATCATCAATTTCAACTCGATTCAGCTTCTCAATAAACCATTTCAAATTATCAATTTCAAATACATATTTGAACCACAAAATAAGCCATTCCAATTTCCATATATCTCAAAGCTTTAAATATTCACATTTCAAAACTAAATTTGATAATTCCATTTATATCTCAATTTAATTTCATTACATTTTATTTCTGAGATATATCTTTAATCATTTCAATACATTTAAATACGACTTCAAATTAAAAATTTAAATAAACAAAATATCCCATTTAAATTTATATAAGTTTGAAATATTCGTTTAAGTCACTTTTAATCAAATTCAAGTTATAAAACACATCTTTCAATTTTCAAATTTAATAATTTCAAATCAACCTTGTTTAAGAAAAATTCTTAAATAAATAAATTTCAAATCAATTTTATCTTCAAATTTAATTTAATAGTTTCAATTTAGTTCAATTCACAAATTTTTTTAAATTTCAATTCAATTCCAAATTAATTAAATCTCAATTTCAAATAAATTTTCAATTCCAAACTCAAACTTGAAATATCGTTTCATATAAATTTTCTTAGAAATATTCAGAGTTCGATTAAAAGTCCAATCTTTTAAAACAAATCAACTTTCGAAAATTTACGCCGTATTTCAATTTTTTTCTTAAAAATCTAAACTTCGAATAATTAAACAATTTCATTTACCAAGTTTAAATTCCAACATCTCGAGCTTCAATTCAAAATAATTCAATTTCCATAAATTGGATTTTATTCTTAAAATCAATTCATTTAAATAATTTCAAAACAACTTTTAAAATCATTTAATTTAACCAACCCGGTGTCCGTATATAATTTTCTAACCTATGGCCAAGTGGATAATTATTTCAATTTTAATTTCAAGGATGGATATATATCATTTCAATCCAAATAGATGTCATAGGTATATCATTTCAACCTATTCCTTAATTTATTCGAAATGATTCAGTTTACAGTTTTATATGCAATAAACAATATACATGATGATAGCATGATATATCAAAATAAATAAACAACCAATATCGACCAATAGCATCCATCACAACCAATCAACCATAAAGCCAATAACATTCACAATAATTTTATAATTATCAATATCGAGTAATATACTGCCAATTTAAATTTAAATTTATTTTAACGGTCAATTTAAATTCTATCAATTAATTCATATATCAATACAGATAATAATTAAACCTACCAAACAATAGTCAATAAATTTCATATTACTTCAGAATATAAATTTAACTAACAAAAAATTATTTTAGTCAATTGTGAGCGTATAAACACTCACCTTTGATTCAAAGCCCGTTAATAAGGCCCAAAATTCCACAGTCTCAGATCTGAACGAAACATGCGCCGATATGTCCGGAATTCAGATACGATCCTAACAAAAGAAACCGCGCGTAAAACGGAGTTCGTATGTGGAAGTTATGACGAAAATTGCGATTGAATTTCAATTTAAAATAAAATGAAAAAGAGAACACTTTCACCTCCAAATTGTGAATGCCACGTCACCACTCCACATGCAAGCTACAGGAGCGCACGCGAACTCTATCTCCCCAGGCACGAAAAGAAACGGAGCACGCATGGAACAACACTCACGTTCGATCAACCGCGCCACCTCCTGACGTTCGCCGCCGCTCGCCCACGACCGCCAATGGCCAACGCGACCACGTGGCTCCCCCCATCACGTCGGTCAGAGCACGAACGCGCCATAGCCGCCGCCTCCACTTCTTGCCTTAATCGAAATTTCTGCCACATCTAACCGTTGGATCGACAAGCTAACCACCTAGATGCGATCCCCTCGGCCACCTCTTCAAAACCCCGAAACGGTTTGACGATCCGACAAAGTTCATCGACGCGCGATGAACGGCTGAGAATAAACAAGCCAATTCCGGCTACATAGAAACTCAGATCCAAAAACGAACTGCAGATATGAGATGCGTACATCAAGAGCTTCGATATGTGATTTTTCTGAATTTTTTTGAGGAGATTGAATTTTTGACTTTGGATTGAAATTTGATTTGTGTTTGGATCTAGAATTTGTTTGTCTGCCATTGAGGAGGAGAGATAGTTGAAATATACGTAGACAAATGAGAAATAGGAGTAGGCTAGGGTTTATAATAGGATATTTATAGGGAAAGGTTGGAATGTAGAATGGATCGGATCTATTAGATATACGCGCTAACGACAAAGTGGCCCAAAAAGCCCGTTCTGACTCCGGAACGAAATTGCGTCAACCCATATATCAAAATAGATGTTTTAAAATATTTTAAACGCAATGGAAAAGGTTTCGGGTTCAAATTGCATCGTATAAAGAAGTTATGCTAAAAACAATAATTTCCAAATTGATTTCAATTGATTTCAATTGCATAAATTTCAAGGCGTTTCGAGTCCGTACGATCAAACGACAAGTCCGATCGATACGAAACTTGAAATCCTACAATAATTCACCATTACGGATCCGATGAAACTTGTTTCGTCGAGATTCAAGACAGTTGTAAAAATGGCTATTTCTACTGTTTAATTTCAATATAAAATTTTCAATTTTAAATTATTAACTTTTAAATCAAATTTCGATTGTTCACAAATCTCATTTTTAATTTCACAGTAATTAACAATCTTTTACAATGCAGTTTTCCATTATAAATCCAGTATAAAAAATTACATTAGATTCAGCGTTCAATTATATTGTAATTCAAATTCAAGTTATTTAATTCCAATTGAATTCTTTTATTTCGATTTACACTTTCATTATTGAATCAACCATTTACTTATACATTATTATCAATAGTTTATAATTCATTTACTTTTTTTTTCTTCAGCTATCATCTTATTTAAATTCACAGTAATATTAAATTACATTCATTTACGTTGATTTCAATATTATAACTTCAATATTAAATGTAACATTTTATTTATTTCGTAGTTTACAATCAAATTCCATTCGTTTCAATTACTTGTTACACTCAAATTTAAATCTTTACTTACGTTCAATTACAAGTTAACATCTTTATCAAATTATAGTTTCAGTTATTATCTGATTTCAATCAACTGTAATATTAAGTTACATTTATTTATATTAGTTTCAATAACATAAACTTCCACTATTAAATCTACCATTTTATTTATTCTTTGTTTACAATCATAACCAATTTGGTTTACAATCAAATTCAATTCATTATTTACATTCAATACAAGTTAACATCCATATTTAATTTACAAATAAGTTATTTCCGAATTCTGTTTTGTATTTTAACTTGTAATTCACATTTAACAACACAAAATTTTATTTCCTTCGGATTTTTATCCAAATTTGTTATTTTAATTCGTATTTTTAAAGTGTTAAAAATACGGGTCGTTACATTCTCCCCCACTTAAAACTTTTCGTCCTCGAAAAGGAACGAAGAAGGGGAAACCATCATTTAGATATAATTCATTCAAAATATATGACTTATTTGCAAAATTTAGTTATAGGATTTTTTTTTTTAAATCTCAAAATTTTCTAACTCCCGGATTTTTGAAAAATTTCGGCAGCACCTCTTTTGCGCGGCTAGGACTGAAAAATTTCACAGTGGTAATAATTGCATGATATACATCTCATTACAAGAATGAGGCATCTCAAAACATGGAGAACACAATAATATACCACAACATAAACCGTAATCCGAGAACGTACCTTTTATTAAGCGTTTATTAGCATCTTAACTTACATTTTGCATTTAGCGCCGAAGCGAGCTCCACAAGCGAAGCGCAACACTTTGTCACCTATTAAAATACTCAACAACAAATGATAACCAAGCATATAAAGGTATATTGATATACTTAGCATATACAACATATATATTACTTATTTTATCTTTAAAACCAAAATTTATGTCTAGGGACAGCGAACAAATCCAAATTTTTAGTCACCTAAACGATGAAATTTTGTAAGGAAATCTAAATAAAAGTTGTTGCATTTGTTTCAGGCTTTCCAGAATGTCCAAAATCATTGAATCCGGGTCATCCGTTCAAAAGTTACGGCCGTTTTACTAAAAGGATACGCCTCAGCCTGGGCAATGAATTGCGCAGGTCAGCGACGTTCACTCCCCTTTTCGACCATCTAAATGACCGAAAAACACAAAACATTTAAAATAAAAGTTTTAGCCTAAGTTCTAAGCTTTCCAGAAAGGGCAAGATCGTCAAAATCCGATAAACCAGTAAAAAGTTATGGTGAAAATACTAAGGGTATATGCTACTGATTTTGCTTTCTTTTTACACAGGCCAGCGATATGATTCAAATTTTTAACTAAGTAAATGAAGGAATTTCTCGAGACACTCTAAACAAAAGTCGTGCTACAGTTTCTAAGCTTTGCTAAAAGTCTAAGATCGTCGAATTTCGTCCAGCCATTTAAAAGTTATGGTTGTTTTCGTTTCAGCATATATTGGACAATTTTGGATTTTTCAAAATTTGCTTTTATTATTTCAAAGTACAAACCATCAAACTTCAAATTTTCTAAAGAAACAATCATAAACACAAAGTCGTTTATTTTCTTATTTATCCATGAAATAAGTTTACATTCGATTTGTTTTCGATTTATTCAAGTTTGTTTCATTCATAATTTAAATTCAAGTCAATTTGCTTCAATTTAATTTGAATTCAATTATATTTAATTTCACTTTGCTTCAAATTTGAATTTAATTATTTAAAATTTTTATTCCGTTTATTCAATTCCATTTACACTAATGAATTCTATTTAATCAATTACCATCCATCTAACAACCAATGCATATCAAACATTAACATCCATCCAAAATCTACACTAAATCAATTATACATTTTCAAGTCAAAATTTTAATTTCATACACTTCCAAGTTTATTGACATTTAGTTTTATTCAAATTTAATTAGTTTCCATTTACTAATTTTATATTTAATTAATTTTAAATTTAATTCATTTTACAACTTAAATTTCCTTTATATTTACAACTATCAATAGATCTTCACATTTTATTATTCGCAATCACACTTGTATATTATTCATTTACTTATCCTTATTAGCATTTTAAACTTTTTAAGTATTTGGTAAGTTATAGCTATGCAAATAGAATGTAGTTAAACAATATACAACTTCTTTTCATTCAATTTGAGTGTTATACCTATTAAATAAATTTCCAATTTATTATTTTCCAAATTAAGGGTTACTCCAACAATTTTAATTTTAATTAAAAAAAATTCACTTAAATTCAATTTCACCTTTTCAATTCATAAGTTTCTAACAATTCAAGATTTACTTTAGTTTAATAATTAAAATCATTCCTTATTAGAGAACTTAACAATTTCAACTCCGGATTCGATTTAAACCATTTTTTTTTAATATATATATATATACTAATATCTTTATATCTCAAATCATACTTTTTAGAAGAATTTTAATCAGCATTGAAATATATATATATATATATACTTATTTTTATTACATACTTTAGAAAATTTCAATTCAATTTCTATTTAATCCAAAAGAGTACAATTTCTAGTTTATTTCAAATTTATACTCCTTTATTCTAAGGGTTTCCTACTTCAATCTATTTTCACTTAACACTTAGGTTCATCCCTTATTTTTCAATTCAGAAGTTCCTTAATGATTCAAGTATTTGTTTATTTCAATAGTTTAAAGTCATTAAATATTAAAGAACTTAAGAATTTCAACTCTGGTTTAATTTCAAATCAAGTTTGAAATAATATATACTTATATTACTATATATCAAGTCATACTATAGAGAATACAAAATAAAATTCAATTTTAACCAAAACAGGGTTTAGAAAAAGCTAATAAGTGATCTCCCCCACTTGGACTCTCGAAAATAAACGTCGATGATGCGTGCACTCATCACCGAAATCATTTTCTAGTATCAAGAGGGGAGTATAACACTTACTTCATTTGAAAATCCTTTGAAAACAATTTCTAATCGAATATACTATCATATAATACTTATATTATACATTTCAAATTTATTTTTAATAAATTTTCAAAACACCGGAATTTAAATTCTCCATCTTAATTTAAATTCATTTTTATTTTATTTTATTTACCATTTATATTCATTGTCAATCATATTTACAAGTTTCATTTCTTAAAATCATCCAATAGTCAATAGTTAGAACTATTGACTAATCAACAATAAACGATGATAATCTAATATTATCATCTCCTAACAACCAATACAATCAAAATTTATAAATTTTCAAGATAATTCTTTTATATATATAAAATATAATCTAAAACAATATTATGTCAATCTGTCCTATTCGAGTGTTTCGAAATTCCTATCGATGCCTTGGCGTCCCAAGTACCAACCAGAATTCATAAATACTCAACGGAACAAATTAACACAATATAAAATCATTTTTATATCAAAATTACAAATACGCTCTCTCATATACACTCAAACTCATTCATAAGGTTTAACCATATTTCAATGAGTTATTCCCCACTAGAGCCAAGGTAATCTAAACCAAAGCTTTGATACCAACTGTAATGACCCGCATTTTTGACTGTTCAAGTCGACAAAACATACACACATGCCGACTCAAACAATCCAAAATACAGATAGTTATTGGGGTTAAATAAGAAAAGAAAAGAAAGAATAGAAACAAACTCAGAATCTCGCAGCGGAAGGGACAAGATATAATAATAAAATAACAGTTCATGAAGCTGTTAAATAAATAAATTTGATTATTATTATACATCATAAATCAAAGTTACATACATATCAGAGATAATACAACAAAGCAGCGGAAAAATAATACAGTAGTAGAATACAAATGATGTAATACCAAACTCCGTCTTCGTCCTCCAAAATAGATCTTCAACCTTATCTGAAATGCTCAGGCTGACCCGAGCGTAATGAAAAGGCAAAACACTCGAGTCAGGACCAAAATATCTCATGTAAGTTAAATCGAATAAGTAAATATGAGTGTGACGGTGTAACGACCCAATTTTGAACAAATTAAATTGAAAATATTTAATTAATTTTAAATATTTGAATGATGGTTTGACTTGAATTTCAAATTATCAGAATAAATTGGCGATTAAATTATAAAACTTAATCTATTGAATGTTGAATAAAAAAAATTTGAATATTCAATTTTAAGTTGAAGAAAAATATTTCGAAAGCTTTTAAAATTCGTATTGATAATACTGAAGATAATTGAAGCTTTAGAATCGAATTTGAAAATGATTTGTTCAGTTTTGAAATTTTATCGTTCGAATCGATATTTGAAAATAGCGTTCCGAGGCACAGTCTTGGAATTCGACGAAACCAGTTTCATTGGGTCCGTAATATTGAATTATTACCGGATTTCAAATTTCGTATTGGTCGGAGTTGTTTTGTGACTGTACGGTTAGTAAACGCATTGAGTTTTTATCGAGATTCAATTCAAATTTAAATTTAAACTGGTCAATATCAAAACACTGTAGCTCCATAAATCACGCCCTAAAATTTGCCTAAAATCACAATACCAAATCGTGCAACCCACGTTCCTTTCGATTTTAAATTGTCATCTCCTCTCATTTCAAAAATTTCACGAACGAAATCAACGAAGAAAAAAAAATAAATCAATGGCCGAGGCCCAGTCAAGTAAAAATCCTTCGTTTACAAATAAAAAAAAAGAGAAATCCCTCTTCTCGTTTTCGATTGTTCAATAGAAAATAAAAGTGAGGGAGATTTGCGTTCGAGCTCTTCCGTCTCTTTGAGTTCGAAGCAAAGAGTGAGAACGCGATTTTATCTATTCGATTTCGAACAAAGTTGAACCGATGGCACGCGATCGATGGGTGAGGAGTGGAGGAATCGTATGATGGGGCGACGTTCGGCCACTGAGATCGCGATGTGGGTGGTTCAAAAATCGATTCGAAGCTGAGTCATGGCCATTGGGGTCAGGTAGCTGGGGCGGCCAGGGTTTGTCGTTCGACTCGAGGGCGTGGCAGCGATTCCAAGTCAGGCGAGGCTATGTTGTTGCATTTTTTTTTGGGGTTTCGCGATTTAGGGTTTAGCTTCGGTGTCGTGGTCACGATCTCGTGGCGCAAGGAGGCAGCAACATCGAAGTCAAAGTCGGGGCAGGCGACGCAAATTGGTGGTTTGGGTTCGCATATAAACAGTAAGGTAATAACTTTAATTTTATTTTAAATTTACATATGCTGTATAAGTTAATAGAACAAAGAAAATAATGTTTTAAATTTACATTCAGGTTAGAAAACAATATAAAATACATGGATTATTTTATGTGGTTGTTGGAAATTTAGTTTTAGAGTAAATTCTTAGTTTAACAAATTTTATTAAAAGAAACTGGTTTAAAAAGTAAAACCATCGATTAATTAAATTGATCAAATGGAAATTTGTTATTTGATTGGTTCGAATATTAATAAATTTATATAATTGTTTATACAAGGTTTAAAAATCAAGAAACAGCCGAAATTGGAAAATGGATTGCAAATAAAAGCTAAGGTGAGATTTTCTCACTCAAATAAAATTTTGTTTTAAAGTTATTGATTTGATTGCTATTGGATGTGATATTAGATATAGTAGGATATATCTATATATATATAGCAATATATACATATTGGCATATGTATATATTGGATTGATTGATTTCCCGCCTCGTATAGCGGATGAGACCCTATTGCGCCGTTAGTATGCGGATGATATTTATAAAAACCCATATACCGCGATATTCCACCTCGAAGTGGAATTGGTATTGTGCTAACATCTGTGAATGCAGGGAAACAGGTTGGAGGGATCCAACTGGATTCCTCACCAGTATTTATTTATTTACAGATATTGTGATGTATTCTGTTATCATATTGATATATGATATTGAATGTTGTGATTGACTAATTAGCGCGTTGCATCATCGGATCGATTTTTGAAATTAAAAATAACGATGTTGATTTTAAAAGAGATTTGTAAAGTGATTTTTGAAAGTATACACTTTATTTGAATTTTTGAATTGATTTATTTTAAATAAAAATAAACGTTAAAATCTTTAAGTCATAGAAATTACAATGTTGTGAAATATAACCGAAAGGTAATTTCTTTTGGAATAAATAGTTAAGTAATTTATAAAATGGTTTTAATTGGAATTTTTGAATCATTAAAAACGATGTATGTAAAAGATGTACAAAATTGATATTTATAACTTTAAAATATTGGGATTATAAAACGAGTTTTTATAAGCGTTAAAATGAATTTTTAAGAATTTATAAGTGAATGAAATTTATAAATTATGAACTTATAAATGGAAATGATTTTGTAAAATAAAGGAATTATAAGTATTTAACTTATAATATGGATTGTTGGTATAAAAATTGAGTTATGAATTGAATTAGTTAACAAAAGGAGATTTATTAAATCGAAGTTGTTATAAAATAGAAATGGAATTTATAAACGTTGTTTTATAAATCCGAAAATCAATCAAATTTAATGAATTTAATATAGAAAGTTATTAAGGGAATTTTATCCACGATTTTGGATAGTGGATAATTTTTGAAATAAAATGTGTAGAAAATATTGAAATTGGGTTAGTGAAGTATATTCACAATTTTGGACAGTGAATATATTAGTAAGTAAAATGGATCTGTTTTGGGAAAGTGATATTGGAATAGAATGAAAACAATTTAAAGATGTTTTAAAATATGTTAACTATCGAAACCATAGATTTCAACATTCATTGTTGAAATAGACGTTTTCGAGAAATAAGGAAATGGTGGACTATAACATTGTTGTTATAGTAAATGATTTCCGAAAGGAAATATTTTATATAGTATTGGGATTTACATATCTATCTTAATTTCGAATCCCTATACTAGTGATTTTGAGTCGTCGCAACGATGTTTTACGTAACATTCGTTTTGACTCAAATAAATGTGCTTAAGAGAATGATTTCCTTAAAGAATGAAATATATACTTAATATTGATTTAAGTATATCGAATATTTTCAAATGTTGAAAATAAATGATTTGTGGATTACTTATTTTTAAATAAGTATGGAAATGCTTTTCCAATATGAAATGAAACGTTTTTTGAGAATTTATCTTTGAAAAGATAAATTGAAAAGTGAATATTTGAAATTTGTTTTCAAACGGTTAAGTGTGGAAAATTATATATCTAGTAAAGATATTTTGGAAAATAAATAATTTGGAAAATTATTTGGAATCTGATGATGTTGCGCATCTTTATTGATAGTTAAATAACCGACTATCAATAATTACCTTGAATGGGTATTTGTTGTGAATTGGATGAATTTGAATGCCACACTTATTTTTAAAATAAGCGCTCACTATTCGGGTTAGCCGGGAAAGGACCATGGGGTCGTATAACCCATTCCGAATATGTGATACGTCGTTATGGATTGCATTTGATGACCAGTGTTGAAGACCGGATATTTTTGAAAATGGAAGGATTACCGTCGAGTTACTCTACATCGGCCGATCTCCGATTTAGAGGTTTTATCACCCTTAGTGACGGGAAGTCCAGACGTGATTAGAAAATTATCCGGATGTGCAAGGGCTTCGTGAGAAGTGCCTTCGGTTCTGTTCGATCCCGGAACAGACTTGTATGGTTGTGTGTCTGACGTCACAAATTGAGATATAAAGCTGATTTCTTTCAAATACATTTCTGTTGGTGGCGGAGAATTTATTCTCTTTGCTTAACACCCTTCTCTGAGACGTACGAGCTCAGAGGTTATGTAGTTGAAATTTATCAGCAATATACTCCCAATTTGGTAACGTGGCATGCTGAGTGTTGCTGTGAAATGATCGTTGTTTGATCATTTATGATATGATCGTTTGTTTGATCATTTATCTTTGTGATCAATTCTTTGATCATTTTGTTTGACCCGAAGCATGGCTTTGTGACAAAGCGTAGCTTTGTGGACGAGACTTCGTCGAGCCTCACACCCCGGAAATGGTCAAAACCGGAAGGATGCAGCAAGGTTCTAGGGAGTAGCGCCCCTTAGTGTATGTCATTCCTTCTGGATAGAGGTGGTATCATGGTATGGAGCCCAGATACTTAACCTATGTTGATACTGCTTATTATGTGGTTGTTGCGAATCGAGGATCCTCGGGAAGATCGGTTACGATCGGGGGATGGCATACGCGTGTCAGTAGTTACCTATTTTTGCAGAGGTAACCCGGCCTTGTGTTGGCAGAGATCCGGTTAGGTTCTCGGGTCGTCTTTCCAGAGGCGTACCTATGTGGCAATGGGAAGTTCCTTGGCCTGACCATTTGTTGGAAATCTAAAGAAACAATACGAGACTTGTACGATTTTAGTTGTATTACCTGCCATGGAATGTGGCGGTAACCTGCTATTGAACATGGTAGCTATAGTAGGCATACGATACTGGTCGTATGTTGGCTAAGATTTATATTATACTTTCGAAATGTTTTCTACACTATGCACTAATAATAATATCAAAAAGGATTTGATTTTGCGTAGTAAGCATCTTTGACTATCATAAGAAGAAACCTACTCCAATTCTGCGTTTGCATTGTGTGTGTGTGCGGGAGGTCTTATGGTAGTTTCATTTTCCAAAAGCATTGCGAATAAATTTTATTTTCTTTGTGAAAAATAACCGTTTTACGATCTCACACTAGTCACCATGACTGACTCGGAGTTTATTGTTTCCCTTCTAAACTCTGGGTGCCCACCAATTTCCACACGGGCAGCTTAGAGTTATGTTATCAGGATATTCTGGAGCTTTGGAAGCAAGCTGGATGGAGAAACATATCAAATATACTTTGTTTATTTATTCCACTGTGTATTCTGTATGAGGATAAGTTATATAACTGTCCATTGTTGCATTGAGATGTATATTGACTCTGATTGATGTATGTATAAACTGATATAGTTCTTTGTTTTAAAAGACTAGTGATTATCTATTATATATTGTTCCGCTGCGATATGTGAGATTCTGATATTGTTTCTGTTTCTGATGTTGTTCTTCTTTCTTTTTTCTTCTATCTTTTCTTCTACCTCTTCTTTTAAAACCCTAATGGTTCGGTTTTCCGTTCATCTTGAGTTAATCGATGGAGATTAGTGTATATTCAAGGGGTACGGAAAATCGGACTATTACATTTGGTATCAGAGCATATGGTTAAGCGACAACCCTGCTCTGTTGGGTGTTACTCATTAGAGATAGAGTTAGTAGTACTCTAGAATGAGTTTGAGTGTAATAATAGATACGAGCGCGTATTTGTTAGTTAATATAAAAATTGTTTTATATTGTGATGATTGATTTATTGAGTGGCATATGAACCTTCGTCGGCACAGTCTGCGCAACTGGATCGAAGGGGTTTCTAAACACTTGAATAGAACAATTCGACACAGTATGTTTTGAATAGGGTAAATGAGATAATTTTGCCCAAAACTATTTTTGTATAGAAAAGAAACGATTTTCTATGAATTATCATAGTATGTGGATGATTGGTTGTTAGGAAATAATAATATTGAATTATTATCATTGTTATATGGAATTGAATAAGAAATTAAAATAATAACCAAAGATTTGGAAATAAATCCATTTAACAAATGAAATTATAAATATGAATTAAGAAGATAAGGAAATAAAATTCATATACGAATGAAATTTGATGGAATGAAATTAGTAATGTGAATGTATAAATGATTTGATAAATCAAGATGTAAATAAGTCGAAGACTTATAAAATATTTGAAATTTGATTGAAATGAGATTTAAATTGGAAATGAATGAAATTGTGAATGAATAAATAAATCTGCAATTGCAAGTGCAAGAAAATGAAATTAAACGTTAAAGTTCATTTTGAATTTGTAAGTAAATAAAACTAAAATTGAATTTGATTTATGGAAAACAAAGTGAAGTATCAAACTAAAATTAGTAAGTGAAGCTAATTGAATATTGACCAAATGAATAAGGTTTGGAACGAATTAAATTCAATAATTATAAAAGAAAGGTAAATTGAATTCGAATTGGAAATCCAGTTTAAATGTAAGTAGGTTTAACCGAAGTGGCAAATTGAAAATGAATATGATGTATATATGGAATATTTATATTGAACCTAAGAAATGAAGAGTGAAATTCTTAAGTAAAATTTGATATGGAAATTATTCTAAGTTGATGATTGAATGAAGATAAAACTGGAATTAAAATTGAATGTTGAAAACAAATTTGAATTTGTAAGTGAATTAGAATTTGTAATGAATTAGTAATTGGAACTAATTTAAAATAGTGCAGTTATGAATGAAAGATAATTGATAAATTCAATATTCAGAAGTAAACTGAATCCAAATTAGATTGGGATTGTGAATTGAATTCAAATGAAAATTGAAATGTAAAATTGAATGATAATGAATATATAACTTCAATAGTGAAGTAAAAATGTATAAGAAGCATATATTAAAAAAAATTGTAAGGAAATTTGCAAAATGGTTTGAATATTGTAACTAGATATTACTGTTAGTAGGATATACAGGTTATAAAAGAATTGGAATTTTGATTTTGAAGATAAATTTGAATTGCTCGACAAAAGGTAAGTATTTGAATTTCAATATGAGATTTGCTGATTTCTTGTCTAGCCGCTTGGCCTTTTCTTTTTGAAATCTGAGAGTCCGTAGGGACGTTTTGTAGTCGTGCCGTGTTAGCTGCGCAAAGGAGACGCTGGCAAATTTTTTTGAAAATATCGAGTGTTAGAAAATTTTTGAGAAAATTTGGAAGTTTAAATTTGAATTTAAACTTAAATTTGAATTGTTAAGAAAACAATGTTGTTTGAAATCTGTAATTGAAGTTGGAAAGCTAGTTGAATTAATAATGAATCTTTAGTAGAAAGATTTGTTTTGATAAAATTGATAAAACTATTGGATGTTGAAAAATAGTAGACGAGTTAAGGACTTTTTTTTCCCTAACTTGTAATTTCAGGACGAAATTCTTTTAAGGGGGGAAGATTGTAACGACCCAGAATTTTGAACAAATTAAATTGAAAATATTTAATTAATTTTAAATATTTGAATGATGGTTTGACTTGAATTTCAAATTATCAGAATAAATTGGCGATTAAATTATAAAACTTAATCTATTGAATGTTGAATAAAAATTTTTTTGAATATTCAATTTTAAGTTGAAGAAAAATATTTCGAAAGCTTTTAAAATTCGTATTGATAATACTGAAGATAATTGAAGCTTTATAATCGAATTTGAAAATGATTTGTTCAGTTTTGAAATTTTATCGTTCGAATCGATATTTGAAAATAGTGTTCCGAGGCACAGTCTTGGAATTCGACGAAACCAGTTCCATTGGGTCCATAATATTGAATTATTACCGGATTTCAAATTTTGTATTGGTCGGAGTTGTTTTGTGACCGTACGGTTAGTAAACGCATTGAGTTTTTATCGAGATTCAATTCAAATTTAAATTTAAACTGGTCAAAAATCAAAACACTGTAGCTCCATAAATCACGCCCTAAAATTTACCTAAAATCACGATACCAAATCGTGCAACCCACGTTCCTTTCGATTTTAAATTGTCATCTCCTCTCGTTTCAAAAATTTCACGAACGAAATCAACGAAGAAAAATAAATAAATCAATGGCCGAAGCCCAGTAAAGTAAAAATCCTTCGTTTACAAAAAAAGAAAAAGAAAAGAGAAATCCCTCTTCTCGTTTTCGATTGTTCAACAGAAAATAAAAGTGAGGGAGATTTGCGTTCGAGCTCTTCCGTCTCTTTGAGTTCGAAGCAAAGAGTGAGATCGCGATTTTATCTATTCGATTTCGAAAGAAGTTGAACCAATGGCACGCGATCGATGGGTGAGGAGTGGAGGAATCGCATGATGGGGCGACATTCGGCCACTGAGATCGCGATGCGGGTGGTTCGAAAATCGATTCGAAGCTGAGTCATGGCCGTTGGGGTCAGGTAGCTGGGGCGGCCAGGGTTTGTCGTTCGACTCGAGGGCGTGGCAGCGATTCCGAGTCAGGCGAGGCTATGTTGTTGCATTTTTTTTGGGGTTTCGCGATTTAGGGTTTAGCTTCGGTGTCGTGGTCACGATCTCGTGGCGCAAGGAGGCAGCAGCATCGAAGTCAAAGTCGGGGCAGGCGACGCAAATTGGTGGTTTGGGTTCGCATATAAACAGTAAGGTAATAACTTTAATTTTATTTTAAATTTACATATGCTGTATAAGTTAACAGAACAAAGAAAATAATGTTTTAAATTTACATTCAGGTTAGAAAACAATATAAAATACAGGGATTATTTTATGTGGTTGTTGGAAATTTAGTTTTAGAGTAAATTCTTAGTTTAACAAATTTTATTAAAAGAAACTGGTTTAAAAAGTAAAACCATCGGTTAATTAAATTGATCAAACCGAAATTTGTTATTTGATTGGTTCGAATATTAATAAATTTATATAATTGTTTATACAAGGTTTAAAAATCAAGAAACAGCCGAAATTGGAAAATGGATTGCAAATAAAAGCTAAGGTGAGATTTTCTCACTCAAATAAAATTTTGTTTTTCAGTTATTGATTTGATTTGATTGCTATTGGATGTGATATTAGATATAGTAGGATATATCTATATATATATAGCAATATATACATATTGGCATATGTATATATTGGATTGATTGATTTCCCGCCTCGTATAGCGGATGAGACCCTATTGCGCCGTTAGTATGCGGATGATATTTATAAAAACCCATATACCGCGATATTCCACCTCGAAGTGGAATTGGTATTGTGCTAACATCTGTGAATGCAGGGAAACAGGTTGGAGGGATCCAACTGGATTCCTCACCAGTATTTATTTATTTACAGATATTGTGATGTATTCTGTTATCATATTGATATATGATATTGAATGTTGTGATTGACTAATTAGCGCGTTGCATCATCGGATCGATTTTTGAAATTAAAAATAACGATGTTGATTTTAAAAGAGATTTGTAAAGTGATTTTTGAAAGTATACACTTTATTTGAATTTTTGAATTGATTTATTTTAAATAAAAATAAACGTTAAAATCTTTAAGTTATAGAAATTACAATGTTGTGAAATATAACCGAAAGGTAATTTCTTTTGGAATAAATAGTTAAGTAATTTATAAAATGGTTTTAATTGGAATTTTTGAATCATTAAAAACGATGTATGTAAAAGATGTACAAAATTGATATTTATAACTTTAAAATATTGGGATTATAAAACGAGTTTTTATAAGCGTTAAAATGAATTTTTAAGAATTTATAAGTGAATGAAATTTATAAATTGTGAACTTATAAACAGAAATGATTTTGTAAAATAAAGGAATTATAAGTATTTAACTTATAATATGGATTGTTGGTATAAAAATTGAGTTATGAATTGAATTAGTTAACAAAAGGAGATTTATTAAATCGAAGTTGTTATAAAATAGAAATGGAATTTATAAACGTTGTTTTATAAATCCGAAAATCAATCAAATTTGATGAATTTAATATAGAAAGTTATTAAGGGAATTTTATCCACGATTTTGGATAGTGGATAATTTTTGAAATAAAATGTGTAGAAAATATTGAAATTGGGTTAGTGAAGTATATTCACGATTTTGGACAGTGAATATATTAGTAAGTAAAATGGATCTGTTTTGGGAAAGTGATATTGGAATAGAATGAAAACAATTTAAAGATGTTTTAAAATATGTTAACTATCGAAACCATAGATTTCAACATTCATTGTTGAAATAGACGTTTTCGAGAAATAAGGAAATGGTGGACTATAACATTGTTGTTATAGTAAATGATTTCCGAAAGGAAATGTTTTATATAGTATTGGGATTTACATATCTATCTTAATTTCGAATCCCTATACTAGTGATTTTGAGTCATCGCAACAATGTTTTACGTAACATTCGTTTTGACTCAAATAAATGTGCTTAAGAGAATGATTTCCTTAAAGAATGAAATATATACTTAATATTGATTTAAGTATATCGAATATTTTCAAATGTTGAAAATAAATGATTTGTGGATTACTTATTTTTAAATAAGTATGGAAATGCTTTTCCAATATGAAATGAAACGTTTTTTGAGAATTTATCTTTGAAAAGATAAATTGAAAAGTGAATATTTGAAATTTGTTTTCAAACGGTTAAGTGTGGAAAATTATATATTTAGTAAAGATATTTTGGAAAATAAATAATTTGGAAAATTATTTGGAATCTGATGATGTTGCGCATCTTTATTGATAGTTAAATAACCGACTATCAATAATTACCTTGAATGGGTATTTGTTGTGAATTGGATGAATTTGAATGCCACACTTATTTTTAAAATAAGCGCTCACTATTCGGGTTAGCCGGGAAAGGACCATGGGGTCGTATAACCCATTCCGAATATGTGATACGTCGTTATGGATTGCATTTGATGACCAGTGTTGAAGACCGGTGTTGAAGACCAGATATTTTTGAAAACGGAAGAATTACCGTCGAGTTACTCTACATCTGCCGATCTCCGATTTAGAGGTTTTATCACCCTTAGTGACGGGAAGTCCGGACGTGATTAGAAAATTATCCGGATGTGCAAGGGCTTCGTGAGAAGTGCCTTCGGTTCTGTTCGATCCCAGAACAGACTTGTATGGTTGTGTGTCTGACGTCACAAATTGAAATATAAAGCTGATTTCTTTCAAATACATTTCTGTTGGTGGCGGAGAATTTATTCTCTTAGCTTAACACCCCTCTCTGAGACGTACGAGCTCAGAGGTTATGCAGTTGAAATTTATCAGCAATATACTCCCAATTTGGTAATGTGGCATGCTGAGTGTTGCTGTGAAATGATCGTTGTTTGATCATTTATGATATGATCGTTTGATTGATCATTTATCTTTGTGATCAATTCTTTGATCATTTTGTTTGACCCGAAGCATGGCTTTGTGACAAAGCGTAGCTTTGTGGACGAGACTTCGTCGAGCCTCACACCCCGGAAATGGTCAAAACAGGAAGGATGCAGCAAGGTTCTAGGAAGTAGCGCCCCTTAGTGTATGTCATTCCTTCTGGATAGAGGTGGTATCATGGTATGGAGCCCAGATACTTAACCTATGTTGATACTGCTTATTATGTGGTTGTTGCGAATCGAGGATCCTCGGGAAGATCGGTTACGATCGGGGTATGGCATACGCGTGTCAGTAGTTACCTATTTTTGCAGAGGTAACCCGGCCTTGTGTTGGCAGAGATCCGGTTAGGTTCTCGGGTCGTCTTTCCAGAGGCGTACCTATGTGGCAATGGGAAGTTCCTTGGCCTGACCATTTGTTGGAAATCTAAAGAAACAATACGAGACTTGTACGGTTTTAGTTGTATTACCTGCCATGGAATGTGGCGGTAACCTGCTATTGAACATGGTAGCTATAGTAGGCATACGATACTGGTCGTATGTTGGCTAAGATTTATATTATACTTTCGAAATGTTTTCTACACTATGCACTAATAATAATATCAAAAAGGATTTGATTTTGCGTAGTAAGCATCTTTGACTATCATAAGAAGAAATCTACTCCAATTCTGCGTTTGCATTGTGTGTGTGCTGGAGGTCTTATGGTAGTTTCATTTTCCAAAAGCATTGCGAATAAATTTTATTTTCTTTGTGAAAAATAACTGTTTTACGATCTCACACCAGTCACCATGACTGACTCGGAGTTTATTGTTTCCCTTCTAAACTCTGGGTGCCCACCAATTTCCACACGGGCAGCTTAGAGTTATGTTATCAGGATATTTTGGAGCTTTGGAAGCAAGCTGGATGGAGAAACATATCAAATATACTTTGTTTGTTTATTCCACTGTGTATTCTGTATGAGGACAAGTTATATATCTGTCCATTGTTGCATTGAGATGTATATTGACTCTGATTGATGTATGTATAAACTGATATAGTTCTTTGTTTTAAAAGACTAGTGATTATCTATTATATATTGTTCCGCTGCGATATGTGAGATTCTGATATTGTTTCTGTTTCTGATGTTGTTCTGTTGTTCTTCTTTCTTTTTTCTTCTATCTTTTCTTCTACCTCTTCTTTTAAAACCCTAATGGTTCGGTTTTCCGTTCATCTTGAGTTAATCGATGGAGATTAGTGTATATTCAAGGGGTACGGAAAAGCGGACTATTACATTTGGTATCAGAGCATATGGTTAAGCGACAACCCTGCTCTGTTGGGTGTTACTCATTAGAGATAGAGTTAGTAGTACTCTAGAATGAGTTTGAGTGTAATAATAGATACGAATGCGTATTTGTTAGTTAATATAAAAATTGTTTTATATTGTGATGATTGATTTATTGAGTGGCATATGAACCTTCGTCGGCACAGTCTGCGCAACTGGATCGAAGGGGTTTCTAAACACTTGAATAGAACAATTCGACACGGTATGTTTTGAATAGGGTAAATGAGATAATTTTGCCCAAAACTATTTTGGTATAGAAAAGAAACGATTTTCTATGAATTATCATAGTATGTGGATGATTGGTTGTTAGGAAATAATAATATTGAATTATTATCATTGTTATATGGAATTGAATAAGAAATTAAAATAATAACCAAAGATTTGGAAATAAATCCATTTAACAAATGAAATTATAAATATGAATTAAGAAGATAAGGAAATAAAATTCATATACGAATGAAATTTGATGGAATGAAATTAGTAATGTGAATGTATAAATGATTTTATAAATCAAGATGTAAATAAGTCGAAGACTTATAAAATATTTGAAATTTGATTGAAACGAGATTTAAATTGGAAATGAATGAAATTGTGAATGAATAAATAAATCTGCAATTGCAAGTGCAAGAAAATGAAATTAAACGTTAAAGTTCATTTTGAATTTGTAAGTAAATAAAACTAAAATTGAATTTGATTTATGGAAAACAAAGTGAAGTATCAAACTAAAATTAGTAAGTGAAGCTAATTGAATATTGACCAAATGAATAAGGTTTGGAACGAATTAAATTCAATAATTATAAAAGAAAGGTAAATTGAATTCGAATTGGAAATCCAGTTTAAATGTAAGTAGGTTTAACCGAAGTGGCAAATTGAAAATGAATATGATGTATATATGGAATATTTATATTGAACCTAAGAAACGAAGAGTGAAATTCTTAAGTAAAATTTGATATGGAAATTATTCTAAGTTGATGATTGAATGAAGATAAAACTGGAATTAAAATTGAATGTTGAAAACAAAATTGAATTTGTAAGTGAATTAGAATTTGTAATGAATTAGTAATTGGAACTAATTTAAAATAGTGCAGTTATGAATGAAAGATAATTGATAAATTCAATATTCAGAAGTAAACTGAATCCAAATTAGATTGGGATTGTGAATTGAATTCAAATGAAAATTGAAATGTAAAATTGAATGATAATGAATATATAACTTCAATAGTGAAGTAAAAATGTATAAGAAGCATATATTAAAAAAAATTGTAAGGAAATTTGCAAAATGGTTTGAATATTGTAACTAGATATTACTGTTAGTAGGATATACAGGTTATAAAAGAATTGGAATTTTGATTTTGAAGATAAATTTGAATTGCTCGACAAAAGGTAAGTATTTGAATTTCAATATGAGATTTGCTGATTTCTTGTCTAGCCGCTTGGCCTTTTCTTTTTGAAATCTGAGAGTCCGTAGGGACGTTTTGTAGTCGTGCCGTGTTAGCTGCGCAAAGGAGACGCTGGCAAAATTTTTTGAAAATATCGAGTGTTAGAAAATTTTTGAGAAAATTTGGAAGTTTAAATTTGAATTTAAACTTAAATTTGAATTGTTAAGAAAACAATGTTGTTTGAAATCTGTAACTGAAGTTGGAAAGCTAGTTGAATTAATAATGAATCTTTAGTAGAAAGATTTGTTTTGATAAAATTGATAAAACTATTGGATGTTGAAAAATAGTAGACGAGTTAAGGACTTTTTTTCCCTAACTTGTAATTTCGGGACGAAATTCTTTTAAGGGGGGAAGATTGTAACGACCCAGAATTTTGAACAAATTAAATTGAAAATATTTAATTAATTTTAAATATTTGAATGATGGTTTGACTTGAATTTCAAATTATCAGAATAAATTGGCGATTAAATTATAAAACTTAATCTATTGAATGTTGAATAAAAAAAATTTTGAATATTCAATTTTAAGTTGAAGAAAAATATTTCGAAATCTTTTAAAATTCGTATTGATAATACTGAAGATAATTGAAGCTTTAGAATCGAATTTGAAAATGATTTGTTCAGTTTTGAAATTTTATCGTTCGAATCGATATTTGAAAATAGCGTTTCGAGGCACAGTCTTGGAATTCGACGAAACCAGTTCCATTGGGTCCATAATATTGAATTATTACCGGATTTCAAATTTTGTATTGGTCGGAGTTGTTTTGTGACCGTACGGTTAGTAAACGCATTGAGTTTTTATCGAGATTCAATTCAAATTTAAATTTAAACTGGTCAAAAATCAAAACACTGTAGCTCCATAAATCACGCCCTAAAATTTGCCTAAAATCACGATACCAAATCGTGCAACCCACGTTCCTTTCGATTTTAAATTGTCATCTCCTCTCGTTTCAAAAATTTCACGAACGAAATCAACGGAAAAAAAAAATCAATGGCCGAATGTAACAACCCGAGATTTCACAGTATTATTATTATCGTCATGTGACGATTTAATTGGGTTGCTGGTTGTTTTTGGCGTTTAACCAAGCGAATTTTTTTCAAATCGGATTAAAATTCTTTTGAATTTGTAAATATTGAAGCGGGCTTTAAAGAAAAATTGTTTTGGCCCACTCGTTGTCGCCGTGACGTTTATCGGTACCTTTCCCCTTTTATTCGTTCACTCGAGAAAACCCATACCCTTCTCACGTTTAAACCCATACTCCACCCACGTTTCTTCTGCCATCCACTTACCCCTTTCTTCTGCTAAAACACGTCGCACCCCCTTCCCTCTTCAGATCGAAGAAACGAAAAAAAAAACGAAGGCGGAAATAAAAATGGCGACGAGTTAAAGAATGGCGGCTTCGTTCTTCGATCTGGAAAACGTAGGGCTTCAAAAAAAATTGGGGCTTTCGTTCGTTCTTTCGATGCTTGCTAGGGCTTCGTCTTCGATTATCTCGCGCGCGACCTCTTCGATCTAAGGTGAGTAAACTGATACTCACATCTAATTCAATTCCTCACTGTGTTTTGGGTTTGAATCCCCTGGTCTTTATTCGTGTATATGTTGAGATGGTTGGGTTTTTAATTCTGTGATTTTGTTCGTTCCTGGATAATCACTGTTTCGAGTTGAGTTTGATGATAGTGATTGTGTCTCTGTGATTTTAGCTGTGCTTGGATCTTCGTTCGTACATGTATATTTGAATTCGACACCTATAAATATATTTTAATTAACTTGTTCATTTACGAATTCAACACTACTTTGTTCATCTCGGCATTGATCAGTTTTGTTCGTTGATGATGATTGTTGGCATTTGGGTCTTGATGTTCTTATGAGATGATTTTGGGCTTCGATTTGTTTACCATTCGATCTTTGACATTGGCTATTTGTAAACTTGAAATTCTTGTTACTTGTTCACTTCTGCCTTGACTTCGAACTTGTCTTTTGGTCTGTGATGCATTGTTTCGAGGCTACACACGCGTTGACCTCTGGTTTGGCATCTTGTAGTTGGGTGTTTGGTTCAGCACGACATCGGGTTGACACTTGAACTGTTTGATGATTTTACACTACTTCCACTATTGCCACTACTACTACACACGCCTGTATACCCATCCCTTTTGACATGTCCATGTTGCTTTGTCTTTTCCATTGGGCCTGTATATTTGGTCACCAGATCATGTGCACTAATTTGAGTCTGCACTTGCACTGTCTCTGACCTTTTGGCATTTCAGTTGCATTTCTTGATCTTTACTTCCCTGTTGCCAGTCTTGGTTGCACTAGTCATTTCCAGTGCTTGATCAGTTGTATATACTTCTTGCCTACAGTGATAATCTTGCTTTCTTGACCTGGCTTGAGTTTTGTCATTTGGACATCACTGAGTGTTTGATTATATGTTGCAATTGGTACATTCATGTTTTGAGGCTTCTGTCCCAGTTCGTAAGTAGGTAATTTGAACTGTGGTTTGGTTGATTCCTTGAATAATTAGCTTTGGTCTTGGTTTCAGTGTGTAAACCATTCTATGACACTTTGGTTTTCTTCTTGCTGCTTGATTATTTTGTGGTTTCACATGCGTGCATACATACCATTGTATGTGTGCATGTATATGTGTTGACCCTACACATGTGGGTTCACTGTACTTGATCCCCTGACCAGTGTTCCCTGTGCACACTTCTATTCATTGACTGTTGTCATTAGGTGATTTCTCTGTGAATCCTAATTTCCCACCATAGTAGTTGAACTGTTCACTTGAGATTTAAGTTATTCTCTCTGCACTCACTTCTGTTACTTCATATATTCATCGAATGTTACATTGAGCTATTCACTTGTTTGATTGTATATGTTGTACATACGAACTGCAGTGCATCATTGTCTTTTCATACTACTCTGGTATTGTTGCAGATCACTTTGATATCTTCACTTGAGTCATTTGACATTTGTTGTGCACTGACTTTGTGGTCTTCATACATGTGTATGCATACATTCTTGATTGCATTCTCGGCTTGCATTTGGTGCACATTCACGGTTTCCTTGAGTCTTGTTTATGTTTGTCAGGTTCCTTTGTTGCTGTTTTGTTGGTGCCATTTGTTGTTTTCCAGCCTTCGTCGATTGTTGTAGCTCTGCACATTTACATTGATGCACTGTTTTTATTTCCTTGCTGTAGATCTCACTTCTTAGTTCATCTGGACATTTTGGTCCCTGTCTGAATTGCATACATGCAATTGCATTTGTTATAGATAAGTTGAAGCTTGGTCTGATGAACTTGATCATGTTGGACTTTGCATATATGTGCTGCCCTATATTGTCACTTTGATGCATTCATTCCAGTATGCATTGATGCTCATCTTTTGTTACTCTGTTGTCTTGCTCAGTTGCTTGTATCCATGTAGATGTTGACACTGGTTGTACGGTGTATATTCATGTTGGCACATGCTTTTGTTGTTGTTCGAGTTGCTTTGGCTATTGACTACGGTCATGGCTTGTTCGATATCACAGTTTTGATCTGAAGCGTGAACTTGTTCATCGCTTCCTTTTCGCTTGAGTTGGTTGAGTTTGGTTTGTCGGTTCTTGATTGTTTCAAGTTGATTTGTGATATTTTACAGCGAGTTGAATCCAGTCTCAAAGACCTGGGTTTGACCCTGTAAGTTTTTCTACAGTTTTGATTGCTGTTATTTTTCACCGTCGTGATGATTTCACGTACTGTGTGGCGAGGCAGTGCACGCGTGCGTGTACTACAGCCACATAGAAATTTGATTTGATTGATCTTTTTGAGATTTCCGATTTGTTGATTTACACTGCTTAGTGCTATATCTGCCGTTATCCAATTCTCGTATCGAGTGTTGGATATACGAGATTTCTGAGACTGTCATCTATATTGAGATTGAGTATTACTGCTTCTATGCACTAATAACTGAGTTTGAATTAGACTGATCCGGGTATTATTTTCTTTTGAATGTAATACTCGGGTCAGACCGAGTATTTTCAGGTTGTAGATTTTCTTCTTCAAGTTGCTGTTCAGGATTTGAAGAGTTTTCACATCTTCTGAAGTTGTCAGTGTCATTTTGTAATCGTCGTGTCATGGTATAGAACGATATGTATTCATGTATATTAATCGATAATGTACTTGTATATATAACTTCTAGAGTCGACAGCTGTAGTTGTATCATATGTATTGTGTCAACTATGTATTAACTGACATCAGTTATATATATATGAGACTTTTTTTTATCTGTGTTCCGCATTTATATTATCCATGTTATTGTTATATCTAATGTCCTAAACTATTATGAACTATCGTAGTTTGTTTTATACTGATAATTGGATATGTCGATGGGAGTAAATAAATAATAGATGAAAAAAAAAGTATATACCACTCCTACCGAGATAACCAATATTAGTGTAAGGCCAATTACGGATGGTCGCTCCTATCCAGCCTTACTCTTCGTAATAATAGACAGTATTTCTTTTAATACTCTTTGTTATTATGAGCATAGAGGTGGGGCGTCACACCGAAGCCCAGTCAAGTAAAAATCCTTCGTTTACAAAAAAAGAAAAAGAAAAGAAAAATCCCTCTTCTCGTTTTCGATTGTTCAACAGAAAATAAAAGTGAGGGAGATTTGCGTTCGAGCTCTTCCGTCTCTTTGAGTTCGAAGCAAAGAGTGAGATAACGATTTTATCTATTCGATTTCGAACGAAGTTGAACCAATGGCATGCGATCGATGGGTGAGGAGTGGAGGAATCGCATGATGGGGCGACATTCGGCAACTGAGATCGCGATGCGGGTGGTTCGAAAATCGTTTCGAAGCTGAGTCATGGCCGTTGGGGTCAGGTAGCTGGGGCGGCCAGGGTTTGTCGTTCGACTCGAGGGCGTGGCAGCGATTCCGAGTCAGGCGAGGCTATGTTGTTGCATTTTTTTTAGGGTTTCGCGATTTAGGGTTTAGCTTCGGTGTCGTGGTCACGATCTCGTGGCGCAAGGAGGCAGCAGCATCGAAGTCAAAGTCGGGGCAGGCGACGCAAATTGGTGGTTTGGGTTCGCATATAAACAGTAAGGTAATAACTTTAATTTTATTTTAAATTTACATATGCTGTATAAGTTAACAGAACAAAGAAAATAATGTTTTAAATTTACATTCAGGTTAGAAAACAATATAAAATACAGGGATTATTTTATGTGGTTGTTGGAAATTTAGTTTTAGAGTAAATTCTTAGTTTAACAAATTTTATTAAAAGAAACTGGTTTAAAAAGTAAAACCATCGGTTAATTAAATTGATCAAACGGAAATTTGTTATTTGATTGGTTCGAATATTAATAAATTTATATAATTGTTTATACAAGGTTTAAAAATCAAGAAACAGCCGAAATTGGAAAATGGATTGCAAATAAAAGCTAAGGTGAGATTTTCTCACTCAAATAAAATTTTGTTTTTCAGTTATTGATTTGATTTGATTGCTATTGGATGTGATATTAGATATAGTAGGATATATCTATATATATAGCGATATATACATATTGGCATATGTATATATTGGATTGATTGATTTCCCGCCTCGTATAGCGGATGAGACCCTATTGCGCCGTTAGTAAGCAGATGATATTTATAAAAACCTATATACCGCGATATTCCACCTCGAAGTGGAATTGGTATTGTGCTAACATCTGTGAATGCAGGGAAACAGGTTGGAGGGATCCAACTGGATTCCTCACCAGTATTTATTTATTTACAGATATTGTGATGTATTCTGTTATCATATTGATATATGATATTGAATGTTGTGATTGACTAATTAGCGCGTTGCATCATCGGATCGATTTTTGAAATTTAAAAAAATAACGATGTTGATTTTAAAAGAGATTTGTAAAGTGATTTTTGAAAGTATACACTTTATTTGAATTTTTGAATTGATTTATTTTACATAAAAATAAATGTTAAAATCTTTAAGTTATAGAAATTACAATGTTGTGAAATATAACCGAAAGGTAATTTCTTTTGGAATAAATAGTTAAGTAATTTATAAAATGGTTTTAATTGGAATTTTTGAATCATTAAAAACGATGTATGTAAAAGATGTACAAAATTGATATTTATAACTTTAAAATATTGGGATTATAAAACGAGTTTTTATAAGCGTTAAAATGAATTTTTAAGAATTTATAAGTGAATGAAATTTATAAATTGTGAACTTATAAACGGAAATGATTTTGTAAAATAAAGGAATTATAAGTATTTAACTTATAATATGGATTGTTGGTATAAAAATTGAGTTATGAATTGAATTAGTTAACAAAAGGAGATTTATTAAATCGAAGTTGTTATAAAATAGAAATGGAATTTATAAACGTTGTTTTATAAATCCGAAAATCAATCAAATTTGATGAATTTAATATAGAAAGTTATTAAGGGAATTTTATCCACGATTTTGGATAGTGGATAATTTTTGAAATAAAATGTGTAGAAAATATTGAAATTGGGTTAGTGAAGTATATTCACGATTTTGGACAGTGAATATATTAGTAAGTAAAATGGATCTGTTTTGGGAAAGTGATATTGGAATAGAATGAAAATAATTTAAAGATGTTTTAAAATATGTTAACTATCGAAACCATAGATTTCAACATTCATTGTTGAAATAGACGTTTTCGAGAAATAAGGAAATGGTGGACTATAACATTGTTGTTATAGTAAATGATTTCCGAAAGGAAATGTTTTATATAGTATTGGGATTTACATATCTATCTTAATTTCGAATCCCTATACTAGTGATTTTGAGTCGTCGCAACGATGTTTTACGTAACATTCGTTTTGACTCAAATAAATGTGCTTAAGAGAATGATTTCCTTAAAGAATGAAATATATACTTAATATTGATTTAAGTATATCGAATATTTTCCAATGTTGAAAAAAATGATTTGTAGATTACTTATTTTTAAATAAGTATGGAAATGCTTTTCCAATATGAAATGAAACGTTTTTTGAGAATTTATCTTTGAAAAGATAAATTGAAAAGTGAATATTTGAAATTTGTTTTCAAACGGTTAAGTGTGGAAAATTATATATCTAGTAAAGATATTTTGGAAAATAAATAATTTGGAAAATTATTTGGAATCTGATGATGTTGCGCATCTTTATTGATAGTTAAATAACCGACTATCAATAATTACCTTGAATGGGTATTTGTTGTGAATTGGATGAATTTGAATGCCACACTTATTTTTAAAATAAGCGCTCACTATTCGGGTTAGCCGGGAAAGGACCATGGGGTCGTATAACCCATTCCGAATATGTGATACGTCGTTATGGATTGCATTTGATGACCGGTGTTGAAGACCGGATATTTTTGAAAACGGAAGGATTACCGTTGAGTTACTCTACATCGGTCGATCTCCGATTTAGAGGTTTTATCACCCTTAGTGACGGGAAGTCCGGACGTGATTAGAAAATTATCCGGATGTGCAAGGGCTTCGTGAGAAGTGCCTTCGGTTTTGTTCGATCCCGGAACAGACTTGTATGGTTGTGTGTCTGACGTCACAAATTGAGATATAAAGCTGATTTCTTTCAAATACATTTCTGTTGGTGGCGGAGAATTTATTCTCTTAGCTTAACACCCTTCTCTTAGACGTACGAGCTTAGAGGTTATGTAGTTGAAATTTATCAGCAATATACTCCCAATTTGGTAACGTGGCATGCTGAGTGTTGCTGTGAAATGATCGTTGTTTGATCATTTATGATATGATCGTTTGTTTGATCATTTATCTTTGTGATCTATTCTTTGATCATTTTGTTTGACCGAAGCATGGCTTTGTGACAAAGCGTAGCTTTGTGGACGAGACTTCGTCGAGCCTCACACCCCAGAAATGGTCAAAACAGGAAGGATGCAGCAAGGTTCTAGGGAGTAGCGCCCCTTAGTGTATGTCATTCCTTCTGGATAGATGTGGTATCATGGTATGGAGCCCAGATACTTAACCTATGTTGATACTGCTTATTATGTGGTTGTTGCGAATCGAGGATCCTTGGGAAGATCAGTTACAATCGGGGGATGGCATACGCGTGTCAGTAGTTACCTATTTTTGCAGAGGTAACCCGGCCTTGTGTTGGCAGAGACCCGGTTAGGTTCTCGGGTCGTCTTTCCAAAGGCGTACCTATGTGGCAATGGGAAGTTCCTTGGCCTGACCATTTGTTGGAAATCCAAAGAAACAATACGAGACTTGTACGGTTTTAGTTGTATTACCTACCATGGAATGTGGCGGTAACCTGCTATTGAACATGGTAGCTATAGTAGGCATACGATACTGGTCGTATGTTGGCTAAGATTTATATTATACTTTTGAAATGTTTTCTACACTATGCACTAATAATAATATCAAAAAGGATTTGATTTTGCGTAGTAAGCATCTTTGACTATCATAAGAAGAAATCTCCTCCAATTCTACGTTTGCATTGTGTGTGTGTGCGGGAGGTCTTATGGTAGTTTCATTTTCCAAAAGCATTGCGAATAAATTTTATTTTCTTTGTGAAAAATAACTGTTTTACGATCTCACACCAGTCACCATGACTGACTCGGAGTTTATTGTTTCCCTTCTAAACTCTGGGTGCCCACCAATTTCCACACGGGCAGCTTAGAGTTATGTTATCAGGATATTCTGGAGCTTTGGAAGCAAGCTGGATGGCGAAACGTATCAAATATACTTTGTTTATTTATTCCGCTGTGTATTCTATATGAGGACAAGTTATATAACTGTCCATTGTTGCATTGAGATGTATATTGACTCTGATTGATGTATGTATAAACCGATATAGTTCTTTGTTTTAAAAGACTAGTGATTATCTATTATATATTGTTCTGCTGCGATATGTGAGATTCTGATATTGTTTCTGTTTCTGATGTTGTTCTGTTGTTCTTCTTTCTTTTTTCTTCTATCTTTTCTTCCACCTCTTCTTTTAAAACCCTAATGGTTCGGTTTTCCGTTCATCTTGAGTTAATCGATGGAGATTAGTGTATATTCAAGGGGTACGGAAAAGCGGACTATTACATTTGACGGCGTCGGAGATGTTTACGGGTTTCAGACACCTCTTATCCAGTATTTAACTTGCGTGCATTAACGTAAGAGATGTTCGGGATTTCCATATCCTAAGGATCCGTTAAACTATCTACTATATAATAGAATACGCTATATACAATAATGTCTATCATAAAGTAAAATATCAAACTAGCGTTAAGCCATGGCCCATTCCACCCTTAACACATTTTTATTCTCAAGAGCATATACAAGACCGTAGTTTCCCCAAAACCGGAAGTCACCAGAGGGCAATCCATATACTAAAGGTACAAACCAAAACGTAGTGGTCGCGAATAGGATAATCAGTATGACAAGGTACATGAGGCGATACCAACTAGGATACTAGTAGTTGCGTGATCCGGACTGATGTTGGGCATAGCAGCTACTACCCCAACACCGCGAAACAACACTCCCATAATTGAGGGTGCACTCAAATCGAATCACAAAAGTAATAGATATGGTAACGAAGAAGTGTGTCCGCTAGAGGTGGCGAACCTCAATGGCCCGGCGCGGCTCCTGTTTTAGTCATGTCAGGGGTCATTCAATATCGTTCTCTTTCTTCAGTCAACGCGTTCATCAAACCATCCACTTCATTCTGGATCAACACTCCATGTATATTAGTTATTAAAGTGGTTTTCGGTATCGATAGAGAGTTTGTCCAAATCCGATCCCGGTCTCTTTAATAACTACGTATTATTACACCGGTGGCTCTTTTACATTTTCAAAATCAATTCATAATTGATTATCAAAAATATCGTATTCGCTTCAAAAAAATCAAATCCATTTCAAAATCATCATATCTACTCAAAATATACAATTTCATTTCAAAAATCATTTTCGCCTCAAATTCCACAAAGCGATTCACATAAACTCGAATTCCAAAATTTGAAATTTAATCAAATCTCAAATCATCAATTTCAACTCGATTCAGCTTCTCAATAAACCATTTCAAATTATCAATTTCAAATACATATTTGAACCACAAAATAAGCCATTCCAATTTCCATATATCTCAAAGCTTTAAATATTCACATTTCAAAACTAAATTTGATAATTCCATTTATATCTCAATTTAATTTCATTACATTTTATTTCTGAGATATATCTTTAATCATTTCAATACATTTAAATACGACTTCAAATTAAAAATTTAAATAAACAAAATATCCCATTTAAATTTATATAAGTTTGAAATATTCATTTAAGTCACTTTTAATCAAATTCAAGTTATAAAACACATCTTTCAATTTTCAAATTTAATAATTTCAAATCAACCTTGTTTAAGAAAAATTCTTAAATAAATATAATTTCAAATCAATTTTATCTTCAAATTTAATTCAATAGTTTCAATTTAGTTCAATTCACAAATTTTTTTAAATTTCAATTCAATTCCAAATTAATTAAATCTCAATTTCAAATAAATTTTCAATTCCAAACTCAAACTTGAAATATCGTTTCATATAAATTTTCTTAGAAATATTCAGAGTTCGATTAAAAGTCCAATCTTTTAAAACAAATCAACTTTCGAAAATTTACGCCGTATTTCAATTTTTTTCTTAAAAATCTAAACTTCGAATAATTAAACAATTTCATTTACCAAGTTTAAATTCATATCGAGCTTCAATTCAAAATAATTCAATTTCCATAAATTGGATTTTATTCTTAAAATCAATTCATTTAAATAATTTCAAAACAACTTTTAAAATCATTTAATTTAACCAACCCGGTGTCCGTATATAATTTTCTAACCTATGGTCAAGTGGATAATTATTTCAATTTTAATTTCAAGGATGAATATATATCATTTCAATCCAAATAGATGTCATAGGTATATCATTTCAACCTATTCCTTAATTTATTCGAAATGATTCAGTTTACAGTTTTATATGCAATAAACAATATACATGATGATAGCATGATATATCAAAATAAATAAACAACCAATATCGACCAATAGCATCCATCACAACCAATCAACCATAAAGCCAATAACATTCACAACAATTTTATAATTATCAATATCGAGTAATATACTACCAATTTAAATTTAAATTTATTTTAACGGTCAATTTAAATTCTATCAATTAATTCATATATCAATACAGATGATAATTAAACCTACCAAATAATAGCCAATAAATTTCATATCACTTCAGAATATAAATTTAACTAACAAAAAATTCTTTTAGTCAATTGTGAGCGTATAAACACTCACCTTTGATTCAAAGCCCGTTAATAAGGCCCAAAATTCCACAGTCTCAGATCTGAATGAAACCTGCACCGAAATGTCCGGAATTCAGATACGATCCTAACAAAAGAAACCGCGCGTAAAACGGAGTTCGTATGTGGAAGTTATGATGAAAATTGCGATTGAATTTCAATTTAAAATAAAATGAAAAGGAGAACACTTTCACCTCCAAATTATGAATGCCACGTCACCACTCCACATACAAGCTACAGGAGCGAACGCGAACTCTATCTCCCCAGGCATGAATAGAAACGGAGCACGCATGGAACAACACTCACGTTCGATCAACCGCGCCACCTTCTGACGTTCGCCGCCGCTCGCCCACGGCCGCCAATGGCCAGCGCGACCACGTGGCTCCCCCCATCACGTCGGTCAGAGCACGAACGTGCCATAGCCGCCGCCTCCACTTCTTGCCTTAATCGAAATTTCTACCACATCTAACCGTTGAATCGACAAGCTAACCACCTAGATGTGATCCCCTCGGCCACCTCTTCAAAACCCAGAAACGATTTGACGATCCGACAAAGTTCATCGACGCGCGATGAACGACCGAGAATAAACAAGCCAATTCCGGCTACACAGAAACTCAGATGCAAAAACAAACTGCAGATCTGAGATGCGTACATCAAGAGCTTCGATATGTGATTTTTCTGAATTTTTTTGAGGAGATTGAATTTTTGACTTTGGATTGAAATTTGATTTGTGTTTGGATCTAGAATTTGTTTGTCTGCCATTGAGGAGGAGAGATAGTTGAAATATACATAGACAAATGAGAAATAGGAGTAGGCTAGGGTTTATAATAGGATATTTATAGGTAAAGGTTGGAAAGAAGAATGGATCGGATCTATTAGATATACGCGCTAACGACAAAGTGGCCCAAAAAGCCCGTTCTGACTCCGGAACGAAATTGCATCAACCCATATATCAAAATAGATGTTTTAAAATATTTTAAACGTAATGGAAAAGGTTTCGGGTTCAAATTGCATCGTATAAAGAAGTTATGCTAAAAACAATAATTTCCAAATTGATTTCAATTGATTTCAATTGCATAAATTTCAAGGCGTTTCGAGTCCGTACGATCAAACGACAAGTCTGATCGATACGAAACTTGAAATCCTACAATAATTCACCGTTACGGATCCGATGAAACTTGTTTCGTCGAGATCCAAGATAGTTGTAAAAATGGCTATTTCTACTGTTTAATTTCAATATAAAATTCTCAATTTTAAATTATTAACTTTTAAATCAAATTTCGATTGTTCACAAATCTCATTTTTAATTTCACAGTAATTAAAAATCTTTTACAATGCAGTTTTCCATTATAAATCCAGTATAAAAGATTACATTAGATTCAGCGTTTAATTATATTGTAATTCAAATTCAAGTTATTTAATTCCAATTGAATTCTTTTATTTTGATTTACACTTTCATTATTGAATCAACCATTTACTTATACATTATTATCAATAGTTTATAATTCATTTACTTTTTTTTTCTTCAGCTATCATCTTATTTAAATTCACAGTAATATTAAATTACATTCATTTACGTTGATTTCAATATTATAACTTCAATATTAAATGTAACATTTTATTTATTTCGCTGTTTACAATCAAATTCCATTCGTTTCAATTACTTGTTACACTCAAATTTAAATCTTTACTTACGTTCAATTACAAGCTAACATCTTTATCAAATTACAGTTTCAGTTATTATCTGATTTCAATCAACTGTAATATTAAGTTACATTTATTTATATTAGTTTCAATAACATAAACTTCCACTATTAAATCTACCATTTTATTTATTCTTTGTTTACAATCATAACCAATTTGGTTTACAATCAAATTCAATTCATTATTTACATTCAATACAAGTTAACATCCATATTTAATTTACAAATAAGTTATTCCGAATTTAGTTTTGTATTTTAACTTGTAATTCACATTTAACAACACAAAATTTTATTTCCTTCGGATTTTTATCCAAATTTTTTATTCTAATTCGTATTTTTAAAGTGTTAAAAATACGGGTCGTTACAAAAGCTCTCTTTATTAATTCAAGGGTGTTTTCTCCATTCTTTTTAATTCTATCCAAATCAAGATGTTTTATTTTCAAAATACTATAACTTAACATTTTACAATTATTCTACTAAATTTCTACTATTATTACATTCAAATACCAACATTTTAAAAATAACCACAATCGTTTACAAATATTGTCTTAATTCTCTCCCAATATTTTAGCCTATACATTTAAATTATTTTCATAATCCAAATTTTAAACTAATCGATAAACTCAGTCAACTAACATTTATTAATACACTAAATAAATTCCAAAAGATTCGGTTACAATTTTTATAGCATAGACACATCAACAAATTGGTAAAATTATTTTTTCACTTGGATACAACTATATATAAATCACATACAATAAATTATATATATTAACGATTCAGTTTACAATTTATTTACATGAATGGATTTATCATACAATTACATTGTGAAATTCTATTAATTTCAATACCTACATTTAAAATTTCTATAATTACTTACGAACCATTCTCAATCTCCTAATATTTTACGTTCAAGTCCATATATTTAACTAATTATGTAATCTTAAATTAAAAATATTTAAATAAATTCAGTTAACTAATATTCATTAATTCTTTTAACAAATTAAAAAAATATGAGAATTTCAGTGTGTGTGTATATACGTAATATCCATATATATATATATGTATGTATGTATATGTATATGTATATATATGTGTGTGTGTGTATAAGGAAAGAAATGATAAAATTGATTTTTCATTCAAATATAAAGATATTTAAATAACATAGCATAAAATGTATATACAAATAATAATAATTTTTTTAACTTCTAATTCATTTATCTTAAAAAATTATCGTACATTACATAGCATAGTTTCATTTTTAACAATCTTTAAGTTTAAATTAATATTTTACAACATTATGATGTGAATCCATAGGATGCACTGATAAAAATTAGATATATTAAAAATCTCACTTTCAAAATAATATTAAGCCTTACCAAACTCATAATTCAACTAAATGTTGCATAATATTATTTTGCGATTATCGAAGTTTTACACATGACTCTTATTATCAAGCATTTGAGACGGGCAACTTCTAAGTGAATCTAGACGTCGAAACGAAGACTAGATAGATCAAGAACTTGGGGCATGCTTGGGATTATAAGATGAAGCAACACCAAAAGTTTGAAGTCAAATGGAGATAGTCCATTATGGTCGGTACTGACCACAATTGTGGTCGATACATAGTTGATTTAAAGATGGGACCTACTTATGAACTTGGAAGCTTGGGATCTATGTAAGTATGGGATAGCATGCACTTCTGTGATGCGCAAACATGCTCAGTATCGACCATATTTTTGTTGGTACCGACATGAATTTATTTCACAAATGTGACTCATTCTTCCTCCCTATCTTCGTAGATCTGAACTCTTACCTGGTCTTCCATGGTCTAGAGGCTATAGCGGAGAATTTCGACGATAAATATAAGGGTTAGAGCAATGTGAAAAAGACTTTTTTACACTTTTGGATCTTTGAGCTCTCGTCTTTCATACTCTCACTTCTACAAAACCATTTTTTCCACAAGTTGCTTCCAAATCCGAGATTACTTTGTTTTCTAGACTTGAAATTATTGTAGAATCATTTGTGTTCATGATAAATTTAAAAGTAATAAGATTAAGTGGACGTAGACACTTGATTTAGTCAAACCACTATGAAAATTCATGCGTTCTTGCCGTACTTACGTGTTTGTGATCGGTTGACTCAATATTTTTGGTTCTTTCACTGAAAAACAAGCTTTTCAAATGAAGATCTAGCTTAGAACTTTCGATTTTGAGTATACAAAAGTTAGATCTAGAAGTTGTTTCTATGGATATGAAGTTACTAAGATTGTAGGAAGAATTACATCAGATCTAAAAGATATGACACTTAAGAAACCTCTAAACCAATGCATGCTTTGACCCTCTTCCCTACAGGAGATGTTTCCAAAGTTGAATTTGATGGAATGATGGCTGGGATGAATCAGAGACTGCTTGATAGCTAGAATGGTATCTTTGAAATAATGGAAAAATGCTTCACTTTGTTAGCCCAGCAATGAAAAAGGCATATGAAGAACCTTAAGAGTTCATCATCTTCAAGTTCCAAGGAGGAAAGGGTTAATACTTTAGATATTGATTTTTATAACAACAACCATATGAATATAGAATGTTTTACCAAGTTGTATAGTATATATTGTAGAATATTACACAGGTACATAATGATTAAGCTTGAAGATCGATTAGTATAAAGACTAAAGTTTAAGGTTCAGATATGATCAAGACTCATGAGTTTAAAGACAAAAATTTGAAGAGCTCAAAACTTTAGTGTATAGTTATGAGTCTTTAGAATAAATTGTTAAAGTCCTTGATAGCAGATTTTGATCTTTATCACAAATTTTTGATCTTTGCTACTTTATCAAAATAAATTATTTAAAATTAAAAATATGTATTTAGAAATATTTTATAAAAAAATTTATGTGTTTAAAGTATTTAAAACAGGAAAATAGGCACAAGGACAAACTTAGGAACTTTTTTAGGCTAAAGGACAGCACGTTTAATTTTTTGGCTGAAGGACGATGCTAGTTACAACTAGCATTTTGTATAGTGTAAAACTGAATATAATGCTAGTTGTAAATAGCATTTTGTATAGTGTAAAAATGAATATAATTTGAATATAATGCTAAATATAACTAGCATTTGTCCTTCAGCTTAAAAATAAAACTTCATGTCTTTCAGCCTATTTTTTTTTTCAAAATTTGTCATTTTCCCTAATTCGCTCTATTTAAAACTATGTTTAAATAATTTTACAAAAATATAAAAGTTTGAAAATAATTTAAAAGAAAATCATTTTCAAATTTTACAAGGGCATGTCGCATAGTGACCATTAATTTGTTTTTTAAAATTTGAAAAGAGGTGTCTTTTGGACACACCTCTTCAAGAATCGATACATCTGTTCATTCACTATATAAAGAGGAGTGTAAACAAATTTTCTAACTAATTTTTCTTACTTTCTTCTTACTCCTTACCCCATTGAAATATTTCTTGAAAACTATTTACTACATTATTCAAAACTACATAGAATCAATCCATACACTACTAGACTGATTCCTTACAAATTATTTATTGTTTTAAAAACACTCTCTTTATAAACTCAAAGATTAAATCGCTATCAGAAGGGCTATAGGATATCTTGTATCCCAAGTACAACTGTTTGTATTTTAAAATCAACAACTCCACTCTTATTTGTTTAGGTGTGCTTGTTGTCCATTCAAATCAAGTGGGTGTGCTTAGTAGCCCATCTAAATCTAGTGGATGATCATGTTGCCCGGTAAATCAAAAGAGTTTACCCCGGACTGGTGAAACAGGAGGGTGTATCTCATAGTCTTGAAATCGAAACTGTATTCTGTTTTGCTTGCTACCTGGTTAAAGAAGGCGATTGAAAAGAAATCTGTACGGTATTGTATGGAACTGGATGTAGGATTGGTTAATCTGAACTAGTATAGATCTGTGGTTGCATCTGTGACTGCTTGATTAGTATAGATCAATGTTGATAATCCGTGATTTGATTTAAATCTTGAAATAAGTTAAAAAGATTCATAAAAGTTATAAAATATTATTCACCCCATCTAGTGTTAAAGTAATCTTAAGATCTGTTACACCGTAACCCACATTTGGTATTAGAGCATTAGGTTTTCAAAAATTCGTAATTTGATTTTTGAAAAGTATAAATGGTTAGTAACACCGATAGTTCATTTTTTAACACTTTTGTAGATGATCAATCAACTGCTATACCCCAACTATTTAATAGTAGTAATTACACTTATTGGTCATGTAGGATAAAGATTTATTTATAGTCTAATGATTCAGATATTTGGAATATTACAAAAAATGAATACCCTAAACTCCAAACTGAATACTCAATATGGACAGTAGACCAAAAGAAACAAGCCCTTAATAATTCTAAGGCCAAGAATATTTTATTTTGTTCCTTAGATGAAAATGAATTTAATCGAGTTTCTATTTGTAAATCTACATATGAAATCTGGAGAACACTGTAAGCTACACATGAGAGCACTAGTAAAGTGAAATAGACAAAAAATTTCATGCTAACTAATTAGTTTCAATTGTTTAAAATAAAACAAAATGAGTTTATTTCTGATATGTATTATATATTTTAAGATATAGTTCATTCTTTATTATCACTAAGTAAAAATTTCTCTAAAGAGGACCAAGTTAGAAAAGTCCTTAATTCACTCCTTTAAGAGTGGGATCAACAGACATTAGCAATAGAAGAGGCTAATGACATCAATTCTTTAAAAATTGAAGAATTAATAGGTAATTTATGGCCCTATGAAGCATAGTTGTAGGGTAGAAGAGAAAATAAAGCAACAAAAAAGAAATCAATTGCCTTCAATGCAACAACTGACGATCAGGACTCAAACAATGAAAATGATGAGGAAATTGCTCTTATGACTAATAATTTTAGAAAGTTTCTAAATTGCAGAAAGATGAATAACTTCTGCAGACCTGAAACAAAAATTATGGAAACAGAATTGTGATTAAGTGTTACAATTATGATGAACCTAGTCGTCTGCAAAAAGACTGTCCATATTAGAAGAAATCAAAGATCACGCTTATCGTTGATTCATTCAAAAAGAGAATGAGGGTTTACACTGCAACTTTAGATGATTCTGATACAACGTCGAGCGAAAGTGAATCAGACGTCGAGAATGTTAACATGTGTTTCACGGCAATAGGAGATTAACCGAATCAGAACAACGAAAAATAGCAAAAGTGGTACTTTTTACGTTTAATTTTTTTTTGAATTATTGAATTTAGGAATATACATAGATTAATATTAATAATAATGAGTGTATATAAGTGTATATATGTAGGAATTTATTACCTTAGTTTAATTTTATAACTTTTGCCCTATATGTAGACATAGTCTACATATGTATGTCGATATAGTCTACATATGTATGTCGACATACCAGTCCGGAAATTGGAGAATCTTTTCTAATTTAAAATTTAAAATTTCCCTCTCTTTTGCATTAATTTCTAAAACTGAAAAGACTTCTTTTCTACTGAAAATGTCAGTCCACTCTCTATTAATCAACTCATTTCTATCTCTTCATTCACTCACACTTTATTTCAAAATTCAAAATCATTCTTCACTCTTCTACTTTCAAAAATACTCAAAAATATCTTTCTCAAACCAAATTTCCTCATTCAAAGCCATTAGGCTTGCCAAAAAGATCAAAGTCAACTTCATAATGATCAAGTGTCCATTGAAACTTATATTAAGTATGCTGCTTATGGAAAAGTATTTTCTGGAAGGTTTGCAAATTTTGGTAAATTTTCTTGTTATAGTTTACAAGATCTTTCTTTTGAAAATTGTATTTTCAGTTTAACTAATTTATTTCAAAATGGTTTTGATTGCTATCCTAATTTAGTTAAAATGTTTTATGCTAATCTAAATGGGAAAAAATTTCAAGGAGAAGAAGGTCAAATTTGGAGTAGTGTAAAAGATACTACTATTGTTTTAGATTTTGAAATTCTTAGTCAAATTTTTGGTTGTAAAATTAATGGAAATAAACTCACTAATTTTGAAATTGATTATGCCAATAGAGAAGTTATACATGATTTATTTTTTAATGTTGAAGAGTATGGTTTTAAAGGTAAATATTTTAGGCCTAAAACAAGACTAACGAGTCTTATTTTACAACAAAGTATTACACCGAGGATGACAAATTACAATAAACCGACTCAAAAGGTTTTCAAAGCTCATTTTTCTATTTTTAAGAAATATGATATAAATTGGGTTCAAGTGATTTTGGATGACTTTGTTCAAAAAAAAATCTCTAGGCATGTGAACACACTTTACCATGGTGTGTCTCTTACTATAACTTTCAATTATTTTGGTATTGACCTAAGAGATGAAAACATTTTGTCTCACCAAGTTTTGACAAAACTAATCTCTCTCTTATGCACGCTCCACTTGAATTAGAACCCTATAAATCTCTTCCCGAAAAGAAGAGAGATTGGAAGGGAAGAATAGCAAGAGATTCTTTAAGAAGAAGAAAGCAATGGTATGGAAATTGAAGAGGAGGAAGAGGAGGAAACAAACACCTTCCTAGAAAGCATTAACAAACCATCTCATTATTCCAACAAAGAAATTCTCAAGAATCAAGAAAAGCTTCTCAACAACCAAAAGAAGCTTAAATGAAAAATAATAGAGCGGACAAATACTTTGGGAGGATCATTTGAAAACTTGGTGGAAACTCTTCTTCTTCATCATCATCTTTTTAGATCTTTTATCTATCATTGTCTCTCTTAGTTGTATGTTTTCTAGTTTTAATTCATGTTATTCTCACATAATTTTCTATTATGTCCATGTACTTTCCTATTATGTCCATGTACTTTTCTATTATGTTAATGAAAATCACTTAGAATTTAATTTGTTGTTAAATAGTATTCTTATATTCTTTAGAATTCAAAAATAGAATAGAATTAAGTATAAACAAAAATTAGAAAAAAAAATTGTGCAAATTAAGGTACATATGTCGACATACCTCATATACATATGTTGACGTATATTGGCCGTTTTTGAAAATTTTTAGATTTCAAAAATCGGTAACTACTTTTAAATCAATTAGTTAATCCGTCTTTTCATCTCTATTTAACCATTATTCTTCCACAAAAACTCATACATTGATTCGTCTCTTTCCATTCTAAACAGTTCTTTTTATAAAAATGAGTTCTCCACATCAAAAACTTTATAAAAACTTAGACGAAACACTTCAATCTTTCAAAGATGCTCTCTGTTTCATTCCCCGAAATCAAAGGCATCTGGAATTAAGTCAAATGCAAATGATATAGGAATAAGAGAGACGTTTTGATGCTCTACGTTGGTTAATTTCCTCTCTTATCAAAGATGATCAAAACAACAATCCGAAATGCTCAAACTCCAAAGCAAACACGCAACAAGAAGATAGGGATGTCATTAAAAAAATCCAATCTTTGGATCCGAAGGATGGATTGAAGTTCCAAGGAAAATATAGTATTCCAATTTGTTTCGAATTTGTGTGTATTTTTAAACATGTATGTATTTGGTTTGGAAATAATTAATATTATTAGGTTTGGATTGTTATAGGTTTGTATATATGGTTTGACTTGATTTGTTTAGGATTGTTTGTTTGTATGTTTGGATTGTATAATAGTTTGATTTTGTATTTTGGAATGATTAATAAAGTTTGCCTTGTCTTATTTATTTAATTTTTTCATTATTTAGTATATGATTTATAATTTAATCATTACTCAATATATGTCTTGATTATATGTTCTGAATATACCACATATAAAATAACTAGTATTTCCATAAATATATGCCTTACGTATAATCTAATTATCATTATGTGTATAGTTTAAATCTTTAGAAAATTGCTTAGAATTTAGATATTATTTTGATACCATAATTCATTGGTATATCACATTTAGGGGAAGTTTTAATTTTCGCTCATTTTTGTTGATGACAAAAGAGGAGAAAAATATAAAATATAACTCATCCATACACTAAAGGGAGTTATATTATATTTTATATATGGAAATATTTACATGGTTTTTATCATCAAAAAAGGGGAGATTGGTAATACCTCAGATGTTGATTTTGATGACAACAACCATATTATAAAAAGATGCTAATGTGTTGCCAAGTTGTATAGTATATATTGTAGAATATTACATAGGTATAGAATGATTAAGCTTGAAGGCTGATCAATGTAAAGACTAAAGTTCATGATTCAGAGATGATCAAGACTCACAAGTTTAAAGACAATGATTTGAAGAGCTCAAGAGTTTAGATTATAGTTATGATTCATTAGAATAAATTGTTAAAGTCCCTGATAAAAGATTCTAATCTTTATCACAAATTTCTTATCTTTGATATTTTATCAAAATAAATTATTTAAAATTCAAAATATATTTTTACAAATATTTTATAAAAGTTGTTATGTGTTCAAAGTATTTCAAAACTATGTTTAAATTATTTTACAAAAATATAGAAGTTTGAAAACAATTTAAAAGAAAATCATTTTCAAATTTTACAAGGCTATGTCGACATATGCTCCTAGATATGTCGACATAGTGACCGTTAATTTTTTTTAAAAACTTGAAAAGAGGTATCTTTTGGACACACCTCTTCATGAATGGATGCATTTGTTCATTCACTATATAAAGGGGAGTGTAAATGAATTTTCTTACTTTCTTCTTACTCCTTACTCCCTTGAAATATTTCTTGAAAATACTTACTACATACTTCAAAACAACATAGAGCTAATCCATACACTACTAGATTGGTTCTCTATAAATTATTTACTGTTTTAGAAGCATTCTTTCTATAAACTCAAATATCAAACCGCTATCAGAAGGGCTATATGATATCTTGTATCCCAAGTACAACTGTTTGTATTTGAAAATCCACAACTCTACTCTTTTTTTTGGGTGTGCTTGTTGTACATTCAAATTAAATGGGTGTGTTTAGTAGCTCATTTAAATCTAGTGGGTGGTCTTGTTGCTTGGTAAATCAAGAGAGTTTACCCCGACCTCATGGGACAGGAGGGTGTATCTCTTAGCCTTGAAATCGAGGCTGTATTTTGGTTTACTTGCCACCTGATTAAAGTAAGCGATTGAAAAGAAATCTGTATAGTATTGTTCGGGACTACATGTAGGATTGGTTAATCCAAACCAGTATAAAATTCCTGGTGTCATCTCTCTTACTTCAATTTTAGTTATTGCTTTTATATTTATCTGTAATTGAACTGTGACTGCTTAATTAGTACAGATCTGTATTGATAATCAGCGATTTGACTTAAATCTTGAAACAAAGTTAAAAAGATTCACAAAAGTTATAAAACACTATTCACCCCCTCTAGTGTTAAAGTAGCCTTAAGATCCGTTACACCATAACCCATAAAAAGTTCATCCTCATTAGATCAGAACATAAAAAAAGCAAGCAAAAGTTGAAAGGAAAGGCTACTAGAATGTCAAAAAGGCAGAGTGGAGGAAGCGATACCATTTTAGCCATGACCACATCATCGATAACGACAAAAATCATGTCGGTACTGACAGTGCTGAAAGTGGGGGTGGTGCACAACCATTTAATACTGTTAATATTTTTGATAGTGAGGATTATTTGCAAGACACTGTAATGACGTTAGGAAGAACGTTGATGCGCAAAATAATGGTGCTCAAACGAATGCCACAAAACCTACAAGGCATCATATAAAACCAGGATGAGTGGCTCTCTCAGAGACGGGATATCTTAGACATCATACAATGAACCAAGAGCTTTTGCGAAGTCAAGCACTCAGTGTTATCCCTAACGATCATCGCCCAGCTACCTAGACCAGCAAAAAGTATCTTAGAGATATGATTAGAAGATTGCTTATTGTAAACTAGCACAGAAGTAATGACGAACGGGGTTTGACACCCAGTAGGACTGCATTCCCTAATGATGTATTACATGAGAGTTATCCCAGGAAGTTTGTGATGCCAATGATGTCATCTTACAATAGAATGACAGATCTAAGACGACATCTATTGAAGTATGAATGGCACATGGATGATGCCTATGCTACTGATGCGGTGAGATGTAGGTGCTTCCCCATATTCTTAGATCTGGTAGCTACGATGTGGTTCACTTGGCTCGTGTCAAGGTCAATATCATTTTTTGATCGGTTAGAAAAGAAGTTTATGGAGCAATTTAGACTCCATATCACTCGGCCAAAGAATGTGATGTCCTTGTCAAGCGTCCATCCAGAGAGATTCTGATTCTAAAGTGATTCAATACTATGGTAACTGAAGTTAGTAATCTGAAGCACGACATTATTTTGATGTCATTGATTTGGTGGGTTCATCCTAATATGGACTTTGCTAGTTGGCTTAAAAGAAAGCGACCACCTACTATGGAAGAATTCTATGGTAAGGCATCCTAGTTTTTGCACTTAAAAGAGGCAAACCTAACCATAGGACCGACCGGTGGTAGAGTATCGAATGAGGCGGGACACCAAGAAGCATCTAAGATAAATGAAGCCAAAAGATTACACTCCCCTAAACAATACTATTGACAATATCAACTTTGCCATGTAATGAACGAGAATTATAAGAAGCTTCCTTGAAGGGAGGAAACTGAAGCTAAACGGGCCTCGGGAAGTATTGTCGCTTCCACAAAACTCATGGGCATAATACACTGCAATAATCTAGACTTTTAATAGCGTTTGAAAAATGTTTCCAAACCTTCAATAGCATTTTTAAAAACATTCTATAACGAAAGATATTATAGGTCAAAGACTTGACATAGCAGTAATGAAAATGCTATCAAATGTAAGGTTATTATATCGTTTATACCTATAAAATATTATTCATAGGTTATTATCAAACGCTATTATATTTTTAGTAAAATTCTTTATAACGCCATTACACATATAGCATGTAAAAAACACTATAAAAAAGTTTTAATAGAATTTCTAAAATGTTATTAAATATTTAATAGTGTTTTAAAAGTTTTATTAACTTCTTAAATGCACTTAGAAGCCATGAAAATTATAATCTTTACATTATCATCATGACTCGATTTCAGTACACATACATTATAACATTATTCAATAAAACTAAAATGCCATATTTAGTACATTATAAAACATTCAATAATCAACACATTATATTAAACATTACCAATTGTACACAATATTCATAACCTGTACACACATTAGTCCATAATATTCATAAATTGCAATATTTCATAAAAAATATTTTAATAGTGAAAATACCGGTGAATAAAAATAGTGATGCACACTCAAGCATGCAAACCAAAAGAAAGTTACCACACAAAAAAGAACTTTAAATCGCCAATTTGTGTGGCATCTTGTTATTTATTTGCACCAATAATGTTTATTTACTTGAAAAGAACAAGTATAAGAATGATCAATCAAAACGAGTATTTATGGAATATAAGTATCATATAATATCTTGGCTCATAATACCTTTACATGCTCCGATGATGATGATAACAATTATTATATGTTAATAATATTTTCTATTGACAATGAATGATTCATGCAGAAAATGCATTATACTATACTACATCTGAGTAATTGAAGGTGGGGAGCTCGATTGAAAATAGTGAGACTGGATTAAATTACTTCCAACAAGGGTCGAATCCTATGTAATCAATTATCATTACCAATAATAAAAATACATGTATGTGTATGTATAAATACGTATGTACATCCATATATGTATGTGTGTGTGTGTATGTATAAAATAACTAGCAAATTAAATTGAAAGTCGCCCATTATCCATAGTAAGTACACTATAACTATGCAATCAAGATAAATATGTAAATTGAAGGTCGTTGGACAATAAATAACATGATTTTAGTTTCTTACAAAAACATATGCAAAGGATATCTTCCCAAGCATCATCCAGTGTGGTGGGATAACTCTCTCCAAGCCATTTTAGATTCTTCATTTTAGTTACATCGGCAAAGAATTGGAGAAGAGTAGCTTCCACCCCTTCGTTGGTTTGAGTGGCCTTCGCTTCGAGCTCGTAATCTCTTCTTTGGCGCCGAAGAGCTCAATCTGGACTTGAACATTAGATTCTGACTCATCCTTCAAGTTCGCTTTAAGCTTATCTACTTCAACCTAAAGCGCTGTAAGTTGTTCATCCTTGGCTTTGAGTTGTTCTTCATATTTAGCATTTAGAGCATGAGCATTCTTTAGTCGGCCGTTTTATTACCGCAATAGTTTGCATGTGGACCTTTGATAGCTTGACTATTCTTGCCTTGGAGTCCTTGGCTAACTTTTCTGCTTCTTTTGTTTTCTTTGTGACGTTGACTAATTCTTGCTTATAGCCTCCTACTATCTTGTCATAGTTAGCTCTCTTGAGTCAAAAGAGTGAACAAGCATCTAATTGATCTGATTGACGTTAGAGAGACCTTTAGCAAGCCTTTTCCATTCAAAAAGCATATCCACGATCTCCTTGACTTTATCAGTGTCCTTGTCTACTTCTTAATGAGTGATTTTATGGAAGCTGGTCGGTCGGAAGTGAGTGAAATAGGTAGATTTCAAAAAATTCCTATTTGGGTCTATTGAGCCTATGAAGTCTAAAGAGATTTTAGATCCAATCTAAAAAGTGTTTTAAATAAAATCCATTTTTAATTTAATTAGTTTGAAAGAATTTGAATTTGATATAAATTTAAATATATGAGTGTATCAAATACACTCATGTGTGTAGCAGTAACACATTAAAATTAATTTAAGAAGGAAACATTTAGTTTCCTTTTCTAAAATCTACGCAATGAATTAAGGAAAGAAATTGCTTTAATTGGAGAGAGAGAGACCATTCATTTCTCTCTCTCTCTGATTAGATTAATGCTTCACTAAATGCCATTGATGATTAATTTAAATATGGAAAGGAATGTGGGTAAATTTAAATATACTAACATTATATATTGTGTAAGTGCAACACATAAGAAGTGTGCATAGTTAAAGGATACGTATATAAGAGCTGGGATTTACACCACAACAGACCCATTTTCCCTTTACGTATGCCTTTGTCGTCCATGATTTTGGTTTAGTGTGTTTGTGTGTCTATATATATATATATATATATTTGTGTGTGTGTATGCATGTATATTAAAGTCACATTAGACAATGTTATGTATTTAAATCTAAAGTTAACATTAATATATTCTATTTCAATTAAAGAAAGGTTTGACATAAAAGGTTACATAATTATGCAAGATCTTTTTATATATTTGAAATAAAACAACATATGTATAATTACATGTATAAAAGTGATATGTCTATGTAGGAGTAGTGGTCGAATTCGATGTGCTCGCGAAGTACGATCTATTTTCATTGATACTCCACTCAGAAAGAATAAAAAGTCTATCATTGGGTTGAGTGATCACCTGGGAAGTGATAGATTGGTCAAATTAATGAAAGTTTCGACAAGTTGGTCGAGAAGGCTTCACGACTATAGAGCCTATACCCAATGTAGAAGGTTTGTCCTAAATAGGCCAAGCAGGGACAAACCGTGAAGGCATACGCATTGATTTCGTTCCTATTTCATTGAGTGCTCCATCAACGAAAGAGAAGGGAATGCACATTACTATCTAGGGTATGCTTTCCACTTATGGCGTTTCCATACGTGTTTTATTCGATATCGTGGTTTCACATTCCTTCATATCTAGTGACTTATTAGATAAATTAGGATTGAGACCCAAGATAGTTGTCCGACCATTAAGTTATGACGAACCTTGTTAGGGACTCAACCAGCTTATGCATGGTTTGTCCAAACTTAGCCTTATCGAGTCATGGATATTTATTTGTTTGTTATTGATTTATTATGGGTTTAATTGGGTTCGGTATTATAGTCTGGGAATGGAATGGCTAAAGAGGTACAAAATGGTTGTGAGAGGCTGTTGGTGATGACAGGGATTGACGATGATTGAAAGGTAATGTTAGTCTTCCCACCTAATGATAAGGTGAGGATTAGCGTTCTATATTCGCTCGATATCCCGTACGACGAGTTGTCACCTATACCAGTAGTTAAAGAGTGTTCGGACATACTTGATGAGCTGATCGGATTACCACTACATATGGATAGAGTTCCGTACCGATCTGGTCAGAGGTGTTAGACCAATTGTTATGCCTTTAAGGCATATAACGCTCGAAGAGCAGAGGAAACTAGAGGTGCGAGTGGATGACCTATTGAGGCAAGGGTTTATTAATAAGAGCATATTTGAGTGGGATGCACCTATAGTGTTCATTACTAAGGCAGATGGCTCTTTGTGTTGTATGTGAATTACCATGAGCTGAATGAGATGACGAACAAGTATCCACTCCCGCTTATTGATGGCTTATTCAATCGGCTCTATGGCACGAAGGGGTTCTCTCAGTTGGACCTTGCGATGGGGTTTCATCAACTGAGGGTAGTTAGAGATAGTGTGTCGATCATAGTTTTTCATACACTACTTTGATTTTTGATTGGTTGGTTATTCCATTAGGGCTAACCAATGCATCAGCATGCTTTATTGATCTCATGAACCTTGTTTTGAGGGATCACTTGAGTAAGTTTGTGCTTGTACTCATTGACGATATTTTCATCTACTCATGGATGAAAGTGGAGCAAAAGACATGATTGATGATTGTGTTGGAGGTGTTGAGAAAACACCAACTGATGATGAAGCCTTCAAAGTATCTGTAACAAACCGGTATTTTCAACCATTCGCATCCATTATAAGTGTATAGGTAGACACTCATGCCGGAATTGAATTGCTCAAAATACCGCGTTGTAAATAAAATTTGGCAAATCTCAGAATATACAGTAAATAAATAAAATCATAGATCACAGACACAGAGTAAAATAATGCAGCGGAAGTAAAAGAAATAGTAGTTCATGAAGCTACTATATAAATATATCAGAGTACATAAGATACAATAGAAGAAATAGAGTACAACAGAAGTATAAATAAGATAACCAAGTACAAGCTGAACAGAGCAACATAACTGAAGTAGATAGAACAAGACTAGCAGATAATCTCCAGTGATTCAAATCTCCAGAAGGTGGAAATCCAAATCTGTGAATACTCAGGCTGACCCGAGCGTAAAGCAAAACACAAAACACTCGAGTCAGGACAATATATACTTATATAATATAAACCAACTCAAGTGAACTGTAATAAAGGTACAGGTAACTTAAAGAATGCTTGGGATCACCCATTCTTTAAGGATCCGTTAAACTATTTACTATGTAGTAATATACGCTATATACAGTAGTGTCTAATTAGTAAAGTATAATCATATAGAAAATAGCGCTAAGGGGATGGAGAACCTTAACGCAGTCGGATCTTAAAATCATAATCGTAGTAAAGCTCGATATGGTAGGTGACACGGCACAACTAGGCAATGCCAGGGTAGATATACCAATTACGCATCCGGACTAGTGGTGACGCATAGCAGCCACTACCGCCCACCTCGAACAACACTCCCAATCAAGGGTAGCCACCAAATCAATCACAAGTAATAGAATGGTATCGAAGAAGTGTGTCCGATCAGAGGTGCTACCTCATTGGTCCGTCAATCGCTCCTGTTTTAGCCACCTTATGCCAACTCACAGGAGTTGGGTCCACGTATATACCTTAGGATCGTCGCCACCATCCTACTTCATTCTGGAATCTCCACCGCGTACATGGTTGTCAAAGTGGTTTTCGGTATCGATAGAGAGTATGTCCATATCTGATCCCGGTCTCTTTGCTAACCAATCGTTATTATAACCCGTGGTTATAGCTTTTAAAAACAATACTTTACTTCAAAATAAAATATCATTTCAAACCATATCTTTATCAAAAAAAAAAGATTTATCATTTCCAAATCATTTCAATATTCCAAAATATCGTATCCTTTCAAACTTCTTTTCAAATCATTTCAATATATCAAAATATCATATCTTCCAAAACTTAAATTTCAAATCATCTCAATATCAAAATATCATATCTTTGATAGTTATACTTCGAAACCAAAAATCATTTTTATTTCAAAACTATACCCATTTCAAAACAATATCATTTCCATTTCAAACATATATTCACCTTTCAAATAGTCTATACTTTCAAAGTTATAATTCTTTCGAAACTAAAACATTTGAAATCATTATACTTTAAAAATGACAACATTTCGAAAACATATATTTGAAATCATCTTTTAATTCTACAAATTTACAAATTTATTAAATTAAACCCAAATTCCAAATTTTAATTTTTATTTCAAACCATCATTTTCAACTCAAATTCAGTTTACTAACAAACCATTTCAAATCTTATAAATTTCAAATATAGGTTTAATTCACAAAATACAATATTCAATCTTTAGTATATTTCAAAGCTTAAATATCCCACATTTCATAAATTCAAAATCATATATATACATTTCAAAATATCAAAATATTATTCAAAACATCATTCATTTATATTTCATTTAAATACCATTTGAATCCATTCTTTTTATTAAATTTAAATACCATTTTAAACTCACATAAAAATCAAATTCTTCCATTTAAAACCATTTAAATGTCTCTTCATTATCTTTAGCATTTTTAACATTTTATTTCCAAAATTATATCATTTTCCAAAGATTATTTTTCATTAAAATTTATTAAAACAACAAAATATAGTTTCTGTAGCACTTACAAAATGCTATGTGAAGTTATAGTTTAAAATAGTTCATTTAACAAAACGACAGCACTTAAATGCTGTAATATATTTCCATTAAAATTAAAATAAACTTAAATGTTAAGTTTAACCACTACAGCACTTACAAAGTGCTATAATAGCCTTTATTCCAAATTATTTCTTTAGTTCATTTAAACAACTACAGCAATTACAAAATGCTGTATATCTTTTACATACATTTCAAAAATGCTGTCAAATCAAATTTAGAGCTTAATTACCATTTCACAAATTTAACTAAATTTCCAATTTTATTTAATTAACTTAAACCTTTAATTAAAACCAAATTTCACATTTCCTAGTCAAGTTATATTTTAAAAGATCACTTTTAAACATTCATTTATTTAACCACTTAAATTCATAGAAAAATCAATAATACTTTAATAAATCACTTAAATTCAAATTTAATCAAATTATCATATTTACCATTTCCAAATAAAATTTAATATCCATTTTATTTATATAACTTTAATATCATTTTTAACCAAAATTCCAAATTTCCACTTAAATTATATTTCAAAAATCCAGTTAAACCATTCATTAATTTCATTTTTTAACACATAGAAAAATCATAATTTCTTTAATTCAAAATATTTCAAAATCATTTTAAATCAAATTTCCTAAATTTATATTTTTAAAATACTTAAAATATCCAAAACACTATATAAAATAACCACGGGCCTGTATATAGTTTTCTAGCCTAGGTCAAGTGATACGGATATGTATCATTTCAATCCGCAGTTTAAAAAAAGAAAAATCTGGGTTCTATCATTTCAAACCCGCAATCCCAAGTAAAATGAATGAAATGAAAACCGCTTAGGCCTATCATTTCAGCCCATAACGATTTTCCCTTATTCTAAAGTCCGTTCAGGTATGTATCATTTCAACCCATAGTGATTCTAGTCTACAGGGAACTTGCAGTGTGACAAACTGATATAAATAACAGAATAGCATGAAATAACAGTAACATAGGGTATAACAGGTGTAAATACAAATATGAACATCATATGAATAAAATATGGCAGTTATAACAGGATGATGTAAATTACAGATTCAAGTGTGATCAGTTTATTACTTATATAAGTATAAATTGTCTGGTGAGATGTACTCACCGGTTTGAGCTGATGACACAACGACGAATTGCACAAACGAGATCTACACAAGCACGAAAGCATGACACAGATTTGAATGGAAGAGCCAAAGTATTAATTCTCTTGAATACAAGTCACACAAAACAATAAAATATACATAAGATTTCAACCCAAAATTCAATAACAAAGCTAGAAACGATTGTATAAAACAAGTCCAAAATCATTGCACTTGCTTTCAACTTCCTATACTTCAGTTTCAGGTCTGAAGTGTACTGGTAAGGGTTGGATTTTGATCTGGTCTTGGGTCTATATGGTCGGCCTAACATGGTTTAAAAGATGGTGCAATAGGTGGGTGCATGGATCTATCAATACAAGGCAACTACCATCAATTCAAGCCACTATATGGTTCGGCCTGATGTTCTGGTGGTGGTGGGTGGTGTGGCAGTGGGTGGTGGTCAGGTCAGAGCAAGGGGTGGTGGTGGAAGTGGCGGCAAACGAGGTGGAAGTGGTGATAGAGGAAGGGAAGGCTAGGCTAGAACATATGTTGATAGTTTGTGAAAGTTTGGATGGTTCTCTTGCATGGGGTTGGTCGGCCTGATGGGATGGTGATCTGGAGGTGGTGGTGGCTGGCTATGGTGGTGGTGGGGTCGGCCTAGCAGCTGGAGGAGGTGGGGCCGGCTACATCTAGTTGAAAGCAATGGCAATGGTTAGTAGAAAATCAAAGAAAAACAAGAGAAGAGAAGAAAAACATTACCAAACTTTGATCAAGGAAGAAGAGGTTGATGCCGTATGTTTTTATGGTGAGAAGTGTTTGTTTTTCACGTGAAAGGAGATGGGAAGAACGGCAGAAAGAAGGAAGGAAGTGAACGGCAAAAATAATGTAAAGGTGGTTGTAGAAAATGAAGAGGTGGAAGATAAAAAGGCAATGGCAATTCAAAAGTCCAAAACCCTTTCATATTTCTTTATTTTGTTTTAAATAACTTTATATTTCTGGTAATAATAGTAATACCAGATAAGAATTCGAAAATCTATCAAAATATAAAATATATAAAATTATTTATAATTTATATAAAGTTAAAATAAGAAAATAGCAGAAAATAGGAAACTAGGCTTTATAAATTGAAATAAATTCAAGTATACTTTAGAAAATTTATATTATCATTTTAAAAATATTAAAAGACATAAAATAACCTATTAACACATATTAAAACAAAATATGACAATAAAATATAAGTTGTATGATTTAAAATAAATAATATTGCAAAATAAACAGTTTATACACAAAATTGAAACTTACATAACTTCTACAATATAAGTCCGTTTTCAACGAAACGAAAAGCAGTATTCATGTTATTAAATCTATTTTCATAATAAAAGATAAAATTTAAAATTTAAAATATTTAAAATTTAAATTTAAAAGTCAAAGTTTGACTATTTTAACCAAAATTCACTTTTTGGAAAATTATTCTATTCAGTCATATTTGGAATTCTAATCCATATCAAAATCAAAGTTTATATTTTAAAATAACAAAATTTATTCTTTTTCATAAATAAAGCTTTTTAAATCTGGAAATATCAATTTAAAAATAATTGTAAAATACAGGGTTGTTACACTCTCCCCCACTCAAAGCTTTTCGTCCCCGAAAAGGAACGAGGTACGGGAAAGCACATAAAAAGATAGAATGAAATAGAATTAAGACAAGATGATAAGAAGATTGGAATTACACCTGATAACTATTGTTATAGGTAAGTTTAACAAGATGGAGGTGATCAAATAAAGAATATAAGCACGAAAAAGATCCTCTAGGGTCTGTATCTCCCTTTTCACTTGACCGACGGTCTATGAATGAAAAAACAGTGCTCAGGGTTAAAATGAGTACCAAAAATTTTCAAAGATTACAGAAAGATTTCTAAACAGACTGGTATAAGCAATAGCCTTCCCATTCTGTAACAAGATAAGAGAAATAAGGACAAACAAAAGATAGTTTGAAAAAAAAACAAAATAGGATAATAGATTTGTAACCATAATGTTTTGAAATCATAACAATTTAGAGATGTTATCATTTGGAAATCATACTACTAAAAATCATAACACTTTGGAAATGTTATTCTAAAAAAAAACATAACACTTAGGAAATCATAACACTTTTTTTTAAAAAATAAACTTCATTTAAACCATTTTAATTCAAGGTCAAATAATATTCATTTTAAAGTTGTAACATTTCTAAGTTCATTCAATTATAAAAATTTCCAAAACATTGTCTTTTCAAAATAGCAGCACTTATAAAATGCTAAGTAGATATATTAATATTTCAAATTAGTTTAGTTCCAGAAATATTTATTTGGACATCATTTAACTTATGACTTATTAAAACAAACTTTTATGAATGGAATATCCAAATTAAACTATACTTCGTTTATTAAGTTAAAAGTTCACTATTTTAGTTAGCTCTTAATTTAACACATAACCTAACACTTTATTTAAAATACCCATTTCACAAATAGATATTCCTTTAATAAGTTACACTTAAAAATTCTATTTGAAAACCAAATCCTCAATTATAATTTTTAGTGATGTTAAAATACATTTTAATATTTAAATCATAAACATTCATTTTTCAAGACATATCTATTTCATAAATAAAATATTTATATAGCAAATATAACAATCAAATTTCTTTACACATTTATTCATTTAGACATCAATTAAACTATGAATAAAAGTTAAATAAACTTTATTACAAAATGTCTAATTCAAATGTATTTTATTTTATCTATTTAAAGATACATTATTTATTATACAACATATTCATTTAGGAAATAACCTTTATTAAAATTCCTAGGTTAGACTTAAGGTTCCATAGTAAATCAAATTTGATTATTAAGTTATTTAAATAAAATCTCTTTAAATTCCCTTTTCACTATTTACCTCTGTTAATCTTTTATAACTAAAATTTAAGTGTATAACATTTATCATAACCACTCAAAAAAATCCTTTCTATATTGTATATTATCCAATTTCATATTCAACTTCTGTATAATTTAGGTAAGTTATATTGGAATGAAATTGTGTGTTATACAAGTAAAACTTTCCAATTCAATTATCTCAAGTTTGAATTATTTATTCAAATTTTTGATTTTCTTCTTATAACTGAAATTATTCTTTAAGATAAAATGTAAGAATTAAATTTCCGATTCCCTTCAAACCATTAAGAGATAAATAAGTATATGTATATAATATGTCAAATCAAATTTAAATCATATATCTATATATATTATAATCCAGTCATATTTAGAAATTCAAATCAATTAGATTTTCCAAAACAAAGCTGTAGCAAGACTACAGAACGGTTTCTTCACTTCGAAACTCGAAAATGAACGTCAATGATGCTGCAGTCATCACCGAAATTATTTTCCAGCGACAAAGAGAAGAGCACTTAATTTTTAAACCTTAAAATCCTTTAGAGACAAATTTTTATTCAAAATACTTTTAAATAATATCCTTTTAAAAATTTTAAACACAAGGTTTGAAACCATCGGAAATTAAATTCTTTAAATTTCTTGTTTTTAAATTCATTTCAGTTCCCAAATAAATTTATAAACAACTATTTATAAATTCATTTGTAGAACAATAAATGATAAATCAAGTATTATCATTTCAAATTATCAATTTAAGTCAATTTATTAAGTTCCATAAAATTATATATCCAAATTTATTTCATTAACCAAATTTTAAAATAATATTGTGTCAGTTTGTTCTGTCAAAGTGTTTTAGAAATCCTATCGATAGCGTTGATCAGACGAATCGATCGGAAACCCAAATCAACATCAACAACCTAAACAACACAACATATAAAACAAAACATAGATTTACCAGTACAATTCAAAATGTTTGGAGATAGTTTAGAAACAAAAGACAAGATGGTTAAACAGAGCAGAGAGATGGGTAAGCTTAGATAAATCGCGGACAACCTTAACCGGGTCAACCGTGACTTAATGGATAAGATCAAATGTGGATTTTTTTTGGGGTAAATCTACCTTCGATCTCAAGAGATAGAGTTTGGAATAATAAAAGATATTAGCATCTAAACCAAGGATAAATATAAATCTCTGGTGAATCGATGCTGATTATAAAGGATTTTCACCCTTTTACAAGAAAATTAGAATATTGGTGAGACCGCCAATTCACTATAAAGATCATTGGAAGTGGAGTCATGGAATACTCCAGAATCAAAAGATGATGAATAGTGAGGAACACGAATGAATTTCGGAACCGCACGGAACGTTCCAAAATTCAAAGGAAAACGAATCAAAAGGAAGAGATTCAAACTCGAACAAAAGTGATTCTGTAAATAAATTTACCATACATTCTAAGTTTTTCCTAGAGCTACCAAAGCTCTGATACCAACTGTAACGACCCGGTATTTTCAACCATTCGCATCCATTATAAGTGTATAGGTAGACACTCATGCCGGAATTGAATTGCTCAAAATACCGCGTTGTAAATAAAATTTGGCAAATCTCAGAATATACAGTAAATAAATAAAATCACAGATCACAGACACAGAGTAAAATAATGCAGCGGAAGTAAAAGAAATAGTAGTTCATGAAGCTACTATATAAATATATCAGAGTACATAAGATACAATAGAAGAAATAGAGTACAACAGAAGTATAAATAAGATAACCAAGTACAAGCTGAACAGAGCAACATAACTGAAGTAGATAGAACAAGACTAGCAGATAATCTCCAGTGATTCAAATCTCCAGAAGGTGGAAATCCAAATCTGTGAATACTCAGGCTGACCCGAGCGTAAAGCAAAACACAAAACACTCGAGTCAGGACAATATATACTTATATAATATAAACCAACTCAAGTGAACTGTAATAAAGGTACAGGTAACTTAAAGAATGCTTGGGATCACCCATTCTTTAAGGATCCGTTAAACTATTTACTATGTAGTAATATATGCTATATACAGTAGTGTCTAATTAGTAAAGTATAATCATATAGAAAATAGCGCTAAGGGGATGGAGAACCTTAACGCAGTCGGATCTTAAAATCATAATCGTAGTAAAGCTCGATATGGTAGGTGACACGGCACAACTAGGCAATGCCAGGGTAGATATACCAATTACGCATCCGGACTAGTGGTGACGCATAGCAGCCACTACCGCCCACCTCGAACAACACTCCCAATCAAGGGTAGCCACCAAATCAATCACAAGTAATAGAATGGTATCGAAGAAGTGTGTCCGATCAGAGGTGCTACCTCATTGGTCCGTCAATCGCTCCTGTTTTAGCCACCTTATGCCAACTCACAGGAGTTGGGTCCACGTATATACCTTAGGATCGTCGCCACCATCCTACTTCATTCTGGAATCTCCACCGCGTACACGGTTGTCAAAGTGGTTTTCAGTATCGACAGAGAGTATGTCCATATCCGATCCCGGTCTCTTTGCTAACCAATCGTTATTATAACCCGTGGTTATAGCTTTTAAAAACAATACTTTACTTCAAAATAAAATATCATTTCAAACCATATCTTTATCAAAAAAAAAAAGATTTATCATTTCCAAATCATTTCAATATTCCAAAATATCGTATCCTTTCAAACTTCTTTTCAAATCATTTCAATATATCAAAATATCATATCTTCCAAAACTTAAATTTCAAATCATCTCAATATCAAAATATCATATCTTTGATAGTTATACTTCGAAACCAAAAATCATTTTTATTTCAAAACTATACCCATTTCAAAACAATATCATTTCCATTTCGAACATATATTCACCTTTCAAATAGTCTATACTTTCAAAGTTATAATTCTTTTGAAACTAAAACATTTGAAATCATTATACTTTAAAAATGACAACATTTCGAAAACATATATTTGAAATCATCTTTTAATTCTACAAATTTACAAATTTATTAAATTAAACCCAAATTCCAAATTTTAATTTTTATTTCAAACCGTCATTTTCAACTCAAATTCAGTTTACTAACAAACCATTTCAAATCTTATAAATTTCAAATATAGGTTTAATTCACAAAATACAATATTCAATCTTTAGTATATTTCAAAGCTTAAATATCCCACATTTCATAAATTCAAAATCATATATATACATTTCAAAATATCAAAATATTATTCAAAACATCATTCATTTATATTTCATTTAAATACCATTTGAATCCATTCTTTTTATTAAATTTAAATACCATTTTAAACTCACATAAAAATCAAATTCTTCCATTTAAAACCATTTAAATGTCTCTTCATTATCTTTAGCATTTTTAACATTTTATTTCCAAAATTATATCATTTTCCAAAGATTATTTTTCATTAAAATTTATTAAAACAACAAAATATAGTTTCTGTAGCACTTACAAAATGCTATGTGAAGTTATAGTTTAAAATAGTTCATTTAACAAAACGACAGCACTTAAATGCTGTAATATATTTCCATTAAAATTAAAATAAACTTAAATGTTAAGTTTAACCACTACAGCACTTACAAAGTGCTATAATAGCCTTTATTCCAAATTAATTCTTTAGTTCATTTAAACAACTACAGCAATTACAAAATGCTGTAATATCTTTTACATACATTTCAAAAATGCTGTCAAATCAAATTTAGAGCTTAATTACCATTTCACAAATTTAACTAAATTTCCAATTTTATTTAATTAACTTAAACCTTTAATTAAAACCAAATTTCACATTTCCTAGTCAAGTTATATTTTAAAAGATCACTTTTAAACATTCATTTATTTAACCACTTAAATTCATAGAAAAATCAATAATACTTTAATAAATCACTTAAATTCAAATTTAATCAAATTATCATATTTACCATTTCCAACTAAAATTTAATATCCATTTTATTTATATAACTTAAATATCGTTTTTAACCAAAATTCCAAATTTCCACTTAAATTATATTTCAAAAATCCAGTTAAACCATTCATTAATTTCATTTTTTAACACATAGAAAAATCATAATTTCTTTAATTCAAAATATTTCAAAATCATTTTAAATCAAATTTCCTAAATTTATATTTTTAAAATACTTAAAAATATCCAAAACACTTTATAAAATAACCACGGGCCTGTATATAGTTTTCTAGCCTAGGTCAAGTGATACGGATATGTATCATTTCAATCCGCAGTTTAAAAAAAGAAAAATCTGGGTTCTATCATTTCAAACCCGCAATCCCAAGTAAAATGAATGAAATGAAAACCGCTTAGGCCTATCATTTCAGCCCATAACGATTTTCCCTTATTCTAAAGTCCGTTCTGGTATGTATCATTTCAACCCAAAGTGATTCTAGTCTACAGGGAACTTGCAGTGTGACAAACTGATATAAATAATAGAATAGCATGAAATAACAGTAACATAGGGTATAACGGGTGTAAATACAAATATGAACATCATATGAATAAAATATGGCAGTTATAACAGGATGATGTAAATTACAGATTCAAGTGTGATCAGTTTATTACTTATATAAGTATAAATTGTCTAGTGAGATGTACTCACCGGTTTGAGCTGATGACACAAAGACGAATTGCACAAACGAGATCTACACAAGCACGAAAGCACGACACAGATTTGAATGGAAGAGCCAAAGTATTAATTCTCTTGAATACAAGTCACACAAAACAATAAAATATACATAAGATTTCAACCCAAAATTCAATAACAAAGCTAGAAACGATTGTATAAAACAAGTCCAAAATCATTGCACTTGCTTTCAACTTCCTATACTTCAGTTTCAGGTCTGAAGTGTACTGGTAAGGGTTGGATTTTGATATGGTCTTGGGTCTATATGGTCGGCCTAACATGGTTTAAAAGATGGTGCAATAGGTGGGTGCATGGATCTATCAATACAAGGCAACTACCATCAATTCAAGCCACTATATGGTTCGGCCTGATGTTCTGGTGGTGGTGGGTGGTGTGGCAGTGGGTGGTGGTCAGGTCAGAGCAAGGGGTGGTGGTGGAAGTGGCGGCAAACGAGGTGGAAGTGGTGATAGAGGAAGGGAAGGCTAGGCTAGAACATATGTTGATAGTTTGTGAAAGTTTGGATGGTTCTCTTGCATGGGGTTGGTCGGCCTGATGGGATGGTGATCTGGAGGAGGTGGTGGCTGGCTATGGTGGTGGTGGGGTCGGCCTAGCAGCTGGAGGAGGTGGGGCCGGCTACATCTAGTTGAAAGCAATGGCAATGGTTAGTAGAAAATCAAAGAAAAACAAGAGAAGAGAAGAAAAACATTACCAAACTTTGATCAAGGAAGAAGAGGTTGATTCCGTATGTTTTTATGGTGAGAAGTGTTTTTTTTTCACGTGATAGGAGATGGGAAGAACGGCAGAAAGAAGGAAGGAAGTGAACGGCAAAAATAATGTAAAGGTGGTTGTAGAAAATGAAGAGGTGGAAGATAAAAAGGCAATGGCAATTCAAAAGTCCAAAACCCTTTCATATTTCTTTATTTTGTTTTAAATAACTTTATATTTCTGGTAATAATAGTAATACCAGATAAGAATTCGAAAATCTATCAAAATATAAAAATATATAAAATTATTTATAATTTATATAAAGTTAAAATAAGAAAATAGCAGAAAATAGGAAACTAGGCTTTATAAATTGAAATAAATTCAAGTATACTTTAGAAAATTTATATTATCATTTTAAAAATATTAAAAGACATAAAATAACCTATTAACACATATTAAAACAAAATATGACAATAAAATATAATTTGTATGATTTAAAATAAATAATATTGCAAAATAAACAGTTTATACACAAAATTGAAACTTACATAACTTCTACAATATAAGTCCGTTTTCAACGAAACGAAAAGCAGTATTCATGTTATTAAATCTATTTTCATAATAAAAGATAAAATTTCAAATTTCAAATATTTAAAATTTAAATTTAAAAGTCAAAGTTTGACTATTTTAACCAAAATTCACTTTTTGGAAAATTATTCTATTCAGTCATATTTGGAATTCTAATCCATATCAAAATCAAAGTTTATATTTTAAAATAACAAAATTTATTCTTTTTCATAAATAAAGCTTTTTAAATCTGGAAATATCAATTTAAAAATAATTGTAAAATACAGGGTTGTTACAGTATCACTTCCGAAGGAAGGAAGTGAGATTCTTAGGTTATGTTGTTTCAGAGCTGGACTTTGCTATAGATTCTGCAAAGGTTTGGGTAATCCAGAATTCGAACGGATCCAAGAGTGCTACAGATGAGAAGTTTCCTTGGATTGGCGAGATGTTATATATGTTTTACCAAGGACTTCTCAAAGGTAAAGGCACCGTTAACCAATTTAATAAGAAGGAATTAGAATTTTATTTGAGACACGAGGTTTAAGCGTGTGTTTATGGGTCTGGCAAAGAGGTTGACGAGTGCACCAATGTTAGTTATTCTGAGTGGGAATAAAGAGTCAATAGCGCATACACATTCCTGCGGTACTTGACTAAGTGCAGTATTGATGCAGAAAGGTAAGGTTGTCGCATATGCTAGTCAACAGTTGAAACCACATGAGATGAAGTATCCGACTCATGATTTGAGTTGGTAGCGATAGTGTTTGTTTTGGAGATTCAGAGGCACTAACTATTAGGAGAGACATTTGAGTTGTTCATCGATCCTACCTCATTGAAGTATCTCTTCTCGAGAAGGAACTTAACCTTCACCAGCTGCAACGGTTAGAGTTCTTGGCCTCCGTTTCCAATAGCACTTTGATAGATAGAGAGACTCGATACACTTCTTTGATTACAAATGATCCTATAACTCTGAATAGCACTGAGATTTTTAAGAGAGAGTGATAGAGAATCAAACTAGAGATGATCGAGTTTATTCACCTAGGATTTCGGCAAAGTTTTGTTAATATAAGAGAATATTTGAGTGGAGAAGAAGGGGTGAAGAAATGAAGAAAAACTAACTTAAAATTCATTGAACACAGCTGGTATATATAGGAGAACAATAGTCATGTCCATTCGTGAGAGGTTATGACGAATAGACACTTATTTTGAAAATTTGAATTTCTACGATCACCATGTCGACATGGGGTGATGGGGTATGTCGACATGCCCTAGTAAATTTTGAAAATTGATTTTTGTTTTTAAAAGAGATTTTCTTTCTAAAGCTTGTCAAAACAATTTCTGAAGTTTATTAACCATTTTGAATATAGTTTAAACTTATAAAAGAGGTTTAAAAAGTAATCTTATAAATATATAATCTATAATATAAAAGTAATATTAAAAACTAAGTATAGAATATACTTTTTGAGATTTAAAGCTTATAATAATAAAACCAGGAGATAGTTTAAAAACAAGAGATGATTTTGAAATCAAAATATAAAAGATGATAAGAATAGTTTAAGACTAAAATATTTAAACCGAGAGAGATGACTTTAAAAAGTTTCTGGAAAAATATTTAAAATAAATCATTTTGAAAATTTCGTGGACTCCATTCCACTAGATAAGGTCGTGGGTTCCATCCCACTAAAGAGGTAGTGGGTTCCATCCTACTATTAAAGCGAGAAGGTGGATTCCATTCCACTATTAAAATTCGAATAAAGATTTTAGTGCTATTATGAAGTTTTAACATAAATCTAGACACTATTACTTATCTTGATATCTTGAACACTTGAACTCTTAATACTCATGAGTCTTCAGTCTTGATTTCTTCAATCTTGAATTCGTCAGTCTTGAATCTCTATGCTATACAGTCTTCATTCTCAGTACCTGCATATATATCCTGCATTATATATCTAGACAAGAATATTAGTATTTATATTTTATAACAAGTCCTAAGGTTGTTATCATCAAAACCATCATCTCAGGAACTAACACTAAACCCTTATCCCACTTTCATTTACAATCATTCACAAACTAAAACTAAATACAAAGCAAGGCCGGCTACCATTAGAAGATAACAAGGGGAAGATAAAAAAGATTTCAAGAGGAAGCTTAATCAAATTAACTCAAAAGAAAATCTTAACATCCTTAACAACAAGCTAAAGGTGAATAATAGATTACATCTCATTTTTGTAGCTTTCGGTTTCTAGATAATACCCGTGTTAATTTTGCAAATGATTTGCCATGTTTTAATTGTTTAAATGGATATATATGCTTGTTGATGATTTAGGCTATTTCATATAAATTTTATGATAAGAAATGATTTGGAAAACCTATTAAATGATATCCAAATGACTTGCATATTTGATATAAGGTCAGAAATATTATTTTGGAGACGGGTTTCAAGTTTCATGATTTTCTGAGATGTTGTGGATTTATTATGAATTTTGTAGTAAAGAAAATTGTTAAATTGGGTTTAAATTAATTTCGGCTATTATATATTAGCTTTGGGTCAGAAATTTAAATATGTTAGAGAATATATTAAAAGTGATTTATGGGGATTTTTGGAGAATTTTCCTAAGTGTTTTATAAAGTATAAAATTACTTAAGGCATGAGACTTAAATGTTTTATATGTTTATAAAAGGAGAAGGGGCAATTTGCTAAATATTTTAAATTAATAATTACTGAATTCAATAGCACTTTTAAAAAAGATTTGGAAAAAAAATTGGCAACCAAATTTATGATGATAAATATGCAAGTTAGTTGGAAAGATATTACTTCATAAAGTTAAATATCAGTTTTGTAGAAGATTGCTGTTTCGCCACTTTCGGCAGCTACCTTTCGACTTCATACTATGTCCTCCATCCTAGTCGAAATCAATACACATGGTAGCAATGCCTTGGTACGTAGTGGATTGGAAATAATTGAAAGGTATAGAGTTAAAACGTGCTTTTGAAGGGGTCGACGCCTTGTTTATCTTTCAAAAGAGATGACACTTGCTTTGCTTTTAAAGAATGCTTTTGAAATGGTTTTACTATAGCTTTCGACAGTGGTTGCCGCCTTTTTGTTTTAAACAAGCTTTCGATAGGGTCAAGACACTTACTTCCGCATTTACCTTTCGACCCAATTGTGGACGCTTATGCCTTTAAACATTGGTTTCGAAAGGGTGCTTTCGCTTTTAAATAAGAAGCCACTTCTCCTTGCTTTCAAAGGGGATGGTTTCGAAGCCATCTACTTTCTTTTACATAGGAAATTACTTTTGAAAGAGTTGCTTTTGTCCTAGTTGTTTTAAGAATCTTTGTTCTATTGAAAGACAAACCCAAAAGGTTTCGAAAGGAAGGTTTTAAATGGTTTTGAAACTATGTTCCATAAGCTTTTTGTGACGACCCGGAATTTTTGTATATTTGAAATGGGAATATTTAATTTATTTTAAATATCCGAAGGTTAAATTTTAACTTTAATTTCAAATATACAGTATTTAATTGGATAATTAATTATTGAATTTAATTACCAGGATTGGGTAAAATATTGAATCTTGATTTTAAGCCTGTTAAAAATAGTTCAAGGGCTCAAAAAAATTTATATTGTTAATATTGAAGGTGATGAAGCTTTTAAAATTGAATTTGGAAGTGTTTTGTTCAGTTTTAAAAATATCTCGTTTAAATTGAATTTAAAAATAGCCGTCCGAGGCACAGTCTCGGAATTCGACGAAACCAGTTCCATTGGATCCGTAATATTGTATTATTATCGGATTTCAAATTTCGTAGCGATTGGAGTTGGCGTGTGATCGTACGATAGGAGATCGGTATCTTTAGTTATACGAATATGAGATATTTTAGAAATAAATTAATATTATAAATCCTTAAAAGTCAATACTGTCAGCCACCTTACCCTGGAAGCCACCCTATCTAGTTAATAGCCGTCTCTTCCTTATCTATTTCAGCATTCACGGATCGAAATTCATTTTTTTTTTTAAAAATAGTGATTTCAAAAATCAAAACCCCTCCGTTCTTTTCAACATTTTTCCGGGAAGCATTGCTCAGTTCTAAACCGATCGAGATTGATTTCACGAAAATAGATATGGCAGTCGACCTCGAAACCCTAACTCGTTTAGGTCGACGCGAGCAGTGAGATACGGAATCGCGTTTCGCGACCCAAAATTCGAGTCCAGTTCAACTAGAGGTGGGACGAGCAGTGGCGGCCGCGTTCAAGTGTAGCTCGAAGCTAGGGTTCCTCTGCATTGCTGGCGGGCAGCGTGGTCGTTTGGGGAAGCGCGCGTGGCAACTAGGGTTCTCGAACTCGAGTTGAAATCGAGAGATGGCGCCGTCGAGGTATAGGATTAATTTTTGGATAAATCTATTTTAGTTTATAGATATAACATTTCATTCCTAGTATTTAAAAATGAAATGAAATATACGACTGTCTTGCTGTTTAGCTTTAACCTATATAGACAGAAACTAGAAACAGATTAAAGGTTTTGAGAAAAATTATATGATAATAAGAATTCTAAAGCATTTGATAGTTTAGATAAATTAGATTGTTAGAAAATCTATATAGACTATTTTATATAATATGTGGTTCTTAAATAGGGAAAATACATAGCTACAATTTTAAGAAATCTATTAGGGAGACTAATTTGTTTTAACTTATTTAGTTATTAAAAACATAGTTATTATAGGAAGATTAGTTTAAAATTCAACCATTAGTCAAATTTTAATTCTTGGGTAAAGTTAAATTTATTAAACGGTAACTGATTTCTCGATTAGTTCGAAATATTAATAAAATCATTTAATGTCTATACAAGGGCTAAATCGTGATGAATCAAGCCGGTGTGGGTCGGTTTGCAAATCAAAAATCAAAGGTGAGTTAATCTCACTCAGTTAAATTATAATTTAAATTTAATTGGTTAAATTTAAATAATTGATTGGATGATTGCATTGATTTATGTGCTATATATATATATATAGTAGTATATAGCAATATATACATATTGGCATATGTATATATTGGAGTTGTTGATATTCCCGCATTGTATAGCGGATGAGACCCTATGCGCCGCATAATAGCGGATGATTTTATATTAAACCCATATACCGCGATATTCCACCTTGAAGTGGAATTGGTATTGTGCTAACGTTTGTGGATGCAGGGAAACAGGTTGGAGGGATCCAACTGGATTCCTCAAAATATTTAATTTTGTTTAAATATTCTGTGATATGATTTTTGATATCCTGTGACGAATTATATGGATAATTGGATGTTATGGTTTGGTTGGATCGATTTGGATGTGCTGAATTATAAAAATCTCTAGAATGGAATTTTTGAAAAGAAATAAAAGAGTAAATTCTTAAGTAAAATAATTATAAAGAGTTTGGAATAAATTTGAGAATAAATCTGATTAAGAATAAAAGTGATCCCCAAAATTCTAATAAATATGGAAAAGAGGAATTTTGAATAAACAGAGAAATATTGAATTTAAAGAAAACTTATGTGATATTATTTAAAAGAATAAATAACTTATTTTAATTCAATGTTTAAATGTAATTAAAAAGAAAGAAGGAATTTGGGAAATCTGAAACTTGTGTTCAGTTTAAAGATTTTAAATCATAATGAGAAATAAAATCTGAAAGTTAATGAATTTGAAAATAAATGGATTAAGTAAGGAAATTTATTTCAAAGTAAAATAAATTGGGAAATCAATTATAAATTTGATTTAAATACTCTGGAATTTGAAATTTAAAGAGAAATGAGATTTTGGAGATATAAACTAGGTTTATAAAGTGAAATGGAATATCAGAGGATATTTGAAATATAAATTCAAGGTGGGAATTTATAAAGGAATATGAATTGGTTTAAAAATAAATGTTGATTTATTTTTAAAAAATGGAAATGAGAAGTGTATTTCTCTGGATAGCCAAGTACGTTTTCAAAGAAATTTTTTTATATAAGTTAAAAGTTCTAATTGTGTTTTTAAAAGCATGTTTTAGAAAATTGATTATTTCTAAATGTTAATTTCCTAAGTAAGTATTTTCAAAAATCTATTATTGTAGTAATTATATAAAAGTGATTGCTATTATGTTTTAAAAGGAGAAATTTAGTTTATATTATAAAGTGGTTTATTTTAAAGTATATATTTTTAATAAAGTATTAAAGTAGTTTGATTTCAATGTTATAAGATATATTTAAAATAAAGTGTTTTAAATTATTTTAAAAATCTAAAAGTGTTTTGTACTTGGTGTTTCAGAGAAATAATTATTTGGGAAATGTGTTCCGTAAGCGGAAACTGTTTTGAAATTGTTTTCAAAAGAAGTTTGAAAATAGAAATATATCTTGGAAGGATATTTGGGCAAATAAATAATGTGGGAAATTATTTATTGTGTGATGGTTGCTTGTGGATGTTAATTGATAGTTAAATAACCGACTATCAATATTGGCCAAATGCGCTGATCGTTTCGAAGAGACCGGGATCGAGTTTCCGTATACCGGGATTCTAGGTCTGGAGACTCGAATACCACTTCGATCCGGTTTGTACGTTTCGTGTAACGTGTTCGGAGTCGAAGATGGAGCAGTGAAGTGCAAGGGCTAGTCGCTACTAATCCTGAGGATATTTCCAAAATGGATGTAGTAGGAATAGTGCCTTCGGTTCCGTTCGGACCCGGGACGGACTTGTATGGACGAATGCTTACGAAACATCGTCAGGTGGACGATGGGCATTCTAAGGGATATGTTCTAAAAAAAGGTATCGTTTAGCCTCAAGCCTCATCAACCGGGAATGACTGAAAATCAGGGGTTATGCAGCAAGGCTTCGTGGGTAGCCCCCACTTGAGAGTAAAGTCATCCCTGTCTAGATGTCCCTTTATTTCGGCTTAGTGTTGCGGTTGCTGATCCCAACCGTGGGGTGATTTTATTTGGAATTATCCAGTAAGGGATGATTCCGGCCTTGTGTTGCAGGGGAGCGGGCGTACTCCTCGGTACTGTGATCTAGGCCACGTACTGTGATAGGTGGTACCCCAGTGCCTAGTCATTCGTTGGAAATCCATTCTCCCTACGTGCCTTGTACGAGTTTTGTTTGTATTACCCACGTTGTGGCTAGTATGCCGGAATTTAATAGATGTAACAATTTCGGCTATTTTATAAGTATTTGTATATAGACACTATTATAATATCAGAGGATTTAATAAAAAGTGTTTTAGCTATCGTAAGGTAAAAACCCGACATGTTTATTTGTGGCGTGGTCTTACGAGATGCTTTTGTTTTCAAAGGATTTTGAAACTTTAATAATCAATTTGAGTGTGATTTTCTCACGCTGGTTTTCCAGACTGACTCGGGTATTGTTTTATATGATGCTCGGGTCAGACCGAGTATTATAGGTTACAGGATATGATGCTGTGGATCTCAGGAGATGAGCTGGATGGCGAGACGTATCTCCCGTACTTGTTTATATATATATTCCGCTGTGTTGATTGTTGTACTCTGTTGTATTGAGGACATGATATGGTTATTGTCCAGTTGTATGTTATGTATTCTCTGGTGTATACTCTGATGCTATATTATATAAAACTGATATAGTTTTGATTTGTGTAAAGATCTGTTAATATATATTATATTTTATTCCGCTGCGATGGTTAGATTCTGATTTTATTTTCTATTTTTCTTCTTCTACCTCTTCTTCTTAACTAAAATGGTTCGATTTTCCGGGTCAGGAAAGTCGGGTCGTTACACTTTTACTTGAACCCAGTACTTTCAAAAGGTTTGTTTTAAGTAAAGGACCTTATTGATTCAAAAGGTTTATAATAAAGGTTTCAAAGGGGAGGTTCTCCATTGTTTTCGAAAGGTACATTAAGTAGTTGAATGGAAGGTTTCAATGCTTTCGAAGGCAAGTTTAAACTGTTTTGAAAAGAGGATGTCTAAGGTTTATAAAGCTTTCGAACGAATACCTTCAATGATTTCAAAAGGTTATTTCAAAGGTTTCGAAAGGGATGTTTTGGCCTTAATTTGACCTAATGTTTCAAGGTATAGTATTTAATATATTTTGAAAGGGGTGCTTTAAATGGATTCGAAAGGGTCGTTTAATGTTTTTAAACAAAGATTTCGAATGGTTTACCTTGGCTTCATGGCAAAGATCTTTTAAGCTAAAAAAGGGTTTTCAACTTACTTTAGAGGGATAGATAACCCTCATTATATTTCATCAACATTATTTTGTGTAAAGTATATATAACATGGCAAAAGGTATTTGAGTAAAGCAAAGAATATATTTTTCTTGTTTAAGTATGATTTAAAGGGTTAAATCAATTTGAAAGAAATATTTTCAAGGAAAATTGGATGGGGTAGTTAACCCTAAGTAAGTGAATCCGATATTAGAATACCAGATGGGACTGGTATAGGGTCGCGCCCTATACTTTAGCTAATAGCCCCTAGCTAAAATAAGTCCAAAATTCTAGTGTGTAGGGATTTGTCACAGGTAAGACTAAAATGATGTTACACACAGAAAGGAATATATAGAGTAAAGATAGGTTATTGGTGAGCTCACAAAACCATTAGGATAAGCTGACCCTGGAAAAAGTAAGTTTGGGACAGACTGTCCAGGAGTGTGTCTAACAGAAGTTAGATTATTTGTTATGTCTGGTATGCCCGAGTCAGCCAAAGGTTAGTAGTTAGCCAAACAAAACTATAATGTTCGGATAGATAGTCCATTGATTACCTGATTTATATGCATATATGATATTGCTATAATTGCTTTAATCAGTTTGATTATAGGATTTTGATTTGCAAAAGATATGTTTAAAAAGGGATATTAGTGAGGGAAAACCGGTCCGCTAAGTGGCGTGGTCTCACTTAATATCAAATAACCGAGATGTATAATATTATTCACACAAGACTTTACGTCTGACTCGAAGTTTATGTTTTTCCCTTAAACTCTCGAGTGCTTAAAATATGGTTTGAGTAGATTGAGAGTTTAGCTTTTATAGATTTAGTAGGTTGGACGGATAAGCTTCCAAAGACGTGCAGAAGGATATGCTAGCTATGTATAGAAGCTATTTTTTATTTCCACTGCATTGTATTGAGACCGATTGTCTATTTAGTACTCTGATCATCCAAGGGGGCATCTTCATATGTTGCTCTTGGTGTAATTTGTAATAATTATATTTGATCAAAACCTAGGAATCGATTATGGGATCATGTAATTGAATATGAAATATTGTTTTGAAATGTAATCAGAAAAGTTTTTTTAATCTGTGATGATTTTATTTCATATTCATGTGCTTCTGATTATGGATACCATTAACATTACCATATTTTGCCGAGTTGATACTATGGATAACTGCAGCATCTGTAGCTTAGATTCGGGCCTCAAGATAGGGGATGTTAAAAATGGTTTGTAGATATTGCATCTCATTGGTATCGATTCCAAGTAACGTTGCACTCAATCATCCATCAGAAGATACAGCTTATGACAATGTCACCAATCAATTGGCATCGTTGTTAGACCATGTCGCAAGTCATCAATTCCACTTCATGTTGATGTCGCCCCTTCGATAACGCCGTATCTCATTGGAATGAGTCACATCAATACTTCGCTTTAGAGTTCCGTCACCATCTATCCTTAGGGCATCGATAATGAATATCGTCGACGTCCATAGAGGTGGGATGATAGTAGATGCAGCTCCAATTCAAAACTACCATTAATCAACAAAGAGCATTAATAATCACTGCCGAGAGTTATCAACGCCAACATTACGCAGATGGAGTCACTTCTTCACTATACTACCTTATGTTGACGCCGCTCTCCATCAAAGCTTAATGCCGCTACCTATCAATCAAAAGCATCCCAACGCATAAGATGGTTGATGCCAAAGGCCATCAATATTCATAAGATCTATGGAGCCCGATGTTCTAAGTGGCATCGTTGATGCTGCCGAAGTCAAGCTCATCAAAGACGTTGGAGGCAGGATTGGGCCACACCACTTCCATAAATATGGACCTAGGGGTGTGCAAATGGGGGAAACATTTTTTCTTCTCTCCATTCTCGAAATCAAATTCTTGTAAACCCTAAATTGAATTGAGGACAAACTTTATATGACTATAATCATGCATAATCAATACGAACAAGGACTTGGACATGCTTAGTGTTTTTACTATGCCTTGTTGAAGATGATTGAATTGGACCTGCACATATTCGAAATCATCAAGATCAAAACTTGACATAAATTATTTAGAGAAACTTTGAACTATAACGAGCACATATATGCATAATTATATGGACATTGAACTTTGAACATAAGAACATGTTGCATAGCCCATTGACGAACTTAATGGATTATTGCATAAATTTGTTTCTCATATTCTTTACCACTTATGAACATATGATATGATTTAGGCCCTTTTTGGAACATCTTATTTGAAAGCCAATATGGACTCTTAGGAATATTAAACCCAAACGACTTTAAAGAATCTCAAGTACAATGAACCAAGAAAGCATATGGACTTTCGCATATTCTACCTCAAAGGTCTATTGACATCATACATCCATCCTTTAATGATTCCAATACGCACTAAGTCTCAAGTGATGAGTTGGTCCTTGATATTCTATTAATATGACATTGATTAAGTCATGCTTGATCGTGTCATTGTATATGTTCAAATTAAGGGCTAATTTATCACAATTGGCATCATGGTTGTTATAACAGTTTTTGGTCTAACAAGTATTCTTCAGCATACATATCATATGTATTGTGATACAGCGTGCAATTGTACACAATTGGCTGCAAAATTGGTTGCACACTAATCAGTTGGATAGCTTAGAATGGTTGCGTATTATGTTACATTATTCAATCCTTAAGGAATTTCGAGGACAAAGTCCTTTTAAGGTGGGGATAATGTAACACTCCATAAATTGAGTGATGATTAATTAAAAAGAAATTAATTAATAATTAGTAAAGCCGAAAATAGAATTTTTTACAAATGTTAAAATTTGGCTACGAAAATTACAATGTTGCGTTCATGGCGATTTTCTAATAAATTTTCATATATAAATTTACGATTGGAGTTCAAACGAAAAAGTTATTAATGTTTTAAGATTTCAAATCATAAATAATTATACATGTAATTAAGAAAATAAATAAAATTAATTAAAGTTAATGGAATACTTAATGTTAAAGGAAAATTAACGTTAAATCAGATCGATCAAATCCTTTCAATTAGGAAACAAAACACATAGAAATCAACAATTAACATATTTAGGCAACCGGCCGACCCTTATTGAGATCGGTCGATCGCTAGTGGTTGACCGATAGAAGGGGAGCGGTCAACCGATGATAGGCTGGCGGTTATGTAATGAACCTAGACCAAACATCCCAGATTTAATATAATCTAATCTAACATTTAGCATCGATTCCAACCTCTATAAATACAGGTCTAGCCCCTCACTTTTCTTCTCATATTTCTAGAAGCAACGGCGAAGCTCTACCATTTTCTTTTTTCCACAAATTCTAAATTCTATATAAACCATAATCTATGTATATATATACAAGTGGAGAATAGCGGAGAATAGTTGAGAAGAAGAACAGGGTTGAATAAAATCACCAAAACCAAGGTAAATTATAAGACTAAATCCATATCTAAATTAAATTCAAATTTCTTTTCGGATCTAATTTCTAATAAATATGTATAAGCTTTCGATACATATTTTGGTAGGAAGAAAGGGAGTCAATGGGAATAACATGATTTAGATTTGGAGATTTGGAAGCTTAGAGGTGAGTAGAAAATTATAATGTTTTATATAATATTGAATATATATCATTGTAAATCTGTTTCTTTGTATGCTTGAATATAAATTTTTGAGTTGAAGGATTAAATATACGCATATAGTGAATTTGAGAACCATGCCTACATATTCTATAAGTTATTAACTTTGATCAAATATTGTATGTACTTGAATCTGGAAAGTACTGGTGAAAGTAGTTCCTAAATTTATGAGATAATTCGTTAATGATATTATATAATAATTCCTGGTTTGTTGGTTAAATGATATATGTTAGTAAGTACAAATAAGTAGTTGTTATAAATTGGATTGAGATTTAAGTAATATTTTAATTCATTAGAATGAAGTGTGTTACAATGTAAATTTTTATAAATTATCCAGTTTTATAATTATGAATAAAAGTGTATTGTTTGAAATAATAAGGAATATGCCAAAAAAAAGATGTACAAAATATGGATGTTTGCTGCATTTTGTACCGTATATTTCAATAAAAACAGAAAAAATAATTCCTTGTAATTTCAAACATAACATAAGTCCTCTTTTAGATAATTTATAGAAAATTAGAGTTGTTAATGTTTCCTTTTGGGAAAATGTAATTCCAACGTACAGAATCACTAGGTATAAACCAAAGTATAGTAAGTAGAGATACTAACAACAATTTAATTGTAAACCTAATGCATACGATTTAAGATAAGTTAGAAAATAAATAATGAGCAATGAAGTGTATGTATAACGACTGTAACGACCCGCTATTTTGGACCATTCAAATCGACAATAATCCACACATGTCTGACTTGAATAGTTCAAAATATCAGATTGTTAATTTAAAATTTGGCAAAACTCAACATATACAGTAAATAAATCAATCACAGAATCACAGACACAGAGTAATACAATAATATGCAGCGGAATAGATAAAATAGTAGTTCATGAAGCTACTATATAAACATCAGAGTTAGAAATAAAATACAACAGAATATCTCAAATGCAGTGAAGTCTCCAGTACAACAGACGACTTCTCTGAACAAATCAACTCAAATTCCAAATCCAAATTTATTCAAAGCTTAATTCATCAATTCAATTCAGTTCTTAATAGACCATTTAAATTTTTAATATATTTCAAGGCTTTAGTATTCAATATTTTCAAAGTTAAATTTAACAGTTTCAAATAGCTCTTGATTTAACTTCATTATTATTTAATCAGGGAATATTCACTTAATAAATTCAATATCATTTAACTAGCCTTAAATTTCATTTTTACTAAATATTTCCTTAAATTTATTCAAACAAGAATTATTCATTAAATTTAAATTACCTTCCCAACCTTAACTTATTCAAATTATTACTGAAATCTATTTTGGAACATAAATTTAAATACTCAACCATATTATATGTATTTAATCAATCTTAATTAAATTAAATATCATTATTAAATCTGTATAAATCATTCCTATTTATATATAATAATTTAAGGCTCAAAATTTATTAAAACCATATATTTCTTTCCAAACCGTAGAATTTATTTTCAAAATATTTATATATATGGACCAACGGTGTTTGTATATATATCTATCATACGGTTAAGTGATATGGATATTTATCATTTCAATCCGAAATTTAAATATATACTGGTAGATATCATTTCAACCCGTAATCCCAATTTCAATTCAAATGAAAATCGCTTGGGTTTATCATTTCAACCCATAACGATTTTCTCCTATTCTAAAGTTCATTCGGGTATGTATCATTTCAACCCATAGTGAATTCTATACTAACAGGGAACTTGCAGAGTGATAGCAGAAAATAAAATAATAACAGGCATATATCATCAATAATTTAAATAAAATATAAACAACAGGATATGGTATCATATCCCATAGGTGAACAGTTACAGATAATAGCATATATAATACTTTAAATAACTACAACAACATATTTCAATTGTCGTTTCAATTGAAATCAAATTTAATAAATATAAGAATGCTAAATCGTGAGTGATTACTCACCTTTCGAGGCTAGGGAATACAGAAGATGACATGGATATGCACCATGATACGGACACTGAAATTTGAATTATAAATCCGAGCACGAATTTCAAAGCAAAGTAGGATTGGCACGAATTGACAACAAAGCTGATAGATAAAGAAATTGATGAAATAATTAGAATCAGTTTGACAGAAATAGAAAATATATATATATATATATCATTTCCTTGAAATCAATATTTAAAACACATATATTAAAATCAAATATATATATATATAATTAAAATCATCATTTTTAAATTAAAACATATATATATATATATATTAAATTCAACCATCTAATTAAAATAATACATATATATTTATTTTCAAATCAAAGTTATTACAAACTTATATACATATATACTAACCAACATATGTACATATATATATTTCAAAAACCAAATTCACTTTATTTTATATGCTATAGGATGCATGTTATTAAAACCCCTCATCATAGTGAAAACAACAGACTCGTACAACTTCTATGAATTCATACCTACATATGCAGACCCTATATGTATCCACAACTAGATATACATGTATAGACTTCCAAAGAATAAAATAAAACATATGCAAATTCTTAGGTCAAAAATGTATACCAACTCATCATATTACTGTAAACCACAAATGAAGTACATACTGTAAAGAAACAACGTAAACTAGTATATATAGAACATATATGTACGGCCCTAATAAAACTCATTTAACCTTTGCATATAATAACTTTCTTTATAACATTTAAAACATATTATAATACTTAAATAGTATTCGCAAATTCAAATTATATAATATAACTGGAAACACGCATAAATAACTGTTATATATATACTTAAGTTATAACTAAACTGTTATAAAATATGTCTACTAACATGTCCAAAATATACTTATATATATATGTAACTTTAAACATGATAAAGAGAAGAATGTTGACAGGAAAAATATATAAACTTATATTTATTCTTGATATGAAACTCAATAAAATATACCTTAAACTATAGAGTGAACAATCGATTATATATATACTACTTACATAAATAATACATAGCTGAAGCATAATTATATATATATATATATAACGGACTAATAATCTAAAACTTAACCTATAAACTAAACAAAACAACGAAGCATATAAAAAAATTCATATGTATACAGTTACATGTAAAACTAACATATGCAACTTTTATAATATCTTATATTACTTATATATACACAACAATAAATTATATAACATATGTCATATATATACCCACGCAAGCTATAAATATATGTAGACTAAATGAATATGCAGACCATAAGTTAAAACATTAACCCTATATCTTTAAAATACTATATATGTGCGGTAAGTACAAATATATAAATAGTAAAGCCGTGAGACAGTAGAAAAGCAAGAGCAGTAAAGCACCAACTTACAATATGATATTTATATACCTTGCCTAAATAAACCCAGAGACACGAGAGAAGAGGAAGAGCAGACCGTAGAGTCTGGAAGCTAACGTGGCTATGGGCATCGGTCAAGGGAAACTGGGGTGGGTTTCATAGCAGAGCGGAGGATCATAGGGGGTTAGACCGGAGTCGCATGCTTGGTCTGGTTGGCTGTGTTCGGGGAGAGGCTGCGAAGGGTTGAAGCGGGCGGAGGAGATAAAGAATAGACAGCTACAGGCGGAAGATGAGCACGGTGGAGGCTCTGTCGGCAGTTGGTGGGGATGTTGTGGAGGGAGAGTAGCGATTCATGGGCCTGGGAGGAATGTTGAGGAGGGGTTTCGAGAAGGAATAAAAAAACAGAGTTCAAAAAGATGAAGGCAAAGGTCATAAAGCCAGAGTCAGGAATAATGAATGCGAAATAAAGGTAATTTATAAATTATAACGTAAGTGAAAACCAACTATATAAATTGTAACCGAAATATAATGATAGCCTGGAATTATGAAAGTCTATTGTTATACGTAGATAAAATTTGAACCGTTAAAAGAATGAATGCAAAAGGGTAAATAATTCTACACGTTAAGAATTTTGAAATGGCAGACGGCTGAATTCTAGAAAGTAATAAATGTTAAAATGAATGCCAGTGGCTATTCTATTCTAGCAGTTTGAAATTTGAAGGCACAACAATGAAAAGGTTGAAAAAGTAGTACCGATACATTTAACCATTTTCAGGGGTTTCACCATGTATCGGACTTCAAAACGTAGAATTGAATATACCGCAGAGATCAGCACGATGATATGATTAAAATGGTATATAGATATCTGTGTTACGATCATCCGATCAAAAGTCGGTAATCGGTACCGAAAATGCTGCTATTTCGTACGGGAAAAATCCAAACGAAGCTAGAAACTTCCGAATTTCACGAAACGAATTTCGCAGTCTGATTCAGAATGCTCTAAATAAATTTTCTCCTGTTGACATATTTTGGTTTCGGAAAACTTTTAAATTCACTGTTATTAACCGTTTTGATTTGAAATAAAATTTCACAGGAAAATAAACTTCAATATTATCAGATGAAAATTTTCCAGTTGCTATGATTAAATAGACGTATTCCAAATAATAAATTTTTATTTTCAAATTTTATTGTTTAAAATTTCACAAAATTTCAATTAATTTAACAAATAAAATCACTAAAAGTTTAGGGTCGTTACACTCTCCCCCACTCAAAACTTTTCGTCCCCGAAAAGAGAGGAGGTAGGAGAATAGAACAACCAGACAGAAAAGGTAGGTTAAAAGACAAGATTAAACAATTAATTTGAAACTATATATAAATTTTACTTGAAATATTCATTTGAAACTTCAATTGCAAATCAATTATCTTTAATACTTTAAAACCCATTTGCAAATTTCTTGCTTCCCTTATAAATGCCATTTATGTTTAAATAACATCTTTATAAATATGAAAAATATTTGAAAACAATTATTTACATCATTACTTATATTTACAAAGAAGCTATTTGAAAACATTAAATCCATAATTCATAAATTTATTAATTTTTTCTCAAGATACTTTTCAAATATTATTAATAAATCAATAATCATTTACTTTAAATATGTTTTATTTAATTAATAACTTCTAAAATATTTATAACACAAAAAAAAATTCTATTAAACCATGTAGTATTTAAATAACAATATTTAAAAAGGATATAGTCAACAAGGAAAAGAAGGAGGATTTGGAAAAACAGAATATAGGTGAATAAATAAAGCTGAGCAGATAAGGTAGATTCAAAAGAATAGAATCGGGCACGAATAATTAATTTAGAACCATAAGGGTTTTAATTTCAATATTGATACAAAATTTCTTTGTTGGAAATACTTTTATAATAAAATACTTTTTTAACTCGATGTTTCAACAAGTTTATCCTTGTTCCTGTAGACTCTGGTAGTGCATTGATCAGGCGCAAAACTAGAATTCTCCAGGTACTTAGTAGACCTGTTTCAACACCTAGTGAAAATACTTGAAAAACTTTTAAAAACAGATATGGAAAGTACAATCCAAATAAAACAAACAAAACCTTTGTCTAACCATGGTTCGCAGATACACAATGGTTACGCCTGGTTCCCCCAGGAAACAATCCATATCCGTAAGCTTTCTCAGCCCTGCGAGTTACGCCATGATGACTAGTAGAATGCAGGATACACAATGGTTACGCCTGGATCCCCCAGGAAACAATCCGTACCCCCAGGCAAGACTCAGCCAAGCAGTTGCGCTACTATTCGCGACCTACACAGATTGCAGGATACACAATGGTTACGCCTGGATCCCCCAGGAAACAATCTGTACCCCTAGGCAAGACTCAGCCAGGCAGTTGCGCTATGCAGTCGCGCTCGTAAGACCATGGGTAACGCCATGGAATTCGAAGGACACTCGAGTATCATATCCGGAAAACCAAAAATCAGAGAGAATAATATCAATAGAATGAATCCAAGATGTGGCCACAAATCGGATATCAAGCAGAAGGCACTTTCCATATCTTTACTTCGAAAATATGTATCATATAGTACCTTTTCAAATCACTTTCAAATATCGTACTTATATAAAATCCATTATATATAAGATTTAATTTTCAAATCAAATATTTTTCCAAAATCAAAAGTATATCAAATCACACTTATATAGACTTTAATTATATAAGATTTCACTTTTCAAATTGAGTACCCTTTTCAAATCCATAGTTTTCGAATCAATTTCATACTCATACAAATCAATTTATATAAGTTCGACAACTCCCAAATCAAGTATTTAGTAACACAAGGTTCTCAAATTTCAATTTGTTTCAATATCAGTTCAATTTCAAAATCATATACAATTTCACCAAATTATTTCTTCTCAAATTAAATATCTTTAGTTTCAAAGTTTCCAAAATAATAGATTTAGAAAATAAATCCAAATTTCCAAATCAATATAATTTAAGTCAACCAATTCATTTCCAAAATCAAATGTTTTCAAAATCATCTTATACTTACGTAAGGTCCATCTTATATAAGGATCAAATTTTCAAAATAAATATCGCTGTATGAAGAGCCATATGGGATTGAATATCTTTGCTTACTAAAAGAATATTCCTAACATGACAGCTTTCAATTTCAGCGTCAAAATATATCAATGATATTAGAATATAAGATGTACATACGTCATCATTTCGCAAAATCACATTTGATCGCTCGCTCGATCACACAAGTTCGCTTTCGAACTAGTATTGTCCATCCGACTTCCATAATGCGGATTTCGATATGGTTTCTCGACTAGAAGCCATCAGTCTCCTTGCATAGTCATATACTACGATAGAGAATTCTAGAATCAAGCCCAAAATCCATATCAAATATTCGCTATCAAGAATCGAATGAAAAATCCTAACACGAAATGGTGGAATTCACCTCGAACTTGTGTACTCAACATGGATCAAATTAATTATGCGAATAAAACAACATACGTACAATTTATATATTTATTCCAACTTGTTAAATATATAGTTTCATAAAGATGTTACTAAGTTAAAACATTTAAACTAAATTCATTCAAAATATTTTGAAGACCAAATTCTTCTCAAGACATTTCAAATCTAAATTTCATATTAGAAAATTTAAAATTTCCTTATTCATTTACTTAACCAAACAGTTTCAACTTATTTAAATCATATTACTTCATACTTAAACATTCAAAACAAACTTATATACTTTATCAAAATACTTTTCAAAATTTCTTAGCTTTGAAAAGTTAACCTTGATTTGGAAGTACTCGAACTTCAAAATAGTCGAAGAAATCATTTTCAAATTCAAGAGTTGGAAATCAGCAACAAATCAGTAAATCAATTTTAATAGATAGGGTTATATCAAATCCAAAACTCGAGGACTGAACACCGGCTCATATCAAATCGTTTCAAATACATATACATATATCTTTCGAATATCAAATCATACTTCAAAATTTTTAAATCAAAATTGGTTTCGCAAAATCACTCACGTAGCAATGCTACTAAAGTTGCCTATCCCCCACTCTGAAACTCGAAAATCAATGTCGATGATGCATGCACTCATCACTGAAATTATTTTCCAGCGACATAAGTGAGTTCTGGACTTCTATTTTCTCAAACTTCTTTTGAAATTTCTTCGAAATCATTCGAAACTTATTAAAATCATTTGAACCATTTCTTATTCGGAAAATACTTTTAAATCATATTATTATTATATATTTCAAAATCTTAAAACCAATTTCAAAATACCGGAGTTCAATTCTCGAATTTCAAATTTAAAATCCTTCAGTTATAAAAATCCTTTTTAGATAACTCAAATTTCTTATATAATTTTTTTCAAAATTACAAATCCTTTCGAAATCTCAAATTCTCATTTTAAAAAGGGTATATAATATTTATCGAAAACATTTCACTTTTATATATAGAATATAATCATACTTATCAAAATAATAATTTCGGTTTAGAAAACAATTTATAGAATACAAACAAACCCGATTTTCAAAGGTTGATTTAGGAATGGATTTCAAACAAAGATAGAGATTCAAATTAGAGGAACTCTTAATCAAATAGAATTATGATTCGAAGATAAGCTCGAACGAAGATGAGATAATTAAATTTCAAAATAGAAGATGAATATACTGATATAAATCGCGGATGACCCTAGGGTCAACCGTGACTTCAGGAACAAGATCGATGCAGAATTCCTAGAAAAATCAACATTCGATCGCAAGAGATAGCGGCATCTAAACCAAAGATATAGAAATCTCCGGTGAATCAATGCCAATTGTGAAGGAGTTTCACCCCTTCACAAATCATTCAAAGATTGGTGGGATCCTATTCTTATAGAGATCATTCGAAGTGGAGTTATGGGATACTCCAGAATCAAAAGAATACCAATAGAGAGAGGCAAGAATGAATTTTGGAACCGTAGGGAACGTTCAAAAGTTCAAAGGAATTCGAGTCAAAAGGAAGAGATTAAACTCAAACGAAAGTGATTCTGTAAATAAATTTACAATATATGCTAAGTTTCGCCTAGAGCCAAAGCTCTGATACCAACTGTAACGACCCGCTATTTTGGACCATTCAAATCGACAATAATCCACACATGTCTGACTTGAATAGTTCAAAATATCAGATTGTTAATTTAAAATTTGGCAAAACTCAGCATATACAGTAAATAAATCAATCACAGAATCACAGACACAGAGTAATACAATATGTCACGTACAGGAATTTTCGACTTTCGAAAATTCGACATCGATACTCACTTTATCGACTGCCGAGAAATCGAGTGTCGGAAACTCCAATAGTGAGGGTTTTAAGAAAGAAGAAAAAGGTAGAAGAAGAAGAAAACAGAAGAAGAAAGAAGAGAGAACAACAGAACAACATCAGATACAGAAACAATATCAGAATCTCACATATCGCAGCGGAACAATATATAATAAATAATTACTAGCCTTTTTAAAACAAAGAATTATATCAGTTTATACATACATCAATCATCAGAGTCAATATACAACAATGGACAGTTATACAACTTGTCCTCATACAGAATACACAGCGGAATAAATAATATCAGATACAAATACTACGTCTCGCCATCCAGCTTGCTTCCAAAGCTCCAGAATATCCAGAATATCCTGATAATATAACTCTAGGCTGCCCGTGTGGAAATTTGTGGGCACCCAGAGTTTAGAAGGGAACAATAAACTCCGAGTCAGTCATGGTGACTGGTGTGAGATCGTAAAACAGTTATTTTTCACAAAGAAAATAAAACAAATTCGCAATGCTTTTGGAAAATGAAACTACCATAAGACCTCCCGCCACACACACAATGCAAACGCAGAATTGGAGGAGATTTCTTCTTATGATAGTCAAAGATGCTTACTACGCAAAAATCAAATTCTTTTGATATTATTATTAGTGCATAGTGTAGAAAACATTTCGAAAGTAGAATATAAATCTTAGCCAGCATAGGTACCATTATAGTATGCTTGCTATAGCTACCATATTAAATGGCAGGTTCTACAACTAAAACCGTACAAGGCTCGTATTGTTTCTTTGGATTTCCAACAAATGGTCAGGCTAAGGAACTTCCTTTTCCACGACGGGTACGTCCCTGGAATAGACGACCCGAGAAATAACCTAACATTACGGTTAGATCTCTGCCAACACAAGGCCGGGTTACCTCTGCAAAAGTAGGTAACTACTGACACGCATATGCCATCCCCCGATCGTAACCGATCTTCCCGAGGATCCCCGATTTCCAACAAACCACATAGATAATAATGCAGCAACCACATAGGTTAAGTATCTGGGCTCCATACCATGATACCACCTCTATCCAGAAGGAATGACATACACTAAGGGGCGCTACTCCCTAGAACCTTGCCACATCCTTCCTGTTTCGACCATTTCCGGGGTGTGAGGCTCGACGAAGTCTCGTCCATAAAGCTACGCTTTCTACAAAGCCCTGCTTCGGGTCAAACAAAATGATCAACCTATGATCACAAAGATATAAGATCAAACAAATGATCATATCACAAATGATCAAACACTGATCATTTCACAGCACCACTCAGTATGCCACGTTACCAAATTGGGATATATCGCTGATAAATTTCAACTACATAACCTCTGAGCTCGTACGTCTCAGAGAAGGGTGTTAAGCTAAGAGAATAAATTCTCCGCCACCAACAGAAATGTATTTGAAAGAAATCAGCTTTATATCTCAAATTGTAACGTCAGACACACAATCCATACAAGTCTGTTCCGGGATCGAACAGAACCGAAGGCACTTCTCACGAAGCCCTTGTATATCCGGATAAATTTCTAATCACGTCCGGACTTCCCGTCACTAAGGGTGATAAAACCTCTAAATCGGAGATCAGCCGATGTAGAGTAACTCGACGGTAATCCTTCCGTTTTCAAAAATATCCGGTCTTCAACACCGGTCTTCGAATGCAATTCATAACGACGTATCACATATTCGGAATGGGTTATACGACCCCATGGTCCTTTCCCGGCTAACCCGAATAGTGAGCGTTTATTTAAAAATAAGTGTGGCATTCAAATTCATCCAATTCACAACAAATACCATTCAAGGTAATTATTGATAGTCGGTTATTTAACTATCAATAAAGATGCGTAACATCATCAGATTCCAAATAATTTTCCAAATTATTTTATCTTCAAAAATATCTTTACTAGATATATATAATTTCCACACTTAACCGTTTGAAAACAATTTCAAATCAATTTCCACATTTCATTTTATCTTTGATGATAAAATCTCAAAACGGTTCATTTCATATTGGAAAAGCATTTCCATACTTATTTAAAAATAAGTAATTCACAAATCATTTATTTTCAACAATTGAAAATATTCGATATACTTAAATCAATATTAAGTATATATTCATTCTTTAAGGAAATCATAAATTTTACATCTATTTGAGTCAAAACGAATGTTGCGTAAAACATCGTTACGACGACTCGAAATCACTAGTATAGGGATTCGGATTTTAAGATAGATATATGTAAATCCCAATACTACATAAAACATTTTCTTTCGAAAATCATTTACTATAACAACAGTGTTATAGTCCATCATTTCCTTAAATTTCTCGAAAACGTCTATTTCAACAATAAAATGTTGAAATCTATGATTTCGATAGTTCACACGTTTTAAAACATCTTTTAAAACAATTAACTTCATTTATAATATCGCTTTCCCAAACATAACTGTTTTTTTTTCAATAATATATTCACTGTCCAAAATCGTGAATATACTTCAATAACCAAGTTTCAATCCCTTTTTACATATTTATTTCAAGAATTATCCACTGTCCAAAATCGTGGATAAAATTCCCTAAATAATCTCTATATTTAAAATCAATCAAATTTGATTTATTTTCGAATTTATAAAAACAACGTTTATAATATCTATTTCCATTTTATAACAACTTCGATTTATACATCTTCTTTAATGACCCATTCAATTTATAAGTTAATATAACTTATAATTCATTTATTTTAAAAGAAATCGTTCTTTTAAACTTCACAAAATTTAAAACTTTCAGATTTCATTAACTTATGAAATCCCATTTACACTTCATTTTAACCCTTATAGAAACTTGTCTTATACTCCCAATATTTCAAATTCATAAATATCCAATTTTGTACATCTTTTAAATAAACCGTTTATAATACTAGAAATCCCAATTTAAACCATTTCATAAATTTCTTAACTTTTATTTCAAAAATCACACTTTGATTTTATTTCACAAAAATCTTAACTTTTATAACTTTAAAATTTTAGACGTTTATTTATTTGAAATGAACCAATTCAAAATTTCAATAAAACGTCTACTTTCAAAAATCACTTTAAAAACCCTTTTTAAAGTAAAAGATGTATATTTTAAAACTTCAAAACTGAATCCGATGATGCAACGCATCAATTAGTCCATCACAACAACAACATCATATATCAACATATGATAACAGAATATACATCAATATCTGTAAATAAATAATTACTGGTGAGGAATCCAGTTGGATCCCTCCAACCTGTTTCTCTGCATCCAAAGACGTTATCACAATACCAATTCCGCTCCAGTACGGAATTATCGCGGTATATGGGTTTTTATAAATATCCGCTTACTAACGGCGCAATAGGGTCTCATCCGCTATACGAGGCGGGAAATCAATCAATCCAATATATACATATGCCAATATGTATATATTGCTATATATAGATATATCCTATAATATCTAATATCACATCCAAATAGTCAATCAATAAATAACTGTAAAAGAAAATCCACTTTCATTTGAGTGAGAAGATCTCACCTTGATTTTAATTCTGATTTCAGCGTTTATTTCGAATAAAATTAAACACGCGTTTAATTTTACCCGAAATTCCAACTAGCTCCAAACGACTCCAAACCAATTGCATCGCGTAGTATTCGACGACACGATTCCAACGCACTTCGTTTCGTAATTTTCTGATAACATACGACAAAGTTATGACATTTTTAAACTTTATACAATTAAATATACATTCAATTTACAAATTAATTTATTTTCCAAACCCTACAGATCATCACCGTTCCTCACATCTGAACGCATCTAGGCCGTTGCCCCTTCCTCCCTCTCACGCGCGCTCTTCCTTCCCCAGGTAAAAATCGCGTACGCACCCATCATGCCGCCCAAAACCCTAATCACGCAATCGACTTCAAACATCTTCACGTCGATCAAATGTTCCCACGTTGAAGCCCTTCACTCGAGATACTCTCGGCCCCAACCTGATGCAACTCGGCCCCATCATCGCGCCTAAAAACGCTCGCGAACCCACTGCCTTCAAATTCGATTTGCCGACAAACTCCAACTCCATACTTAATCACCACCGTTGGATCACAAGGTCTCGTTGTGATCTACAATATTGTAGTTGAAGATTTGATGAAATACTCTACGGATTGGAAGAAAATTGGAGGAGAAGAAGATTGCTTTCTGGCCATTCATCTATTAACTGGCGGCCGGCCATTGAATTTAGGGTTTTATTTTATTTTTTTTCTTTGAGAGCTATGGGCTATTTATAGGAAATAAAATGAACACTATTTATCCGGCATTTCCAAACTCCGATTTACGCGCGGTCACTATCGTTTCTAGGGTTTATCCCACGTTCTGAACGCAATGGAACAGGTTTCGGAAGCTAATTCGGTCGTCTGTGCAAGATATGAAATTAAATGATCAATTTAAATTAAACCGATTTAAATCGATTTCGAGGCGTTTTAATTCGTACCGGACAAATGGTAAATCCAAAAATTACAAAATTTGAAATCTTACAATAATATCACATTACGGATCCGATGAAATAGGTTTCGTCGAAATCCGAGACCGTTTGAAAAATGACTATTTTAACTCGCCAAATTAATATTAAAACAATTTTGATGCGTTTCGAGCTGCCACGGTCAAACGACAACTCCGATGGATACGAAAATTGAAATCCGATAATAACTAACTATTACGGATCCAATGGAACTGGTCTCGTCCAATTCTGAGACTGTTCGAAAATTGGCTATTTTTACAGTCGATAATTAAATATTAAAATATTCAACTTTCACAGATAAACTCCAAATTCAATTTTAAAAGTTCTATAACCTTTCTATAATTCCAGTATGATTAAATAAAATTTTCCAAATCGTTTTCAATCATTTTAAACTCGTTTTTCAATTATCTCTGGAATTTCACTATTTAATTTATCGACTTAATTCTCAAATAAAACCCAACATTCGAAAAATAAATCATTCGACTTCTAAATTCCATTTATTAATATTTAAAATCAATTAAATATTCGAATTTTAATTATCAAAAATTCTGGGTCGTTACAGACTTCCCCCCTTAAAAGAATTTCGTCCTCGAAATTACAAGTTAGGAAGAAGGGTCCTTAACTCGTCTACTATTTTTCACAATCGAATAGTTTTATCAATTTATCAAAACAAATCTTTCTACTAAAGATTCGTTATCATTCATACTAGCTTTCCAACTTCAATTATAAGTTCCAAACAACATTGTTTACTTCCAAATTCAAATTCGAGTTTAAATTCAAATTTTAAACTTTCAAAATTTTCTCAAAAATTTTCTAACACTCGAAATTTTCGAAAAATTTCGCCAGCGTCTCCTTTGCGCGGCTAATACGGTACGACTACAAAACGTCCCTACGGACTCTCAGATTTCAAAAAGAAAAAGAAACAGCCAAGCGGCTAGACAAGAAATCAGCAAATCTCATATTATAATTCAAATACATACCTTTTGTTGAGCAATTCAAATTATCTTAAAAATTAAAGTCCAATTCCTTTATAACACCTGTATCTTACTAGCCATAATATCTAGTTACAATATTCAAACCATTTTGCAAATTCTATTACAAAATTTTCAATATAAACTGCTTATACATTTTTACTTCACTGTTGAAGTTACATATCTATTTTCGTTCAATTTTGCATTTCATATTCATATGAATTTAATTCACAATTTAAATCAAATTTGGATTCAACTCAACTTCTAAATATTGAATTTTATCAATTAACTTTCATTTATAACTGCTTATTTTGACTTGGTTTCAATTACTAATTCATCACAAATCCAATTCTCTTTATTCAAATTCGGTTTCAACATTTAGTTTGAATTTCATTTACTACCAAATTCAAAACAAGTTTAACATTCAGTTTTAATCTTATTCACGTACAATTGTGAATTCCATTCATTGAAAATTTATTTATTCTTACTTGAATTCATCTTTAAATTCGAACCATCCCTTTTATTTAGTTCACAATTCAAGGTTTAATTTCACTAATTTAACTTTCAATTTCGCTTTCATTAAATCACAATTGATTCACTTGTACTTACATTTATTTAACTTCGTCTTTAAGTTAAATTTATTCTATCAAAATTCAATTTGTATAAGTTATCAACTTAATAATATTTCACAATTATTTTTATATAGTATTCCAGAGTCTTTTCAACCTTTTCAAAAATCATTTTGAAAACAATTCAAATTATCTTTTGAATTTCCGAAACAAAACCCAAATTTTTCAAACCACTTCCATTTAAAATAATTTGGCAGCAATTCCTCTTTTGGAAACCCGAAAATGAACACCAATGATGCCGCGGTCATCATCGAAGTTATTTTCCAGCGACCGAAAAGAGTTTAGAGCTTTTCATCTCTTCAAAAGACTTTTCAAAACCTTTGAAATTCATTTTCAAATCAAAAATGATTTAAACTTTCCAAATCTCCAAAATTTTCAAATTCTTTTCAAAACCTTTCCAAAAACTTCTCTGGAATTCCGTTTCAAATTACAAATCACATTTATAATTTACATTCTTTAATTTCATTTGTATATGAATTTATTTCTTAACTTTGGAGTTACGATTTGAATTTCTTATTCCATTTCATACAATAATGATAACTTTCAATATTATCACTTTCCTAACAAACAAGCATCCATATACTATGATAATTCATAGAAAATGATTTCTTTTTTATACAAAAAATAGTTTTGGGTAAAATTATTTCATTTACCCAATTTAAAACAATATTGTGTCGAATTGTTCTATACAAGTGTTTAGAGATCCCTATCGATAGAGTTGTACGGACAATACCGACCAGAATCCATATACCACTCAACAAACCAATCATCACAATATAAAACAATTTTATATTCACTAACAAATACGCACTCGTATCTATTATTACACTCAACTCATTCTAGAGTACTACTGACTCTATCTCTAATGAGTAACACCCAACAGAGCAGGGTTGTCGCTTAACCATATGCTCTGATACCACGCTGTCACGTACCGGAATTTTCGACTTTCGAAAATTCGACATCGATACTCACTTTATCGACTGCCGAGAAATCGAGTGTCGGAAACTCCAATAGTGAGGGTTTTAAGAAAGAAGAAAAAGGTAGAAGAAGAAGAAAACAGAAGAAGAAAGAAGAGAGAACAACAGAACAACATCAGATACAGAAACAATATCAGAATCTCACATATCGCAGCGGAACAATATATAATAAATAATTACTAGCCTTTTTAAAACAAAGAATTATATCAGTTTATACATACATCAATCATCAGAGTCAATATACAACAATGGACAGTTATACAACTTGTCCTCATACAGAATACACAGCGGAATAAATAATATCAGATACAAATACTACGTCTCGCCATCCAGCTTGCTTCCAAAGCTCCAGAATATCCAGAATATCCTGATAATATAACTCTAGGCTGCCCGTGTGGAAATTTGTGGGCACCCAGAGTTTAGAAGGGAACAATAAACTCCGAGTCAGTCATGGTGACTGGTGTGAGATCGTAAAACAGTTATTTTTCACAAAGAAAATAAAACAAATTCGCAATGCTTTTGGAAAATGAAACTACCATAAGACCTCCCGCCACACACACAATGCAAACGCAGAATTGGAGGAGATTTCTTCTTATGATAGTCAAAGATGCTTACTACGCAAAAATCAAATTCTTTTGATATTATTATTAGTGCATAGTGTAGAAAACATTTCGAAAGTAGAATATAAATCTTAGCCAGCATAGGTACCATTATAGTATGCTTGCTATAGCTACCATATTAAATGGCAGGTTCTACAACTAAAACCGTACAAGGCTCGTATTGTTTCTTTGGATTTCCAACAAATGGTCAGGCTAAGGAACTTCCTTTTCCACGATGGGTACGTTCCTGGAATAGACGACCCGAGAAATAACCTAACATTACGGTTAGATCTCTGCCAACACAAGGCCGGGTTACCTCTGCAAAAGTAGGTAACTACTGACACGCGTATGCCATCCCCCGATCGTAACCGATCTTCCCGAGGATCCCCGATTTCCAACAAACCACATAGATAATAATGCAGCAATCACATAGGTTAAGTATCTGGGCTCCATACCATGATACCACCTCTATCCAGAAGGAATGACATACACTAAGGGGCGCTACTCCCTAGAACCTTGCCGCATCCTTCCTGTTTCGACCATTTCCGGGGTGTGAGGCTCGACGAAGTCTCGTCCACAAAGCTACGCTTTCTACAAAGCCCTGCTTCGGGTCAAACAAAATGATCAACCTATGATCACAAAGATATAAGGTCAAACAAATGATCATATCACAAATGATCAAACACTGATCATTTCACAGCACCACTCAGTATGCCACGTTACCAAATTGGGATATATCGCTGATAAATTTCAACTACATAACCTCTGAGCTCGTACGTCTCAGAGAAGGGTGTTAAGCTAAGAGAATAAATTCTCCGCCACCAACAGAAATGTATTTGAAAGAAATCAGCTTTATATCTCAAATTGTAACGTCAGACACACAATCCATACAAGTCTGTTCCGGGATCGAACAGAACCGAAGGCACTTCTCACGAAGCCCTTGTATATCCGGATAAATTTCTAATCACGTCCGGACTTCCCGTCACTAAGGGTGATAAAACCTCTAAATCGGAGATCAGCCGATGTAGAGTAACTCGACGGTAATCCTTCCGTTTTCAAAAATATCCGGTCTTCAACACCGGTCTTCGAATGCAATTCATAACGACGTATCACATATTCGGAATGGGTTATACGACCCCATGGTCCTTTCCCGGCTAACCCGAATAGTGAGCGTTTATTTAAAAATAAGTGTGGCATTCAAATTCATCCAATTCACAACAAATACCATTCAAGGTAATTATTGATAGTCGGTTATTTAACTATCAATAAAGATGCGCAACATCATCAGATTCCAAATTATTTTCCAAATTATTTTATCTTCAAAAATATATTTACTAGATATATATAATTTCCACACTTAACCGTTTGAAAACAATTTCAAATCAATTTCCACATTTCATTTTATCTTTGAAGATAAAATCTCAAAACGGTTCATTTCATATTGGAAAAGCATTTCCATACTTATTTAAAAATAAGTAATTCACAAATCATTTATTTTCAACAATTGAAAATATTCGATATACTTAAATCAATATTAAGTATATATTCATTCTTTAAGGAAATCATAAATTTTACATCTATTTGAGTCAAAACGAATGTTGCGTAAAACATCGTTACGACGACTCGAAATCACTAGTATAGGGATTCGGATTTTAAGATAGATATATGTAAATCCCAATACTACATAAAACATTTTCTTTCGAAAATCATTTACTATAACAACAGTGTTATAGTCCATCATTTCCTTAAATTTCTCGAAAACGTCTATTTCAACAATAAAATGTTGAAATCTATGATTTCGATAGTTCACACGTTTTAAAACATCTTTTAAAACAATTAACTTCATTTATAATATCGCTTTCCCAAACATAACTGTTTTTTTTTCAATAATATATTCACTGTCCAAAATCGTGAATATACTTCAATAACCAAGTTTCAATCCCTTTTTACATATTTATTTCAAGAATTATCCACTGTCCAAAATCGTGGATAAAATTCCCTAAATAATCTCTATATTTAAAATCAATCAAATTTGATTTATTTTCGAATTTATAAAAACAACGTTTATAAATTCTATTTCCATTTTATAACAACTTCGATTTATACATCTTCTTTAATGACCCATTCAATTTATAAGTTAATATAACTTATAATTCATTTATTTTAAAAGAAATCGTTCTTTTAAACTTCACAAAATTTAAAACTTTCAGATTTCATTAACTTATGAAATCCCATTTACACTTCATTTTAACCCTTATAGAAACTTGTCTTATACTCCCAATATTTCAAATTCATAAATATCCAATTTTGTACATCTTTTAAATAAACCGTTTATAATACTAGAAATCCCAATTTAAACCATTTCATAAATTTCTTAACTTTTATTTCAAAAATCACACTTTGATTTTATTTCACAAAAATCTTAACTTTTATAACTTTAAAATTTTAGACGTTTATTTATTTGAAATGAACCAATTCAAAATTTCAATAAAACGTCTACTTTCAAAAATCACTTTAAAAACCCTTTTTAAAGTAAAAGATGTATATTTTAAAACTTCAAAACTGAATCCGATGATGCAACGCATCAATTAGTCCATCACAACAACAACATCATATATCAACATATGATAACAGAATATACATCAATATCTGTAAATAAATAACTACTGGTGAGGAATCCAGTTGGATCCCTCCAACCTGTTTCTCTACATCCAAAGACGTTAGCACAATACCAATTCCGCTCCAGTACGGAATTATCGCGGTATATGGGTTTTTATAAATATCCGCTTACTAACGGCGCAATAGGGTCTCATCCGCTATACGAGGCGGGAAATCAATCAATCCAATATATACATATGCCAATATGTATATATTGCTATATATAGATATATCCTATAATATCTAATATCACATCCAAACAGTCAATCAATAAATAACTGTAAAAGAAAATCCACTTTCATTTGAGTGAGAAGATCTCACCTTGATTTTAAGTCTGATTTCAGCATTTATTTCGAATAAAATTAAACACGCGTTTAATTTTACCCGAAATTCCAACTAGCTCCAAACGACTCCAAACCAATTGCATCGCGTAGTATTCGACGACACGATTCCAACACACTTCGTTTCGTAATTTTCTGATAACATACGACAAAGTTATGACATTTTTAAACTTTATACAATTAAATATACATTCAATTTACAAATTAATTTATTTTCCAAACCCTACAGATCATCACCGTTCCTCACGTCTGAACGCATCTGGGCCGTTGCCCCTTCCTCCCTCTCACGCGCGCTCTTCCTTCCCCAGGTAAAAATCGCGTACGCACCCATCATGCCGCCCAAAACCCTAATCACGCAATCGACTTCAAACATCTTCACGTCGATCAAATGTTCCCACGTTGAAGCCCTTCTGTAACGACCCGTATTTTTACGGATCAAAACATTCTAAAATGATTTACCTTTGGTTGTATGGTTGTTAAGTCATTTCTGGTTTTGGCGGAATTTTGCTTAAGTCCTAAGTCGTAGCCGACTTAGGAGTTTGGACGAGTTAAGCAACTAGTCTGGGTCGAGTTGCCGACTCAAGGAACTCGCCGAGTTAAGGGATAACAACCTAAGGAAGTGACCGACTTATAGTATTAACCGACTTAAGGATAGTGGTGAGTTAAGTGTTAAGTCGGCTGACGAGTTAAGATAGTGGTCGACTTAAGACCTGGACGACTTAGTAGTTAGCATATCTGAAAATTATTTGTTAAGTCGTTGCCGAGTTAAGGAAGTGGGGTTGACCGACTTAAGAGGTTAGGGCGACCTAAGGAAGAATAGTAGGCATCCTAAGTACTCTGGAGTAGAGTTAGGTCGGCAACGACCTAAGGACATGTTGTGAGCGACCTAAGTGTTTGGGTGTTAAGTGTTAGGTCGGCAGTGTGTGTTGAGTTATGAGTCGGTAGGTCGTCTCCTGTGTTAAGTTGTTGAGTCATCAACCGACTTAGGACTTGGGTTTTGCGGCAGTATGATGAGTCTGCTTCGTTGGGTCGGTCATATGGTTAAGTCGTAGGTCGGCGAGGCAGTTAAGTCGTTAGGTCGTATAGGCTGGTTAACTCGGCATAGCAGTAAGTCGTAGGTCGTCTAACTAGTTAAGGCGCGTGCGCATTAAGTCGTAGACAGGGTTTGTATATGCGCATGTGTTGAGTCGAAGCTTGGTTAAGTCGGAGGCCTTTTCAGTTAAGTCGTAGGCGCATGCCATAAGTCGTAACCGACTTAGGAGACAGCTGTTTTGTTGCGAGTCATAGGCAGATGAGTTTTTAGGTCGGCAAGGCACTAGGTCGGCAAGGTACTAGGTCGGCATGGTGTTAAGTCGGCACCGACTTAAGGAGATAGCCGAGTTACGACTTAAGGGCAGTTTTCAGCTATAAATAGGAGAGCTTCTCTTCATTTTTGGGATCCGGATTTTGAAGCGACGAAGTGCTGCCATTTTGAGAGCTCGACATCTACACTTCTTCACTTCTTTTCTCCACTCTGATCTAGTGCTTCCATCCATCCAAATCGAAGATCAAGATTGAAGATTCAAGAGCTTAGATTGAAGATCTTCATCTTTTCAAGAGAGATTTCTTCGTTTGAAGTGAGATCTTGTCGGATCTAGCTTAGTTCTTCGCTGTCCAGATCTGGAGTTGTTATCTTTTGGATTGTTTAGGTGATTTGGTGAGTGGTGATTATCTCTCACACGGATCTAAAGGAGTATATCGGATTGTTGGCTCGATTTGCTGTTAAAATAGAGATTTCCATGCATTTTCTTCATCCTATGTATAGATCCATGTAGATCCATTGTTCAAGATGATGTTGCATCCATTTTATCATATGTTAACCTATGTAAGTTCATTCATCAAGTTTGTAGAGATATAATCCATGTTTTCATGCTTATTGGACTTTCAACTCTTTAATTACGAAAATGCCATTATTTTTATAATTGTCTACTTAGATCATTTTTGAATGCTTGATTGCTTGGATTGATGTTTGATTTGATTGATTGTTATGAACTAGATGATTGATGATTAGATTTAGATCGAAGGTGATTCAAAAGCTAAGGGAAAGGCTCTTGAATTGGAAAAGCTGCTCGTGGCATATGTAGCGGGATGATGAAGCTCCTATGCATAGATTTGATGATGTGAAGTTGAGATGAAGCTTTGCGAGGATGTAATGAAGCGAGGCATCATATGATGAAGACTTGGTCTAATCCAGGCGGGATCATTCCAAGCATGTTGATAACTCGGTGATATGATTCGAGTTGAGGATAATGGATGCTCGAGAGGCGCTTGAGCTAGTATGGCAATAGTCGTCGAGGAGGATGACTAGGAGGTTGAGATCTCATCGTTGTTGAAGGTTCTAGCATGCTCTAAGCAAGAGTACATGGGGACGCCCAAAAGACTAAGTTGATGGTCAAGTACTCTGGGTAGATTCGATAATCCTAGGCACGGGTCACGATGACGTGCGGGAGTTATGTCTAGAACCGGGGTTACCATTAGCCCTTGACGGACGGCTGAAAGAATGTGCCGGTCATTCAATTAACGGTGATATCGCAACAATGATAACAGTGATAGCCGAGTCATGGATGTTTGGTTGTATCATCATTCGATCTCAAGAGCGGTATTTCCTGGGTGCTTATCTGACCTTGGTTTTAGACCTTGGGATTTGTACTTGGAAAACATCGCTCTTGACTCGAGTGACAATTGCTTTACTTTAAATTGTATGCTCTGCTATGTTTGCTTCTGCTTAGTGTGTGTCTGGGGGCTATCACTGTAGAATGATGTTGGAGTGGGAGGGTTGTATTCCTATTCCTTTTCCTTTATGCTCTTTTGGTATGTTGTTAGTTAATTTACTGCTCACTAAGACTGTTGTCTGACTCAAGGCTTTATGTTTTAATTCTTATTGCCTTGGGCTGTTCGTCCATTTTGGGACGGGCAGACTAGGTAGCAGGTGACAGGTGCTGTTCTCTTCTCACGATGCTGATATCGAAGACGAGCTGGAGGGTTGCATATTATCTTCTTATTATATGTACTGGATGTTCCGCTGTTTTGTTTTCTCTGAGAGATATGTAGTGAGGCTGGATGTATTGACTATATGAATGCTTGTATTCAACTATTATGGAGTTTTATAAGATGTCATTTTGTTCTGTAAAGCTTCACTATACATATGTTCTATTGTATTTTGTCCATGCGCTGTGAGTAATACGATAGATTCTGTTGTTTTAATCTTACCTTGACAATCGTCCATGGTCGCCTGGCACACTTTACAGCGCACTATCTCTAGATTCGGTGCAGGGGTCATGGGCGGTCGTCACATTTGGTATCAGAGCATTGGTTAATCGATTTTACCCAACGCTCGCCGTCGTAACTACGTATGAGAGACGTAATTGTATTTTGATGGATGATTACTATATATAATATAGTAGCTTAGTAGAGTTTGAGTCCTTCATGCAGTTGTTTCTCTAGATGTTCTAATCATTCCTTTTTATAGATATTGAGAATGAGTCAAAGAGGGAGACCAGCTGCTAGGGGAGGCCGTGCTACTGAAGGGGCTGCTGATTATGTTGCTATGTTCGAAACCATGATGACTTCGATCAGGAGAAGGATGTCAGCCCCGGGGCCATCAGTAGATGTTGGAGATCAAGTACAGACTCCAAGATTGATGGATCACTTGGACGATTCATTTAGGAAGCTTGTGGAGGAAGCTCTCAGACACGAGAATCTGTTTCCTAAGGAAGGATCTGCTGTTGCTGTAACCAGGGAGGAGTCTAAACCCCAGCAGGGTAGAAACAAGAAAAGGAAGCAGCAGCAGCAGAAGGGTAAGGATGGTCAGAAGAGGCCGAAAGGCGAAGTGACTTGCTACAACTGTCAGCAGAAAGGCCATCTCTCCAAGGATTGCAAGAATCCGAAGGCGCCGGCGAAGTGCCACAACTGTGACAAGCCAGGGCATTTCAGGAAGAATTGTCCAGAACCGAGTAGGGACAAGCAGATTGTGCAGGCTTATACTTTGGGAGCTATTCCGTCATCTTCAAAAGCTCCTACTGCAGAAGAGAAGGGAAAGAGTGTGGTGGTTCAAGGTACTCTTTTCCTATGTGGTGTTCCAGTTAGAGTTTTGTTGGATACCGGAGCGTCGCACTCGTTTGTTTGTAGTGAACTCATAGGCCGGTTAGGTTTGGAACCGGATATTGTTGATAGGCCATTGGTTGTGACTAATCCAGTTGGGGGTTCGTCTTGTTTGTGTATGTTATGCCGTGGTCTAGTTGTATCGAGTCATGGTTGCTCTTTTGTTTGTGATTGTTTTGTTCTGAACTTTGCGGGGTTCGGAATTATCTTGGGTATGGACTGGCTTAGGAAGTATGCGGCTAAGGTTGATTGTGAGAGGCTAGAGGTGGCAGTCGAGAATGTGGAAGGGCGAAAGATTGTGATACGATGTAAGCATGAGGAAGGCGTCTTCATGAGCTTCATGTATTCGCTAGTTGTTCCACGGGATGGACTGTCTTTAGTGCCAATCGCAAATGGATTCGAGGATGTCTTTGACGAAGTCAAAAGGTTGCCGCCGCATAGAGAGATCGAGTTTCGTATAGATCTAGTTGAAGGAGCCAGACCTGTTGTGATGCCTCTTAGGCGGATGGCGCCTAGGGAACAGCAGGAGTTGAGGGTGCAAGTTGATGACCTTTTGCAGAAAGGATTCATTCGGCGTAGTGTGTCCGAGTGGGGTGCACCAGTTGTGTTTGCAACCAAGGCAGATGGGTCGTTGAGATTGTGTGTGGATTATCGTGAGCTGAATAAGGTGACTAAGAAGAACAAGTATCCATTGCCGAGAATAGATGACTTGTTTGATCAGCTTCACGAAGCTAAGGTGTTTTCTCAGATGGATTTGGCAACGGGATTTCACCAGTTGAGAGTAGCTAAGGATAGTGTGCCGAAGACTGCTTTTAGGACACCATCCGGTTTCTTTGAATGGCTGGTAATGCCGTTTGGATTGACTAACGCGCCAGCATATTTTGTGGATCTTATGAATAGAGTGTTCAGAGATCAGTTGAACAAGTTCGTACTTGTGTTCGTGGATGATATTCTGATTTATTCCAGAACGGAAGAAGAGCACAAGACGCACTTGCGTATTGTTTTGGAAATCTTGCGGAAACATCAGCTGAAGGCTAAGTTTTCGAAGTGTCACTTCTGGAAGAGTGAAGTGAGGTTCTTAGGCCATGTAATTTCTGGGAATGGAATAGCGGTTGATCCCGCTAAGGTGGCAGCAATCCAGGATTGGGTTAGACCTAAGAATGCATCTGATGTGAGAAGTTTTCTTGGATTAGCAGGATATTATCGACGGTTTATCAAAGACTTCTCCAAGATAGCTGCACCGTTAACAGGATTGACGAAGAAGAACCAAGTGTTCAGTTGGGATGTTAAGTGTGAGCAAGCTTTCGGAATCCTGAAAGAGAGATTGACGAGTGCTCCTGTTTTGACTATTCCAAGTGGGAATGATGAGATGGTGGTTTACACCGACGCATGTGGTACTGGACTTGGAGCAGTGCTGATGCAGAAGGATAAAGTTGTTGCGTATGCCAGTCGACAACTGAAGCCGCATGAAAGGAATTACCCGACTCATGACTTGGAGTTAGCGGCGATTGTATTTGCTCTGAAGATGTGGAGACATTGTCTGTTGGGAGTTCGATTCGAGTTGTTTACGGATCACAAGTCATTGAAGTATCTTTTCTCCCAAAAGGATTTGAATCTTCGGCAGCAACGTTGGCTAGAGTTTTTGGCATCATATGATTTTGGTATAGCTTATACTCCGGGAAAAGGTAACGCAGTGGCAGATGCGTTAAGTCGAAGACATGCAGGATTGGGAGCCATGTTTTCAGAATGGAAGAGTCTCGAGTATTTAGCTGGATTTGACTTCAGGCCTGGATGTGAATTGGAACCTCAGATGTTGGCAAACTTATCGATAAGACCCACTCTTGTGGAAAGGATTGGCGAAGGCCAAAAGCGAGATGATAAGATTGTCAAGATTATCCGTGAATTGGAATCTGGATTGGATCCAGAAAAGGATAAAGGATTCGAGGTCGATCGAGAGAGTTGGCTTCGGAAGCAAGGACGACTAGTTGTTCCCGATATAGATGAATTGAGGAGTGAAGTTCTGAAGGAAAGTCATCACTCGAAGTTGACAATTCATCCAGGTGGAAATAAGATGTATCGGGATATGAAGAGAACCTACTACTGGGAAGGTATGAAGAAGGATGTTGGAAATTTTATTTCCAAGTGTATGAACTGCCAGTTGGTAAAGGCTGAACAGAAGAAGCCAAGTGGATTGCTTCAGCCCTTAGAAGTTCCTACATGGAAGTGGGAACAAGTGTCGATGGATTTTATTGATGGATTGCCTAGAACCAGAACGGGAAATGAAGGGATTTGGGTCATTATGGATCGTCTGACTAAGAGTGCACGATTCATTCCTGTTCGATCAACTAGGACTGCATCAAAGTTGGCTGAGTTGTATGTTAAGTGGATAGTTCGTTTCCATGGTATTCCGAAGAGTATAGTGAGCGATCGAGACCCATTGTTCACTAGTGGATTTTGGAAGAGCTTCCAGGAAGTCTTAGGAACCGAGTTGTGCTTGAGTACAGCTTATCATCCCCAAACAGATGGTCAGACCGAGAGAGTCAACCGAGTTTTGGAAGATCTTCTCAGAGCTTGTGTTTTGGATTTCGGAGAATCATGGGAAGATCACCTTCATTTGGTGGAGTTTGCGTACAACAACAGTTACCAGTCAAGCATTGGTATGGCACCGTATGAAGCGTTGTATGGAAGACCGTGTAACTCTCCGACATGTTGGTTGGAAACAGGAGAGAAGTTGATGCTTGGGCCAGAGATGATTCGGCAAACTTCGGATTGCATAGAGATCATTCGGCAACGAATGAAGGCAGCCCAAGACCGTCAGAAGAGTTATGCTGATAAGCGTCGAAAGGATTTGGAATTCGACGTAGGAGATATGGTTTTTGTGAAGATTTCTCCACTGAAGAATGTTATTCGATTCGGGAAGAAAGGAAAATTGACTCCGAGATTTGTTGGACCATTCCCGATTATCGAGCGAATTGGAAAGCTCGCTTACAGATTGGAGTTATCTGAGAAGATGTCGAGTGTGCACAATGTTTTTCATGTATCATATCTACGGAAGTATGTGCACGACTCGAATACAGTGGTTTCTGCTGATAGCTGTGAAGATTTCGAAGTTGATCCAGTCGATAGAAGACCTCGTAAGCCGCTTCGTGTTGTTGAAACCGACACGAAACAGCTTAGGAGAAAGGTAGTTAAGTTGCTCAAGATACAATGGAGTGATGATGATAACGACTGTACGTGGGAGGTGGAAGAGAGGATGAAAGCAGCTCATCCTGAACTCTTCAAGGTATGGCCCTAAGGTGTCGTGTCATCCAACGAAATTGTAACTTGTTCTAAGTCTTAGAATTCTGTACGCTAAGCTAGAATTGGATGCATGGTTTATTGATTGTTATGGATGATAGGCGTACAGAATAGCTTTGATTGCCTTGTTGTTTGGAATTTCGGGGGCGAAATTCCTAAGGGGGAGAGAATGTAACGACCCGTATTTTTACGGATCAAAACATTCTAAAATGATTTACCTTTGGTTGTATGGTTGTTAAGTCATTTCTGGTTTTGGCGGAATTTTGCTTAAGTCCTAAGTCGTAGCCGACTTAGGAGTTTGGACGAGTTAAGCAACTAGTCTGGGTCGAGTTGCCGACTCAAGGAACTCGCCGAGTTAAGGGATAACAACCTAAGGAAGTGACCGACTTATAGTATTAACCGACTTAAGGATAGTGGTGAGTTAAGTGTTAAGTCGGCTGACGAGTTAAGATAGTGGTCGACTTAAGACCTGGACGACTTAGTAGTTAGCATATCTGAAAATTATTTGTTAAGTCGTTGCCGAGTTAAGGAAGTGGGGTTGACCGACTTAAGAGGTTAGGGCGACCTAAGGAAGAATAGTAGGCAGCCTAAGTACTCTGGAGTAGAGTTAGGTCGGCAACGACCTAAGGACATGTTGTGAGCGACCTAAGTGTTTGGGTGTTAAGTGTTAGGTCGGCAGTGTGTGTTGAGTTATGAGTCGGTAGGTCGTCTCCTGTGTTAAGTTGTTGAGTCGTCAACCGACTTAGGACTTGGGTTTTGCGGCAGTATGATGAGTCTGCTTCGTTGGGTCGGTCATATGGTTAAGTCGTAGGTCGGCGAGGCAGTTAAGTCGTTAGGTCGTATAGGCTGGTTAACTCGGCATAGCAGTAAGTCGTAGGTCGTCTAACTAGTTAAGGCGCGTGCGCATTAAGTCGTAGACAGGGTTTGTATATGCGCATGTGTTGAGTCGAAGCTTGGTTAAGTCGGAGGCCTTTTCAGTTAAGTCGTAGGCGCATGCCATAAGTCGTAACCGACTTAGGAGACAGCTGTTTTGTTGCGAGTCATAGGCAGATGAGTTTTTAGGTCGGCAAGGCACTAGGTCGGCAAGGTACTAGGTCGGCATGGTGTTAAGTCGGCACCGACTTAAGGAGATAGCCGAGTTACGACTTAAGGGCAGTTTTCAGCTATAAATAGGAGAGCTTCTCTTCATTTTTGGGATCCGGATTTTGAAGCGACGAAGTGCTGCCATTTTGAGAGCTCGACATCTACACTTCTTCACTTCTTTTCTCCACTCTGATCTAGTGCTTCCATCCATCCAAATCGAAGATCAAGATTGAAGATTCAAGAGCTTAGATTGAAGATCTTCATCTTTTCAAGAGAGATTTCTTCGTTTGAAGTGAGATCTTGTCGGATCTAGCTTAGTTCTTCGCTGTCCAGATCTGGAGTTGTTATCTTTTGGATTGTTTAGGTGATTTGGTGAGTGGTGATTATCTCTCACACGGATCCAAAGGAGTATATCGGATTGTTGGCTCGATTTGGTGTTAAAATAGAGATTTCCATGCATTTTCTTCATCCTATGTATAGATCCATGTAGATCCATTGTTCAAGATGATGTTGCATCCATTTTATCATATGTTAACCTATGCAAGTTCATTCATCAAGTTTGTAGAGATATAATCCATGTTTTCATGCTTATTGGACTTTCAACTCTTTAATTACGAAAATGCCATTATTTTTATAATTGTCTACTTAGATCATTTTTGAATGCTTGATTGCTTGGATTGATGTTTGATTTGATTGATTGTTATGAACTAGATGATTGATGATTAGATTTAGATCGAAGGTGATTCAAAAGCTAAGGGAAAGGCTCTTGAATTGGAAAAGCTGCTCGTGGCATATGTAGCGGGATGATGAAGCTCTTATGCATAGATTTGATGATGTGAAGTTGAGATGAAGCTTTGCGAGGATGTAATGAAGCGAGGCATCATATGATGAAGACTTGGTCTAATCCAGGCGGGATCATTCCAAGCATGTTGATAACTCGGTGATATGATTCGAGTTGAGGATAATGGATGCTCGAGAGGCGCTTGAGCTAGTATGGCAATAGTCGTCGAGGAGGATGACTAGGAGGTTGAGATCTCATCGTTGTTGAAGGTTCTAGCATGCTCTAAGCAAGAGTACATGGGGACGCCCAAAAGACTAAGTTGATGGTCAAGTACTCTGGGTAGATTCGATAATCCTAGGCACGGGTCACGATGACGTGCGGGAGTTATGTCTAGAACCGGGGTTACCATTAGCCCTTGACGGACGGCTGAAAGAATGTGCCGGTCATTCAATTAACGGTGATATCGCAACAATGATAACAGTGATAGCCGAGTCATGGATGTTTGGTTGTATCATCATTCGATCTCAAGAGCGGTATTTCCTGGGTGCTTATCTGACCTTGGTTTTAGACCTTGGGATTTGTACTTGGAAAACATCGCTCTTGACTCGAGTGACAATTGCTTTACTTTAAATTGTATGCTCTGCTATGTTTGCTTCTGCTTAGTGTGTGTCTGGGGGCTATCACTGTAGAATGAGGTTGGAGTGGGAGGGTTGTATTCCTATTCCTTTTCCTTTATGCTCTTTTGGTATGTTGTTAGTTAATTTACTGCTCACTAAGACTGTTGTCTGACTCAAGGCTTTATGTTTTAATTCTTATTGCCTTGGGCTGTTCGTCCATTTTGGGACGGGCAGACTAGGTAGCAGGTGACAGGTGCTGTTCTCTTCTCACGATGCTGATATCGAAGACGAGCTGGAGGGTTGCATATTATCTTCTTATTATATGTACTGGATGTTCCGCTGTTTTGTTTTCTCTGAGAGATATGTAGTGAGGCTGGATGTATTGACTATATGAATGCTTGTATTCAACTATTATGGAGTTTTATAAGATGTCATTTTGTTCTGTAAAGCTTCACTATACATATGTTCTATTGTATTTTGTCCATGCGCTGTGAGTAATACGATAGATTCTGTTGTTTTAATCTTACCTTGACAATCGTCCATGGTCGCCTGGCACACTTTACAGCGCACTATCTCTAGATTCGGTGCAGGGGTCATGGGCGGTCGTCACACCTTCACTCGAGATACTCTCGGCCCCAACCTGATGCAACTCGGCCCCATCATCGCGCCTAAAAACGCTCGCGAACCCACTGCCTTCAAATTCGATTTGCCGACAAACTCCAACTCCATACTTAATCACCACCGTTGGATCACAAGGTCTCGTTGTGATCTACAATATTGTAGTTGAAGATTTGATGAAATACTCTACGGATTGGAAGAAAATTGGAGGAGAAGAAGATTGCTTTCTGGCCATTCATCTATTAACTGGCGGCCGGCCATTGAATTTAGGGTTTTATTTTATTTTTTTTCTTTGAGAGCTATGGGCTATTTATAGGAAATAAAATGAACACTATTTATCCGGCATTTCCAAACTCCGATTTACGCGCGGTCACTATCGTTTCTAGGGTTTATCCCACATTCTGAACGCAATGGAACAGGTTTCGGAAGCTAATTCGGTCGTCTGTGCAAGATATGAAATTAAATGATCAATTTAAATTAAACCGATTTAAATCGATTTCGAGGCGTTTTAATTCGTACCGGACAAATGGTAAATCCAAAAATTACAAAATTTGAAATCTTACAATAATATCACATTACGGATCCGATGAAACTGGTTTCGTCGAAATCCGAGACCGTTTGAAAAATGACTATTTTAACTCGCCAAATTAATATTAAAACAATTTTGATGCGTTTCGAGCTGCCACGGTCAAACGACAACTCCGATGGATACGAAAATTGAAATCCGATAATAACTAACTATTACAGATCCAATGGAACTGGTCTCGTCCAATTCTGAGACTGTTCGAAAATTGGCTATTTTTACAGTCGATAATTAAATATTAAAATATTCAACTTTCACAGATTAACTCCAAATTCAATTTTAAAAGTTCTATAACCTTTCTATAATTCCAGTATGATTAAATAAAATTTTCCAAATCGTTTTCAATCATTTTAAACTCGTTTTTCAATTATCTCTGGAATTTCACTATTTAATTTATCGACTTAATTCTCAAATAAAACCCAATATTCGAAAAATAAATCATTCGACTTCTAAATTCCATTTATTAATATTTAAAATCAATTAAATATTCGAATTTTAATTATCAAAAATTCTGGGTCGTTACACAATAATACGCAGCGGAATAGATAAAATAGTAGTTCATGAAGCTACTATATAAACATCAGAGTTAGAAATAAAATACAACAGAATATCTCAAATGCAGTGAAGTCTCCAGTACAACAGACGACTTCTTTGAACAAATCAACTCAAATTCCAAATCCAAATTTATTCAAAGCTCAATTCATCAATTCAATTCAGTTCTCAATAGACCATTTAAATTTTTAATATATTTCAAGGCTTTAATATTCAGTATTTTCAAAGTTAAATTTAACAGTTTCAAATAGCTCTTGATTTAACTTCATTATTATTTAATCAGGGAATATTCACTTAATAAATTCAATATCATTTAACTAGCCTTAAATTTCATTTTTACTAAATATTTCCTTAAATTTATTCAAACAAGAATTATTCATTAAATTTAAATTACCTTTCCAACCTTAACTTATTCAAATTATTACTGAAATCTATTTTGGAACATAAATTTAAATACTCAACCATATTATATGTATTTAATCAATCTTAATTAAATTAAATATCATTATTAAATCTGTATAAATCATTCCTATTTATATATAATAATTTAAGGCTCAAAATTTATTAAAACCATATATTTCTTTCTAAACCATAGAATTTATTTTCAAAATATTTATATATATGGACCAACGGTGTTTGTATATATATCTATCATACGGTTAAGTGATATGGATATTTATCATTTCAATCCGAAATTTAAATATATACGGGTAGATATCATTTCAACCCGTAATCCCAATTTCAATTCAAATGAAAATCGTTTGGGTTTATCATTTCAACCCATAACGATTTTCTCCTATTCTAAAGTCCATTCGGGTATGTATCATTTCAACCCATAGTGAATTCTATACTAACAGGGAACTTGCAGAGTGATAGCAGAAAATAAAATAATAACAGGCATATATCATCAATAATTTAAATAAAATATAAACAACAGGATATGGTATCATATCCCATAGGTGAACAGTTACAGATAATAGCATATATAATACTTTAAATAACTACAACAACATATTTCAATTGTCGTTTCAATTGAAATCAAATTTAATAAATATAAGAATGCTAAATCATGAGTGATTACTCACCTTTCGAGGCTAGGGAATACAGAAGATGACATGGATACGCACCATGATACGGACACTGAAATTTGAATTATAAATCCGAGCACGAATTTCAAAGCAAAGTAGGATTGGCACGAATTGACAACAAAGTTGATAGATAAAGAAATTGATGAAATAATTAGAATCAGTTTGACAGAAATAGAAAATATATATATATATATATCATTTCCTTGAAATCAATATTTAAAACACATATATTAAAATCAAATATATATATATATATATATAATTAAAATCATCATTTTTAAATTAAAACATATATATATATATTAAATTCAACCATCTAATTAAAATAATACATATATATTTATTTTCAAATCAAAGTTATTACAAACTTATATACATATATACTAACCAACATATGTACATATATATATTTCAAAAACCAAATTCACTTTATTTTATATGCTATAGGATGCATGTTATTAAAACCCCTCATCATAGTGAAAACAACAGACTCGTACAACTTCTATGAATTCATACCTACATATGCAGACCCTATATGTATCCACAACTAGATATACATGTATAGACTTCCAAAGAATAAAATAAAACATATGCAAATTCTTAGGTCAAAAATGTATACCAACTCATCATATTACTGTAAACCACAAATGAAGTACATACTGTAAAGAAACAACGTAAACTAGTATATATAGAACATATATGTACGGCCCTAATAAAACTCATTTAACCTTTGCATATAATAACTTTCTTTATAACATTTAAAACATATTATAATACTTAAATAGTATTCGCAAATTCAAATTATATAATATAACTGGAAACACGCATAAATAACTGTTATATATATACTTAAGTTATAACTAAACTGTTATAAAATATGTCTACTAACATGTCCAAAATATAGTTATATATATATGTAACTTTAAACATGATAAAGAGAAGAATGTTGACAGGAAAAATATATAAACTTATATTTATTCATGATATGAAACTCAATAAAATATACCTTAAACTATAGAGTGAACAATCGATTATATATATACTACTTACATAAATAATACATAGCTGAAGCATAATTATATATATATAACGGACTAATAATCTAAAACTTAACCTATAAACTAAACAAAACAACGAAGCATATAAAAAAATTCATATGTATACAGTTACATGTAAAACTAACATATGCAACTTTTATAATATCTTATATTACTTATATATACACAATAATAAATTATATAACATATGTCATATATATACCCACGCAAGCTATAAATATATGCAGACTAAATGAATATGCAGACCATAAGTTAAAACATTAACCCTATATCTTTAAAATACCATATATGTGCGGTAAGTACAAATATATAAATAGTAAAGCCGTGAGACAGTAGAAAAGAAAGAACAGTAAAGCACCAACATACAATATGATATTTATATACCTTGCCTAAATAAACCCAGAGACACGAGAGAAGAGGAAGAGCAGACCGTAGAGTCTGGAAGCTAACGTGGCTATGGGCATCGGTCAAGGGAAACTGGGGTGGGTTTCATAGCAGAGTGGAGGATCATAGGGGGTTAGACTGAAGTCGCATGCTTGGTTTGGTTGGCTGTGTTCGGGGAGAGGCTGCGAAGGGTTGAAGCGGGCGGAGGAGATAAAGAATAGACAGCTACAGGCGGAAGATGAGCACGGTGGAGGCTCTGTCGGCAGTTGGTGGGGATGTTGTGGAGGGAGAGTAGCGATTCATGGGCCTGGGAGGAATGTTGAGGAGGGGTTTCGAGAAGGAATAAAAAAAAACAGAGTTCAAAAAGATGAAGGCAAAGGTCATAAAGCCAGAGTCAGGAATAATGAATGCGAAATAAAGGTAATTTATAAATTATAACGTAAGTGGAAACCAACTATATAAATTGTTACCGAAATATAATGATAGCCTGGAATTATGTAAGTCTATTGCTATACGTAGATAAAATTTGAACCGTTAAAAGAATGAATGCAAAAGGGTAAATAATTCTACACGTTAAGAATTTTGAAATGGCAACGGCTGAATTCTAGAAAGTAATAAATGTTAAAATGAATGCCAGTGACTATTCTATTCTAGCAGTTTGAAATTTGAAGGCACAACAATGAAAAGGTTGAAAAAGTAGTACCGATACATTTAACCATTTTCAGGGGTTTCACCATGTATCGGACTTCAAAACGTAGAATTGAATATACCGCAGAGATCAGCACGATGATATGATTAAAATGGTATATAGATATCTGTGTTACGATCATCCGATCAAAAGTCGGTAATCGGTACCGAAAATGCTGCTATTTCGTACGGGAAAAATCCAAACGGAGCTAGAAACGTCCGAATTTCGCGAAACGAATTTCGCAGTCTGATTCAGAATGCTCTAAATAAATTTTCTCCTGTTGACATATTTTGGTTTCGGAAAACTTTTAAATTCACTGTTATTAACCGTTTTGATTTGAAATAAAATTTCATAGGAAAATAAACTTCAATATTATCAGATAAAATTTTTCCAGTTGCTATGATTAAATAGACGTATTCCAAATAATAAATTTTTATTTTCAAATTTTATTGTTTAAAATTTCACAAAATTTCAATTAATTTAACAAATAAAATCACTAAAAGTTTAGGGTCGTTACAACGACGAAATGAGTAATTAAGAAGTTATAGTAACCAAAGAAAGATAGAAATGATTAAAAAGGAATATTAGAATATACTTAATAAAAGTAAGTGGATGTCAAACAATAAGAGGTATTCAATCTATTAAATTAGGGATAAGCGATAAAATGACATTAAATGGCATTAATGAAATATAGAGTAAATTATGTAAAATTAACTGAATACCAACAGTTGAATGTATAAGGCGTAATAATTCAATAAAATTTATATAGCCTCTAGTATGCATTTATGAAGGGTGTGAATTATTGAATCTAGTCAACATCTTAAATTAATTAAGAATGACATAGTTATTAGTATGGGATGGATGCGAGGTCAATAACGTTGCACAACAGAAGACTACTAATGGTTTTGTATACATTGTACTGATATGAGACATCTCCAACTTTAGGACTTGTGGGATTATACGTTCGCGCATAGGTGAAGAGAATATACCAAAGTGGGTTCACCTCGGTTTGAAGTGTAAAAGTACTAAATTGGGTCTGCTTTAATCCTTATATGGGTATTAAGTAACAAGTGAGCATTTCCTTGCGTTAGACAATCTAAATGGGATGGTGAGCGTAGGCTCGACGCTATATCAGTAAGTTGGGTATCATGTATGTGAGGAATAGGGTTGTACACATAGGTCGAGAGGATCATCTGTCTTGGAGCAGTCATTAGGAAGGCTTGGGTTACACTTAGATAAACTACACCTCCTACTTGTGTACATTTTGTATGGGACACGCACCGCCTTAAAGTTATTTGTTTTGTTTGTAGTTAGAAGGCAATGCTAGATAACCTTTAGATGAGTCTTCAAGGCGAGCAAAAATACGGCTAATAGTTGTAATGCCGTCATTAGACACAGACGAAAAGATCCTTGGTATACGTAGACAGTTCGGGCTAGACATAGATCGTGGATACCTAGTGCAGTGTAAAGTTACAGATACTAGTAGGGAATGTATCATGATCCATGGAGGACTGTTGTGTACACACACACACTATATATATATAGGTATTTTATACCTTGAGTAGGTGTACGCATACACGAAGTCAAGATGACTAAGTTTAAAAGGTGGACATAACACGTATTAGAAAGCAATTGGCATAAACTAATGTATGTATAAAGTATGTAATTTATCAGTCGTCAGAACGTTGTTCTGACCCGTCCACATTACAACCCACATGTTAGATTTAGAGGGATACAAACTGTTACAAGGTGGAAATAGTAGAAGAACGGTATTTTCTTATGCATGCTTGACATTGACAATGGTATTAGATATTGAAGGTATTAGCCTTGGTTAGTAATTTATATGTTTTATTATACTTTTTTATTCCGCTGTGAGTTATTATCGATAGTGCTTTGATATGATTTTGTTTGTTTACATGATACCAACATCAACGGTTCGTACTCTAATTGCCTTGGATTTTCAATTTAGCAAAAATTCGGACCCACCGAGATATACGTCTCGCATATCATTTTTATGTTTTGTAAGTAGCTTACGAATTTTCAGTAATAGCAGCATATTTGTTTTTTTATATGCGTGAGGACGTTTGGAGATAACGAGCTTTCACTTGCATAAAACATTTTTTCTAGCAAAATATAGCAAGGATACACCTTTTTCATACTTGGCTTAACTCTATTGGCTTTAAAATCTAGGATGATAACGTTAGCCGGACTATGTGTGATGTGTTATATGATGCCCAATATTATCACTCAGTAAAACGAGAAACTCCTAGTATTTATGATCACATTATTGAATTTTGCTAGGTTATCCTACTTCAAGTACTTCTAGCAACCACCCAAATATTTTGCAGCAAGCTAAAAGTGAAGTAGCTGCTTCCTTTGGAAATGATGGGATTCATTTGAAAAAATGCACCCTGAACCCAAGACACATCGAGTTTCAGGTGCAATTTGCCTTCCTCTTTTGCAAAAGTGCTGTAATAAAGTTCACCTGTGTTATGCATGAGTATTGATTTGTGATGCTTAGGGCAATCAAATGAGAGTTGTAAATTTATTGAAAGTTACTACTTGGTAATAATTTATTAGTAATTCCGTAAAAGATACCAAGAATAAGGATTGTAAAGCATTACACTTTTCTTAGGATAAATTTGATTTCAAATCTAGAAGAATTCACTTTACATGCTTCTATCTTCCAAATGACTAGGCTATTCTATGTATTTTTCCTTTCATTTCTAGTTTTAAATCGTTGAGTATCTTTTTGATTCCATAAATCAGTTTTCTCTCTCATCAAGTTGGATGAATGCAAATTAGCTTTAGGCTGGAATAACTATTTTGGAATTTTTTTCTTGCGCATATTTTCTAAAATTTATCACTGAGTTGATTAAATAGAAGATATTTTTTATTACCTGTTGATTTATGTAGTTAAAGGCATATATTTTTTTGTACCGGATAAATTATTGCCTCTCTTATCATTATATTTGTTCAGATAGCTTCATTTTTCAACAGAACCTTACTAACATGTATTTTATGTTATCCATTTTTAATACAAAATGGCCTTACATATAGGTTCTTGCTGACAAGTATGTTGTCCATTTTGGGGGAGCGTAATTGCAGTATTCAGTAATTTTAGTACATAAGTACATATATTCAAGCATGAATGTTCTTAGTTCATTAATTCATCTACGCCTAAAATCTTTTTTAGTATTTACCTCTGACCATGTCTGAAGTGTCGCCTTCCTTTAATCTTATTGAATGTTCGCAATTTGTGAAATATTTTTGTTTCTCAAATTAAAATAAAAAATTAAATTGATGGTGCAGCATCGATGTCAGTATGTACCATTATGTACAGGAGTGGTATTTATGCATCACACCTTAGCTGCTAAGTACTAACCTTTAACTATTACATTAGGTTTGGATCAAACCTACAAAACATGAGCAACCATCACTTGTTGCAAAGAGTAACTTCAATCATTTGTCTAATCTTATTTTTTTCTACGATGAAAGCCGAAGTATAGGTTCGTCTTCTGTACTGTATGAAGGATCTTGAAGAAGAACATCTTGTCCATGTCTCTTGGAGCTAGTTTAACATATCTTTATTTTAAATAGGTTTCCTTTTAAGATTTGGTTGATCAAAATTTATTTTGTACATATTCATTCTGTGAGTCGGCGGAACAGGGATCTTAAGGCTAAATTAACATTAAAGACCGGGAGAATTGTGTTTAATGAATTATGTGAATATTATTCAAATTCTTTAAGATTTTACTTGAAATGACAGAATTAACAATCACAGAATCAAAGTATAGATAAAAGTAAATACAGTAAAAGTAAAAAAGAAAGAACACACCACGATTTTATACTGATTCGGAGTTACCCTACATCTAGTCCCGTGCAATTCCTTATATGGATTTCTTTTCAATTATTAAATACAAATACAATCTCGATTTCAATGCTACGAGGCACACCCTCCAACTTCGGCCTCTGGAGAGCCACTTGTTTTTCGGGCGACAAGCACACCCACTAGATTTACAGGCTACTTAGCACATCTAATTGATTTTAAACAGCTGCAATCACACCTACTTGGATTTCAGGGATATCAAGCACACCACAGAGTATAAGAGTATGATTTGACAAAGTTTATAGACTTAGATCTTCGATTTTAATTACAATTGATCCTTTAACTCTTGAATAGCACTTTGATCTTGAGAAAGATAAGAGAAATCAGAGAGTATGTGAAAGAGAATCAAACTAGTAATGATTGAGTTTGATTCTGGTCGAATTTCAACAGAGTTTCGATAGAAATTAATTTAGGAATCAAGAGGGTGAAAAAAGGAGAGAAAAATAAGAAAGTAGTTGATCAAAATTCGTTTGGAGGTCAGGTATATATAGAAAAACAACGGTCACGTCCATTCACGAAGAGATGCGACTAAAAGTCACTTTCATTCAAATTTGAAATTTGAATAATACAGCTAGTACGTCGACATACTTGTAGAGGATATGTCTACATATCCCTTTGTATTTTGTAAAATAAAAATTGTTTTGAAGAGGGAATAGGCACAAGGACAAATTTTGAAAAAAATTTAAGCTGAAGGACACCAAGTTTAATTTTTGGGCTGAAGGACAATACTGGTTATAACTAACGTCATATTCAATTTCTACACTATACAAAATGCTAGTTATAACTAGCATTATATTTAGTTTTACACTATACAAAATGATAGCTATATTTAGCATTGTCCTTCAGCCTAATTTTTTTTAAAGTCTGTCCTTCAGCCTAAAAATAAAACTTGTTGTCCTTTAGCCTAAATATTTTTCAAAGTTTGTCCTTTTACCTATTTTCCACTTTTAGTAATATTAAAACTTAATAAAACTTTATAAATAATTTTGAAAGATTTAATAAGAATATTCAACATAATGTTAATAATCTCTACTATTAATGATGAGAATACCATGAATAGGACTCAACCGTGTCTTTTTGAATTTTATAAAATACCCTTTACATCTCCGTGGTAGCTAAAATTATTTGTCTCTCAATTTGCATGCCATCTATTCATGGGCCCTATTATTAATCTACACGGCATCATCACAACTCAATTAGATGTTATTGGAGCGACTTCTTTCTTCATCTCTTCGCTTATATACAACAACAATTAACATAATTTTGATAGTGTGGGACAAATTAAGTTGTGAAAAAGTTGTTACTTAGATCTAAGAAGGTTGAGATAAACAGAGAGGAGGATAGAGTTAAGTCGAGCATGTAACAAGTTTTAGAAAGAAAGTGAATAAAAAGGTTTATATTGAAGAAAGTGGGTAGTTATTTTGGTAGTAGAGATTTATATTTTTTGTTAAGTAGTTATCATGTATACAATATTTGAATAATTGTAGGACAAGTACAGTAGTGCATACTAATGAACCTATATTAAAAAATGCAAAATTTACAACTCAATATAAATACAGTGTTGGTGTATTTAATACCATTTTAATTATCTGTGTAATATAGTGAATTTATAAGGTATGGACATTTAATGATCATGCAAGTAATATTGCATAAGAATCAAACTGGTTCATTCCAAGAATTTTTTAGGAAAGAAAAATCAATGCAAAGAATTTTACCGTAGGAATAAGTTTGAAAATATTTAGCTATTCATATGTGTTAATAGGATTGAAAATTGATTTATATAAATCATATATTGACTCATGAAGATACATATGAGATATGTATTCATTATTTTGAGACTGATATGTAAATAAATTTTGTACTACATTGATTAAGGGGGAATGAGTTCAAATTTTAAGAAGCATATTTATAGGTAGTGATGCACTGATCAGCGGTAAATCATTTTAAAAAATTAAGTGGACAATCCACTAATATAGCATTAGATAAAATTGATTTAAACAAAATAATCATTTTAAGGATGTGTATGGATGAATATTCATTGTTATTCATGCATCAATTTGTGCAAATAATTAGCTGATACCTTATATGAAGGTACAGTTTTGATAGTATATGCACTATTTTAAGCATTATATAGGGATAAAGTTCAAATCTCATAAATAAAGGGTGCAAACAGAAATTTAAAAGAGCAAATTTGCATGAATAAGGTCTGTAATAAAGTAAATTAGTGACCAATATCAGATTTTAAATCATATCTAAGGAAAGAATTAGAGCATAAAGTTATTGCCCATTAAATCTACAATAGCTAGGCTTTTTCGAATACAGAAGAAATATGAGCGTGCACTGAATATAGCATTTTATCATTACATGGGTAATATTATGAGGAAAGAATTAGACAATACCATTACGATGATATATATTTTTGTCTCTATTATTAACAATGAGAATTCCATGAATAGGATTCAACCATGTTTTTTTCAATTTTCTATAATACCCTTTACATCTCCATGGTAGCTAAAATATTTGTCTCTCAATTTGCATGCCATTTATTCATGGACCGTATTATTAAACTTCACGGCATCATCTCAACTCAATTAATAGATGTTATTGGAGCAACTTCTTTCTTCATCCCTTAGCTTATATACAACAACAATTAATGTATTTTTGACGATGTGGGACAAATTAAAACAATTAGAATGTATTTAATATACCATCTCACTTAATCATCAAGTTTGGTAAGTTTCTAGGCATTGCAGATGACTCCAGTAATTAGGCTTTCAAAAGAGATTTTGTATGCGATGTTTAATCATATATCGCCTACGTAAAAGGATATTATATGCATGCTTCAATCTACAACCAATTTATAATACTATTTATAAAGGCATCAAGACTGTTTCTAAATCCAAGTTGCTTCATATGGATCTGTTGAGAATATATAATTGTTTGAATACTATTCCGAAAGTATCCAAAATATTGAAAGTTTCATAATGATATTCGGTTAAATGTAATTATGATGGCTTGATTTTTGTGGCATGTATTAGGTGTATATTTTCTTTCACGTGATAGCTATAATAATGTATGCAAACTATATTTTGTTGGACTTTTTGTTTGAACATATCAAATTCGATCTCTATATAATATTATATTGGTATTTTCTTTATAATAATGTATGCAAACTGCATTTTGTTGGAATTTGAAAATATAAAATTGATACCTGGGTACTATTATATTATTATTTTCTTTTATGGAAAAACCTATAGTCAAATTAAGTTTCAATGGAACATGATGATAAATAACATATAAGGCAAGTACACATGAATAAAACAAATGTTGCTGCTAGGTTGCCTTTAAATCTGAATCTCATGATTTCATAAGAAGAAAAATCAACTATAGGATTAAGTCAATAAACATAGCGATAGTATAATGAAATTTTATTTTGTCCTACGTATATTAAACTACATTTTAATCTCTTAACTACAAAATAAGGAGTTGAATAGGTTGAGACTTGGTTTTGATTTATGACACGAAGCTATCACTACGACATACAGATTTGATGACTGCTACGACAAAAAGAGACAAGGAGACGAGACTTTAAAAACTAGTGCATCAACTATGATATTTTATTGTTTAAGTCTTAGGTCAATATTGTTAAAATCTCTCCTCGATTACGTCTACATTAGCTTATATATTTAATCATCGTATTTATCAAATATTTTATACATATATAAGCATACAATTAATTATAAAAAAGTTTTAAAGTTATAGAAATTAATATATCTATGTAAATTGTGCTTACTGCACAAATTTAACCAGGTCAGTCGACTGACCGAGATAACCAGTCGACTGACACTGGGAATTTTGTGCAGCATGCACAGATACATAGATATACAAATTTAAATTTAAATAATTACTTTGAATAATCAGTCGACTGACCCAGAGGCTCAGTTGTCTGAATTTCTATAACAGCCACTTTTCAAAAAGACACGGCTTTTGTGAATAGTTGCGAACCTCTAACGAAAAGATTCGGACGCAACACTTCGATCGAAACTCATCACCAAGAGTCGCTGCTTTCTAACCTTTACAAATACAAACTCCATTTTGATTCCAAATAACTGAATTACAACTGAATTTTCTTATCTCTCTAATCTAACTCTATGGAATCTATTTGCTATAATACTTTCAATTATTCTGCAATAAAGCAATACTATACCTTTCTATTCTTCATAAACTTCAAATATATATATTTATACTCGAGGAGAAGATTATAGGAAGGGTGTACTACAAGTGACAAATCCGTGTTATTAGAACACACAAAGTCAAAACAATCTTTTGTATTTGTTGAAGTCCTGTTCTGCTGCTCAGGCATGTGAAGTCCTCTTCGGCTGCTGAGGCGAAATCCTGTTCGGCTGCTCAGGTCCTTGTTCGGCTGCTCAAGGGTTGTATAGACATGTTCCTCCGGGTTAAGTGAGGGTTATTGTTTTAGTGAAATTCCAGAAGGAGTCTGGAACTGGACGTAGGACGGTGCTCTGAACCAGTATAAAATACCTGGTGTCATTTTACTTTACTACTTTTATATTCTGCACTATTTACTGTATAGCTATCATCACTACACTATGTAGTAGCATATATCCATATTATACGATCCATAGAACACTTTCATTTGGTATCAAAGCAAGGTCATCATATAACTGTAACACAGTTATCTGATAATCTAATAATATGGACACTAACACTAGCACTAGCATTAACACTAGCTTCATTGAAGGACAATCCACTGCACGTCCACTACTATTTAATGGCATGAATTATAACTATTGGGCCACACGAATGAGAATATATATGCAAACAAATGGTTTTGATTCATGGAATATAACTCAGACAGAATATACTATTCCTACTGAAGAGTATTCTACTTGGTCAAATACACAAAAACTAGATGCCACAGCAAATGCAAAACCCATGAATATGTTGTTTTGCGCCTTAGATAAAAATGAGTTTAACCGCGTTAGCATATGCAATACTTCATATGAAATATGGCGTACACTCAAAGTTACTCACGAAGGAACTAACAAGGTCAAACAAAGTAAAATATCCATGCTCAAAAGCCAGTTTCAAAACTTTAGGATGAAAGAAAATGAATCTATAAATGATATGTATTCAAGGTTTCAAGATATCTACCATTCATTAGTAGGACTAGGAGAAAAATATTCAGACTTTGATATTGTTTCCAAAATCCTTAACTCTTTAACGGAAGAATGGGAAAGAAAAGTTCTCGCTATTGAAGAAGCGAACGATATTTCCAAAATAGCTCCGGAAGAGTTAATAGGAAATCTAATGTCCTATGAAGTGAATTTGCAGGCTAAACGAGTTCTAGCTCAAGATAAGAAAATAGCATTCCATGCAGAACAAGAAGAATCAGATTCAGACAAAGATGACTTAGCCTTTATTGCCAAGAACTTCAAGAAATTCTTGAAATATAGAAAAGGAAACAGAAATAATGGCAAGAAAAACTCAAACAGTAATAAACCACCATCTTTATCAGTTATGGAGTGTTTTAACTGTCACAAAAAGGGGCATATGCAGAAGGACTGTCCAGATCAAAAGAAAGAATATCGAAATAAAAGGAAGGACAAATTCAAAAGAAAAGCCTTTTCAGTCACATGGGATGATTCAAATTCCTCCACTTCTTCTGGAAGTGAAAGTGACAGCGATAATGAACAAGCTAACGTATGCTTTATGGCCAAAGATAATGAGGTTAGTGATTTAACTTTCGATGATATGATAGAAATAAATTCTAAATTATTAGATACTTTAAAAAGTCTCAAAAGAAAATATAAAGAGGCTGTAGAAAATCAGAACAAGGCAGAATTCAAAAGAGATATGCTTAAAGATGAGAAGAAAATATTGGAAGAAGAACTTGAGAAAACTCAAGAATCACTTTCAAATGTTAATTCTCAACTTATATTATTGAGTCAAGAAATTGAAACTCCAAAAAGAAAAGAATGATGGTCTTGTTTCTGAAAATCATGTTTTAAAAACTAATATTAAAATGGTTGAACTAGAAAATTCAAGTCTAAAGACCAAACTAGAAGGAATCGCTGAAAACATTTCAAATTTTAATAAAGAAAGAGAAAATTTATCTAGACTTATTGAGAATTCATAACCTGTTAACAATAAAAATGGTTTAGGATATAATAAAACTAATCGTAGAAATTGCACTAGATACGCTGTTATGTATAATAAAAATGTTAGTGCTACTACTAAATTTCGAGTAAAGTCGAAATCAAATTTTCATAGAAATTCAAACACTGTTATGACCAATAATGTTTATAATTTCTCTAGAAGTACAAAATCATTGACGGGAAATATGAATAAAAATTATCTAAGTATTTGGGTTCCTGTTAATTGGAAAATAGAGAAAAATGCAATAATGATTATTTTGATATGGTAGTTAATAATGAAAATTATGTTTATAAAGGTTCAACCACACCCAAATGGGTATGGTTTCCTAAAAATTAGGAAATTATAAGAACCTTGGGTATCGCATGCTTTAAATGTTCATTGTTTTCTGATACCTTACATTATAAGTAGTAGTTATTATTTTGTTCTATATTGTTAACACTTATGTGGAATATAATATTTGTTATCATATAAACTCTCCTTTTCGTCGATGACAAAGGGGGAGAAAGATATTGCTCTAACACTATTTGTAAGAATAAACAATGCAAGCACAGATTAAGGGGTAAGCATAGGATGGAGTAAGTTGTTATTTTATTTTATAAAGACATTAGTCTTTATTTCGTATGGCTTTTATTAAATAGCCACTCTATTCATATTATTTCCAGACTCTTGTTAATGGTATTTTAATGTATGAATAATCGTTTCTTTCATAATATCTATCAATGCTTCATACCTTTACTTTCTTATTCCTTTTTGTCGATGACAAAGGGGGAGAAATATTATTACTAACATTGAGAATGCAGGATATAGAGTGTCAAAGATTCAGGGGGAGTAAGTATTTATATTATATATACAATCGAAATCTATATCTATTTACAGGTTGTCATCAATCAAAAAGGGGGAGAATGTTGAGACTTGGTTTTGATTCATGACACAAAGCTATCACTACGACATATAGATTTGACGACTGCTACGACAAAAAGAGACAAGGAGACGAGACTTTAAAAACTAGTGAATCAACTATGATATTTTGTTGTTTAAGTCTTAGGTCAATATTGTTAAAATCTCTCCTCGATTACGTCTACATTAGCTTATATATTTAATCATCATATTTATCAAATATTTTATACATATATAAGCATACAATTAATTATAAAATGGTTTTAAAGTTATAGAAATTAATATATTTATGTAAACTGTGCTTACTACACAAATTTAACTAGGTCAGTCGATTGACCTAGATAACCAGTGGACTGACACTGGGAATTTTGTGCAGCATGCACAGATACATAGATATACGAATTTAAATTTAAATAATTACTTTGAATATTCAGTCGACTGACCCAGAGGCTCAGTTGACTGAATTTCTATAACGGCCACTTTTCAAAAAGACACGACTTTTGTGAACAGTTGCGAACCTCTAACGAAAAGATTCGAACGCAACACTTTGATCGAAACTCTTCACCAACAGTCGTTGCTTTCTAACCTTTATAAATACAAACTCCATTTTGATTCCAAATAACTGAATTACAACTGAATTTTCTTATCTCTCTAATCTAACTCTCTAGAATCTATTTGCTATAATACTTTCAATTATTCTGCAATAAAGCAATACTATACCTTCTTCATGAACTTCAAATATATATATTTACACTCGAGGAGAAGATTATAGGAAGGGTGTACTACAAGTGACAAATCCGTGTTATTAGAACACACAAAGTCAAAACAATCTTTTGTATTTGTTGAAGTCCTGTTCTGCTGCTTAGGCGTGTGAAGTCCTCTTCGGCTGCTGAGGCGAAATCCTATTCCGCTGCTCAGGTCCTTGTTCGGCTGCTCAAGGATTGTATAGACCTGTACCTCCGGGTTAAGTGAGGGTTATTGTTTTAGTGAAATTCCAGAAGGAGTCTGGGACTGGACGTAGGACGATGCTCCGAACCAGTATAAAATACCTGGTGTCATTTTACTTTACCGCTGTTATATTTCGCACTATTTACTCTATAGCTATCATCACTACACTCTATATTTGCATATATCCATATTATACGATCCATAGAACACTTTCACAATATTGGACAGATACAAAGTATGACAATCATCCATATACGAGCATAGCTAATTTTCAAACCAGGTAATTTCTGCATAAAATTCCACATTGTCTATAATGTATTCTACTTGAATTTTTTTTTACGATTTGTTATAGATTAAAAAATTCCATTTCATATTAACTAAAAATAATAATAAGTGCCTAGGAAAGTATAAAAACTTTTCTTAATATGCTTAGGAGAACCCGTCGGACTGGTAAACTCCTAAGGAGAATTAAGTTATGCCTATCCGCTTCAACTCATGACATCTATAACCTCCCGAGTACTATTTTTTGCGAGAAGTGTGTGCAACGTAGGGCTCAAACCTAAGTATATTAACAGATCTAGGTGCCAATCTTCAAGTGCCATGCCTTCGGATGAAAATATAAAACCTTTATCATGTTAAACTAAATATTATATGCATCCAATATGTATATTCATGTATGCATGCATGCTTTTTGCATTTAGATAAATGAACGAGAATTTAAATTACATACACATTTATTATATTTTACAAAAACCAATCTCATATAATATTATATTCGTTCTATTTTAATGAAGGAACAGTTTTCTATCGATCAAACTTTGCATTCGTGCAAAGCATAACGACATGCTATATGGGAAACAGAACTTAAACCTGTGCCATTGGCACGGGCTTCATACTAGTATATATAAAATCAATATAAATTATTAAAGAATAAACAAAAATTCGATATATATATATATATATGTTAACCCGCTTTTTGGCAAGGCAATATACCGGCGGATTTAACCAAATCGACTGCACAAGGCCTAGCATAGTCGACGAACAAACAGCGCATGACGTTTAAAATACGGTTTTAACAAAGATCGAGCCGCTACAAGTTGCTTGGAGTTTGCTCCAAGTCGTCCCTAGGCTTACTTCAGGTTTTCAGAGGGATTACTTTGGGTCTTTGGTGGATTAGCATATTTACAAGTTGCTTCGAGTCACTGGAGGGTCTACTTCGGGTCAAGGAGGCGGCTACTTCGAGTCAGAGCCATGAACCGATCAGCAACCAACGTTCCTATCAATTTCGTATCCATCAAGTTTGCACTCATTCCTTTCGTATCCATTGGACAAATGCATCTCTCAGATCGATCAAGGTTGTTCACTTCGTATCGATATATGTTTCATATCGATCCATGTTAATATATGTTTCATATCGATCAACTAGATGATCGATACGAAACCCAACCCTTTCCATCGATACGAAGTAGCCCACGGTTATCTACTTCGTATCGATTATGTTGATGTGTATTTCGTATCGATCAACCAGATGATCGATACGAAACTATCACTTTCTATCGATACGAAGTCAACACTAGGTGATCGATATGAAGAGTACATGCCAGCATCAATACGAAAGGAACGATACAGGATGGATACAAAAGGAACGGTCATACAAAAGAAGAGGTCAACGAGCATGAAAAGTGGATCTCTCCTGGATTCTCGAACCACATCATCGATACACATGTAATCAATAAGAATGACATGGATACGGAGGGATCGATACGAGGCTACCGATACGAATGTGACAGCCTACTTACAATATCAATCTTGGATCGATCATAACTCGAGATCTACAAGTCCAAATGCCTTTAAATTTTCAGTATAGCTTGCGTACCACCAGAAGAATGTTCGTGATTGATCCCATCGCCATTTGACCAATTTTGGATTGATACGAATTACCTAGGGATCGATCCCAAACCACACCGGATCGATCACGTGGGCCCACCCACGTGTGAGAAGGGGTATTCCGAATTCAAAGTTAGATATTCCATGCCACGCCTATAAATAGCCGCCCAATGCCTCTAGAAAAGGGATCTTTTAGTTCTTCTACGCTGTTACTCTGCTGGAATTCCATTGTAACTTGAATACTATCACTTGTACCATTGTAAACCAGTAGAGAATCATCAATAAAACAGTGAATCTTCAAAGTGGACGTAGGTTGCAATGCCGAACTACTATAAATCTTGTCTTCCTATCGCTTACTCTTTTAAATTTTGAGTGTTCTTCACATTTATATTCTCTATATATTATCTATCTATGATATGTGATTGTGATTTGGTGCTTTCAACTACAATTAGGTGTTTGTGGCCAATTTTGGCGCAAACATTTTGGTGCTTTCATTGAGAAGGCTAGCATTCAAGGATTCTACAGCTTGGATTTTGGATCTGAAGGCTTAAGGACTTAGATCTGGAAAGCTATAATGAAGCAATCAACAAGGAGACAAAGAGTGGAAAGGAGTCAGCATGAAGGAAGCCAGGAGGCATCCTCAGGAGCTAATCAGACTTAAGTTTTCATCACCAGAGACGAGATGGAGATGATGATGGAGGCTATGCAGGAAGGGATGCTGAAAAGGCAAGAGGAGATGATGCAGAACTTACTCCAATAGATTGGACAAGTAAGGGTGCAAAATCAAGAGAACGAAACTGCAGGAAGTGCTGGAAATAGGGATCAAGCGCATGGAACAACCAGGATTCAGAATGGAGCAGGACCATCAGGAGCAGCCCCTGAGCTAGGGGGCACTCCCCCGGAGCATGTTGATCCAATCTCAGGCAGGATACCAGGAAGAACTGTGCAAAGAGGAATGGATGCTCGCCCAAGAGAGCAGATTCCAGGATTCCTTCATGAACTCGGGGGGAAAATCGGAGGCAACATACAAGGACTACCACTTGGAGACAATGACAGATTGGCAGAGATGGTCAGACGAGCCATGAGAGGCGGATTAGTGAATAGAGATCTGGAAGACATGAACAGGAGCCCTTTTGCTCCCATAATTAGGCAGGCTAGGAATCCACCAGAATTCAAGCTACCAACACTGGAGACGTACGATAGAAGGACATATCCGGAATGGAATGCTGTTACAGTACGTGAAGAGGCAGAAAACAACGGGGGAACAGGAATGGCCGCCATCTGCATCAAATGAGGACGGCTCTAGATCGAGGTGTCAGCTTGTTATCAACTGATTAGAATAATGAAGAATAAGTAGCAAACTCCACATTAACACGGTTAAGTCGCTTACACATGCATGGGATCACGAACGGTCCTCAGGCATGCTCTGAGACGACTATCAACTGCATTAGTGAAGGTGCTTGCACTTTAACGTCTTTGTTTTGCTTTTGTTTTCTATTTTTTGCATTTGGACTTGATTTAGCTGGACATTTTTGTTATAAGATTCATTTGAATGCAATTCTGGTATTTATAATTCCACAACGGCAAGTTACTTACACATGTATGGGATCGCGAACGATCCTCAGACATGCTTTGAGATGGCGATGAACCGCTATAACAAATGATTCAGAAACTCACTCGAATGTGAAATCTGACATTAATAATACTAAGTCCCCCCTTCGGGCATACACAATTCACCACGAATGGCACCTGACCACGAACGGTCACAATTCACCATGAACGACACCCGACCATGTGAACGGTCACTATTCGCTTCGAACAGCATCCGACCTCGAACGGTCACAACTTGCCTCGAACTGCATACGATCTCGAACGATCGCTATTCACAATCATGTAAGATTATAAATCTTTTTACAGGTCATTAACAGGATACGAACATCCAGCTTATGGCACTACAAAACACACCTTCCTATCGCAAGGCATGTTTTTGTGGGCAAAGTGTTAACCCGCCTTTTGGCAAGACAATATACCGGCGGATTTAACCTAATCGACTGCACAAGGCATAGCATAGTCAACGAACAAACAGTGCAAGATGCTTAAAATACGATTTCAACAAAGATCGAGCCGCTACAAGTCGCTTGGAGTTTGCTCCGAGTCGTCCCTAGGCTTACTTCGGGTTTTCAGAGGGATTACTTCGGGTCTTTGGTGGATTAGCATATTTACAAGTTGCTTCGAGTCACTGCAACACTTGCTTCGAGTCATTAGAGGGTCTACTTCAGGTCAAGGAGGTGGCTACTTCGAGTCAGAGCCTTGAACCAATCAGCAACCAAGGTTCCTATCAATTTTGTATCCATCAAGTTTGCACTCGTTCCTTTCGTATCCATCGTACAAATGCATCTCTCAGATCGATCAAGGTTTTTCACTTTGTATCAATATATGTTTCGTATCGATCCATGTTAATATATGTTTCATATCGATCAACCAGATGATCGATACAAAACCCAACCCTTTCCATCGATACGAAGTAGCCCATAGTTATCTACTTCGTATCGATCATGTTGATGTGTATTTCGTATCGATCAACAAGATGATCGATACGAAACTATCACTTTCTATCGATATGAAGTCAACATCAGGTGATCGATACGAAGAGTACATGCCAGCATCGATACGAAAGGAACGGTACATGATGGATACGAAAGAAACGGTCAGACAAAAGAAGAGGTCAATGAGCGTGAAAAGTGGATCTCTCCTGGATTCTCGAACCACGTCATCGATACACATTCAATTGATACGAATGACATGGATACGAAGGGATCGATACAAGGCTACCGATACGAACGTGACAGCCTACCTACAATATCAATCTTGGATCGATCATAACTCGAGATCTACAAGGCCAAATGCCTTCAAATTTTGAGTATAGCTTGCATACCACCAGAAGAATGTTCATGATCGAACCCTTCGCCATTGGACCAATTTTGGACCGATACGAAGTACCTAGGGATCGATCCCAAACCACCCCAGATCGATCACGTGGGCCCACCCACGTGTGAGAAGGAGTATTCCGAATTCAAAGTTAGATATTTCCATGCTACGTCTATAAATAGCAGTCCAATGCCTCCAGAAAAGGGATCTTTTGGTTCTTCTACGCTGTTACTCTATTGTAGCTTGAATACTATCACTTGTACCGTTGTAAACCAGTCGAGAATCATCAATAAAACAGTGAATCTTCAAAGTGGACGTAGGCTGAAACGCCGAACCACTATAAATCTTATCTTCCTATCGCTTACTCTTTTAAATTTTGAGTGTTCTTCACATTCATATTCTCCACATATTGTCTATCTGTGATCTATGACTGTGATTTGGTGCAATTGGGTGTTTGTGACCAATTTTGGTGCAAACTATATATAAACTTAAAATCACTAAAATAATATCATTATAAGTATAAGAGATTGAAAACGATTATTTTAAAAATAAAATATTTGACAAACAATTTTAAAACAAAATTAGAGAATGTAAGAGAGATCAGGAAAGTGTTATTAAGATTTTAACATAAATTCTACGACTCTATAACTTATCTGTAATATCTTGAAATCTTGAACTCTTCAATACTCATGAATCTTCATCCTTGAACACTTGAAACTTGATATCAACATCTTGAATCTACTCTTGATATCAGCATCTTGATACTATACTGTCTTTTTTATCAATACCTGTCTAATATCTTGCATGATATACTATATATATATATATATATGTATATATATAATCTTGATAAAATATTAGTATCTATATTTTATATAATGTCATATAGTTTTTATCATCAAAAACAATACCTAAGGTACTAACACATTCCACCATAATTACTTTAAATACAAAATACTAGTTAATATAGGGTGATACTATTTATACCCACTTAAACACTTCTTTCATCCATTTATCCTCTCACCCACTTAGATACTTCATTCACCCACCACACCCACCTTTTCGTTTCTTTTTTAATTTTCCTACAACAATAATGTAATTTTTCTCTCTTTTCCTCTTCAAACAATGGAATAAAATATTTGTCATCCAATTTTTTCATGGTCTTGTTCTTTTTTTTTCATCTAATGCTTCATCAATAATACGAATCCAACTAATTAGCTTATGACAATGATGTAATTGACTTTAATGGTATGTAGATTTTTCATTTTTTTTCCATAAATTATGCAACCCTAACTAATACTAATATAGTAAAGAATAATTTGCAGCTCAAAATTGATGCTAGTGTGAAACTATTTGTACCAAAATTGGGCACAACACTCTTCGGATGTGATTGAAGAGATTAAAGTGAAGAAAGTAAATAGAAAAGGAGGCTAATCTAACAATCACACCAATAAACGCATGCAGAAATAAAAAGAGACAAGAATTTATAGTGGTTCGGCGTTGTAGCCTACATCCACTTTGAATAGTTTTGATGTTTATTGATGATTGACAACTGATTACAACAATACAAATCACTAGCTCTCAAGTTACAATGGGGTTGCAGTAGAGTAACGGCGTAGAAGCATCCAAAGTCCTTTTTCTATAGGCATAGGGGTGTTATTTATAGGAGTAGATCTGGAAATATCTCCCTCAAAGCTTGAAATACCTCTTCTCACACGTGGGTGTGCCCACCAGATCGATCTGGGGTCATTTGGGATCGATCAGGATCGATCCAAGTGCATTTCGTATCGATCAAGATTGGCTCCATTTAAGCTGTGATCGATCATATTGGGTCTTTAGGTGATATGAAATCTTCTGTGAAAATTTGGAGGCATTTAGACTTGTAGTTTTTGAGTTATGATCGATCCAAGGTTGGATTTGCAGTTTGGTTGGTGGTTGCGTATCGATCATTTTCACATCGATGACGTGGACTGAGCATTTTGTGGAGACCCATATTTCACGCTTGAAGACTATTTCCTTTGGTCTGACTACCTCCTTCGTATTGATCCTGTGCACTGCTCTTCATATCGACACTATATCCTTGTCTTCGTATCGATGATTGGCTCTAATCTTCGTATCGATCCTAGGATTCTCCCTTCGTATCGATGCTTGGTTGTTGTTTCGTATCGATCGATTTGTTGCTGGTTTTGTATCAATGCTTGGCCGATCGATACAAAATGGATGGAAGTGGGATCGATATGAAATGGGTAGCGGTCGAGTAGATGGGTTATGATCGATGTCGTTGCTTGATGGATACGAAGGGGATGGATGTGGAGTTGATGGATACGAAGGGGATGGATACGAAACAAACATGTTTCACATAAACTTGATCGATCCATAACTTGAGCATACGAACTCTGATTGACCTGAAATTTGGAATGTTGCCTTTCATAGCTTTGTTTGTCATACCATGCTAATTGTAGCTCGATCCAGACTCAGACCAAATTTGCCTGTATCCATCGTGAATCCGTAGATAACCGATCTTTGGGATGGATTGTTTTCAGTCTCTAGTCAATTCCTTGGTGTCACGGCCTTGCCAAAAGGCGGGATAACATTTGCCCCCCAAAGTACATTTTGTGTGAACATGACGTGCTTTGAAAAGCTGCATTCTTTATTCTGAAAAGTCCCGTCCGATTCGTTGAAGAGTCGTTGTCTTTTCATCAAAAGATGTAACCTTAGATTAATTTCCAGTAATATAAATGTTGAATTGTAGACTGCCAATGATCATTCAATTTTTTGTTGTAACTGAAGGTTGAGTGCTAGCAATTTGTTGTTTACTCTTCTGATTGTCATCAGGTAAGCATTTAATTCCTGTTAACTTTGAAAATCAAATGTTAGTTTGCCATACATGCACGTATGTTAACCTGACCCCTGTTCGCGTTTGCACGTTCATGGGTCGTTATCAAGGTCTTTTGTTCTTGTTTGGATTGAGTTTCGTATCGATCCTATCCTAGATCCACGTGAAATTCGAGTTGTAACAACGATTGATGGTTGTTTTTATTCACTCCTCCGCATCGATCCTCTCCTGGATCGATCTGGGATGTAGGAACATATACTTCGTATTGATGGCCATCGATACGAAACAGATAGGTCTAGGATTGTTTCGTATCGATGGATATGAAGCTTTGGGTCTTCGAATAGATGGATACGAAATTGACATTTCGTATCGATAGAGTTGAATGGTCCACACATAATTTTGCAGTGATTTTCGTATCGATGGTTACGAAACAGTGAGCTTTGGATCGATCAGCATTGATGGATACGAAGTGATGATTAGCATGAAGCCCCGATGGATACGAACTAGTAGGTCCTAGACTGCCTTGTGTTGATTGATACGAAGCTTTGTCTTCGAATTGATGGATACGAACGTTCCAGATACACTTGTGTTGCGCCCTTTGTATCGATACTATTTTTACCGCTTCTATCGGTTTTTTTGCAACTAGGATATGAAACGTCTTCCCTTGGGTATGAAGTCATATAAAAGGATTTTGGACTTAGAAAATTTTTCAACCTACCTTTATCTTCACTCCTGCTTCGTATCGATCGAAAATACGAGAAAATTGCAAAGTCTTCGTCCCCAAACCACTAGCTTTTAATCTTTAAACCAATTCGCTTAAACTTAGGTAATTAATCAGCTCATAACCCTTTTTACAATGACAAGATTCGAGTCTCGATGTCATTTCATCCAAGGCTACGGCTAACTCCGGTGTCGTTGGTGTCGGAGCATGGCTGGAGTGAGGTTAAGGAAATACTTCAATGGCGTCCTGGAAGCTTGGGGAAGAAAGAGAGCAGCCGATTGAGTTACCGACTCTAAGTTTTTCCTTGAACTCGTATCGATACGAGATATAGATTGATCAGAACATTTGTGAAGTAGCTTGTAGATCGATTGGAACACTTCATATCGATGTGGTCAGATGGATACGAAGCTCACTCATTCTGGATCGATACGAAGTAGCTGCTGGGGTGATCGATATGAAGTACCCGATCGATACGAACAATATTGATATGAAGAAATTATCGATCAGCGCCTTCGTTGATACGAAATTCGAATTGAGGGGAACGATCCAATTCAAACCATGATGGATATGAACTAGTTTCCATTTGCATAATCGAACATTTGGCTCCGACGAGCTTTAGCCTTGCATAACTGGACTAGACCATTAAACTACATATTTGACTATCCTTCAAACCTCGTCGATGGAACTGTAACCTGAAAAACATAACAAATCTTAACATGGATCATTCTTCGAAGTCAGGATGGCACGGTTGGGACGATCAGCGATAACGATCACTCCGGTTGAATCTCGAAGTCTAGCCGATTTACCATTTATTAAACTTGTAGAAATTTAAAGTTTTATGTAGCACTTCACTACACAACACGATCACACACTTTGCACCGGGGGGAACACGGGTTTCTTGCCATCTAATAATGGTTTTTATTGAGTTCAAAAGCTATGGATCCCGGAAGCTTAGGGCAGCAGGAAGTTCAGAGTTCTTCACTTCCCATTATAGAAATACCAGAAATTGCGACTGATGTAGGAAGTCCTGCTCTGGATAAACTGCCAGGTGCAGCTTTAGTTTTGAATCTGGAGGACTCGGTTCTTTCCAAATCTCCGAAGATATGCTAGGAAGAATCTGTCTCAGGCATGGATTATCTCTAGAAGATGTTCTACTACCAGGGCCGGAAGACAGAGCGCACAACCACCCGGAAGGGTTTACTGCTTGCAACAGATTTATGTGCGTAGCCGGAACGTTGCCCCCGTTCAACCAATTTATCCAGGATGTGTTGTTCCTTTTTAGGATCATGCCTTCTTAATTGCATCCGAACAGGTATGCGCTTCTCAACATCTTATATATCATCTTTATGGAGCATCTTTTCCGACCCCCGACCGTCGAGGAAATCAGATACTTTTCCAACGTCAAGAGTCATGGGGATAACCCTTCGTTTACTTTCCTAGAAGCAATCAGAAACTGCCAAGTAGTGACAAGTGTTTGGAGTAAATTGAGCTACTTTAAGACTGAATGGTTTTTCGTTAGATGTCTACCAGGATTTGCTAGACGGTGGCTAGCTAGATGTAAGTGCTCTAACTTCTTCGCCGATTAATTGGATAATATAAGTTGATGCTGAGTCTAATACTGCGTTTCTTTTACAGCTTCGATTCTCCGGCCCGAAGGAGCGCAATTTAAGAAGATAGTAAGGACTCTCCAATCGATGCCAGTTGAACTTAGAGAGATCGATGAAGTTCTTACTGATGAAAACTTGATCGCCGTGGGGCTTATAGAGAGAGGCCAAAGCATTAGATTAACAGGAGTTCCCAAAGTGGCTCCGGCAAGGCAAGGAGGAAGGAGAGCTCCTGGAGTTATAATCACCGAATGAGGCGATGTAAGAATGCGGCAACTAGACATAAGCCCGCGGTTGTGCCTCCGCGGGGCCTCTAATCACCGGAATAAAAAAGAAATGGCAAGACTCTCGCCTATAAATCCAAGAGGCGTAAGACCATCGTAGTATCTCTACATGCTGCGACTGCTATAAGTCCGGAGACTTCCTTTCCGCAAATGGAAAGTTCTTTGAGAGGATTATCTGATGTCTCTATTCCAGATGACATAGCTTCATTCCAAGATCTTGGATTAAAGGGACTCCCTTCCCCGCCGCGAACTGTCGTAAGCTTAACTTCTTTAGGCATAGGGGAGCCAACTCCTACGAGCAAGGCTACCAAAATCGATCGGTTGGGGGGTTTGCACATGGATACACGCACTTCATGGCACCACACAATTTCTAATCACATGTTTTCTAATCTCTGGAGATGACTAATTCTGCTTCTCTTTTCATTTTACAGACACGATGGTGAGGCAAGGGTCTATGCTCAGCAATCTTCACTCCAAATGCCATTCTTCTAGCTCTTACTCTGAATCTCATAAGCGTGAAAGTGAAAGAGACTACGATCGCGGCCACCACTCCAGCTAAGAGCATGAGCATTATGATAGGGAGAGGGAAAGGTCGCATTAAATTAGGCGCTGCTCGTGGTCACGATCGCCACCACCTAAAGGTTCCTCAAAACCATTCGGCTCTAGCAGGCAATCTTCTGAAACTGCACATCAAGTTGCGCCTCCTCATACTTCGAAATATGGTGATCAACGCTGTAGAATTGAAACGGAAACTCACGTCGTTATAGAGCAAGCCGCTATCGAGCCCACAAGGGAGGGAGCTATTAGAATTGATAAGTTAAAGAAAGATTTTCCGACTATCTATTTTGATGGCTTCCACTTTCCTCCAAACTTGAAAAGAATTCCCAATGACATAGAAAAACTGATGCAGGACTACGTGCATGATGCATACAGCCAGTACAGGGAATAGGTTAAGATAGCTGAGAGAGTTTCTACGGTATCTTCTGAGCTGGCTAAGACAATTGAGAAACTGGAGGCTAATCTTTCTCAGAAAGACAGAATAATAGAAATGCTTAATAATGAAGCTGAATCTTCAAGGGAATCAGAGATGGAGGCCGATAAGAGAGTCGATGATGCTAGAAAGTCCATGGAAAACATGTGAAAAACTCATATGGACATGGTGCAGGAGATGGGCCACCACAACACTATGATCACTCGGGAAAGGGATGAGGCATGGAAAGAGGCCGAAGAGTTAAAGGCGAAATTAGCCGAGGCCATCAAGGAAAAAGACGAGGCCAGGATGGAGAATGAATTTGAAGATCTCATGGTCGCGTACAATGCCAATGTCTTAAGAAACCGCAACTTAAATTGGCTCGGCAAAGATTATCCTTTTCAACTGTACAAGGCCTGGAGTCGCTGGGTAGACGACGAAAAGGTGATCCGCGACGCTATGACTATCGATGAGTTCGAACTGGAAGCTCAAATACTTGTAGGAGATGAATCGAAGGTCCTTCACAATACAATCGTCGCTCTTGAAAAAGAAAAGTTGGCTGCCAAGTATCTGGACATTAGAGAAGGATCTTGAGTTGAGCATCATGAAGTAGGTTTCGAAGTGCTCCCAGTCTCTCAATCTGAGCCTACTTCTTCTATCGATCCTCCAGTTGTCCCAGGATATGACCATAATAAGCCGCACCATTCTCCGATACCTGAACGCGACTTGCAAGGCACATCAGCTAAACATGGGAGTCAACCCGAGGAAGGTATTTTGGACACTTCTTCCATTCATCCAAATGTAGGAGCACTGTCAGAAGATGTTACTAATATTTTCTCCTATCTTTATTCAGCTCTAGATTCTGCATCAATCGATCCTCCTACAACTCAAGAAATGCATCACGAGTAGGAGGCAATAACGACGGAGGCTACAACTACAACAGTCGCCTCATCAGTAGGGGAGATGCACGAAAGCAGCTGTGTTCTTGATGATCGATTGATGGAAGCACTCCTTAGCTATCAAAATGACCCGAACATCGAAATTCCTTTCAACCTATATGTAGATGTGATCATTACGGGCTCCTTTGTCCCGACCAGTAGGATCCCAATGGGAATTCAAGCGGACCAGGCGGAGCAGATAATAGAGGAAATAAAAGCCGAAATCGAGCAAGCTGAGCAGGCTCGTAGAGCTGGTGGTGGCATGGCGGGCCCTGGTCTGGTCCCGATACTTGTTGTTTCTCTAGGTGGAACCATCATTAATACCGGCGCGCCTCCTTCCTCTAACATCGAAAGTGCCACCATCCCTCTGGTTCCGCACATAGAGGACATTCCGATCCCTGTTAGTTCCAAGGAGGAGATTGCTGCAATACCCCCGGCCAAAGATAAGCCAGCTGGAGCAGGCCGGGGATCCAGAGGTAAAGGTTCAAAGAGGGAGAGGGTTCTGAGCGGCAGCTCGAGCGGGCCTATGCCGAAGAAAAGCAAGAAGGATAGAAAATCAAAGGCGTAGACTTGCACTTTTGCTTCTTCTCTTTTTGGTAGACGGCTATAATAGGCTTTTTTTGTATTTCGTTGGCCATGTATAGACGCGGGTTTGGCCCCTGCTTATAGGAATTCATCGAACAAATTTTTGTACTCATCTTTTTCAAAGAATAGTGGAAATAAAATTTCTTTTCGTTTTTCAGCATAACTCTGTGTTCATTTGTTTAAGTATTTCAGCACTCGCGTTTCCATTCATTATACTTGTGAGGCTTTAGTTTCTGAGTCGAACTTGAGTCCGGTCATTAAGTCCTGAAGTCATGGCTTTGGGTCATAATCAAACGTCAAGTCGAATCCCAACGTTGGCTATCTCGGTCAGCGGCTGGTACCTGAGTTATGCCCCCAGTCCCGGGGAGAATTGAAGTAGTCAAGCAGGAGTCGTTTTCCACCTTTGCTAGTTTTAATTTAACCAAGTCGGAACAAAGTTAAAGTGAAATGAGTTTGGGTGGTTGGATCAGACTCGCTCATCTGTTAGTATTTGTATCCGCAATTTGGAGATTGAACTTGTCTGCTGGCGGTCGATCATGCCTGCTTATCGCTTAGAATCATATCCGCGCTCCGGGGACATGAGCTAATTTTCGGGTGGTTAGTCACACCCATTTCGTATTCGGAATTATATCCACACTTTGGGGACATAAGTTAATTTATGGGCGGTTGGTCACACCAGTTTAATGTTTGGAATCATATCCACGCTCCGGCGACATGAGTTAATCTATGGGCGGTCAGTCACGCCCGTTTAATTCTTATACTCCGGTCCGCGCTCTCGGGGCCAGAGTTAGTTGATGGGTGGTCAGCACACCCATCTAACGTTTAGGATTATATTCGCACTCAAGGGACATAAGTTGTTTCACGGGTGGTTGGTCACACCCGTTTAGTGTTTATACTCCGATCCACGCTCTCGGGACCAGAGTTGATCGATGGGTGGTCAGTCACACCCATTTGATGTTTATACTCCAGTACCCACTCCGGGGATCCGGAGTTGGTCGACAGATGGTCGGTCACATCTATTTAAGTATTAGGATCTTGTTCGCACTCTGGGAACAAGGAGTTGATCAAGGTTGTGGATAATCGGATCACATCCACCTTGATTTGTCAAGCGAAGTCATAGATGGACGGATCCATCCTCTTCGAACTTGGAAGAATGAAGGCAAGGTCGTGGATGGACGGATCCATCCTCCTCGATCTCGGATTTTGGAGTTTTGTACTTCAGCTCGCACTTTGGGAGCTGGAGTTCGTTAGAGGATTGTCGTGTTTCAATCCTTCTTGACTTTATTGTTGCTTACCCTCGAGCTCGGGTTTTCACTTAGCGAGTGACCGATCGGATCACGATCACTCCCTATTTGAATGAGTCCCACCCTATGATGGCACTTAGCTCTTCGCACATCGTGACGGTTGCACGACGCATTTCAAGAAATTGCCACTCTGGCTTGTTGAGTCTGCATTTTATTGCTGAAATAAGAAAGTACAGCAAAGTCAGTTACCTTATTACAGGTTCAAATTCAAAAAATGCATAAACAGATTTCATTGGAAAAGCAGACTAAAATGAATAAAAGCCAGTTATGTGTAATAGCAACAGAGACTCTCGCTGTTCCATGCCCTTGGTAAAGTGAGACCGTAAATAATTGATAGTTTGAATGTGCCGTCTCCAAGTCTTCGTTCAATGACATACGGTCTTTCCTATGTTGGTTTCATGTGTGAAGGGACCGGATAAATTCTCTTAAGTACGAGATCACCAACTTCAAAGGTTCTGAGTCGGACCTTAGCGTTGTATAATCGGGCGACTCGATTGTGGTGTGCGGCTGCCCTCAAATCAGTCTCTTCACGCTTCTCATCAAGTAAATCCAGTAATTCTGCAAGTAGGATGGCGTCCGTCTTTGGATCATAGTAAGTCACACGGTGAGAAGTTACTTCTAATTCAACTAGAATAACAGCTTCAGAGCCGTAGGAAAGTGCAAACGGAGTATGGCCGGTCATGGACTTATGGGTAGTTCGATATGCCCATAGGGCCGTAGGAAGTTCATCGACCCACTTGCCTCTAGCCTTCTCCAGCCGTTTCTTCAGAATGGACTTGATAACTTTGTTGACAGCTTCGACTTGTCCATTTGCCTGAGGGTGAGCTACTGTTGAGAACTTCTTCTGGATGTGGTAGTGTTGACAGAAATCTTTGAACTCGACACTATCGAATTGGGTCCTGTTATCAGTTACGATGATGTGTGGGAGGCCAAAGCAACAGATTATGTTGCGCACAACAAAGTTGATTACTTTCTTCATCATGATAGTGGCAATGGGCTCAGCTTCCACCCATTTAGTAAAGTAGTCAACTGCAACGATGGCGTACTTCGTACCACCCTTGGCTAAGGGTAGAGAACCTATTATATCAATACCCCATGTGGCGAATAGCCATGGACCGACCATCTGAGTGATTTTGGTAGGCAGGGCTCTTGGAATTCTAGCACCTATCACATTTCTTGGCATAATATGATGCGTCTCGGTTCATTGTCGGCCAATAATATCCATATCTGAGTATCTTTTTGGCAAGGGCTTGCCCTCTAGTGTGGTCGCCACACTCTCTTTCGTGCACATCATGTAACACTTGTTTGATCTCAACGTGGGCGATACACCGGAGTAAAGGAACATAATTTCCCTTCCTATAAGGACTCCATTCTGGATAACAAATCGTGAAGCTTTTCGGAGAACCTGTCTTTTCTCACTTTTGCGCTCGGGTAAGGCTCCGTGCTCAAGATAGTTTCTGAATGGAGACATCCACGAATCCTTCTCGGGAGTTGCCTCGTACACCCAGTCTATCCCTATTTGATCGATACTCGGAGCGGTAAGTGTCTCGATAGGGACGAGTCCCGTATATTGTGCTTCGCCAGTGTTAGGCAGTTTCGCTAAAGAATCGGCTTTCTGATTGTGCTCTCGGGGTATATAATGAATAATATAATAGTCGAACTGATTCAACACTTCTTGAACCCGAGTAAGGTAGGTAGCCAATCTCCGATCTCTGGCTTGATATTCTTATCGAACCTGACATACAACCAATTGTGTATCACGATAAATCTCTACAGCAATGACTCCTAAGTCTCTAGCATGTCTAAGTCCAATGAGTAGGGCTCCGCACTCGGCTTTGTTGTTAGTTGTGCGAAAGTCAAACTTCAAAGCATAACATATGGATCGACCTTCTAGGGTTTCGAGTACCACTCCAGCGCATGGGCAACGGTTGTTTGACGCACCGTCAGTGTAAAACTTCCATGTATGCTTAAGAGATTCACTGGTTTTGGGCAAGTCCTCCAGTATGGTGAATTCAGCTATGAAGTCCGCCAGAACTTTTCCTTGAATGGCTCGCCTCGGTGCATAAGTGATATCAAATTGATTCAACTCGATGTTCGACTTAAGTAACCTGTCAGACGTCTTAGGTCATGTTAGGATCTGTCGCAATGGCTGGTAGGTGTAGACAGTGATCAGATGAGCCTGGAAATATGGACGGAGTTTCCTCAAGGCTATGACGAGACAATAAGCCAGCTTTTCCACCTTCGGGTAGTTTATTTCTACCCCCATTAGCCTTTTGCTGATATAATAGACCGGTCATTGGATCTGATCCTCTTCTCGAATTAACGCAACAATGATTGCATTTGCTGAAACCGCCAGATAAACATATAATCTCTCGTGATCAACCAGCTTCAACAAAATAAGTGGTGTCGCCAGATGCTGAACTAGCGCTTGGAATGCGCCTTCGCACTCCTATGTCCATTCAAAATTTCGCTTTTCTTTTCTGATTAGATCGATGAAAGGAATGCACTTGTCTGTAGATCTGGAAATAAATCTGCTTAAGGCTGCCACCTTCCCATTGAGGCTTTGCGCCTGCTTTATGGTTCCGGGAGTTTTGAGAATCCGAACCACCCAGATTTTCCCAGGGTTGGCTTCAATTCCTCTGGCGTTGGCGATGAATCCAAGGAATTTTCCTAATGCTACCACGAAATGACACTTCAACGGATTGAGCTTCATTCTGTACTGTCAGAGTATGTTAAACATTGTTTCCAAATCACTGACATGGTTGATGGACAGTCGCGACTTCACGAGCATGTCATCCACATACACCTCCATGGTCTTTTCGATCTGGTTAGCGAACATCCGGTTTACGAGCCTCTGATAAGTTGCTCCAGCATTCTTGAGCCCGAACGGCATCACCTTGTAACAATAGAATCCCAAATCAGTGACGAAGCTAGTATGTTCCTAGTCATATAGATGCATTGGTATTTGATTGTAGCCGGAATATGTGTCCATGAAAGATAAGAGCTCATGTCCGCCTGTTGAATCCACCAGTTGATCAATTCTGGAAAGAGGGAAACTGTCTTTAGGGCAGGCTTTATTCAAATCTGAGTAGTCCACACATGTTCACCATTTCCCGTTTGACTTTTTGACAAGCACTGGATTAGATACCCACTCCGGGTATAAAACATCATGAATAAACCCATTTGACTTGAGTTTATTTACTTCTTCCTTCAGGGCGGTAGATCTCTCTGGATCCATACCGCGCCTTTTTGTTTGACCGGCACGTGCCGCGGGTCAATATTTAATGCATGGCTCGCGATGTCCGGCGAGATCCCACACATGTCTGGATGAGTCCAAGCAAACACATCATGGTTCATCTGGAGAAAATCAACCAATTCCTGTCTCATCTGCTGGCTAAGCTGAGATCCGACCTTTACCATTCTGGAATCGTCATCGTTGTGGATCGGAACATCGATCGTCAACTCCGCCGGTGAATCCTGACTATCTTTGACTTCCTCCTCATCATTATTATCTCTAGGATCAAGGTCCTTAAGGAACTGGTTGTGGCGCCTAAGCCTAGACTCAGGCGTTAGTTGTTAATTTTTTGAAAAATGGACGTAGAGAGATTCCTCTATGCCCTTCCCTTCCTCCTTCCGTTGCGCATCCCACAGCTCCGCAACATACCAGGCGCATCCAACCGCCTGATCACCATGTACTACTCCGACCCCATTATCAGTGGGGAACTTCAGACTTAAACACCATGGGGTAATCACTGCCCTGAAATCCGCAAGGGCCAGTCGGCCCAAAAACGCATTATAAGAGGAATGTATATCCAACACAACAAACTGCAACATTCGGACTCTCCGGTGATCTCCAATACCCAATTCAACGGGTAACTCTACCATGCCAGCTGGTATGGTTGCACTTCCGTTAAAACCATTCATGACCCATTCATACTTTAAGATATGTTGGTTAGGATCCGAATTTCCTTTGTACACCGAAAAAGTCGGCATCCTGAATCGACGCGGTGGCTCTACGTAAAGAATGTCATTGGTGAATGGAGTGTGACTTCAGAAGATCCCCCAATCGTCATTCGTAAGGCCTTGACTTTCTCTAATCATCTGGCGTATCATGGTTGGAATGTCAGGCATCTAGACGTTCGGGGCCAAGGCAAGGTCGGGTTCCATGTTGCGAAGACGGTCCAGTCGCTATCTACGGTATGTTCCTCGCCTCCTTGGCTCCCGATCTTTAGGGAAATGAGCATCCTGAGCATGAATGTGTTGATGAAGGGCTGGAGCTAGTTGGTTCTAGATCTCGGCTTCCAGATCTATAGCGGCAAAAACTGCGTTGTCGTGAGTGGTGTGATAAGGAAGTGCCCCTCCTCGGGAGGACGGTCCAACTTGGTGCCTGGTAGAAGGACCAACCCTGGCTTGTCCGAGATTCACAGCATGCTAATGCCCAAAGGCTTCTGTATAGTTTCCATCCAACCGACGACATGTAGATCTGTGATTAAAGTCTGATGAAGCTGAGCTTTCGGTCGTGGAATGAGAGACATGATCCCTTCTAGATCTCCTTCGCCTTTCCTTGTTCAGCTGGTTTGCGAGCTCCATGTTGGCACTAATCTGTTGAGTGAGCTCCTGACAGCTCTGAGTAAGCTCGTACATGAGGGTTTGGAACTCCTCTCTAGTCACATGACCTTGTGGATCTGGAGCTCCAGCTGATGTCTGGCCTGTTGTGATCAGCTGCGCGGGATATTGCCTATCCCTTCCTTTTGGATCTACAACATTTGAAGAAGTTCTGGTAGTACGCACCATGATGAACGTAGCTCTTTCCTAGATCCAGTGTAATCTGAATAGAATGGAAGGAACTACTGGAAGATAGATCTGGATCTCCTCCTTAGATTTTAGCAATCCAACAACGACAGGGATCCACTGAATCAGAGAAAAGCAGGGTTTTCTCATTGAAAGTACCAAAGTGTTTGTACCAAAATTAGACACAACACTCTTTGGATGTGATTGAAGATATTAAAGTGAAGAAAGTAAATGGAAAAAGAGGCTAATCTAACAATCACACCAATAAAAGCATGTAGAAATAGAAAGAGACAAGAATTTATAGTGGTTTAGCATTGTAGCCTACGTCCGCTTTAAATAGTTTTACTGTTTATTGATGATTGACAACTGATTACAACAGTACAAATCACTAGCTCTCAAGTTACAATGGAGTTGCAACAGAGTAAGGCGTAGAAGCATCCAAAATTCTTTTTCTATAGGCGTAGGGGTGCTATTTATAGGAGTAGATCTGGAAATATCTCCCTCAAAGCTCGGAATACCTCTTCTCACACGTGGGTGGGCCCACCAGATCAATTTGGGGTCATTTTGGATCGATCTAAGTGCATTTCATATTGATCTAGATTGGCTCCATTTGAGCTACGATCGATCATGGTGGGTCTTCAGGTGATATGCAAGCTTCTATGAAAATTCGGAGGCATTTGGACTTGTAGTTTTTGAGTTATGATCGATCTAAGGTTGGATTTGTAGTTTGGCTGGTGGTTGCGTATCGATCATTTTCGCATCGATGACGTGGACTAAGCATTTTGTGGAGATCCATATTTCACACCTGAAGACTGTTTCCTTTGATCTAACTGCCTCCTTCGTATCAATCATGTGCACTTCTCTTCATATCGACACTGTATCCCTGTCTTCATATCGATGATTGGCCCTAATCTTCGTATCGATCCTAGGTTGCTCCCTTCGTATCGATATTTGGTTGTTGTTTCGTATCGATCGATTGGTTGCTGGTTTCATATCAATGCTTGGCTGATCGGTACGAAATGGATGGAAGTGGGATCAATACGAAATGGGTAGCAATCGAGCAGATGGGTTATGATCGATGCCATTGCTTGATGGATACGAAGGGGATGGATGTGGAGTTGATGGATACGAAGGGGATGGATACGAAACAAACATGTTTCACATGAAAATTGATCGATCCATAACTTGAGCATACGAACTCCGATTGACCTGAAATTTAGAATGTTGCCTTTCATAGCTTTGTTTGTCATGCCATGCAAATTGTAGCTCGATCCGGACTCAGACCAAATTTTCCTGTATCCATCGTGAATCCATAGATAACCGATCTTCGGAATAGATTGTTTTCAGTCTCTAGTCAAATCCTTGGTGTCACGGCCTTGCCAAAAGATGGGATAACAGAAACATAGTAAAGAACCTTTATTGCCACTTCAATCAAAAATATCAGATCATTATTACTTTTGTTGTTATTTTAACAAGAAAATAAAAAATTGATGAAACCAATTATAATAGAAGTAGTATTATATAGTGAAATATATTTAATTATCATTATCAATCTCTATAATGTTAACGGAGTTAAAGAAATATCGATTTCCATGCAAATTCTAAATATAATTAGATACCTTGACAAAATATGTAACGACCCCAAATTTTCTATATATTTAAATTAATAATTTATTGTATTTTTGAATAAAAATAGTAAAATAAATTTGATTTAGGTGATGCGAGTTTCCCCGATATCCAAGTATATTTGTATAAATCATTTAAAAATTTAAAAATATTGTATATATGAGAATATATATCTGTATTTGAACATATCTGACTAAATTTGAAATAATAATATATATTTTGACTTGAATTTAAAATTGTAAATGAATGGTTTAATAATATTAAATGATAATAATAAATATTGTAATTAGAGTGATAATAATAATTTGAATTTATAAATTAAATATAAGATAATAAATACTAAAGTAGAATCAAATATTTATGTACAGGCAAGACAAAGAAGATAAGTAGAAACAAGACACATATGCAAACATCAAGACAACAAAAATATATGCAAGTATAAAACCAGATATTCAAGTATGCAAATAAAAGAAGAAAAGTGAAGCCATATCAAATATCTCACAAAAACATTTCAGCCGAGACCAATGCAAGACAAGGAAATGAAAAAAAAAATCTAAGTACAAAGCAAATCGATTTGCTGTAAATAAAATGAGGAACACAAAGTACTTAATAATAAATGCAGCCTCCACAAAGAAAATATCACTGATCAAAACTTGTACAACAATATATCACCCTGTACAATATTTATCACTTGTAAACTTTTTATATACTTCAGCTTCTCTTATCCATTCGTTCACCAAAAAGAAAACTTAGCATTTTTCATTTTTAAAGTTTTCAAAGACATACAAACTAAAGCTTTAATTCAACTCAAAGCCAAAATGAAGATCAGATTAAAGAGTGATTTTTGTTAGCAGATTTCCAGTTTTCAACAATTTCAATTCTCTGTCCATCATCTCTGTTCTTCTTTGTTCCTTCAGGAAAGGTGAGTAACTTTAGGTTTTAAAAATATTCTAAGTTTTAATCTAGTTGCGTGATGAATATCAGTGATGTGTTGTATGAAATATATGCATTTCATTTAATTTTGATAAGATGAAGCCTGTATTTTTATCTGGTTGTTGCCTCTGTTGAAATTTTCAACAGTCTGAGTTACTTCAAAAATCATGTTTGCTCAACCTATTGATTTTTAGGACAAAGCATATAAACAAAATATGTTTGGGTAAGTGTAAAGTAAATTTTTAAAAATTTAATTCATGCTAATACAGTTGATCTGCTCTGGGAATAGAAAAAAAATACAGGGAGGTTTGAATTTGTGAAAATTCAAATTTGTTAATTTAACAATTCAGTAACATGAATTTAACCCCCATACTAAACCATGATTTTTAGAAGTAAATTTAGGATTTTTAAATTAGTATTTGAAGAGCAGTTTGAATTTAAACAAAAATTTTACTTTAACAAATTTCAGACACTGTCATCAATTTTAAAAGATGAAATTTGACATGAAGATAATATGGACATCAGAGATCTGGAGAAAAATATGCTAAAATTTTTCCATTGTGTAAATTTGAGAAATAGAATCATTTTAGGGTTTAAGATCAATTTTTGTTAAGGTCAGGAGATGAGCAGTGTCAGGTTCCAATTCGTGATCGAGTTGCTCGAAACTCTGGTGGGTGGTTGCTTGGAGTGTTGGCGTTGGGTGGATGAAGTTTAGGCGACTCCGGTGGTCCATGCGGTGGTGACGAGGCGGTTTTATGGTGAGAGTTAAACTTCTGGATTCGAATGAAACACTATTTTTCGTTTTGATTTTTTTGGAGGCGATGCGAGTTTTGTTTTCGAATTTTTGGACGATCTGTGACTCGCCTGTGATGTTGGAGTTCGCCAGAAGTCGTTCGTGCCGATGTGCACGTGTACGGCGAAGAGGAGCTGGTGTCAGTTTCGTCGTGGTCATCTTACTCGAGTCGTGCGCGAGTTTGAGGTGGGTTGCATCGGGATTTTTGATCGCGTGCGTAGGTTTGAAACTGATGCTTTAATTCATAGCATAGTTAAACTTAAACTAAAGAAAAGAGAAACGGAGAAGGAGAGAAGAAGGGGGGGTGCGTACAGGGGAAGTCTCGGGAAAGATAGGTGATCAACTCGAAGCTACACTCGGGTTTTAACGCAGGGGAGCCTCGGGTTTTTGTTAACAGCAGTTTTGTGCTTTAAAGTAATGTTGAGTAAATATTTTTTTTTATCAAGCTTTGATCTCTGTAAAATTTTGTAGTGTCTAACAGTTAGGTTAAAAACTTAGATACAAGTTAACTATTTTAGTTCAATACTATAAAAATGTTTAAACTCTTAATTATTATTTTAATTAAGTAATTAATTTAGTTAAGCATAAAGTTAATTAACATTTGAATTGTAGTTGGTAATATAATTGAATTTCAAATTTAAAGAGGACTTTAAAATGTTAACTAAGTTAGAGAATTAAAATCTGATTAACTATTTCTAGAAGTAATAAAGAGAAATTACTTTACAGTTGTAAGTGGAGATTAATTAATGATTAAGTAATTAATGAAATTTATAATCAACTACTTAAGATAATTAATGAATGATTAATAGTTAATTAATTAAGTAATTTAATTAAGAATTAAGGATTTATAATTGATTAATTAAGTAATTAACAGTTAATAAATGGGTAATTAAGTTTAATTAATAATTAAGGTTATTAATTAATGAATAAGGAATAGTTAATTAAGTAATTAAAGTTAAATAACTTGATTAAGAAGTAATTAATTAAATAGTGTGAATAAAATAAGTTATTAATTAAGTAATTAAGATTTAATGAATTGATTAAGAAATGATTAGTACAATTTAATAATTTAAAATGGAATAAGTAATTAATTGATAATTTATGATCAATTAATCAGGGTTAAGTGATTAATTCTCTGGTAATTGTTTTAAATTGAATTTATCACAATAAGGATTAAAGATTACCGCTTATGGATTGTTGTGTAGGATATCTTATTTATGATTGTGATCTGTGATAAATTATCTGTGATGTAATTTACTTATTTGTGATTTATATATCCGTGATCTGTGAATAAAGATGAGCGTTATAGTCTATATCGCTTATCAACTATATCCTGTAGTTTGATCTGTGATGATTTATTGTGTTGCACTATTGTGTGTAAAACCCCTGGACTACACTTTTACACACACAAATATGGATTTCACGTGGAAATCGGTTAAGTCACAGATAATTTAAATCTGATGTTTTTGAAATTGAAAATTTAATTTCAATTGATTTTGAAATTAGAAATTTGGGGTTTAAAGTGAAAAGCTTTTGAAATGGAATTTCAAATATAAAAGTTATTTTGAATAACTTAACCAAGTTTTGAAAATTTAAATAGTTAGATTTAAATTTGGATTCAAGTTTGAAATTAAGCTATGATTTGGAAACTAGGGAGTAGAGATGATATAAATGTGTTTATATGAATTTAAACCATTTTAAAAGTATAAGTTGGAAATTTGATTTAACCCAAGAACCTCAACTCGTATAAATGAATCAGATTTCCAAAATGAAAACTGTTTGTTTTCAAAGAATAAAAGCTTTTAGATAAGAAATGAAATTCCAATTTAGGTAAAGGAATTTCAAGTGAATTGAAAAATGGATTTTCCAAGTTATGAATGAATTCTTTTTGAAAGCTATGAATTAAACCTGTTTATTTTTAACAGATTTAAAATGATGTTTTGTTAAACCATTCGAAATGAAATTGTTTTGAAAGCTATTTGTTAAATCTTTGATTTAAAGATTTAACGAATTAATCAAATTGAAAGGGAAATTGATTTGGAAAATCTATGAATGAATCTTTGTGAAATTAAGTGAACTTTATGAATGGAATCTTTTTTGTTTAAAAAGATCAAAATGGTGATTTGATAAACCATTTGTAAAGAAAGTTTGGGTTTAAGTTGTGACTTAATTGAAATCCCATTATCCATTTGTTTTTGATTATTGCGCTCACTATTCGGGTTAGCCGGGAAAAGACATCTGTGTCATATAACCCATTCCGAATAGTGATACGTCGTATATGGATAGCATTTGAAGACCGGTGTTGAAGACCGGATATTTTTCGAAAATGAAAGGACAACCTGTCGAATGTCTCTGCACTGAGTCGCGCTGGTATAGAGATTTATATCACTCTTTTGTGACGGGAAGTCCGGACGTGATTGGAAATTATCCGGAATTGCAAGGGCTTCGTGAGAAGTGCCTTCGGTTCTGTTCGATCCCGGAACAGACTTGTATGGTTACATGTCTGACATTACACTTTGAGATATAAAGCCGATCTCTTTCAAATACATTTTTGTTGGTGGCGGAGAATTTATTCTCTTAGCTTAACACCCTTCTCTGAGACGTACGAGCTCAGAGGTGATGTAGTTGAAGTTATCAGCGATATATCCCAATTTGGTAATGTGACATGCTGAGTGTTGCTGTGTGATGATCAGTGTTTGATCATTTGTGATATGATCATTTGTTTGATCATTTATCTTTGTGATCATAGGTTGATCATCTGTTGACCCAAAGCATGGCTTTTTGAAAAAGCGTAGCTTTGAGGACGAGACTTCGTCAGGGCCTCACAACCCGGAAATGGTCGAAACAGGAATGTTGCGGCAAGGTTATGAGGGTCGCGCCCTTTAGGGTATGTCATTTCCTTCTGGAAAGGGGTGGTATCATGGTATGGAGCCCAGATACTTACTCATGTGGATACACTTTCTTTATGATGTGTGATGTTGGATACCGAGCTCGGATAAAGGTCCCAAAGGACCGGGAGATGGCATATTCGTGAGTTACCTGTTACAGGGGTAACCCGGCTTTGTTGGCAGAGAGCAGTTTGTCTCTCGGGACGTCCCGCCAGAGGCGATCCCATGCGGCGGAAGGAAGTTCCTTAGCCTGACCATTTGTTGGAAATCCATTTCTCCAATACGGAACTTGTACGGTTTTAGTTGTAGAACCTACCATCTAATATGGTAGCTATAGTAGGCATAGTATAATGGTACCTATGCTGGCTAAGATTTATATTATACTTTCGAAATGTTTTCTGCACTATGCACTAGTAATAATATCCAATTGATTTTGCGTAGTAAGCATCTTTGACTATCATAAGAAGAAATCTCCTCCAATTCTGCGTTTGCATTGTGTGTGTGGCGGGAGGTCTTATGGTAGTTTCATTTTCCAAAAGCATTGCGGATTCCAATGTTTAAAATCTTTTGCTGATTGTTTAAAGATAAACTGTTTTTGTTGCTCACACCAGTCCCATGACTGATCCGGAGTTTATTGTTCCCTTCCTAAACTCTGGGTGCTCATAATTTTCCACACGAGCAGTCTAGAGTTGGGTTTTTCAGATAGTCAGGTTCAGTAGATTTTCTGGAGCTAGTTTAGTCTTTGGATCGGACTGCACTTGCTTATTCTTGGTGTATCGTTATTGGGAGTTCGAGCTACTGCTGGAGTTCTCTCTTGAAGACTATCTTAGAGTTATTTGTTCCGCTGCTGGTGTTATCGTTTTCTTTTCCGCTGCTATTTGTTGTATCATATCTCTGATGTATATAGATATTCATTGTATCATCATTGTATCTGGATCAAGGTTTTAAATCTCGGATTTCGGTCATGTCTCGTCTCAAAGAATTTGGATAGCTTATCTCGTATCGGGTGAGATCTCGAACGAGATGAGTGCATCTCGGTCGTCCATCTCGGATTTACATCTCGGTTTCTAAAATTCATTTCGGAGTTATCTCGGAGTATATGTCATGTCGAAAATTAGTTTTCATACACCTAAATTTATAATACTAGTCACTACCTTAAGGAAAACACTATGCACTTACCTTGAATATATCACACGCTTATCATTAGTAATTTAGTATGGAAAAATATCACTTGTATCATGTAAATAAACAAATAACTAGATTTCATGAATAATGTTCAATATAATATCATATGAGATAAAGTAGACAAGAAACAAACCATAACATATGCACCTTTACTTTGTTTGATCATTCACTTAACTTTCCTACATAATATAATGTCTCATTTCTACCTTTTATGATTTATAGTGCTGCAAGGGAAATCTTAATTTTATAACTTCAAATACAAAAGTCTACAAGTAGAATTAAGATATTCTATGTCTGGTTATAGTATTTAATTATTAGCAAACAAAATCTCATTAAGCAACTAATAGCATAGATATTTCAAACAAACGTAGAAAATAGCATACATAGTACAAACAATTTCAAACATTTTGTAATATTATAAGAAAAGCAAAAAAATGATGTACGAATGAACATGTAATCATCAAATGAAATTAATAGATGAAAGAGAATTCCTTTATTGCTTAAAAATATGCCTTGAGGAAAAAAATTATAGCAGCAAAGACTAAATGAAATCAAATTGGGAATCCATTTAGAACATAAAGTTAAATAAGTGAAGCCCAAAATTTATAGCCGCAAAAAAAATCGGGTTAGGAAAAAAACTCAAGAAAGTGTCGAAAAAAGAAAAATGAAATCGGATGTAAATTAATTTGGATCAGAAACCTAAATGAAAATCATAAAGTGAAATACTTACCATAATCGATGTAGATTTTATCATCTTCTTACACTAGTCAAAGACGAAGATTAAATGAGATTTATATAAGAAATAAGGGTTAAAAAATTACAATTAAGAAGGCTTAAATTAAGGTAAAGGATGAGCTAGCCCAATACGGAAAAAGAGTTGATTTTTTCCAAAATTCAAAAATTCGGCTGATATCTCGCTGCTAAATCTCGTCCGAGATACCGGACGAGATACTGAAATCTCGTCCGAGATTTGGGTCAGACGAGATTCAAACGAAATTAGTTGTTTCGAATCGCCGAGGCTTGAAAACGAGATCTCGGCCGAGATCTCGGCCGAGATGAGCGAGATTTAAAACCTTGATCTGGATATTGTATCAGATGTTGTATATCTATATTCTTTTTATTCCGCTGTGTTATTTACTTAATGTTGTTATGAGCTCCGGAGAACCAGATTTGGCATTTGAATCTACGGCATTTTGAGTACAAGTGGAGTACGGGTGCTGATTTTCGAAGGCCAACTTTTGGGTCTTTACAAGTGGTATCAGAGCTAAGGTTGTACTTTAGCTCAGGAGTGTAACACGTTAAGTAACTCATTAGAGATAGAGTGAAGTAAACTCTAGAATGAGTATTCCTCAGATATCTGTCTATATGCCTCAGTAAATTCTCTTACTATCCACTGATAGTGAGTATGAGTGCAAGAAGAGGATGAGATAGGGGACAGAGGGAATATGACTAGAAATGGTCAATACTCTGTAACAACAAGGAAGCGATCTTTTCTCTATCGATCTCTTTTGTTCGTCATTTTTCTCAATTCTTCGATAGTTCCTGGTAGATCCAGGAAGAAATTCGATATATAAATATGGGACATAAACTCCGGATAAGCTAAAATTGTTTGTTTGGATGAATTGTTTGCATTGGTTGCTATGGTTGATAGGTATATTTTAGTTTTAAACTAAAAAGTTTGAAATCGTATCCATCTATCTATCTATTCCTTGGGTCCGGATATGTTCTACGAATAGTTAGTTAACCTTTTGAACTAACCGATGCCACTGCATATTTCGTAAATCTGGATAACCCGAGTATCTTGTGAAGTGTTAAACAGATTCGTTCTTGTATCTGTTATTGATATTCTAATTTGGTGAGCCAAATGCAGAATAAATGTTCAGTTTGATTAGATGAAACATTCTTCATCTGTCTTTGTTTTCGTGCCTGCGAATTTCGAGGACGAAATTCTTTTAAGGGGGGAAATCTGTAACGACCCCAAATTTTCTATATATTTAAATTAATAATTTATTGTATTTTTGAATAAAAATAGTAAAATAAATTTGATTTAGGTGATGCGAGTTTCCCCGATATCCAAGTATATTTGTATAAATCGTTTAAAAATTTAAAAATATTGTATATATGAGAATATATATCTGTATTTGAACATATCTGACTAAATTTGAAATAATAATATATATTTTGACTTGAATTTAAAATTGTAAATGAATGGTTTAATAATATTAAATGATAATAATAAATATTGTAATTAGAGTGATAATAATAATTTGAATTTATAAATTAAATATAAGATAATAAATACTAAAGTAGAATCAAATATTTATGTACAGGCAAGACAAAGAAGATAAGTAGAAACAAGACACATATGCAAACATCAAGACAACAAAAATATATGCAAGTATAAAACCAGATATTCAAGTATGCAAATAAAAGAAGAAAAGTGAAGCCATATCAAATATCTCACAAAAACATTTCAGCCGAGACCAATGCAAGACAAGGAAATGAAAAAAAAAAAATCTAAGTACAAAGCAAATCGATTTGCTGTAAATAAAATGAGGAACACAAAGTACTTAATAATAAATGCAGCCTCCACAAAGAAAATATCACTGATCAAAACTTGTACAACAATATATCACCCTGTACAATATTTATCACTTGTAAACTTTTTTTATACTTCAGCTTCTCTTATCCATTCGTTCACCAAAAAGAAAACTTAGCATTTTTCATTTTTAAAGTTTTCAAAGACATACAAACTAAAGCTTTAATTCAACTCAAAGCCAAAATGAAGATCAGATTAAAGAGTGATTTTTGTTAGCAGATTTCCAGTTTTCAACAATTTCAGTTCTCTGTCCATCATCTCTGTTCTTCTTTGTTCCTTCAGGAAAGGTGAGTAACTTCAGGTTTTAAAAATATTCTAAGTTTTAATCTAGTTGCGTGATGAATATCAGTGATGTGTTGTATGAAATATATGCATTTCATTTAATTTTGATAAGATGAAGCCTGTATTTTTATCTGGTTGTTGCCTCTGTTGAAATTTTCAACAGTCTGAGTTACTTCAAAAATCATGTTTGCTCAACCTATTGATTTTTAGGACAAAGCATATAAACAAAATATGTTTGGGTAAGTGTAAAGTAAATTTTTAAAAATTTAATTCATGCTAATACAGTTGATCTGCTCTGGGAATAGAAAAAAAATACAGGGAGGTTTGAATTTGTGAAAATTCAAATTTGTTAATTTAACAATTCAGTAACATGAATTTAACCCCCATACTAAACCATGATTTTTAGAAGTAAATTTAGGATTTTTAAATTAGTATTTGAAGAGCAGTTTGAATTTAAACAAAAATTTTACTTTAACAAATTTCAGACACTGTCATCAATTTTAAAAGATGAAATTTGACATGAAGATAATATGGACATCAGAGATCTGGAGAAAAATATGCTAAAATTTTTCCATTGTGTAAATTTGAGAAATAGAATCATTTTAGGGTTTAAGATCAATTTTTGTTAAGGTCAGGAGATGAGCAGTGTTAGGTTCCAATTCGTGATCGAGTTGCTCGAAACTCTGGTGGGTGGTTGCTTGGAGTGTTGGCGTTGGGTGGATGAAGTTTAGGCGACTCCGGTGGTCCATGCGGTGGTGACGAGGCGGTTTTATGGTGAGAGTTAAACTTATGGATTCGAATGAAACACTATTTTTCGTTTTGATTTTTTTGGAGGCGATGCGAGTTTTGTTTTCGAATTTTTGGACGATCTGTGACTCGCCTGTGATGTTGGAGTTCGCCAGAAGTCGTTCGTGCCGATGTGCACGTGTACGGCGAAGAGGAGCTGGTGTCAGTTTCGTCGTGGTCATCTTACTCGAGTCGTGCGCGAGTTTGAGGTGGGTTGCATCGGGATTTTTGATCGCGTGCGTAGGTTTGAAACTGATGCTTTAATTCATAGCATAGTTAAACTTAAACTAAAGAAAAGAGAAACAGAGAAGGAGAGAAGAAGGGGGGGTGCGTACAGGGGAAGTCTCGGGAAAGATAGGTGATCAACTCGAAGCTACACTCGGGTTTTAACGCAGGGGAGCCTCGGGTTTTTGTTAACAGCAGTTTTGTGCTTTAAAGTAATGTTGAGTAAATATTTTTTTTATCAAGCTTTGATCTCTGTAAAATTTTGTAGTGTCTAACAGTTAGGTTAAAAACTTAGATACAAGTTAACTATTTTAGTTCAATACTATAAAAATGTTTAAACTCTTAATTATTATTTTAATTAAGTAATTAATTTAGTTAAGCATAAAGTTAATTAACATTTGAATTGTAGTTGGTAATATAATTGAATTTCAAATTTAAAGAGGACTTTAAAATGTTAACTAAGTTAGAGAATTAAAATCTGATTAACTATTTCTAGAAGTAATAAAGAGAAATTACTTTACAGTTGTAAGTGGAGATTAATTAATGATTAAGTAATTAATGAAATTTGTAATCAACTACTTAAGATAATTAATGAATGATTAATAGTTAATTAATTAAGTAATTTAATTAAGAATTAAGGATTTATAATTGATTAATTAAGTAATTAACAGTTAATAAATGGGTAATTAAGTTTAATTAATAATTAAGGTTATTAATTAATGAATAAGGAATAGTTAATTAAGTAATTAAAGTTAAATAACTTGATTAAGAAGTAATTAATTAAATAGTGTGAATAAAATAAGTTATTAATTAAGTAATTAAGATTTAATGAATTGATTAAGAAATGATTAGTACAATTTAATAATTTAAAATGGAATAAGTAATTAATTGATAATTTATGATCAATTAATCAGGGTTAAGTGATTAATTCTCTGGTAATTGTTTTAAATTGAATTTATCACAATAAGGATTAAAGATTACCGCTTATGGATTGTTGTGTAGGATATCTTATTTATGATTGTGATCTGTGATAAATTATCTGTGATGTAATTTACTTATTTGTGATTTATATATCCGTGATCTGTGAATAAAGATGAGCGTTATAGTCTATATCGCTTATCAACTATATCCTGTAGTTTGATCTGTGATGATTTATTGTGTTGCACTATTGTGTGTAAAACCCCTGGACTACACTTTTACACACACAAATATGGATTTCACGTGGAAATCGGTTAAGTCACAGATAATTTAAATCTGATGTTTTTGAAATTGAAAATTTAATTTCAATTGATTTTGAAATTAGAAATTTGGGGTTTAAAGTGAAAAGCTTTTGAAATGGAATTTCAAATATAAAAGTTATTTTGAATAACTTAACCAAGTTTTGAAAATTTAAATAGTTAGATTTAAATTTGGATTCAAGTTTGAAATTAAGCTATGATTTGGAAACTAGGGAGTAGAGATGATATAAATGTGTTTATATGAATTTAAACCATTTTAAAAGTATAAGTTGGAAATTTGATTTAACCCAAGAACCTCAACTCGTATAAATGAATCAGATTTCCAAAATGAAAACTGTTTGTTTTCAAAGAATAAAAGCTTTTAGATAAGAAATGAAATTCCAATTTAGGTAAAGGAATTTCAAGTGAATTGAAAAATGGATTTTCCAAGTTATGAATGAATTCTTTTTGAAAGCTATGAATTAAATCTGTTTATTTTTAACAGATTTAAAATGATGTTTTGTTAAACCATTCGAAATGAAATTGTTTTGAAAGCTATTTGTTAAATCTTTGATTTAAAGATTTAACGAATTAATCAAATTGAAAGGGAAATTGATTTGGAAAATCTATGAATGAATCTTTGTGAAATTAAGTGAACTTTATGAATGGAATCTTTTTTGTTTAAAAAGATCAAAATGGTGATTTGATAAACCATTTGTAAAGAAAGTTTGGGTTTAAGTTGTGACTTAATTGAAATCCCATTATCCATTTGTTTTTGAATATTGCGCTCACTATTCGGGTTAGCCGGGAAAAGACATCTGTGTCATATAACCCATTCCGAATAGTGATACGTCGTATATGGATAGCATTTGAAGACCGGTGTTGAAGACCGGATATTTTTCGAAAATGAAAGGATAACCTGTCGAATGTCTCTGCACTGAGTCGCGCCGGTATAGAGATTTATATCACTCTTTTGTGACGAGAAGTCCGGACGTGATTGGAAATTATCCGGAATTGCAAGGGCTTCGTGAGAAGTGCCTTCGGTTCTGTTCGATCCCGGAACAGACTTGTATGGTTACATGTCTGACATTACACTTTGAGATATAAAGCCGATCTCTTTCAAATACATTTCTGTTGGTGGCGGAGAATTTATTCTCTTAGCTTAACACCCTTCTCTGAGACGTACGAGCTCAGAGGTGATGTAGTTGAAGTTATCAGCGATATATCCCAATTTGGTAATGTGACATGCTGAGTGTTGCTGTGTGATGATCAGTGTTTGATCATTTGTGATATGATCATTTGTTTGATCATTTATCTTTGTGATCATAGGTTGATCATCTGTTGACCCAAAGCATGGCTTTTTGAAAAAGCGTAGCTTTGTGGACGAGACTTCGTCAGGGCCTCACAACCCGAAAATGGTCGAAACAGGAATGTTGCGGCAAGGTTATGAGGGTCGCGCCCTTTAGGGTATGTCATTTCCTTCTGGAAAGGGGTGGTATCATGGTATGGAGCCCAGATACTTACTCATGTGGATACACTTTCTTTATGATGTGTGATGTTGGATACCGAGCTCGGATAAAGGTCCCAAAGGACCGGGAGGTGGCATATTCGTGAGTTACCTGTTACAGGGGTAACCCGTCTTTGTTGGCAGAGAGCAGTTTGTCTCTCGGGACGTCCCGCCAGAGGCGATCCCATGCGGCGGAAGGAAGTTCCTTAGCCTGACCATTTGTTGGAAATCCATTTCTCCAATACGGAACTTGTACGGTTTTAGTTGTAGAACCTACCATCTAATATGGTAGCTATAGTAGGCATAGTATAATGGTACCTATGCTGGCTAAGATTTATATTATACTTTCGAAATGTTTTCTGCACTATGCACTAGTAATAATATCCAATTGATTTTGCGTAGTAAGCATCTTTGACTATCATAAGAAGAAATCTCCTCCAATTCTGCGTTTGCATTGTGTGTGTGGCGGGAGGTCTTATGGTAGTTTCATTTTCCAAAAGCATTGCGGATTCCAATGTTTAAAATCTTTTGCTGATTGTTTAAAGATAAACTGTTTTTGTTGCTCACACCAGTCCCATGACTGATCCGGAGTTTATTGTTCCCTTCCTAAACTCTGGGTGCTCATAATTTTCCACACGAGCAGTCTAGAGTTGGGTTTTTCAGATAGTCAGGTTTAGTAGATTTTCTGGAGCTAGTTTAGTCTTTGGATCGGACTGCACTTGCTTATTCTTGGTGTATCGTTATTGGGAGTTCGAGCTACTGCTAGAGTTCTCTCTTGAAGACTATCTTAGAGTTATTTGTTCCGCTGCTGGTGTTATCGTTTTCTTTTCCGCTGCTATTTGTTGTATCATATCTCTGATGTATATAGATATTCATTGTATCATCATTGTATCTGGATATTGTATCAGATGTTGTATATCTATATTCTTTTTATTCCGCTGTGTTATTTACTTAATGTTGTTATGAGCTCTGGAGAACCAGATTTGGCATTTGAATCTACGGCATTTTGAGTACAAGTGGAGTACGGGTGCTGATTTTCGAAGGCCAACTTTTGGGTCTTTACAAAATATTTTTACTTTTGTTGTTCGTCTTATTTTTTTGTCGCTTAATAATAGTTGAGGGGATGGAAAATAATTATGTTTGAGGTAATTTACATTTTATTTTATTTCTACATATTTACTTCTAAAACATCTTCCAAGTTTAAGGTGGGTGTGTGAAGTAATTTTTATAGTTTAATTTTATTAAATGTTTAAGTGGCGCTAGTGAGTGTTTAGGTGGGAGTAAATAGTAATACCATTAACTTATCTTGTCCAGGGTTTAAGTGCTAGTTAATCATATCATAGTAACTAATTTACTTTATAATTTTTTGTCGTTCAATTCATTTTCAAGAGATTTTATTGTTCTTAAAATATTAAATATATTAGAAGTTGCTGATGTCGCTATTACGCTTTATTAAACTAAAGAACTCTGGCACACTTCTTACAAATTAGCAACACGAATTTTTTGAAAATCTTATTTTCTTTGTAAAATAGATGTTAAAAAGAACATTAGTCCTTCTCAAACATAAAAATATTGTTTTGTCGTATGAGCATATATTGGACGGTGACACGACAGTTAACACGTCACACTATCAATGGCTTTATTTTAGCTAGTATAAATTGCAAGTATAAATATAAGGATCAATTCCTCTGTTCCTAAAGTTGCGTGTCCTATGTTCTCATCAAATATACTCCATTCATTTTGTAGGTGGAACCCACTAATTAATTTACAAAGAGACCATGAATGATTGAGATTTGCATAGGGACATGAAAGTTAGGGATAGAGGAATTCATCCCCATCTAATAGATATTTAATCATTGAGACCATGAATGATACAAAGAGACCATGAATGATTGAGATTTGCATAGGGACATGAAATTTACTTTTTAATTAATAAAAAGTTAATGGAACAAAGTATGCTATAAGCGCAAAAACTTTGGTGGTAACAACACATTTATTTCAAGTAGTTTTGTTGGTGGCGTCAGATGTAGGATGATGGTGAAATTCCGTTGATGGGTGGTCGGAAAGGGAATGATGGAGAAGCTTGCAAACCGTTGGTAAAATTCCGTTGATGGGTGATTTGTTATTTTCGAAATTTCAAAAAGAGATGATGAAAATCTTATTCATTGAATTCTTATTATTAATAGTAAAGATGTGTGCTTCTGCTATATTTTTACCTAAATTGATGCTCGTTCTTTAATCCAAAATGTTGTATTCATGCTTGTTTGTCTAATTTTTAATTATGATGGGTTTTCTTACTTAGTTTCTAATGCAAGGGGTTAACCCATTTTTTAGCCAAGTAGATTTCAACCATAATTTGAAGTTCAAGGCAAAGACAAAATGACTCAAAAACTTGGAAGCACACTTAGAAGAAATAGAGAAACAACTAAGGGAAATTTCAATTGAAATTAAACTAGGGAGATAACTAGGTGAAGAGTGATTTTGGTCGGTGAAGAGTGATTTTAACTCGGTGAAGAGTTGTTTTGGGCCAGAGAAGAGTTTTTTTCTTCTCTCCTTTATGCCTCCCCAACTTTATATACTTCATATACTATTCCAATCACTCGTGGACAAGTGATTTTCCCAGATTTTGGATGAGCAGTTCCAAGGATTGATGAGAAAAACCCGTAGAAAGTAGGATAATTTAAATGTTATCGGGAAGATCGGTAGAATTAACTCAAAGTCGATGGAAAAGAGCTTGGAACACATCGAATAGAATATAGAATAGCAAAACAAGTGAAAGAGTGCACTTTGCACCCAAAAAAATAAATCGGTACTAAGTCATTTAGATCAGTACCGAGTCATTTTCTTTGTTTGTGGGCCTCCGTGCTTACTTAAACAATACCGAGCTAGCTTCTGGACATTGCTGCAAGCGGGCGTCTGAACCTGTTCACATGTTTCTCTATAAATACAAGCCCCATAGCAACTAAAGAAGAGTCTTCACTTTGCTCCGCACTGTACTTCTCCTTCACTCCTATCTTCTCCCTCAAATACTCTAGAAACTCCACTATAAATCTGAGATCCACAAGTTTGTGGTCCGATCTATTATAACTAGTTATGATCTAGAGAGAGAACAACTAATAACAAAGATTAAAGTGGATTTAGACCGGAGATTATGCCAAATCACTATAAAATTCTTATATCTCCTTTTAGTTTTCTGTTTTTTCCATTTTTACTAGAACTGGTGCTTTCAACTAATACTTGGGTGTTTGTTCCATTTTTGGTGCAAACACGAGGTAATTTTATGTGGATAATAATGAAAAAGAAGACTAAATTATTTTCCTCTTAACATAATTTTGTTAATGTGCATCATTTTTGTTTTTATAATTTTATGCGATCAAGTTAGTCTAATGGAGATCTCATCAACAAAGTTCATATTATGGTTTTGGGAAGAAAAAAATCATTTTCTACAAGATGAGGGAAATCTGGAAGTTCACTGAGAAATTTTTTGATGGAAAGCAGTTTCTTGCTAAAGTACCATATGCTCATGTGTACGGCATTCCCTAATATATGTCTTTCAATTCGAAATTATCTTTGACTGAAATATCATTGTATAAAACTATTAATGCTATTATATACACATTTTATAGTTTGTTCTAATGCAAAATTATTATAGAGAACCGAAATCACATCACTTTGTTTGAGGACAAGTTTAACTCTATGCATTTATTTGGTTTTTTATGATCGTTGTATAACTTAATCGGTATAAGCAATCATCGCAATTGAAAGCCGAATGAAGCTTGTCTTGTTCTACATTTTATTTCTAAGATTTTATAACTTAAATTAACTAACCACTTTATAATACCTTTTTAGCAAGAAACAACCAATCAATCATAGTGTCCTCCACCACTATCCCAGTGGTTAGGCGCTCTCGCTTTGGTCTATGAGGTGATAAGTTCAAATCATGTATGACAAGTGATTCGAACCACTAGACATATGTTGATTTTTAGTATACTATATACCACCTAAGATTTGTAGTATAACTTTTTACCACTACCTAAGTACTTAATTTCAAAAAAAAGCTAATTAATCTTAACCAATTTTACTGTTTCTAGCAATTTTTTACACTATGAACTAAAAATCCTTACTAAAGGGACCCAAGTTTGTGAATCCAAATTTTTCTACTGTTATAGGAAACATACAAATTGCTATTACGTTTCTTTGATTATTAGCTAATGTGGATATACCAACATTAACAACCTATTGTAAATTCTTTTAAATTATTTTTTACTTATCATTCTGAATTCATGTCTATTACATTCTTGCAGGAACATATATAATGATACTTGATTGGATGGGAAAACAATCACAGAGAAAGAAAGGACAAAACATATTTTATATTAAATGTAACATGGATAACATAAAATAAAATGTAGAAATATGTTTATTTGTTTTTCTCTAACGAAAGTAGTATACTGGGTTGCTAATTTGGATGTTATAACATCTTTGTAATTTAAATTATTAATTTTTTTAGTTAGTGATTTGTAGTTGTTGATAATATGTCTGTATGACAGTTGTGTTCTTCTATACTACTTGTGGTTCCATGCATCTGTCCACTAAATATTTGTGATATGAGATGCATTATATCTTCTTATTGTTAGATATTGTAGGAGAAGGAAAAAAATCACAATTATATAGAAAAATTGTATAATATTTTACAATGGCTTTGCATATGAAAACCATATAAATTTTGTAAAAATCGAATAATGGGATATAAAGAGACGAAAAGAGTAGCTAGGAAATTTTTTATATATAAATCAGAATTGGACCTTTCTAATTCTGAAATAAAATTTTCCTCTTCCTTTCTTCATTCTGTTTCTTCCTCTCCAAAGTTAGAAAATAAGTCATTCTCTTTTCTTTATAACTTCTTTGATTCTCAACATAAAATTACAATTAAATACTCCAATTCAAGTTAGAAGATTTTCTACAAATCTACACACTCAAGTTGGCAATATGGTGAGGATCGAGCCTAGATTTCCAAGTCGAAGCTTCAAGAGTTGATTTGCAAACTTAAAGTTAGGATTTCTTTGGACATGGCGAATGGGATTTATTTTCTATACTTTATGTTCACCATATATGCTATATATTCTCATTAAATGCTAATAATTGGGTTAAGGCTTGATAACTGAATTCAAGTTGAAATTTTAGATATGAGAATCATATTGAATGGTTACTTAAAAATGTTTAAAAATGTATGTATTGAAAACACCTAAAAATAAATGATCATAGTATAATGATTGATTTGATTGTTGGTTGCTTTGGGAATTATTGCATGAGTAGAGAATGAGATAGTACATTTTAGAATGACATTATCAAATGTATATTAGAATTGGGATGGAAGATTAGTGATTATACGCATATGTTGGTTGAATGAAACTCATCGCCTCAAATTTATTCGTCAACTATAGAAAGAAATAATGCTCATCCGAATGGCGAATAACTTATAATAAGGGCATGAATTTGGATGGACAGACGTAAGTGAAGAGTGTCTTAGCAACACAGAGAAAAACAACATTGAGAAGAATGGAAAGACGAATGAGAGAAGAAGTTGGATGAATTTCCACTAAAGAAAATTTTTCCATCGATATTCACTCTCGGTCAAAATAGGTATACAGACGTCTAAATTTCCATTCAGAAGTATGACTTACTGAAGTCTAATTTCCCATAATATTTCAATACAAATTAATAGTGATTCTGGTATTTGGATTACGGTTCAAGATATCTGATCAAAGTTAGGCATTTGACTTACTAGTTTAGATCTCTAAACCATTGTGTAATTAATAATTAAGCCTATGTTTAAGATTTTTGGATTTTTTTTGTGTTTGGTTTATGGACCTGAGAGATGCTCGAAATGTCCAGACTGATAGAGAAGTAATATTATGAGTTCAGGAATGGTACGCCAAGTCTTGGAAAGCGTATGATTGATGTTAAGTGATATGGAGACCACAATGATGGTTCATGATGCGATCTATTCTTATGGTGGTTATATAGAGTTGTTCAATGACTTTGAGATAAGACGACCAAAGTATTATGGTATACTATTCCATATGATGTAGTGCATATGGAGTAAGTCCATGTTCCTTGGCTACAATATTAGGATTTGATTTTTATAGACTATTTGTTACATAATGCATGGTTGTCTCGATAGCATGTGTTGGGCAGCATCGAGACAAAGATTGAGAGACGTCCTACCTTGGTAGAAATGTCATTGACCTCGACCAACTTTGTAGCAATGGTTACACTTGTCCTAAGTCCACTTGGGGAAAATGGTAGCGGTTCTTGGCCCCACCTTAATACCCAATGCCACTAGCCTAGTGTGTAGCTGTTAGGTCATGCTCGATTGCCAACTTATCATGTATTTCATAGCACTATATTAGAAATGTTGGCTACAGATGAAGATACAGGTCGAGATATGGTTTCCTTACCTAATCTTATAATATTTTGTATTGCACATGTTATATTAGCATATTGGTAATCATGCAGTTTAGTGATATTTCCTTTTCACTAGATTTTACATCTGACTCTCTCTATGTTGTCTCTTTTGTGATCTATTACTTGAATAAGTTGACTTAAAAGAGGGATTCTGCTAGTTGGATGCGATTTTTAAAGACATAACCATTATCATCATTATTATATCTATCCAGTATTTTTGGGTTGTAGACATGTTATATTGTATGTATTATAAGATATCTTATATATAAATTTGATGTACTATTTAAACTCCATTAGTTTGGAATATGATGGACTACGATGTTGGACCTTATGTCTCATATATATTATATGCATTTAATCTCATATATGTTTATATTGATATTATATTTATTCCTTCTGCTGTGAGATAGTTAGTATATATGTTGTGATAGATATGCTTTGTTAGTTTTAAATACTATCTTACAAACTACCATCTGTGATACCTATTGAATTTGAGTGCTATTGTGCATGGATTACATGTGTCATGAATGATGGGTCGTTACATTTAGTATCGGAAGCTGGGTTACCTAATCACCATAAACTAGGACAAAGTTAGAGAGCATACTTGTATTTTGTTATATCTGTATAAATAACGTTTAGGCAACCACAATTTTGTTTCTAACACTATACTATCTTTTGGGAAGTTGATAATGATTGCCATCAATAGATGGCTACTACGAGTCACGCCACTCAAGCAATGAATACTATAGACACAGTTGAGGCCCCAGAACTTCAAATACCAGCATGGTTCCAAATGTATTTGCATACTACACCACAAAGTACCCCAGCTCCAATAAGAGTCCCACCTTTTCTAGAAGTGGGAGAATTGTTATCCTACTATTCCATCACACCCACATCCTGCTCTTGACTTCCTAAAACTTTGTAGAGATTACCTCCTCATGGGAGACAAGCCATATATAGGGACAAAGTCGTTCATAGAGACTCAAGCGTGGCCCTGCACAAGTAAGCAGATATTTGATGATATGACACATGAAAGTTTAGTGAAGAAGCAATTAGCCTCTAGACAACTTTATCTTTATGTTGGTAGGATGTAGTAGTAAGGGAAGTGGATGAACATTTTATGACTTGGAAAGATTTTTGAAGGAGTTGTAAGGCTTTGTTTAATTTTGTGGTTGAGATCGACTTGCAATTGGAGAAGTTTATGTATCTTTAACAAGGTGATAAGAGTGTGAAGGAGTTATTTACATGTTCACACTATTGGCTAGGATTGGGATAGACAAGATTAATACTGCCACTAAAAGGCCTTGAAATTTCCAAACATATTCAACCCACCTCTCAGGAATCTTGATTTTAATCATGTTATAATGGTAACTTTTAAGAGTCTTGTTGAAGTAGTGTTGTTGAACTCTATTTAAAGAAAGGCCTCAAAGAAGGAGGATGCCAAAGTTGAAGAGAAGTCCAAATTCCAAGGCAAGAGGAAAATAAATGGGTCAAGGTTGACCCGGGCCAAGTTATGAAGGGATGAGTGACTTGTAATAGGTGTCATTTGAATGGGCATATTGCTAAAGATTGCAAAGTCAACCTCTAATTGAACAAATGTTTTAGTTGTGACCAATTGGGCCATTTTAAGAAAGAGTGTTCGTCTCCTCCAAAAAGAGGACAAATGGTTAAGGCTTATGTCATTTATGCTACTTTGATTTCGAGCACTCCACCTAAGCCCACCAAGTGAAACCCTCGTCTTGGAAGGTATCAATTCTATTTATGATTTTCCGATACATGTTTTATATGATACAGGAGCTTCACATTCTTCTATTATTAATCATCTTTTTGATATTTTATGCCTAATGCTCTATGTTATTAATCATTCTTTTGTAGTGTCCAATCCAGTTGGGGTTCCACACATATCTATATGATGTGTGGAGATATTAAATTATATGTGGTAGGTCCATATTTTCTTTTGATGTAGGTTTTTGGGCTATGGACTTATTTTGGAAATTAATTGGATGGCAAAGTGGTTATTGATTTTGATATCCTTTCATAGTTTGCATGAAGGATAAAGGTGGTAAAGGGCTCAATACTTACTGTGATCTATAGAGTTTCATGATGTTGAGTTATTTGTACTCCTTGGATATCTCATATAATGAGTAGTCGCAAGTTTCCATGGTGTAGAATTTTTCGGATGTGTTTGAAGAAATTTCGATATAACCTCCTCATAGGGAGATTGAAATCTGGAATGATTTGGAGGGAAATGCAAAGCTGATTGTCTTACCTGTTAGGCATATGGCTCCTAAGGAGAGAAGAGAGTTAGAGATGCAAATTTTTAAGCTTTCTATGAAGGGTGTCGTTTGGAGAAGTACGTCGGAGTGGAGAGCATCTGTTGTTTGCTACTATAGCATATGCTTCCTTAAGATTGTATGTTGACTGTAGAGAGTTAAATAAGTTGATAAGGAAAAAAAATATTCTCTACCTCGTATTAGTGACTTGTTCAACAAATTAGGTGGAACGAAGATTTTCTCCTAACTCTATTTTACTATAGGTTTTCATCAACTAAAGGTGACGAAAGATAATATTCTAAAAACCGTTTTTAGAATTTCAATACATCTTATGAATGGTTGGTTACGCTATTCGAGCTTACGAATGCATCCGTGTATTTTGTAGATCTCACTAGTCGATTCTTTCGGGACCAACTTGATAAATTCATGCTTGTTGAATATGCGAGTATATGATTTTTGTTTAATGATAATATATATATATATTCATTTAAATGTATTTATTAATGTACTATTTTATTTTTCAAATAATTAAATAAATATTTGCTGAATAAAATAAAGAACGCATAATTTATATTCAAATGGATATTTTATTCAAACAAATATTTATTGCAATTTTGAATAGTACAAATTTGAGCTCTCACTATATACAAACAATTTCAATTACAATTACAAAACAAATTCGATTACATTACAATTTATCATTTACATTTGCACCTCACTACATTTCATTCATTCACTCATATTTATCTTCAACTCCAGTCCAGATTGAATCCACCATCTGAGCTATCTGCAAAAATACACACTGACGCAGTAAATTTGAAAAGGAAATATTTTTGCAGAATAAAATAAAATGTGATTTTGAAAATTTTATTTGCCTTAGTTATTTTGGTTGTTCGTCGTCATTTAAATTTAAATTCATCATACACGAATAGCTTGTGACAGGCACAGTGCATCACTGTACATGCCACAAGGCCGTGCACACCGATATACAGTTGATAAAATTGTAGGGACAGGTGAGCACAAGGTCAAACCCAAATCAAAAGTCGGGTTCAACTCAAGTGAAATAAATATTAAGTCACGATATCAGCACAAGGTCAAACCCGAGCTATAAGCTGGATTCAACACAGGTGCAATCCAAAATGTACACATGAATGCTATGATCAAAGATAACAACATCTGTTCAAAAAGCAAGTTAATAGGTGACTATGTACAAAGCAACCAAAATCAACTGTACATATGAAGTAGGCAATATAAGACCACAGAAACAAATGCTATCAAGACTTCAAGCCTGGCAACATGGAATCAAAGTGAAGACTACATGAAGTCAATGCAAACACATGTACACATATATAGGCAGTACATATGTAACCAGAACTAGTACTGTAACCAGGTGAACCAGACCAACAGAGGCCAAAACAACAAGTAACTTATATATGCTACAAAGACCAGACCCAAATCAACATCAAGAATTCATGATAAACAGCAATATGCATATGGCCAAGCACAAGACTCGATAGTGGAGTTGAAACAACATTAACACAGAGACCAGACTCGAATGAATAGTGCAGATACAAATTGAAGTGTCATATACAAACCAGAAGTTTACATGACTCAAAGCTATAACAATGATGAACCAACATACTATGCAACATAAAGATGGAGGCAGTGAATATATACACATACGTGAACATATATATAGAGCAGTATAACATGAACATATATGTGCAGTGAAACCAGAGGCAACAACAAGCTAATGATCAAACAAAATGTAATTCGATAGACTCAGTTTCAAAATGGAAACCAGGCATGAGTTCAAATGCAAGCTACATGAAGACCAAAAACAAAGTACACTGAAGAATCAGACTACAACAAAGTATCAGTGGACAAGTACAAATCATATATATGAAATGCAGCAATAAATTGTCAAACCAGTCGATACAAGCAACTAAGCAGTGTCAGTTTCAAGGCAAATAATTCAAACAAGCAAAAAATGCACACAAGTTAAAAAAATCATGGAACAACAGTTTCAAATCAAGACAGTGCCGAAATCAAAATAGTTTCAAGTGGCCGAAGTCATGGAACGACAAGTAAAAATCGAACAAGTCAAGTATGCTACAGGAATGAATAGCACAAAGAACGAAATCAACATCGTCAAATCAAGTCAGAGCCGTGGTGGCCAAGGAGTCGAACAAAACTTAAAGCCGTGATAACTAAGCAATCAAAATATACGAATCGAACCGGTCAGGAACAATCACCAACATTCAATCAAAATCATACGGCCAAGCACAAATTATCAGACGAATTCAAACAAATATTCGAACGATAATCAAGGGAATTAAATCCTATTTAAACCCAATCATCATTGGCCTAAAATCTATCGAGTTCGAGGAAATTAACCAGTAAATCAAAGAGCATAAAATCGCATACCAATTCATAATGAACTCGATCAAATTTGAAGGAGTTGTGCGCAAATCAGAAGACAATTGATCGTCAAAGCAAGCACGAGAATCATTTCGATCGATCAACAAAAAGCGGCGCCTTCGAATTTAAAAAAGCCCTAAAAACTGAAAGAGGAACGAACGAGCAAAAGGAAGCGGCCATATTTTCTCAATGCAAGGATACCAGGCCAAAGATAGTATAAAAATTAAAAGGGGGATTCACATTTATTTGGGTCGGCTTCTTTACATTTTTTATTGGGCCTGATATTTAAAAATTAGGGTTTTGAGTTTTTAATTGTTTTTAAATTTGTATTTTCCTTTATTCTTTTGTAATTTCTAGTCATGTAACTAGGGGACGAACTACAGTGGTGTAGTTTGAGAATTCGCAACTCAGTGGCTGAGTTGTGGCAGGGTTTTGAGCGTAGAGTTAGGTTAGTCGATAGCGGGTGTCGTGAGTTTACATGTGTAAGCGTCTGACTACTTAATTTCTAGTAGAAACCTTGGGGGAAGCACGTAGGCAGGGTTTTGCCGAAGCTGGGTAAATCTGTGTGTTCTATTTTCTATTTTTTATATTCTGCTTTTATCTGTGCTGCTATTATTCTGTTGTGATCTGTGTTGAAATTATTTATATACTTTCGCAACGAACTTTTATAATTAATAGTATCACCCTATTCACCCCCCCTCTAGGGTGAAATCGATCCTACAAGTGGTATCAGAGCAAAGAATAAAAGCCATTTTTGTTTTACAAATTTTGGTTTTTCAAAAACCAATTTTTTTAAAAAAATTGAATTTTTAAAATGGCTTCTTTTAATAATTCTTTTACTGAGGGTCAATCCAATATTAGTCCTCCTATTTTTTATGGAATGGATTTTTTGAATTGGAAATTAAAAATGGAATTCTATTTAAAATTTGTTAATGTTAAATGTTGGAATATTATTGAAAATGGGTGTGATAATAATAGACGAGAAAATTACTTCGATTAATGCTCTTGCTATGCATATACTATATTCTCATATTAATCATGATAATTTTAGCTTTGTCTCTCATTGTGAAAATGCACAGGAAATATGGAATACTTTTGATGCAATATACGGTGCAAAAGTCAACATCCGTGAGAGATCCCCCATAATCGACTCAGAAACATGCTTAACAGGATTGACAAAAGGCAGCAGTGATGATGATGATAATGGAGCAGCTGAGCTGGCGCTACTAATAAAGAGATTCAAAAAGTTGAACCACAAATACGGAAATCCAGCTCCAACTCAACAATTGAAAAGCAGAATAATCAAAGCACTAGACAACTCAGAAGAACACGAGATCATTTGTTACAAGTGCAACAAACCCGGTCATATCAAGCCCAATTGTCCTCGAAATCGATATGGCCAAGAAAAGAAATCAAAAAGGAGAAGTTTTGCGGCCATGTTGAATAAAAGTGATGATGATAGTAAAAGCACTAGCAGTGAGAGTGAGAAAGGAGATATGTGCCTTCGAGGTGATATAACTGATAGCGATGATGACGAGCCAAGCAAGGTATCAAAACTCACTCACTCAGAATTACTTATATATTTCCACGAAGTAAATGGTTGTTTCGATCGACTTAGGGAAAGATATGCTAAAATTGAATCACAAAGAGATACTTTGATAGATTTAAATAAACAGCTTGATCAATTGGTTAAAAACTATTAAAGAAAAACCCCTAAGTGTGATAAGTGTCCAACATTTGAAGAAGATATTAAAAAATCAAAAATTAAAATTAAATCGCTTGAAAATGATATTCTGATTTTGAAAGAGATTGAAAACACTAGAAGAGAAAATTCTATTAAAAGGTGCACTCAATTATTGAACGAAAACGAATCACTCAAAACACAAGTCCAACAACTATCGACGACTTTAGGAAATTTTTCCAAAAGTGAAAGATCATTGAATATGCTATTAGGGAAACAAACTGTTAATACAGTTAGACAAGGACTTGGATATAATCAATTTGAACCTGTTAAAAGCAAAATTAATAAAGTCAAATCTGAGTGCACAATTTGTAGAAAAATTGGACACAATCAAAATATTTGTTGGTATAGACCCAAACACGTGAAAACCATTCCAATTTGGGTTCCAAAAGGCACAAATATAAAATCCCTCAAAGTCAAACAAATCTGGGTGCCGAAAGGGACATATATAAATAGTTTTGGGTCTCCACGAAATTATTTTTCAAAATTTGTTGCGACTAACAACCATGGACCTATAAAAAAAATAGGTCACAAAAATATTCTCTCATGTAGGTGTAGGTATGGTGGCAGGCTAAGGAACAACAATAGTGTCATCTGGATTCTGGCTATTCTAGACACACAACGGGCGACAAATCAAAGTTCCTTAGCCTAGTATAAAGGTGATAGAATCACAATGGGCAACAACGAAAAAATATCGTAAAGGTAAAACAGGTAATGGTATATTTATTTTGAACGATATATTAAATGTGATAATCTGCACCATAATCTGAATTAAATCAGCCAGTTATGTGATGATAAAATAAATGTTGATTTTGATTCTGACTTATTCTTATCTGATATATTCTTATATGACTTGTTCTTATTTTTAGTTCTGACTTGAGCAAAATGTTGACCAATCATTTTCATCTTTGAACTAGTTCATAAATTTGTTTGGTCTAATGATGCTGTTTTATTGATTGATGATTACTCATGAAAATATTTGGTTATTTGACTGATTCAAGACTTGACATTTTGTTCACTGTTTGCACGGCTTCAATTTAATTTCATTTAAATGTTGTAAAAATGATTTTAAGGAATTTGTTGCAACTTCATGATCTAGTCTATAACATTCAACTAATGATAATCTTGAGTCAAAGGAAAATTCAGATGCAAATTACACTGGTAATCTAGTTGATAGAAAAATGTCTAGTGGAACGTGATTTATGTTGAGACATTCAGTAATTGCATCATTTTTCAAAGAAAATATATGCATATTTTTCACTTGAAATAATTTTCAAATAGCATACATTTTCCTATAACCCCTTCTAGAAAATCTTTGTTGACCTTGTTTCAGATTAGTCATTTTTTGAAAATTTGATTTTATAATTATTTTTGAATTTGATTTTAAAATGACTACTCTAACTCCCTACTGATTATCAAAAAGATAAATAGTGATTGAAAAAGTGATGAGTGTTGATATTGATCATATATTATAACTTGAAACAGTATATTTAGTAAATTTCTTTAGAAATTTAAACAAGAGTTATAAAAACATTTTGTTTGGTAAAAATTCCATGACCATTTCTATTTCTATCATACTTCTATCAATCATCACTCATAAAAATCCAATATAGTTGTCAATATGTGGTATTTTAAACGGGAAATCATTCGTTTTTCAATTAATTATATTTTTAACAAATAAAAACATCCTAAGTATTCACTCTCATTTAAAAGTCCTCACGGTTATGCATGGGTGAATTACTTGGAATTTTTGATTATGTGCTTCCATGCTCATTTAAAAGTCCTCACGGTTATGCATGTATGGAACACATATCAAAATTGATTGATTAAATAGACAAGTTGATTCTAATCCCATTTAAAAGTCCTCACGGTTATGCGAGGTTAGAAGATACTTGAATTCATTTTTTTTGAATAAAAATTTGGAATACTAATAATCTCATTTAAAAGTCCTAACGGTTATGCATGGTTAGTAGATATTCAAATTCTTGAAATAAATATACCACAAATAGACACAACTATATGGTTTTATATGATGACATCATCCATATCATTCTAAAGTGGAATATGCATCAAATAGAGTATTTATGATGTTTGTTTGATTTTTTTATTGAAATTGAATATTTTACTCGATTGAGTTCTAATGTTGTATTAATGTCTATCACTTTATTCTCTATTTTTTCTGACACTATTACTCTTTTGCTGATAACAAAAGGGGGAGAGAAAAGTTAAGATTTTAGAAAATAAAGGTCAAATATTTTATATTTTCATCAAGGCTCATTTGAATATTTTTATACATATATGAAGGGGGAGCTGTGTGTAGAGAGAGAGAGCATTCAAATAGGGGAAGCAAATTAAATAATCAAATACATTTAATAAATTTGAAATCTTAAACATATGTTTGTTATCATCAAAAGGGGGAGATTATTGAATATGCGAGTATATGATTTTTGTTTGATGATAATAAACATATATATATATATTCATTTAAATGTATTTGTTAATGTACTATTTTATTTTTTCACATAATTAAATAAATATTTGCTAAATAAAATAAAGAACATAGAATTTATATTCAAATGGATATTTTATTCAAACAAATATTTATTACAATTTTGAATAGTACAAATTTGAGCTCTCACTATATACAAACAATTTCAATTACAATTACAATACAAATTCGATTACATTACAATTTATCATTTACATTTGCACCTCACTACATTTCACTCATTCACTCGTATTTATCTTCAACTCTAGTCCAGATTGCATCCAGCATCTGAGCTTTCTGCAAAAATACACAATGACGCAGTAAAATTAAAAAGGAAATATTTTTGCAGTATAAAATAAAATGTGATTTTGAAAATTTTATTTGCCTCATTTATTTGGGTTGTTCGTCATCATTTAAATTTAAATTCATCGTACACGAATAGCTTGTGACATGCACAGTGCATCATTGTACATGCCACAAGGCCGTGCACACCGATATACACTTGATAAAATTGCAGGGACAGGTGAGCACAAGGTCAAACCCAAATCAAAAGCCGGGTTCAACTCAAGTGAAATAAATATTAAGTCACGATACCAGCACAAGGTCAAACCCGAGCTATAAGCTGGATTCAACACAGGTGCAATCCAAAATGTACACATGAATGTTATGATCAAAGATGACAACATCTGTTCAAAAAGCAAGTTAATAGGTGACTATGTACAAAGCAACCAAAATCAAGTGCACATATGAAGTAGGCAATATAAGATCACAGAAACAAATGCTATCAAGACTTCAAGCCTGGCAACATGGAATCAGTGAAGACTACATGAAGTCAATGCAAACACATGTACACATATATAGGTAGTACATATATAACCAGATCTAGTACTGTAACCAGGTGAACCAGATCAACAGAGGCCAAAACAATAAGTAACTTATATATGCTACAAAGACCAGACCCAAATCAACATCAAGAATTCATGATAAACAGCAATATGCATATGGCCAAGCACAAGACTCGATAGTGGAGTTGAAACAACATCAACATAGAGACCAGACTCGAATGAACAATGCAGATACAAATTGAAGTGTCATATACAAACCAGAAGTTTACATGACTCAAAGCAATAACAATGATGAACCAACAGACTATGCAACATAACGATGGAGGCAGTGAATATACACACATATGTGAACATATATATATATAGCAATATAACATGAACATATATGTGCAGTGAAACCAGAGGCAACAACAAGCTAATGATCAAACAAAATGTAATTCGACAGACTCAGTTTCAAAATGCAAACCAGGCATGAGTTCAAATGCAAGCTACATGAAGACCGAAAACAAAGTACACTTGAAGAATCGGACTGCAACAAAATATCAGTGGACAAGTACAAATCATATATATATGAAACGCAGCAATAAATTGTCAAACCAGTCGATACAAGCAACTGAGCAGTGTCAGTTTCAAGGCAAAGAATTCGAACAAGCCAAAAATGCACACGAGTTCAAAAATCATGGAACAACAGTTTCAAATCAAGACAGTGCCGAAATCAAAATAGTTTCAACTGGCCGAAGTCATGGAACGGCAAGTAAAAATATAAGAAGTCAAGTATGCTACAGGAATGAACAGCACAAAGAATGAAATCAACATCGTCAAATCAAGTTAGAGCCGTAGTGGCTAAGGAGTCGAACAAAACTCAAAGCCATGATAACCAAGCAATCAAAATATACGAAATGAACTGGTCAGGAACAATCACCAGCATTCAATCGAAATCATACAGCCAAGCAAAAATTATCAGACGAATTCTAACAAATATTCGAACGATAATCAAGGGAATTAAATCTTATTTAAACCCAATCATCATTGGCCTAAAATCTATCGAGTTCAAGGAAATTAACCAGTAAAGCAAAGAGCATAAAATCACATACCAATTCATATTGAACTCGATCAAATTTGAAGGTGCTATGCGCAAATCGGAAGACAATTGATCGTCAAAGCAAGAACGAGAATCATTTCGATCGATCAACAGAAAGCGGCGCCTTCGAATTTAACAAAGCCCTAAAAACTGAAAGAGGAACGAACGAGCTAAAGGAAGCGGCTATATTTTCTCAACGCAAGGATACCAGGCCAAAGATAGTATAAAAATTAAAAGGGGGATTCACATTTATTTGGGCCGGCTTCTTTACATTTTTTATTGGGCCTAATATTTAAAATTAGGGTTTTGAGTTTTTAATTGTTTTTAAATTTGTATTTTTCCTTCAATCTTTTGTAATTTCTAGTCATGTGACTAGGGGACGAACTACGGTGGTGTAGTTCGAGAATTCGCAACTCAGTGGCTGAGTTGTGGCAGGGTTTTGAGCGTAGAGTTAGGTTAGTCGATAGCGGGTGTCGCGATTTTACGTGTGTAAGCGTCTGACTACTTAATTTCTAGTAGAAACCTTGGGGGCAGCACGTAGGCAGGGTTTTGCCGAAGCTGGGTAAATCTGTGTGTTCTGTTTTCTGTTTTTTATATTCTTCTTTTATCTGTGCTGCTATTATTCTGTTGTGATCTGTGTTGAAATTATTTTATATACTTCCGCAATAAGTTTTTATAATTAATAGTATCACCTTATTCACCCCCCCCTCTAGGGTGAAATCGATCCTACAATGCTGGTGTTCATAGATGACACATTAATCTTTTCTAAATCTGAAGAATAACAACATTTAAAAGTAGTGTTTGAAGTGTTGAGACAAAGTTGCTTCAAAGAGAATTTTTCTAAATATCACTTTAGGAGAAGGGAAGTATGCTTGTTAGGTCATAACATATCCAAGAATGGGATTTCTATTTGTCTGAGTAAGGTTGTCGTGCGCAAGTTTGGAAGGTACTGAATAATGCAACCAAAGTTCGTAGTTTTCTTGGGTTGTCGAGTACTACCGAAATTTTATTAAAGACTTTTCACAGGTTGCTGGACCTTTGACACGACTAACATGAAGAACCTAGTTTTCTTGTACGATGCATATAATGAAGATGATTTTATTGAAATAATGGCATTATTTGTTGGGTAAGTGGTTTGACTTATTTACATGCTATAAATCTTTGAAGTATTTATTTTTACAAAAAGATCTCAACCATAGACAACAATGATGGATGGCATTCCTAGCGTCAAACAAATTTGGTATTTCTTATACTCGTAAAAAGGGAATTGTTATAGTGGATGCACTGATTAAGGGGCATGCAGTTTTAGGCTCTATGTTTGTTGGATGGAAGGGTTTGGAATATATTTGTGGAATTTGATTTCCAACCATCTTATGTTGTGTTGCTTGGTTTGTTGGAAACACTATAGGTTATGCATATACTTATAGATCAAATTGAAACTAGTAGACCAGCTTGGGATAAGGAAAAAAGGCTAGTCACATGGATAGATATTCTATCGATCTAAAGGGTTGGCTTCATAGGAATAGGAGATTATGAGTTCTAGAAGTAGAATATTCAATTAAACAAGTGCTTTGAGAGTGATATCGTTCTAGGATGACTATTCATCCCGGTGGCAACATGATGTACAATCATGTTAAACACACATGTTATCATTAAACATACCTACTATTGTAGTGAATAAAACAACATGTTTCAGAGTTCACAGAGATGTGCATTAGTTTCCAATGAGTCAAAGCCAAACGAAAAAGCCGAGTGGTTTGTTATTACTTTTGGAGGTTCCACTTTGAAAATTGGAAAATATCTCCATGGAGTTTATAGATGGTTTTCCACGAAGTTGGAGAGGAAATGAGAGCATTTGGGTTGTTGTAGTCTACTTGACTAAAAAGCTCATTTCATTCTAGTGAAGGCTTCTAGGATCGCTCCATCTTTGACCACATTGTGTGTGTGAGATGCAGTGAGAATGCATGGTATAACCCCAGTATAATGGGTTATTGAGACCCACTCATCACGAGTGATTTTTGGAAGAGCTTATAACATGCATTAGGTATAGAACTGAACTTGAGTATGGCTTATCATCCCTAAAATGGATGGCCAACCTGAATGAGTGAATCAGGTGCTTCAGGGATATTTGAAAGCTCGTATACTTGATTTTGGAGGATCATGGGGGATAACTTACCTCTTGTTGAATTTGCATACAAAAATAGCTACGAAGCTGGTATAGGTATGGCACTACTTGAAGCATTGTATGGAGATCTTGTAAATCGCCTACATATTGGTGGGAAACAATGTAAGGTATACATGGACCAAATATGATATGTGAGACTTTGCGGAAAGTCAAGTTAATTCGAAAAAGAGTGAAGGCATCTCAAGATCGGCAAAAGCACTATGTAGTAAAAGATGTATTGAGTTAGAGTTTGAAATATGTGATATGGTATTTGTAAAAATGTCATCATTGAAGAAAGTTGTTAGGTTTGAAAATTTAGGAAAACTTGCACCTAGATTGGTTGGACCATTTCCAATTTTGAACGAGTCTGAAAATTTTCATATAAAGCGGGTCTTCTTAAAAAGATGGTCGGAGTACACAATGTGTTTCGTGTTTCACACTTGCATAAGTGTTATATAACTCGAGCATAGTGGTTTAGCCAATTTGAAGAGGTGGTTGTTGAACTAGAGATGACCATGACGAGAAAACCTACTCGCATTATTGAGAGTAGGATCAAGATACTTTAGAACAAGATTGTCAAACTTGTTTTGATCCAATGGGGTATGGATACTGAAAATAGTACATGGGAGCAAAAAGAGATGTGTGTTTCTCCAGACCTTCTCACCAGTAAGACTCATCCAAGTAAATTTTTCTTCAATACAACTGGTTAAACTTGCATTCCAATGTAGAAATCGCCTTATGTTGTTATAATTGATTCGCTTGTTTGGATGCTACATGTTATGCCATCGTGCAGTAAATACGGTACATTTTTCCATTTTTTAATGATTTAGATGGTGAGATCGATTTAGCAGGGGAGGGGGGATGTAACAACCTGCATTTTTGACACTTGATAATTAAGAAATTAGTTAATTGAATTAAATGACTTAATCAAACAAATGACTTAAAAAGTGAATTTTTAATATAAATTAATTAGGGCTCGTTACCTATTTTGTTTACAAATGAAAAACATATAAGGTATGTCAACATCCGATATTGGGATAAAAAAAGATGAAAAAAGGAGCTTAAGCCAAAATGGTAAGCAGATTAAATAGATCTTTATAATTCTAAAATGAATCTTTTCTCTTCATTTTTTTATCCCTTTGCTTTTTTGCTAAAGTAAAAAGAATTTAAACTCCTTTCTTCATAATTCCAATTCTCAGCATAAAATTATAAACAAATACTCTAAATTGAAGTTAGAAAATTATCTACAAATATACATACTCAAGTTGGGAATTTGGTAGGAATTGAGCCCGAATTTCTGTGTTGAAGCTTAAAGAATTGATTTGAAAACTTAAGTTGGGACTTCTTTGGATTTAGAGAGTGGAATTTATTCCCCATACTCTATGATAACCAGATATGCTATATATTCTTATTAAATGCTAATGGCCGGGTTAGGGCTTGATAATTGAGTTCAAGTTGAGATTGTAGATATGAGAATCATATTAAATTGGTATTATAAATGTTTATATATAAAAATAATTGTATTGAAAACACCTAAAAATGAACGATCGTAGTATAATTGTTGTTGGTTTGGATTTTTTTGACAGATTCTTGGTTTGGGAATGATTATATGATTAGAGAATGGGTTAGAACACTTGAGAATGACATTGTTGAATGTATGTAAGAGTTGGAATGGAACATGATGTGATTACACTCGTATGATAGTTGAATGGAATTTACCACCTCAAATTTGTTCATCGAGTATAAAAGGAAACAATACTCATCCGAATGAAGAAAAACTTATAAAAATGGCATGAATCTGGATGGAGAGACGTAAATGCAAAGTGGCTCGTAACATGAAGCAAAACGTCGAAGAGAGTAAAAGATGAATGAGAGAAAGGGAAGAAGGTGGGAATAATTTTATTGAAGGAAATTTCTGCATCAATATTCACTCTCATGTTTGAATTTCCATTCAGATGCCTAAATTACTGAAATCTAGTTTCTAGCTATATTTTAGTAAAAATTGAGGGTGATTCAAATGACTGAATGATTTTTCTAAACATATGAAATCAATGTCAAGCATTTGACTTCCTAGTTCAGGTGTTTAGATCGTATGCCAACGCTCCATACATTTGATCACGAGATCGAGATTTTGAGGTTTTTTGAGTTTGGGTTAGGTTAGTGGACCTAAGAGAAGCTTGACTAAGGAGCAATATTACGAGTTCAGGAACAGTACGCCAACTCTCAAAAAGGGTGTGGTTGATGCTAAGTGATAAGGAGACTACGGTGACAAGTTGGGAATGTGATCTAATATGTATGGTGATTTTATAGACACTTCCATTGACTTCGAGATGAGACAACTAGAGTATTGCGATATATGATTCCATACAATGTATTGTATACAAAGTAAGTCTATATCCCTTGGCTATTGCCTTGGGATTTGATACTTATAGACAATTTGTTACATAAGGCATGGTTATCTCGATAGCGCGTGATGGATGCCATCGAGATAGAAATTAAGGGACGTCCTATCTTGGTAGCAAAGTCTGTATGCCTCGTGTTACTTTATAAAAAGCGTTATGGGCCTGGGATTACTTTTCCTAAGTCCTCATGGTGAAAAAATGGTAGTAGTTAGGCACACTTATATTAGTTCATGTTCGATATGATTATAGGAGGTGGAAGATGCATTGGAGCATTGTGATATGGGTGTTAAATTGATGTCTGTTAGCACCAAAATTGGTCACTAACCCCAAATGTGTGAAAGCACCAATATCCTGGTAGATCCAATCACAGATCTTATGGTAGTTATATGTAGAGAGTAATAAAGTGAAGAAACAACAAATGAAAATGAAAGCAAGTAAGTAAAGAACACAAGAAGTTTATGTGGTTCGGCTATTCGCGACCTACGTCCACTTCAAGAGTTTTCTTTATATTCCTGTATACTGTTATTACAGTTACAATGGAGTGTTATTCAATAGCTAAAATGGCAGAGTTTAGCCAATTTTGCAGATAAAGGAGAGCAAAGAGAAGAAGATCCCTTTTCTTGAGCAATGCTCTCTCTATTTATAGGTGGAGATCTATAAAGATCTTGCTGAAAATTAGACAGAGAAGTCTCTTGGTCCATGTGGGCCAGTATGCAGATCGATGGGGCCCACCTCCATGCTTTGGGGTCGATCAATAAGTCCTTCGTATCTATAATCCCCACGTTAGAATTAGTTGAGATCGATAATGGTGAAAGATGATAGTTCAAAGTCCTTGCTCTCCAAATTTCATGAAGTTCCATCATGTAGACTGTGAGATATGATCGATCCAAGATTGAGTTTACAAGTGTAGGCTGAAACTTTCGTATACATCGCCTCATATCCATCACGTCCTGTATCCATAGCTTTCGCGTCGATCCGTGTCTTATGCAGTGATCCATGTTTTGCACTCCATTCCTTGACCGCTTCTTTTGTATCGATACAAAATACTTCCAAGTGCAGTTGCCTTCATATCCATTGGTTGCTTTATTCCTCGTATTGATCCCAGCTTTGATCGATACGTAGTGTATCAATCGAAACCATTTTCCTCGATTCGTAGTCAAATCTGTATTGGGTCTTTAACATGCTTTGCTGTATCCATCCGATCAATACGAATGTATCGATATGAAAACAACAATCCACATCCATCAACCTGTATCCTTCCTGGAGCTGCCTGATCGATACGAATTGTATTGATATGAATATCGAACGATCCAAACCAAATGTAAAGCGCATGTGTTAATCCATATCCATAGTGATCGATACAAGAGTATCGATATGAGCCAGTTTTTCATTAATATTAATCCATCCATAACTCGAGCAAATGAACTCCGACTGACCTAAAATTCGAAGTGTAGCCTCACGAGCCTTGTTTATCATTACCGATCGATCCCACCTTGATTGGAGCTTGGTCCAATTTTGACGGTATTTATCATAGCGCTAATCGATCTCCAATCTTAATATCCATCCTTTTTAGCCAATTTTTTGATATCCCAGCCTTGACCCAAAAGTGTGGTAACATTTGCCCCCAAAACATGCCTTTCGATAGAAAGGCGTGTTTTGAATTGCTTTAAATCCGATATCCAAAATCCATACTCCATTGATAACCATATCATCCAATCCATAATTCAATCCATTACCAAGCAATTCAATCCAAGTCAGATAGCCAAATCCGCGACTGGTCCGAGTCGATATCCAAATCTGGGACCACTCCGGGTCCTTAGCCAAATCCTTAGTTGTTCAAAGCCACTATCCGAATCCATAACCATAACCAAATCCATATCCAAATCCATGACTTCTTTGGGTCGTTAACCGAATCCATGACTGCTCCAAGTCCATATCCAATCCTCAGCCATTCAAAGCTGAATCAATATCCATTTCATGTCTTGGAAGCTAGTAACCAAATCCTATGATCTCTCCGGACCATTAACGGCCTCTCTGGACCCTTGCTAAGCTCGATCCAAACTTAACGATTGAATAGGCAGACCTTGTCGCGCTCCGGCAAAGCAATCTATCCCTTGCACTCCGGCCCCGGTGGGGGCATATAGCGATGTCTTGGTCCTCCTAGACCAATCATAGCCTCTCTGGGATCTTTCTGGATCCCATCCTATCACTCTCCGGTGAAGGGGAAACAACATCGAGCAAGCCGATCATGTCGCTCTTCGGTGAAGCGGAGTCACTCCCTGCACTCCGGTTCAGTATCCCTGAACATTAAGCGATGCCATGGCCTAAGTCCTAGACCGATTACAGCCATTCTGGGCTCTTGTCGAACCTCAATCCAATCACTCTCCGATGAATGGGGAAGAACGTCATATGAATCGATCCTGTCGCTCTACGGCAAAGCGACTCACTTCTTGCAGCTCCAGTCCCTGTCACTTCGGATGGGGTCATAAAGCGATCAATTTCCAACTGACTTCCAGTATCCGTCCCTTAACTCTCCGGTCAGGGATTTGTTTCATAAAATCCAAATCCATTTATTAAATCCAAATTCCAAATGTCCAATGAAAAAATAGAAAAAGCTAAGTACTGCCTCTCCGGGCAGAGCGGTCTATTACCATCTCAGAGCATGTCTGGGAATCGCTCCGGTTCCCTTACATGTGTAAGTGGCATAGCCACTTTATTTTTAGAAACAAAACCAAAAAGATTATTTGATGACCGAAGTTCAAATCCTGAACTCGGCCCTTGCCATCACGATCAGCTGATGACAAGTCGTGACCCCGATCCAAGGTCATTCCTGTTTGGTGCAGGTAGTAGCTGCTCGTGTTCTACCGCTGTTGTTCGGTTCCTCACATACTGTGGCAATCTGCCACTCCTGATGTGTTCTTCCACCATGTCCTTCAAGTGGCGACATTCATCTGTGGTATGCCCTTCCAGCTCATGGAATAGGCAGCACCTCCCGCTCCTGCTCTATGGGATTCCTTCTGGGTGATTTTCGATAAGGGAGTTGGCCCCATGTTTCCAAGTAAATTCGTTCCAGATTCTCCGTTAAGTTTGCATATGTGGTGAATTTGGGTTCCCGGTCTCTCCTCCGTTTGTTAGAACCATCACATCCATCAACCTGCTTTTGCTTTCCTTTATCCATCCCACGTCCTTCTCCAGACGTTCCTTCACCTTATGCGGCATTCACCTCCTACCTTTCGACACGTGCATCCTCTAATCGTATAGACCTTTCTGCCTCGTGGTAGAGCTCTCCGAGATCCTATGGTGGATCCCGTACCAATAAATATTTGAACTCAGTTCCTTCTGCAATTCCTGCTACCGCCGCCATCAAAATCATTGATGGATCCGGGCGATCCACTGAAGCCACGGCTGCATTAAACCGCATTAGAAAATTCCTTACGGACTCTCCTGTTCTCTGCTTCATTGATGTCAATGTCATTACGTTCTTGGGTCGCGTAACGTGGACCCTGAGCTGTCTCATAAAGTGTTCCATTAGTTCGCCCTATGTCCTGATCAATCCACTCTCCAGCTGCTTAAACCAAAGCGTAGCTAAATCTGTCAAATACAACGGGAAGCATCTTGCCATAATTTCTTCGAATGCCCCCAGCACTTCCATATGTCTGATGCATCTGGTTACGTGCATAGTTGGGTCTTACTTCCCATCATAGGCCTCCATCGTTGGTAGTTTGAATTCTGGAGGGTTCCTTGCATTTCTGATATTCGGAGTGAACGGACTCCGACTAATTTCCTCCAAGCCTCCGCTTGGTAATCCACCTCTCATAATCCTACGTATTAATCCAGCCATCCGCTTGTCTTAATCCGGGGCTGGCCTCCTATATGCATTTCCATCCTACCCCCCATGTCCTGGAGGGTATTTTGGGTAGTACTCTTCATGTTGCTCATTCACGTTTGCATTGGCTTCAGCTTGCTGAGCTTTATTCACGGGCCTTCCAATATCCAATCCCGAGGGTCTGCCCCCAGGCCTTTGCTGATTCCCTTAACATTCTCCATTCTGGTTTTGGATCTGACCTCCAGAGATTTCTATAGCCTCGACTCCTTGTTCTACATTGTCGGCAGCTGCGGTTGCTCAATTTCCTGGGTTCTGGGTTCTAGCTATGCCCATTTGTCTGAAGAGATTCTGCATCATCTCATGTTGGCTCTTTAATAATCTCTCCCGCATAAAATCCATCATTGTCTGCATCTCATCCCTTGTGATGTAGATGGATGCCTGATCTGCTCCCACTTTGGAGGAAGCCTCTTGACTTCCATCTTGATGGCTCATTTCTGGTAAAGTCCTTCTAGCTGATTGCCAAACCATAGCTTCAGATCCAATCCTTTTCCAAAGTAGCGGGTGCTAGAGTTCTCAGTGGAAGCACCAAAGTGTTAGCGCCAAAATTTGTCACTAACCCCAAATGTGTGAAAGCACCAATATCCCGGTAGATCCAATCACAGATCTTATGGTAGATATATGTAGAGAGTAATAAAGTGAAGAAACAACAAATGAAAATGAAAGCAAGCAAGTAAAGAACATAAGAAGTTTATAGCGGTTTGCTATTCAATAGCTAAAATGGTAGAGTTTAGCCAAGCTCAAAGACAAAGGAGAGCAGAGAGAAGAAGATCCCTTTTCTTGAGCCATGCTCTCTCTATTTATAGTTGAAGATCTGCAAAGATCTTGCTAAAAATTAGGCAGAGAAGTCTCTTAGTCCATATGGGCCCGTATGCAGATCAGTAGGGCCCACCTCCATGCTTTGGGATCGATTAATAAGTCCTTCATATCAATAATCCCCACGTTAGAATCAGCTAAGATCGATAAAGGTGAAAGATGATGGTGCAAAGTCCTTGCTCTCCAAATTTCATGAAGTTCCAACATGTAGATTGTGAGGTATGATCGATCCAAAATTGAGTTTACAAGTGTAGGCTGAAACTTTCGTGCCCATCACCTCGTATCCATCACGTCCCGTATCCATTGCTTTTGCATCGATCCGAGCCTTATGCAGTGATCCATGTTTTGCGCTCCATTCCTTAAGCGCTTCTTTCGTATCGCTCGATACGAATGATCGATATGAAATAATTCCAAGTGCAGTTACCTCCGTATCCATCGGTTGCTTTATTCCAAGTATCGATCCCAGCTTTGATCGATACGAAGTGTATCGATTGAAACCATTTTCCTTGAGTCATAGTCAAATCCATATCGGGTCTTCAACATGCTTTGCCATATCCATTCGATCGATACACATGTATCGATACGAAAATAACAATCCACATCCATCAACCTGTATCCTTCCTGGAGCTGCCTGATCGATACGAATTGTATCAATACGAATATCGATCGATCCAAACCAAATGTAAAGCGCATGTGTTAATCCAAATCCATATCCATAGTGATCGATACGAGAGTATCGATACGAGCCTATTTTTCATGAATATTGATCCATCCATAACTCAAGCATATGAACTCCGATTGACCTGAAATTCGAAGTGTAGCCTCACCGAGCCTTGTTTATCATTTTCGAACGATCCCACCTTGATTGGAGCTTGATCCAATTTTGACGGTATCGAGCATATCCTTGTTTCTAATTGATCTCCAATCCTGATATCCATCCTTTTTAGCCAATTTGTTGATATCCTGGCCTTGACCAAAAGGCGGGGTAACAATGACCATACTTAGCAGTTCTTGGCCTCACTCGAAGACCCAAGGCCCACTAAACCCAAAGTGTAGCAGTTAAGTTACGCTCGGTTGCCATGGTAGTTAGCAATTAATATACTTACCATGTATTTCATATCACTATATTAGAAATGTGCTAACTTGTTGGCTGCAAGTGAAGAACAGGTTGAGGTATGGTTTCATTACCTCATATTATACCATATAGTGTTGTAATGATATATTAGTATTGATATTCATGTAGTTTAGTGATATTTCTTTTTCACTGGACTTTACGACTGTCCCTCTCTATGTTGTTTCTTTTTTTATCTATTCTTTGAACAAGTCTACTTATTAGAGTTTTAAAAACTTAGTCATTATCGCTATTATTATATATCTATCATGTATTTTTAGGTTGTAGACATGTTAAAAATACGTAATATGAGACATGCTTGTATGTGGATTTGATGTACTATTTAGTCTCTATTTGTTTGGAATATGACATATTACGATGTTGGATCTTATGTCTCTTTATATGGTATGTATTAAGTCATACACATATTAATATTTATATTAAATTTATTCTTTCCGTTGTGAGATAGTTAGTATATATATTATGATAGGTATGCTCTTTTTTCATAACTATCTTACGAACCATCACCTATGATACTTATGGAATCTAAATAACTTTTATGCATGGATTACATTAGTCGTGAATGGTGGGACATTACAGATTGGGTGTTTCAAGTAAGAGTTTGTGATCATGACATAGGCAACAGGAGTATAACTGAAAGAAACTAATGACATAAACATTTATAATGGTTTAGGCTAACCCTTATGCCCACTTTCAATAGATTCATAATTTTTCAAGGGTATAAATAAGATAAACAGAGAATCCATTAATGACTTTTCATAAGTAAAGTGCAAGCAAGTCAAATGATGTGGTATGATGACCCGCCGCTCCGGACACCCCGAATCAACTCCCATTCAACAGTTTAATTTGCAAGTATCGGAACATCACGTTCCTTCAAGTAATGAAAACTAAACCGTTCATCATGCAACGTCTATGCAAACTCACAGAGGAAGGAAAAATATAATAGTAAATATTACAGTACAACATGACACATATGTAAATATGAGATACATTTGAGTATTGGAGGTATGGGAGTTCATCTCATATATACATACACGATGTTTATAATTACATATAATAAAACCTAAACTGGATAATAGCTAATAGCATCCCCAAGCTCCATCAGCTGCTCTAAGACTCAATAGAAATTACTCCTCTACACCTAAACTTTATCCTACTCATGAGAGTGCCCAAGAGTTATCAACGAAACATAATAAAGAAAAAATGTGGGCAAGCCGTAAAGCTGGTGTGAGGAGCAAACTAGCCGAAGATATCAAGTACATAAATGCATATATATTAAATACATGAAATACTAGATAAGAGGCATATGGGTATATGGAACAGCAACATGATGCCACTTTCAACCTTTGATTTATCACAAATCCAAGATATATGGACCCCGAAAGCCAAAATAACGAGTCATTAAGATATGATGATATGAACCAAAATATATAATCTAAATAAATCTTTTTGAACTCACAATAGAAGGAAATAAATATAGTATATAATATGCAAACCAAATCCAACTACACAACTAATCTATACAATCAATCCAAATCCACACAATAATATCAGATGTTTATTTATATACAATATGTGTGTGTGTATCACATACTAGCAACGTCATAGTCATCTCAGCTTAAAACTCACTTGACTAGCAAGTCCAAACTCCACCAACCTAAAAAATGTTTTTAAAAATGGAGAATATAGAGAGTGGTCAGACAATAGTCTGAGTGAGTAAAGTAAAATATACTTTACCACATACTATAATCATTCCCATAAAATACTATGATTAACTATGGTATAAATAACATACACCAATCTTGTTTCACCTACAACCACAGAGTCTGTCCAACAATACTACATAATTGGTTGACATATCAAAATAGGGCCATAAATCAATAACAAACATTGCATGGATAGTGACAAAGACTTTCACATTCAGACACTACCATACAAAGCATGAACATTGTGTGGACAGTGATGAGGATTGCCATGTATAAACACTGCAACACCCATATACATTTCATGGATAGCAATATAGATTACCGCATTCGCACCACCATGGCACAAAAACCTCATATGGACAGTGACATGAATAACCATGTTCAGACATCGCCATGCCATACCAAACAATCATTTGTCAAGTAATATTGATTATCAATGATACCACGTTCAATCCATACATCGATCAACCAAAAGCATCAAATACATTAAATATGCAACCATATTCACAACCATCTATATGCGTATCTATTATGTCCAATCAGTACAATGTAACCATCTCAAAAAGTGGTCCATAACGTCAAACAAAAACCAATTTCGAAATACCCGACCCACACTAACCCTGCCCTATTTGACATAGTTTTACTGTGCCTAGCAGGACACTACAAATTATTTAGTTTCGCCACCACGAAACGACCAATGGAGTTCAAGGCTGTGACTACTATCATGCAATTTTTTTTCTTTCTTTCTTCTCATTTTCGAATTTTCCTTCTCTTGATTAAATTCAATCTTTTTACATCTTATTTCTAGGCCATTCTTATCCAGGCTTTCGGCCAGAATGTATTTGAGAAGAATGGACGATTCAAACTTGGAGTTATTAAGGCAGGACCCAGAGAGATAGCGTAAAAGTCAAGTAACCAAATGAAAACAAATTCATGAGGCCAATGCAAGAACAACCCAGGATCAAAGCAAGAAGGGTCCACCAATATTATGAGTTGGTACGGACCCCTACCCAGGTGTTGGTGCTGACCCCTATTTCCTCCACTGGGGGACCCATACTCTACCAACATGTTTTACATAATGCCACAAGCAAATTTCCAATGTCATTTTTTTGATTCAATGTAATTCTCCATTAATCTCCACGAATACCTGAAGATGCAATTTTGTTCTTCCATAACTCCATCATTTAGACCCAGAAGCAAGCTAATATTTGTGCAACCAACTATGGAGTCACAAAAATAACCATAATACGAATCAAGATGAACACTTGAAAACAACCAATATAGCCATTATAGGGATCGGTACTGAACACTACATAGAGGTTGGTACCGACCCCTACTCCCTGAAGAGGTGGCACCTACTTTTATGGGAGAATTGGTCTAAATCTTGAGTAACGACCTGGAGATATTTTGTATCAAATTTTTCTTACCTCTATAAATAAAGGGGTGGGGCTCATTATTAGGATATTTTGGTTATTTTTCTCCTTTCTTGAATTTCTTGTAATCTCTATTGGAGTTGTACTGACCTGTAAGAACTTCAGCCTCCAAGTCAGAATATAAGCAATAAAATCTTAAAGTTGACGTAGGCCTTGCTTTGCCGAGCCATTATAAACGAATGTGTCTTGTTTCTTTTCCATTTTTATTTACATTTCTTCATATTTTATTCTCTACATATATTTTTGGGTGTTTGTGCCATTTTTGGTTCAAACATTTTGGTGCTTTCACTGAGAACTTGATTCTGAGGCTATTTGGATCCATCATTTAATATTGGATTTCCCATATCTAAGAGATAGGTCTAATTTCTCTACCTTTTAAATCTACAACTCAGATTTTCAATAATCAAGGAGAAGCTTTCTTCCATGGCCCTACTAGGAAGAGACCATTCTACCAATTCCAGAGCTACTACTGAAGTTAAGAATTAGAATCCTCATCATGGAGATGGAGTTATCCAACCAACTCAACTGAAGGTCCAGACTCCAAATGACATCGTAACCAGAATGGAGATGGATAGGATGATGAAGTAGATGGAAGATAGATTCCAGGATAGTTAGAATGAGATGAATCAAACGATGCAGCAGAGCCTGCGATTGCCTAATGAGCTAACTCAAAACAGCCGTAGAAGGGATTTTAGTTCTTCATTTGAAAGTTCCTCATCATCTGAGCAAAAACAGAAGGAAAAGAAGCAGAAGAGGATTTAAAATGCTACTGAAACATCGTACCAGGGAAAAAGGCATGCCCCAGGCTCAAGTTTGGAGATCAATACTGACCTAACATTAGGGGTCGACCCCTCCATGGTTGCCCAGAGCCCATCCTCTGGAAGGCGGTGTGGACATGGCTTTAGGACGTGCCGCTGGTGGTCAAAATCTGGAGAATCATGCTACTACTGATATTATTGCTCATGCGAATCAAACAGGGAGCTGCTAGACGAATGGATCTCCCCGAGGCTGGAGAATCTAGGTATTAAGGGCCGAACACTCGCAGCGGAGCCCGATTATAGCTGTTCAGTCGAACTTGCTGACCCAAACTACTTGGAGGATAAGGTCATCAGACTTGTTAGTGAAAATCATTTTAGAAGCAGCGATGAATGTGGTACCTCTCCTAGTCCAAATCCGTCTACAGAGAACGTTACATAAGAGATACCCTCAGAGAATTTGCAATGTCAACTATGCCATTGTCTGGAGGAAAGACGGACCCTAAGCAGCACTTGATGAGATATGAATGGCATAAGGATTCAGCCAGAGCTTCTGATGTTGTGAAATGTTGCTATTTTTCGATTTTCTTAGAAGGAGTAGCTACAATGTGGTTCACTCAACTTCCACCGAGGTCTATATCATCTTTCGCAGAGTAATCGAAGATGTTTGTAGAACAAATCCATTTGTAGACTGCACGTCCAAAGCATGTGATGTCTTTGTAAAACCTCTTCTAAGCCGAGGGAGATTCGTTGAGGATTTCTTGAAATGATTCCACACAGCCGTGACAGAAGTTACAGATCCCAAGGATGACATAATGATGATGGGGTTGATTAGGGGGATTCATCCCAATATAGGGTTTGGGGAATGGTTGGAAAGGAAGCCCCCATCAATAATGGTTGCTTTCTATAGAAAGGCTAATGAATACTTATGCTTGGAGGAAGCGAAGAAACGTCCACAGAGGACTGGTGCTGGAAATTCCAATGAAGTGATACAAAGCAATGTTGTCGTAAAAAGGAAGCTTTGGGAGTGTGGATATGAATGTTGGCAATCAAAACAATAATCGAAAACGAAACGATAATGGGGCTAAGAAGAAGAATCTAGATAACATGAATCACATTAGGACTCCTAAATACGACTACTATCCTGAACTGAACAACTTGATGGAAAACATCTACCTGGTGATTCAAAACACTGAGCAGTACAGTATGCCGACTAAAAGAGAGTCGACTGAGAAGGAAAGAAAGCCCGACAATTTCTGTATATTCTATGAAACTCATGGTCACAATACCAACGAGTGCTGACACTTGTAGGATATGATTGAGGAGTTGATTCGCAAGGAAAGGTTACAACAGTATGTGAAAGCCCCGCAGGATGGTGGGCAAGAAAGCTCTAACGTTCTTGGGTCATCTTCCCAACGAGGGCAAGCTGAGGTTGATGCTAATGCATTCAGGTGATGGAAAAAACAATTGGTTATTAATACTATTATTAGTGGGCCACACCCTGCTAATAAATCTCTAGCGGAGATGGAAATATATGTTGGTGCTATAAAACATGCGGAGAGTGAAAGTTGCTATGCTTTTGAGGACAAGACTGGAAAAACATTGCAGAACTATTATTGGTGATATATTTTTTCGAAATAGAAATGCCGAGGGGGTGGAAGCTGCAATGATTGACCCACTCGTGATCACAGCCACGATTGGTCCTTCCATTGTTCGAAAAGTATTGGTTAACCGTGGGACTTCAGTCAATATCTTGTTCAAGAGAGCTTATGATCCAATGATGCTGGAAGAGAAGGATTTGAAACCTTGTAAGTCTCGAATACAGGGGTTCAATGGGATGACTATTAAGGCCATAAGATTTGTTGAATTACCGGTGGTACTTGGCAAGGGCGACCGCAAATGAGTGCGAGTGGTGCCTTTTTTAGTGTTGGACATTTACTCAGCCTACAATGCATTTATAGGCCGATCGGCCTTGGCTGAGTTCATAGCGGCTATAGCACCTTGATGTTGACTATGAAGTTTCTATAACATCACTTATTTGGAGGCCCAAAGCTAAGAGCTATAGATGCTATAGTCATCCATAGTATTAACTTCCGTTGACTAAATATGGTAATGTTAATGTCTCCACAATATCAGAAGCACATAAATATGAAACAAAATCACAAATTTCAAAAAACAACATTTTGATTACATATCCAAAACATGTTCCATATTCAAATTACATAATCCCAGAATCATTTCCCAAGTAAAGATAAAATATAATTATTATAAAATACGCCAAGAGCGACATATGGAGATGCTCCCTTGGTTGACCAGAGTACTATATAGTTATAACTGACTTAATACACACAGCGGAATCAAACAAAATAAAACAGAAACTTTTAAATAGCCATCCATCAGCCACCTACTCGTCTTCAAAAGATTTATTCGCCAACCTACTAATAACCTGTAAACCTCAACCCTCAGCCTACTCAAATCAATTTTGAGCACTTGAGAGTTTAAGGGGAAAAACATAAACTTCGAGTAAGACATAAAGCCTGGTGTGAATAATACTATACATCTCGTTTATTTGATATTAAGTGAGACCACGCCACTTAGCGGAATGAGTTTCCCCTCAGTAATATCCTTTTAAAACATATCTCTTGCAAACCTTTTCCTGCAACCAAAACTGGTTAAAACTGTGAAGCATTATTATGTAAACATACATATCAGGTAATAAATGAACTATTTGTCCGAATACTATAGTATTGTTTGGCTAACTACTAACCTTTGGCTGACTCGGGCCTATCAGACAATATAAACAAAATAATCAAACATCTATTAGACTCTCCTCTTCTGGACAGTTTGTCCTTAACTTATCTGTTAAATACTCTGGACGGTCTATACCTAACTTAACATCTCCCAGGGTCATCTGATCCTAATGGTTTTGCGGGCTCACTAATAACCTATCTGTATACAAATATATATTCCCTTCTGTGTGTAATCATAATGTTAGTCTTACCTATGACAAAGCCCTACACACTGGAATTTTGGACTGAATTAGCTAGGGCTAATAGCTAATGTATAGGGTGCGACCCTATACCAGGCTCATTTGATATTCTAATATCTGAGTCATTTTACTTAGGGTAATCTTCCCTTTAATTTTCCTTGAAATCCTTTTCATTTTGATTTAAAATATTTAAATCTAACTCAAACAAGGAAAAAATATATACTCTATGCTTTACTCAAAACACCTAGCCATGTTATATATACTTTACTCAAATCTTTGTTGATTAAAACATTTAAACCTTTGAAAGTACCCCTTTCAAAACCATTGAAAGTACCTCTTTCGAAACCATTGAAAGTACTATATATAACCTAGGTCGAAAGGCCAAAACATTCCTTTCGAAACCATTCAAATAAACCTTTCGAAAACCTTGAAAAATCTTCCCTTCGAAAGCTTTAAAACCTTAGACATCTTTCTTTTAAAACACTTTAAAACTGCCTTTCGAAAACATTGGAAAACCTTTCCTTTTAGACCTTTCAAAAGCCTTGGGGAATCATCCCTTCGAAACCTTTATTTAAAAACCTTTTAAAAGCATTAAATTATTAAACCTTTCGAAAGCATTTGGGTTCAATTTAAAACATGTGGAAACCTTTCGAAGCCATTTAATATCTCTCCCTCGAAACCTTTAAAAACTATCTCTTTTGAAACCATTTGGGTGTTACCTTCAATAGAGCAAAAGGGTCACCAAAACCATTTAAGTCGAAGGCATTCCTTTCGAAATAAATTCCTTCGAAACCTTCTAAAACTATCTCTTTTGACCATTTGGGTGTTACCTTCAATAGAGCAAAAGGGTCACCAAAACCATTTAAGTTGAAGGCATTCCTTTCGAAATCAATGCCTAAGTAAAGAAGTGATGGTGTTGGAACCATCCTTCGAAAGCATTGGAGAAGCGGCCAAGTTTTAAAACAAAGCATACCTTCCAAAACCATTGACTTCGAAAGGTAAGAAAACAACTATGGGTTTCGACCCCTTCGTACTTAAAACAAAAGGCGCAACCCATTCGAAATCATTCCACTAAAACAATTTGACCAGGTCAAAAGCTAACCAAGTCAAAAGAAAACCCTTCGAAAGCAAAGTAGGCGCATTTTCAATTTAAAACAAAATCATTCTTTGACCCCATCAGAACCTTTTGTCTCGACCCAGTACCTTTCGCCTTAGTCCAATTCACTCTGTACCAAGTTATTGATACTATGTGTATTGGTTTCGATAGCATTGGTGGCAGCAGTACTTGGTCGGAACCCCTGTGCCGAAAGAGGTGAAACATGCTAAAAGCATGTAAATTTGTTTTTAACCTTAAAAAGAAATACTTTTCAACTAACCTGCCATGTTTGTCAAATTCTTATTGGTTGCCAATTTTTCTTTTCTAAAAGTGCTGCCAAGATTTCTAAAATAAACAATTATTTTATTTACAAAATACCCCTTCTCTTTTTATAAATATATAAAACATTTAAGTCTCATACCTTAAATAATTTTATATATCTATTAAAACACTTAGGAAAATTCTAGAAAATCAAATTTAATATGTTTTTTAACATATATTAATTTTAGACCCAAAATATTAATTATTTTGCCATAAATTATTTTAAACCCAAATAAACATTTTCCTAGCTAAAAATTAACATAAAATCCACATTAATTCAGAAAATTATGAAAATTGAAACACATCTCTAGAATATCATTTTCGATCTAAATCTAAAATCGCAAGGCATTTGGATGTCATTTAATAGGGTTTTTACATCAAAACATATCATAAAATCTATATGAACAAGCATAAATCATCAACAATCATATATAAACATTTAATCCTTCAAAAACATGGCATAATCATGCAAAACACTTTGGATTCATCTTAAAACTGAAAACATTTAGGAAAATGAGATGTAGTCATTATTCACCTTAGTTTTGAGATTAAGGAGTTTGAGATTTGAATAAATTTGAGTTGAATAATCTTCTTCCTTTAGTTTCTTCCTCTTGTTCTTTAAAATGGTGGTTGGCCTCTATTTTAAGTTTTTGGATTATGGAATGAACGTCTGGTATGAGATACATGAGGGTTTATGGTATATGGTTATGTATCTTTCCTATTTTACCCTTAACCTATTCACCAAACTTATTCCATTTTATCTCATTTTAGTTCATTGTTTATCATGGTACGACTACCCTTATTAAAATCAAATCTCAATCCCCTAATTATCACATTATTTTATTCCATTTAGCTAATTAAATTTCCTAAATAATTTACTAAATATTAGGGTCATTACAGACTCCCCTCCTTAAAGAAATTCATCCTCCAAATTACGATAACGTAAACAACATAATCAATCAAAAAGGTAAAACATACCATCAAACAAATCTGGATAAGTGTCCCTAATCCTGCTCTCAGTCTCCCAAGTACAACCTCTCTCATCATCGCCCCACCTGACATTAACTAATCTAACTATCTTGTTACTTAGCCTCTTCTCATCTCTCGCAACTATACGAATCGGCTTTCTAACTATAGTTAAGTCCAGCTCTACTACTAAATCTTCTAACAAAGTTGGTGCTATAATAGTCTTTGGGCCTCTAACACACTTCCTTAGATGAGAAACATGGAAAACATAGTGGACTGCTGCCAACTGTTAGGTAACTCAACTCTATATGTGAATCCTCTCTACAGTAGGAAAAGGTCCTATGAACCTCAGTGCCAACTTCCTCGATTTCCCGAATCTAATCACACCCTTCATCGGTGACACCTTAACAAACACATGATCTCCAATTGAGAATTCCAAGTCTTTCCTTCTTCTATCTTCATAACTCTTCTGCCTAGACCGAGCTTCCTTCATCCTAGCTCGAATCAACTCAATCTTCTCTGCAGCTTCTCTCACTAAATCTGGACAAAGAACCAACCTATCCCCGATCTCTAACCAAAAAACTGGAGATTTGCATAGCTTCTATAGCAAAGCTTCAAATGGTGCCATCCTTATACTAGTTTGATAACTATTGTTATAAGAAAACTCAACTAAGTGTAGATGGTCTTCCCATGATCCTCCAAAATCTAACACACAAGCTCATAACAAATCTTCCAAGACTTTGTTAACTCTTTCTATTTTCCCATCGGTCTGTGGATGGTAAGCGGTCTCATCTTGAGCTTGGTTCCTAAAATCTTTTGTAGACTCTTCCAGAACTCACTAGTGAACGAGGAATCTCTATCGCTTACTATGCTACTAGGAATTCCATAAAGTCTAACTATATTCTTCATAAATAATTTAGCTAAAACATGTGCCGTCCTAGTTGACTTAACTGAAATGAAGTGGGCACTCTTGGTTAATCTGTCCACTACGACCCATATACTTTCATTTCCTCTATTAGATCTTGGCAACCCGTCTACAAATTCCATAGAAATAGAATCCCACTTCCATATCGGAATATCTAATGGCTGAAGCAACCTACTCAGCTTCTGATGTTCAGCCTTTACCTATTGGTAGTTCAGACACTACTTCACCCATAAGCCTACATCCCTCTTCATACCTTCCTAGAAGAAACTCCGCTTCATGTCCTGATACGTCTTAGTTCCTCCCGGATGAATGGTGAACTTCGAACGATGGCATTCCTCCAAAACTTCTTTCCTATTGTCTCCCACATTTGGAAAATATAACCTCCCTTTCTTTCTCAACTACCCATTCTGGTCAAGACTGAAATCTTTCAAGTCATCACTCTCTGTTCCTTCCTTTAACTTCTTGATCCGTTCAACCAATACTGGATCCTCCTTCTATTGAGAAGCAATCTTTTCAATCATCACCAGTCGAGCTTCTAAACAAGACAACACAATAGATCCTCCACTAGACCTAACTTCAGATCTCCACTGCACTCTGCAAGTCGACAATGCTTTCAAATCTTTCCATTCTTCTATCATTGCCAACACTGCATTCTGATGCTTTCTACTAAGCACATCTGCAACCTTATTACCTTTCTTTTGTGTACTCAATCTCAAAAACATAAGCAGCAATAAACTCTAACCATCTCTACTGTCTTATGTCCAGCTCCTTCTAAGAGAACAAGTACTTCAACAACTTATGATCCGTATAAAGCTCAAACCTCTCTTCCAAAAGGTAATGTCTCCACACCTTCAATGCAAGGTCACCGCAGCTAATTCCAAATCATGCGTTGGAAATCTAACTTCATGCGGTCTAAGCTATCCAGAAGCATAGGCAATCACTTAACCTCTCTACATTAATACCGCTCTTAATCCTGTTCCACACGCAGCTGTATAAACTACCAAATCCCGATTCCCCTACGGAACAACTAACACAGGTGCATGGGTCAATAAGTGTTTCAAGCCCTGGAATGCTTCCTCACACTTATCGGTCCACACAAACTTCACATCCTTTCACGTTGGCTCAGTCATCAGTGCTGCTATCCGAGAAAAATCCTTAACGAATCTCCTGTAATATCCAGCCAATCCAAGAAACCTCTTTATCTCAGTCACCATCTCGGGTCTCCTCCAATTATTCACAGCTTCAATCTTAGTCGGATCTACAGACAACCCTTTCCTTGAGACTACAGGACCAAGAAACTTCACTTCTTCTTCCAGAAATGACACTTCAAAAATTTCACCTTTAGTTGATTCTGCCTCAACGTCTCCAGCACAATTCTAAGATGAACTTCATGCTCCCTTTCATCCTTAGAGTATATCAAAATATCATCTATGAACCAACACAAACCTATCCAAGTGCTCTCGGAAAATTTGGTTCATCAAATCTACAAAGAATGTCGGTGCATTAGTTAGTCTGAAAGGCATAACTAACCATTCTAAACACAATCAAAGGTATATTATCCTCTGCTACTCTAAGCTGATGGAAACCTATTGCAAAATTCAACTGAGAAAATACCTTGGCTCCACTTAACTGATCGAACTAATCGTCAATTCTAGGCAATGGATATTGATTCATTATCCCTTTTCTCATTCAACTTACGATAATTGATACATAACCTCAATGATCCGTTCGGCTTTTTAACAAACACTATGGCTGCTCCCCAAGGTGAACTACTAGGTCTGATAAAATTCATGCCTTCCAAATCCACCAACTGCACCTTCAGCTCTCTCATCTCCGTAGGTGTCATCCTACTCGGCGGCCTACTCACCGGTTCTACTCCAAGCACCAAATCTATCTGAAACTCAATGGCTCGTTTCGGTGGCAATCCTACTACCAGCTCGAAAATATCTGTGAATTCTCTAATCATGAAAACGCGATTCAACTCATCTTATAACTCCACTACACCCAATAAAGCATTTACCTTATAGCTAGGGTTTTCTACGATATATATAATCTGGTCACTACAGTCAGGGTGTCTATGTGATATTTTCATATCATGGAAAAATATCCTAGCATCATATTTACTTAATCAATCCATACCCAAAATAATTCCGAACCATACAAAGTCAAATACATGCAAAATGAAAACAAAGGTATGTCCTAACAAATCAAACTCTAAGTGGTCTCACTTCATCCCAAGCATCACATACCCTCCGATCGGATTTGCAACCCTTAGGGAAGTAACTAAGTATGTAGGTTCTAGGTTAAGCTTATCTACCAAACAATGAGATATAAAAGAATGTGATGCACCGGTATCAAATAGAACGCTAACAGACATATCATGAATCTTAAGCGTACCTCCTAGCCCAACACTACCTTCCCTTTCTCCTATACCGTTGGCTTCGAGGTAGCAGGCTCCAATGCAAATACTTTGCCCCTTTCATCCTTAGCGGGCTCCTTGCATTGATTCTTATAGTGGCCAATCTGATCGTAGTTAAAGTATCTGATATTCTTCTTCCCAATCACTTCCTTTGCCTTTCCAGTATGACACTCATTAGCAAAATGCCCCTTCTTATCGCACTTAAAGCAAACAACCTCAAACTTTCCTTTCTTCTCTACTCCACCCTTCTAAGCACCCATCTTATGAAAGAACTTCCTCTTTTAGCTCTACACTATTTGGACCTCCTTAGCTTTACTCTTCTCTAGAGAAGCAAGTATCTCCTCATGTCTTAAAGCCATCCCAACTACAACATCACAAGGATCCCTAATATGAGGTAATGTTGCTCTTGCCAACTCAAATTTCAACCCCCTTATGAACTTCTCATTTCTCTTCATCACAGTATCCATAGTGGCACGTCCATACCTAGCTAACTCCTCGAACCTTCTAGAATATTCCAACACAGACATCTCCCCCTGCTCCAACTCAGCAATCTTTCTGAGCAAAGCAGACTGCGCCAATATAGAGATGAACCTCTCTTGGAACCTCCTTTTACACTCTGCCTATGTCATCGATTCCTTATCCACACCAGTCGTAACACTATTCCACCAGAATAAAGCTACTCCCTGAAGCTGTCTCAAAGCAAGCCTCCTCTTCTGCTCATCATTGAGCCCCAAGTCAGAAAATATCCTTTCGTAGTGCAGCAACCATTTCTCCACCTCAATAGCATCTTCAGTTCCAATAAATGACTTCCGTCCAAGCCTAGCATAATCTCTACTCAAATTAGAATAATGGTTGACCACTAGAGCTTCCTGAACTCCTACTCCAGCATTTCCTCCAACCACTCCTGCAACAATTCCAGCTTGCACCATATTCATGAAAAACTGATACATAGCTCCAATATCCACTTGTGGGACTCCAGCACTAACGTTTTCAGCTTGAGATTGACCTTTTTTCCTTCTCGTATTTGGTCCGGCATTTCAATTTGTGGTAGTGCTATCCCCTATTAGGTTAACTCTTCATTTTCTAGCGTCCATATCTGTACTCAAGCCTTATGAGACACAGAAAAATAGCTTAAGAGAGATAGAAAACTAGAGATATAGTGTATACTTATATATAGCAAATATAAGTACATTATTATAGTGTTATCCCATACCCCGATCTTACTCCAATTCCTTAGGATTATGTTTTCAAAAATCATTTTACTAGTTAAAGTTTTCATAAACCTATGCTTTGATACCAAGTTATAACATTCCCTATCGAAGACCCAAAGCTAAGCGCTATAGATGCTGCAGTTATCCATAGTATTAACTTCCGATGACCAAATATGGTAATATTAAAGGTATTCATAATATCAGAAGAACAAGAATATAAAACAAAATCATAGATTTCAAAAAATAACATTTTCGATTACATTTCCTAAACATGTTCCATATTCAAATTACATAATCCCATAATCGTTTTCTAAGTAATGATCAAATATAATTATTACAAAATACGCCAAGAGCGACATATAAAGATGCCTCCTTGGTTGACCAGAGTACTATATAGTCATAACCGACCTAATACACACAGCAGAATCAAACAAAATAAAACAGCAACTCCTAAATAGCTATCCGTCAGCCACCTGCTCATCTTCAGAAGCTTTATTCACCAACCTACTAATAACCTATCGGAGCTCCAATGGGTTTTCGACGAATTGCTGAGACTACTATGGACCTAATCTGATCCTAGATGCAAACAATATGGACTAGGGTGATTTATGTGCGTATTTGTGCTATTAATTGCTCATGAAATCAAATTACAGAAAATAAATCATCTTTGTATAAACTAAATTCTAACCTTAACAAACCAAACCAATCATAGCTAACACCAAGACTACTCAATCCATTATAATATATATGTGTGAGTTTTTAACTCACTTGAAATTTATAAAGTAGAAGAAGAAGAAGGAGATGAAAATTTGGTCTAATCTACTAACTATTGAAATACTATTGCCGCTTCTTCTCTAACACTATCCACTCCTTTTTCAACAATCAAAACATCTTCAAAACAACCCTAACACATCATAATTTCAGGAAACATAAATCAATAAAAATCTAAAATAGATTGTTCCATAAAACACAGAAGAAGTTGACGATTCTTACCTTGCTTCTCTTTTCATTTCTAAAATTTTCTATGAATTGTTTTGATTTCTTCTAAGGACTGACCTTGGTTTTCTTCTTTTTCTTTGATGAAAAGGAAATTGAATGTGAATGATTTAGAGCACGTGATTAGGTTTGGATAAGATAATTTGAGGTTTTAGGAATAAGCTAAGTTAATGGTCTAATGGGCTAATGGGTTTCTAATATTACTAAGGCCCAAGAGATTTAAACAAACGAATTCACTTAGCCCATTTACAAAAAATTAGATTAACCTAATTACTAATTGTCAAATCCTAATTTACTTAATGTAAACAAATTTTTAAACCATAATCAAATTATAAGATTTTTAAATTTCCAAAAGCTAATTTATTTCATATTCTAAAAATCTAATAGTTAATTTAAACGATATTTCAACTAAATCGAAGTTCATTCATTTTTTCATAAATTAAATCAACTATTCAAACTAAATTAAATTTCAGAAGTCATGGATTTAAATTAATCAACACTAATTAAATGTAATTAATTAGGTCAATAATAACTGGGCTGTTACAATCAGCCCTCTTCTAACAAGCCGTAGGCAAGAAGATTTTCATCTGATAGGAGAGTTCTGATATCTCTATCTTATGTCAAAACTGCCATAATAGTGTTAATAACATCTGAAAGCGCCGAGCTACTAGGTCTCCCTAGAACATTTGGATAGTAAAGTAAGGATATGAATTATGTCTGCATACTCTAAGGGAAATTCATACGGTATAAATGAGATGGAACTTACGTCCGGATATCCATCTCCGTGCAAACCCAGGTGGAAAGTGAGTGTAGAACAACTCACTCTTGAGGTAGCAAACTTGTTCCATGCCCTAGTAACTACTCCACAACCTCCGATCGGTTCCAAGCAAATCAAATACGAACTCTCTTTTCGGCTCTTGAAGTTGTAAATGTACCGGATCTCTTCATTGTTGGGTACTCGATTCAAGTGCTTAGAGAAGACCATGTATGTACTAAGGAGGAAAGCATAGCTATTCAGGTGCAGTTGTGTCAACACCAATTGCATGAAATTCAAACTTGGTAGACAAGCTGGTAGAATGGTGGGACGCAACTCGCCAAACACATATGTCTATTGCAAGCAGTATACCCTTCCAGAGGGTTGTGTAGTCTTTAATAATGGGAAGGAGCTAGAACATCTTCCAACGGAGTCCCATGCTTATCACATATTCTACAAAGCGATCCTTCATCAATTTTGGAGGCAATAGAATCAACATGATCATCCAATATCACAGCATCCTCAAGGGTGTCGGGTGTTGGATCTATCTCTGGCCCACCTACTGGCTCTAGTGGATTCTCTGGAACTTGTTGTTTAACTTGAGGATTTTCTAGATTTTTCTTTTCAACCTGCTGAGTCACTTGCTATTCCTACTGAATTGGAGTTTTTTGTGCATGCTCTACCGGAGTTTGTTGAGCATGTGGAGTTGTAGTTGAACTTTACTCGACATCGGATTCGACATATCTCGAAGTGGATGTACCTATGGCTTGAGCAACAAGATGTTTGGAACATCTCTGATCCATTTCTATAAAAAAACTCGATAGATAATCAACATTAAAAGATTAAGTGCAAGTTGTACCCCTGTGTAAATGTGGATTCTAGTTCAATGTTGTGCAGTCTAGGTTTCTAATATTATTTAATAGTTCATTCATAAATTTTGGATATCACTCGACGTGACCATCATCGTTGATCACCTCGACAAGTTTCACATCATTGGCCATGCTTTGGATAAGGTTCGGGACTGAGAAGAGGACATTGGTTCACAAGGCATATTCTCATGTGAACCAAAATTTTGGAAAATTGCCCAAGTGTAGGAGTTGCAGAACTCCAACACTCGAAGGAAATTCCACACTTGTTTCATCTTCACCGATCCCAAATCACGGCCATCACCATCCACCATTCACATCCGTGTCGAATCTCATCTGTTCTCAAACCATCACCTACCTAAGGGTATCGAACTCGAAGGCAACAAACACGATTAAAGGAGTTGGGTTTTGGATCAAGGGAATGGGTCGATCGATTTAAGGTACGTGGACTCGTGCTCTAGCGAGGTTTCAAGTGGTGGTTCCGATGGCGTAGGGGTCCGAATTGGTGAACATTGGCAAGGAAAGATGGTAGATCGAAGGTGAAGTCTCTTTAGTGGTGGCACCTAATTTCTCAAATTGGCAAAGACAAGTGAGGAAATAAAGTGGGTTTTATAACCCTTAAACCCAAAGTTGTAGGTAGCAGCCTTGGGAAATATCCCAAATCTCGAGTCGGTACTGACCCAAGAACTAGGAGTCGGTAGCGAGTCCTAAAAAAATAAAATGCATATATATTTATGTATTTATATATATATATATATCTGTGTGTGTGTGTGTGTGGATATAAGCCTAATCATGTGCATGTGATGGACCATGTACTTATACTCATCCACTCAAGAATGTGCAGGTGAATGTGTGTACGAATATATATATCTAATACTCGACGACTAGAATCAAAGGGAAATCAAATTCAAACCTGAGAAATCCATGGAAGGAACCAGTACAAAATAATCAAGCTCAGAATGATGGATTATGAGATTACGTTCCAAATTTGTAATTCCAGGTGTTGGTGGAGCATCGTAGTGGATGGCTATAGACATAAATTTTCACAGAGAAGATTTACAGGAAGGATGATGACCATTCAAAACATAGAGTGGAGTCCTTCACGATAATTCTAACTTTTCTCGATTCAAAGCACATCACGTTCGAAATGAAATATACTTTGGAGGGCAAGTATTATCCAACATTTTGGCCAGGCCGTATTCGGATAGATTGGATGGCTGAACATAGAGTTATCAAGGTAGGAAGCCCATCGAGATATGCCAAAAGTCCAAGAACCAAATGAAAACAAGATCATAAGGCCAACGCAAGAACAACACAGGATCAATGCAAGAAGAGTCCACCAATATTATAGGTCGATACCAACCCCTACCCATGGGTCGGTGTTGACCCCTATTTCCTCCACTTGGGTGACCCAACTTTTATCTACATGTTTTCCATGATGCCGAGAGCCTATTTCCAATATCACTTTGTTGATTCAATGCAATTCTCCATTAATCTCCACAAACACCTAAAGGTGCAACTTAGTTCTTCCACAACTCCATCGTTTGGATCTAGAAGCAAGCTAATATAGATGCAAACAACTATGGAATCATGAAATTAACCACAAGACGAGTCAAAATGAAGACTTGAAGACAACCAATATGGCCATCTTAGGGATCGGTAGCGAACCCTACCAATAGGTCGGTATCGACCCTACTTCCTAATGATGTGGCACCTGATTTTATGGGAGAATTGGTCTAAATCTTGAGTAACAGCCTGGATATATTTTGTACAAAATTTTAGGCTTCATACCTTTATAAATAAAGTGGTAGGGCTCATTTTTCAGGATCTTTTGGCTCTTATTCTCATTACTCTAATTTCTCGTAATCTATGTCGAAGTTGTACTGACCTGTAAGAACTTCGGCCACCAAGTCAGAATATAGGCAATAAAATCTTAAAGTGGACGTAGGTCATACTTTACCGAACCACTATAAACGATTGTGTCATGTTTATTTCTCATTTTCATTTACATTTCTTCATATTTTATTCTCTATATATACTTCTGGGTGTTTGTGCCATTTTCGGTTCAAGCAACCATATTATTTTGTTTTAACATATTTCTCAAGCCTAATCTATATACATTAATATCATACTTTATACAAGTGTATAAATTAAAAACAATTTCATTTCATTTTTGTAGGATCGATTTCACCCTAGAGGGAGGGTGAATAGGGTGATACTAATAATTATAAAATTAATGCGTAAGTATATAAAATAATTGCAGCACAGATATAGCAGATTAATAGCAGCACAGATAATAGCAGAATAATAAAAACAGAAATAGAACACAGATTTACCCAGCTTCGGCAAAACCCTGCCTACGTGCTACCCCCAAGGTTTCTACTAGAAATTAAGTAGTCAGACTCTTACACATGTAAACTCGCGACACCCGCTACCGACTAACTTAACTCTACGCTCAAAACCCTGCTACAAATCAGCCACTGAGTTGCGAATTCTTGAACTACATCACCGTAGTTCGTCCCCTAGTCACACGACTAGAATTTACAACGTTTAAAAGTTAATTACAAATAAAAATAATTAAAACAATAAAACTAGAAACCCTATTTTAAAATAACAGCCCAAAATAATTAGGCCGGCCCAAAATAAAAATAGTGATAAACATTATTCTCTTTTCCCTTTTATATTTTCGCCGTATCTCTTTGTACTTCGTTGCTTTGAAAATGGATGTCTCTTTTTCGTTCGTTCCTCTTTCACAAAATTAAGGCTTTTGTAAAATTGGAAGTGCAGCTTGTATATGATCAATTGAAGTGATTATTTGCTCTGTTTGGCTTGGACAATTGATTCTCTAGCTGTGATATTATTTCGGTCGCTCCAATTTGATCGAGTTTTAAAATGGTATGTGATTTATGCTTTTGCTTTACTGGTTAGTTTTCTTGAACTCGATTCAGATTCCATGCCGATGATGATATGGGTTATATAGGATTCGAATTCCTATAATTTCGTTCATATATATTTTAGTTCATTCTTGCTTGCCCACTGATTTTTGTTTAGATGCTTCTGATGATTTCTGACCTTTTCAATTTGTATATTTTCGTTGCTTGTTTAACTTGGTTATCACGGCTTTGACTTTGGCTTGTTCGATCTTTTCCTTGGTCATCACGGCTTTGATTTTGTGGAATTTAAACTAGACTTTGGTTTCGATCTTTATGCTGTTGATATCAACCACTTAGTTTTTGTGATAATATTGTCTTGTTTGATTCTTGTTAACACTTGGAACTTCGGTCATTAGGAAATTGTTTCCTTACATCTATACGGTTTTTACTGTATCTGTCAATTTGTATATTTCTGCAAGTTGAATTCCTTTGTTTTTAAAACGTGAACACTGCTTTGTTCAAACTACTTTGGCTTGTTAATTTTAAAACTCATTCCTGTCAACTCGAGTGCTTGCTGGATCACTAACACTACTCACTGGACCTGGTTACACGTGCATTCTATATATATATATATATATATATATATGTTCACGCATGTATATATTGATGTTGTACTTGTACTCGTGTCTCAGTGATGCATTGCATTTGTTTGGATATTGGTCCTGGTCGCTGTTGATCCTGCTTTGTTGTTTTGATACATGTCCTTGGTTCTCTGGTCTCTGTAGCATTGTGTCTTGAGTTGTTGTACTGTTGCAGTCTGATATTTGAGACTGCTCTTTGGTGATGGTCATCTCCATTTGTTTCACTGTTGGATTATGTTCATGTCCGAACCTTTAATGATCTGTACACTTGTTATTGCTTGATGGACTCTGGTAGTACTTGATTCTTGTTGCACTTCTCTGTCCACTGATATTTGAGTCTGGGTTCCATTGAGTATACATAGCTAATCAATGATTGTTTCTTTAGTCACTGTTTTCATGTGCACTTATTCCATTGCCTTGAATCCACTTCATGTTGAAGTCTGGTGTAGTTAGTTGTTTTGGTCGAGACTATGTTCAATTGGTAGCTGCAGTGTCACTTGATCATATCATACATGTTTGGAGTCTTGATACATTTGAGTCCATGTCTCTGACTTGTTTGCATTTTTGTGATGAGTTGCTTCAAGTATAATTATGTTGTGGTCGTTGCAATCAAGTCGTCATTGATCACTGGTTGTAACTGCACCTATTTGCATGGGTTTCATTGATGTTGTGTTCATTGCTTCATGTTCTGGCCATTGTTTCACTTGTAGTTTGGTTTCATTGTATACATATCTGGTCATTCATATATAAGTCTGGTCGAAGCATTTTACTGTTTGAACTTGTACTCGACCATTTGGTTGAGACTTCATGAGTCTGCACTGTGACTATTCATTTTGGAGACTGGTCTGAATTTTGCTTTGAGTCATGCATATATGTTGTATCTGGTCTAGTTTTTCTTGTGTGGAGCTTGATTGCTCTTTGTAATTGTAGTCTGGTTTGAGTTGCTCTGACCAGTTCATTGAACATGTTACATTTGGATTGCACCTGTGTTGAATCTAGCTTATAGCTCGGGTTTGACCTTGTGCTCATGTCGTGACTTTATTTTTATTGCCCTTGAGTAGAACCTGGCTTTTGGTTGGGTTTGACCTTGTGCTCACTTGTCCCTGCAGTTTTAACAAGTGTATATCGGTGTGCACGGCCTTGTGGCATGTACAGTGATACACTGTGCATGTCACGAGTTGTTCGTATATGATGAATTCAAAATAAATGATGACGAACAACCCAAATAACTAAGGCAAATAATATTTTCAAAATACACATTTTATTTTACACTGCAAAAATATTTCTTTTTCAATTTTACTGCGTCAGTGTGTATTTTGCAGATAACTCAGATGTTGGATTCAAGCTGGAATAGTATTGCAGATAAAATACGAGTGAATGAGTGATATGTAGTGAGGTTCTGATGTATAATCGAAATTGTATTATAATTGCAAAGTGTGTATATATATATATATTGAGAACATAAATTTGTACTATTCAAAATTGCAATATTTGTTTGAATAAAATATCTATTTGAATTTGAATTCAGTGTTATTTATTTTATTCAGCAAATATTTATTTAATTATGTGAAAATAAAATAGTACAATAACAAATACATTTAAATGAATATATATATATATATGTTTATTATCATCGAACAAAAATCATATACTGGCATATTTAACAATCTCCCCCTTTTGATGATAACAAACATATATTTAAGATATTGAATTTATTAAATGTATTTGATCATTCAACAAAGCTCCCACTTTTTGAATGCTCCCTCTCTTCACAAAGCTCCCCCTTCATATATGCATGAAAATAAATAAAAATATGCAACTGAACCTAGATGCAAATAGAAATTATAAAATAAAATATTTGACCTTTATTTTCCAAAATCATAACTTTTCTCTCCCCCTTTTGTTATCAGCAAAAGAGTAATAGTGTTAGAAAAATAGAGATAAAGTGATAGACATTAATACAACATTAATACCCAATCGAGTATAAATATTAAATTTCAATAAAAAATCAAACAAAAATCATAAATACTCTGTTTGACGCATATTCCACTTTAGAGTGATAGGGATGATGTCGGTATACAAAACCATATAGTTGTGTCTATTTGTGGTATATTTATATCAGGAATTTGAATACATACTAACCATGCATAACCGTTAGGACTTATAAATGAGATTAGTAGTATTCCAAAATTTAAAAAAAATGAATTCAAGTATCATCTAACCACACATAACCGTGAGGACTTTTAAATGGGATTAGAATCAACTTGTCTATTTAATAACCAATTTTGATATGTGTTCCATACATGCATAACCGTGAAGACTTTTAAATGAGCATGAAAGCACATAATCAAAAATTCCAAGTAATTCACCCATGCATAACCGTGAGGACTTTTAAATGAGAGTGAATACTTTGCATGCTGTTATTGCTAAAAATATAATAAATTGAAAAATGAATGATTTCCCATTTAAAATACCACATATTAACATACTATATTGGATTTTGATGAGTGATGGTTGTTAGAAATATGGTAGAAATAGAGATGATCATGGATTTTTTACCAACAAAAAGTTTTTATAACTCTTGTTTAAATTTCTAAAGAAATTTACTAATATACTATCTCAAGTTATAATATATATGATTAATATCAACACTCATCACTTTTTCAATCACCATTTATCCTTTTGATAATTAGTAGGGAGTCAGATTAGTTAATATAGTCATTTAAGATCAAATCCAGGAATAATTATCAAATTTTCTAAAATGACTAATCTGAAACAAGGTCAACTGAAAAACGATTTCTAGAAGGGGTTTTATAAGAAAAATGTCTGCTAATTGAAAATTATTTGAAATGAAAAATATGCAGATATCTTCTCTGAAAATGTGATGCAGCTAATGAATGTCTCTACATAAAACACGTTCCACTAGTAATTTTTCTATCAACTAGATTACCAGTGTAATCTGCATCTGTTTGTTGACTCAAATTTATCATTTGTTGAATGTCATAGACCAGACTGTGATGTGTGCAACACATTCCTTGAAATCATTTTTACAGTTTTTAAATGAAATTCTTTTGAATTTGAATTGAAACCGTGCAAATAAACAAACAGTGACCATAGTGTTAGATCCATAAACAAATATATCCACGTGTATCATAAGTAATCATCAACCAATTAAACAACATCATTAATCCAAACAAAATCTATATGAACTTGTTTAAAGACTTTAGATGAACTTATATTTTTCTTGGCATAAAAAGATAATTGGCCAACAATTTTGAATAAGTCAGAATCAAAATCAACATTCATTTCTTTATAACATAACTGGCTGATTTAATTCAGATCATGGTGCAGATTATCACATTTAATAAACCGTTCAAGATGAATATACCATTTATCACTTTGGTTAACGATTTTACCTTTGTCGATAATTTTTCGTTGTTGCCCATTGTGATTCTGCCACCTTTATACTAGGCTAAGGAACTTTGATTTGTCACCCTTTGTGTGCTTGGAACAGCCAGAATCCAGGTAACACTGTTGTTGTTCCTTAGCCTGCCACCACATCTACACAAAAAAACACTTTTGTGACCTATTTTTTTTATAGGTCCATGGTTGTTAGTGGCGGATGATTTTGAAATATATTTGTGGAGACCCAAAACTATTTATATTTGTTCCTTTTGGCACCCAGATTTGTTTGACTTTAAGGGATTTTATATTCATGCCTTTTGGAACCCAAATTGATATGGTTTTCACGTTTTTGGGTATCACACTTTTTCCTTTAACAGTGTTGTTGGACGTATTTTCACTAGCCCAGTGCTGCCAAACCAGAAGAAGAAGACCACCGGTCCTACTCCTCTCCATACCTCTACCGAACCAGGTGTTTGCTGAACCAACCGATTCAACCCCTTATGCCAAACCACCGAATCAACCCCTTATGCCGAACCACCGATTCAACCCCTTATGTCAAACCACCGATTCAACCTCTTGTGCCGAACCACCGATTCAACCTCTTGTGCTGAACCAACCGATTCAACCCCTTATGCCAAACCACCGAATCAACCCCTTATGCCGAACCACCGATTCAACCTCTTGTGCCGAACCACCGATTCAACCTCTTGTGCCGAACTACCGATCCAACCAACCCATTGCCGAACCAAGTCTCCTGCCGGTCCAACTCATTGCCGGTCCAAACCTCGCCTCCCACCACCGAACCAAAGTCCTATCAGGCCAGATTGTAGCATCCCAGGCCCACCAGCTGCTATATACCTCCAAGACCCCTACCCCCAGCCTCACTCTATAAATAGAGGGGCAGGGGTACAACAATGGGGACAAGTTTGAGAGCTCAAGCACGGATAGAACTTTCAAACAACTATCTTTTACTTGTATCAAAGCTTTGTACTTGTAATCAATAGAATAGAAGAGAAATAACATATAAAGTGGACGTAGGCACATTCTGGCTGAACCACTATAAATCTGCGTGTCTTTTTACAATTAAGCCCCCGCTTTTCATATATTTGCATAAATCTCCAAAATCACTAAAAACAACATAAGATCTACTAAATTATACGACTTTGAGGTGTTTGTCCATTTTTTGTGCAAACATTTTTGGTGCTTTCACTGAGAAGGGTAGAAGCTCGAAGCTTCAGCTTCATCTACTTAACAAGTTTTCCTAACAGCATCGTCCGCCACTTGGAAAACATGCCTCCCAAACAGAGAAAAGATGTTAACAAAGGAAAAAACATCGCATCCAGTAGTCTTCCTGATCCAGCTGTCGCGAATCAAGTAAATCGTCCTCCTCCAGCAACGGTAACAAATGAAGGACAGGCTAACCCAACCACTCCTGCCACAGAACAGCCTGCAGCAATTACTAGGGCAGATTTGGACAGAGTTGTTTTTGAAGTAACTAACCGCTTCACGTCCCAGCAGGAAGCCTTGGTGGACCATCTCATGTCACGCTTGAGGGACGCTGAAGAATCCAACCGCAACACTGAATCATGGGGCGAGTCCCAGTCTGGAGGATCTCAGAGACAACAAAGATCTTCCTTCTTCGAAGGGGCTAACGGCAGGAGTAGCCGTGGTAGGAGCCGAGACCGAGCCCAGCCCGAAGTTAGGCCTGAGGAAACGTTTGGTGCCGAACCCAACGGGGAAGGTACCGGGCGAAGGTCAACTGCAGCTGAGCCTGTCATGCTGCCTAACCACAGAAACACCAGTGAACGGGGCCGAGCTAGAGTTCAGCCCGAAGTTGGACCCGAGGAAGTGCTTAGATCAGAACCCAACAGGGGAAGATCAAGGCAAGGGCCAACTGTAGCTGACCCAAGCATGCTCCCAGAAGATCAAAGGCAGCCACTGGAAAATATGAGGAATGATAGACGATACCATCCCTACAGGTTGTCTGGACGGAATCAACCCCACAGAACAGAACCAAACTCATTTCTGTCCGCTCCAAATTCTGATGAAAGGATGGCGCGCTTATTCAGAGAGTGTGTCCAATGGGAGCAAAGAGATCGAGGGATAGGCGCTAGGGTAACCAGCCCTTTCGCCCGCAATATCGAAATTGCTATCACCCCCCGAGAATGGAAGATGCCAACAATGGAACCCTACAAAGGAACCTCCGATCCCGTTGTACACTTACAGAGGTACACGCAGCATATGCTCATGAGTGGAGCAACAGAGGGAGTACTGTGCAAATGCTTCCCGCTCTTCTTAGCAGATCTTGCTACCTCCTGGTTCTGTCATCTACCCCAAGGATCCATCAGCTCATGGGAAATGTTGAAAGAAAAATTCATCAGTCAGTTCCGCATTCATGTGGAGCAACCTAAGGACGCTTATTCCTTATCCAGCGTCAAACAGAAACCTGGAGAAAAGCTGCAGCAATACCTAACCAGATTCAACGCCGCAGCAGCCGCAGTTCAAGATGCCGATGAGAAGCTTATCCTAATGGCCCTCTGCAGTGGGGTGCATCCGGACACTAAATTTGCTAGAAGATTGACAAAAGAGAAACCAGCTACTTTACCCGATTTCTTCCATGAAGCCGGGAAATACATAAGGCTTGAGGATGCTGCCATTGAGGGGCAGTCAGGACAGCAAAGTAAGACGACCCATGGCAACGCCCCTGCTGGGGCGAGGGATGTTCGAAGAAATGATTCCAGAGACAATGCTGGGGGCAAGAAAGTAGAAAAACGCCTATATCGGCCAGGACCAAGGTTCGACTCTTACACCCCTTTGAACGAGACCGTCGAAAATATCTTCCTTGCCACCCAAGGCGAAGTTAGATACAAACGCCCACCATACAAGAAGGAATCAGATAACGCACAGAAGTCTGGAAAGTTCTGCCGCTTCCACGAATCTCACGGACACGATACCAACGAATGCCATCATCTTCGAGATCTGATTGAGGAACACATCAGAAGGAAAAAACTGGAACGCTATGTAAAAAGTCAAGATAGGACTCCAGCTCCTGCCAATGAAAACCCAAGGCTACCCTCACCAAGGACCGGCAGAGGCGACCGCAACGCTAGCAGCTCTAGTCAAGAGAAGATAGTGGTCCATACCATCTCAGGAGGTCCGCACATCGCAGACAGAAGTTGGAAAGAGATGGAAAGATATGGGAAGTCGCTTAGAGACAAAAGGGACTGTGTCAATACGGTTATAGAAGAGCGCCACCCAAAGCGGAAAGAAAGTGATGACATCACATTCAGTAAACGCGACCTAGAAGGAAGACAGTACCCTCACATGGATCCCATGGTTATCTCTGCTCGACTCGGTCCCGCCGAAGTTTACCGAATCCTGGTAGACACTGGAAGCTCTGTAAATATCCTGTTCAAACACGCATTCAACAAAATGAAGCTATCAATGAAGGATGTATCTCCCTGCGATAAACCACTACACGGTTTCACTGGAGATGCGAAAATGCCCATCGGGCAGCTGGACCTCTTCGTTGAAATTGGAAGCCATCCCCGCTCCGTTATAAGGAAACAGACGTTTGTGCTGATAGAAAACCATTCGGCCTACAACGCCTTCCTAGGAAGACCAGCCTTATCTGACTTCCAGATTGTCCTAGCCCCGTGGTGCCTGAAAATGAAATTTCCAACAGACAATGGGGTAGGGGAAGTGGAAGGAGACCAGGATATTGCACGAGACTGCTATGTAACCGAACTTCGCAACAACCACAGGAAAGATAAAGGGAAAGGTGCGGAGATTGCCCTCTGCACAAAAAGCCTTGAAGCATAGCAACTAAAGAAAGCCCCTCCTCTTCGATACACCAGCGACCCTTTCAATGAATTAGACCCTAGGGACAAAGAGGAGGAGGCCACCACTGAGCCTGCGGAGGCTATGGAGTTTATATCTGCAGACAAGCATGACCCAAGTAGGCTACTGAAAATTGGGTCCCAGCTGAAAGCTGAACTGAAGGAACAACTCATTGATTTTCTCCGCCACAACTTGGATGTATTCGCTTGGTCACACGCTGACATGACCGGAATCTCCCCCGACATAGCGTGCCACGTACTAAACATTGATCCTACCAAGGCGCCTGTAAAACAAAAAAAGAGAAGTATGGGGGCAGAGCGATCAGCAGCCCTCGATGAAGAAGTAAAGAATCTACTCGCCAATGACTTCATACGAGAAGCTATTTACCCAGAATGGATCGCCAACCCGGTACTAGTAAAGAAGGCTAATGGGAAGTGGCGGACCTGCATTGACTTCTCCAACCTAAACGACGCCTGCCCAAAGGATTGCTTCCCGCTTCCCAGAATCGATCAACTTGTAGACAGCACAGCCGGGCACGAACTCCTGTCTTTTATGGATGCATACTCAGGATATAACCAAATTCCTATGCATGCTCCCGACCAAGACCACACTAGTTTCATCACCGACCGGGGTTTGTACTGCTACAAAGTGATGCCCTTCGGACTTAAAAATGCAGGAGCCACCTACCAGCGCCTCGTCAACAAGATGTTCGCAGGGCTAATAGGACGAACAATGGAAGTATATGTAGACGACATGCTGGTAAAATCACGGAAAGCCAAAGATCACGTAAGCCACCTAGGCGAAATGTTCCAGGTACTTCGACAGTATGGAATGAAGTTGAATCCACTAAAGTGCTCCTTCGGAGTGTCATCGGGAAAATTCTTAGGATTCATCGTCCATGCCCGAGGGATAGAAGCAAACCCTGAACAAGTCCGAGCATTAAGGGACATCAAGATACCTTCCACCCGAAAGGAAATGCAAAGCCTAAATGGAAAAGTGGCTGCCCTAAGCCGATTCATCTCCAAAGCAACGGACAAGTGCGTCCCCTTTTTCGAAGCTCTAAAGAAAGATAAAGGAAAGTTCGAATGGACGGACGAATGCTTGACCGCTTTCCTTAACCTAATCGAACACCTCCAGAAACCACCGGTACTCTCGACCCCAAGCGAAGGCGAAGAATTATACCTATACCTTGCTATGTCATCTCACGCTCTAAGCGCTGCCTTGGTAAGGGAAGACAACCGCACGCAACGACCAGTTTACTTCGTCAGTAAAAGGTTTACTGGGGCGGAAGTCAGATATCCTAAGCTTGAAAAGTTAGCATACTGTTTACTAATCACTTCACGAAAGCTACGTCACTACTTCCAATCCCATTCCATCAAAGTTCTGACCGATCAACCACTGAGGCAGGTACTCCATCGTCCCGACACTTCCGGGCGACTACTTAAATGGTGTATTGAGCTGAGTCAATATGATATCACCTATCACCCTCGCACCGCCATCAAGGGACAAGCCATGGCTGATTTCATTGCAGAATTCACTACCAACGAGGGTAAGGAGCAACTGGAAATAACAGAAGATATCAAGTGGAATCTCTTTGTGGACGGTGCATCTAACGAACAAGGCTCGTGGGCAGGTGTGGTAATAATCACTCCCAGGGGAAATAAACTGCACTATGCTATAAGGTTGGAGTTCGCTGCCACCAACAACGATGCAGAATATGAAGCAGTAATAGCCGGATTAGAAATTGCTATCGAGATCGGAGCCAATTCTTTGTGTCTTCACAGCGATTCTCAGCTTATTGTTAATCAAATACTAGGGGAATTCCAAGCTCGAGAAGAACGACTCATAGCATATCTAAAGAAGACCAAGTTACTTCTCAGCCGATTGGACCACTACTTAGTCAAACACATCCCTCGGGAAGAGAACCAAGAGGCTGACGAATTGGCAAAGCAAGCAAGTATGAGAGACGTCGCCATCTTCGGGGCAGTAACTGTCTCAAAGCAAACGATCCCAAGTTTTGAGCAAGTGAATCTGATAGCTGCAACCGAAGAAGCAACTTGGATGACTCCCATCCGAGACTACCTACAAAATGGCACACTACCCGACGGGCGTAACGAAGTCAAGAAAATCTTGAGGAAAGCGTCCCGCTACACAATACAAGGAGACATCCTCTATCGGCGCGGGTTCTCTAACCCATTGTTAAGGTGTGTCGCCGGAAGGGAAGCCAAGGAAATCTTATCCAACATTCATCAAGGAAGCTGCGGAGATCACACCGGAGGGCAAACGTTAGCAAAAAAGATACTCCGATACGGATATTTCTGGCCCACCTTAAGCAAGGACGCCTTAGATTTCGTCAAGAAGTGTGACAGATGCCAAAAATTTGCTAAGATCCCTCGGCTACCAACAACCGAGATTACTCAGATGACCGGCCCTTGGCCCTTTGCAGTATGGGGAATTGACTTAATCGGTGAACTGCCAATGGGTCGAGGCGGCGCCAAATATGCTATAGTAGCAGTCGACTATTTCACCAAATGGGTGGAAGCAGAACCTCTAAATAAAGTATCTTCAGCGAAAGTTATCAACTTCTTAATCAAAAATGTTCTGTGCAGGTACGGAGTCCCACTAAAAATCATATCAGACAATGGACTTCAGTTTGACAGCGAGGAATTCGCCAACTGGTGCCAAGAACACGGGATTCACAAAAGCTTCTCATCCGTAGCATATCCCCAAGCAAACGGACAAGTCGAAGCAGTCAACAAAATTCTGAAAACTCTGATCAAAAAGAAGCTCGAAAAGTCAAAGGGCGCTTGGGTGGATGAACTCCCTACGGCACTATGGGCCTACCGCACATCTTTCAGAACATCAACAGGGCACACTCCTTTCTCTTTGGCATACGGATCGGAGGCTATGCTCCCAGTTGAAACCATTGTGCCTTCCCACTGTAGGATCCACTATAACCCAGAAGAGAACGAAGAGCTCCTCAACATGTCTTTGGATCTAGTCGAGGAGAGAAGGAATGATGCAGTCCTAAAAACAGCAGCCCACAAGCAAAAGGTGGCAGCACAATACAACTCCAAAGTCAAGCATCGTACCTTACGAGAAGGGGATCTTGTCCTCAAGCGAATCTTCCCTCGCCCCGGAGCACTAGACCCAATCTGGGATGGACCATATGTAATTCATAAAGATCTCCACAACGGAGCCTATATTTTGTCAACAGTGGACGGAGAGGTGTTCCAGAGGGCATGGAACATCCAACACCTCCGTCGATACTTTTCTTAACTTGTATTGCCCATATGAAGTGAATTAACAAAGAGAATCAGTGGACGTAGGCATTTTTTCATGCCGAACCACTTTAAAAAAGCCTTGTCTCTTTTTTAACTTGTTCCTTTGTATCTTGGCTGCTTGTTAACTTTATCCTTTTCTGTTGAACAAAATCCTGAGCATATAGCATTCCTATTCAAAGCACTCCACAATGCAACTTCACGTGGACAAGACCCAACAGGTACTATGTGAATCTATGCCCTCGCCAATGAGACGCTTTTGCTCCAGCATCCCTCTGCTGCGGGTTAACTCATTGCTCGCGACGGCCCTTAAAGCCAACTGTAATGAGCCGATTATAAGCCACCGAGAAGGCCGACTATAGCCGAGGCAGCTCATTACGGCGTTAGGCTCGCCGGCAACTGTGAATCGATTATAAGCCCCAACATAAGGTGTGGCCAGCCAGGGGCAGTTCACAGTTGACGATCGGCACCCACGCTAGCCGGCCACAGTAAGTCGAATAATACCCATGAGTACGGGCCATAATGACCCGGGTAGTTACTGTGCGCGATCTCGGCTCCGGTGTGTCTTAAGTGCGGCTGTGGTAAAAAAAGAATTAACTCCCCGCGGAGGCGTAAGATGGGTGACAAATGTCTCCAAGACCCACAGCTAGGGAAAGTGACTACAAAACCCGTTTGCCACGAACTTAAGCACATCGAAGGCCTTCCGTGACTGGAAGTTTTACTATTTCACATATTTCAATTTTACTTAAAAAAACTTTCCTCCTATCCTTTATAACAAACCATAAAGTACAGGATGCAGAGTAAGAGATACCCGCCAATGGATGCAGAGATTCACAATCAGATGGCAGGGCATTCAACCGCTTTCCATGCTTGGTCATGCAAGATATTCAAAGCTGCCATTTACAAACAGAACATGAAAGGCGGTATTTTCTTCCTTTATGTGCAGATGCATGACTGTAATTTAATTTTTTCACACCGCACGCTAACATTGCAAGTCATGAGATTATGATTTAAAACCAGAATCTGACATCAAACATAGTTTAATTACAAGAATATACATAGCTATATTTCTCACACGACGTGACAAAACAACAACAAACATTCAAGAAACGACAAAATCAGCTTAAGTTAAAAAATTACACATCAAGAATAATGTTGATTATTACAAGTAGCAAGAATTACAACTTAGAAGTTACTCTACTGTCTTAAGACTAACAGATACAACAATACCAAGCCTAAAAAAAAAAAAAAATTTCCAGGTCCAATCAGGGAGCCGGTTGCGTCGAAGTCTTGTCCTTGCTCTTTTGCCCGCCTGTCCGGTCATAAAAAGGATTTATTAGTGATGAGTAACCAAGTTAACGGAAAGACTAGAAAGGAAGACTTACCAGCACCTGCTTCTTGACCGTCCTGGTCGTCATCCTCTACCTGCACACCTGCCTCTTCAGCAGCAAGCAGCCGCATACCCTCCTTTACCGCCGTTTTCTCCTCCTTGGTGAACTGGGCAGTGACCACATCCATACTGAAGACCGTTCCACCCTCTTTATCTGCATCAGCCTTAGCCTCCTCCAAAGCCCGAAGATAGATCTTGGCCATGACCCTGGGATAATCATCCATCCAAGAGAGATTGCCCTGCTTCCAAGTTCGGAAATACATGTCCTGGAGCATGTCATTCATCATTCCCTCATTCTCCTCAAACTCCCTCATCCGGGCATCGGAAGCCGACAACCTTTCGACGGCAGCATCTCTCTCCAATCTGTATCTCGAGCAATCAGCCTGAAGGGACCTCCGCATCACCTCCATCTCTTCCCTCAACTTAGCTTGAGCAAGCTCTGCAGCCTCAAGTTTCTCGGACAACTCCTCCACCTGCTCGAGATCCGCTCTCCGAACCTCATCCACCGTGGCAATAGCCATGTCAATCCGCTCTTTGCAAGCAGCTTCCATTTTCCGCAATTCAGCCCGACTGGCCTCTTCCATGGTTTTCCTTAGTCGCCCAGTAGCAGCCTCATGCTGAGAAATCTGGATAGCCTGATCCGCAAGCTGTTTGGCCTGATCCGAAACCACCAATCGAAGTCGGATATTGGCACTCCCAATCTCCTCTCCGGCCTTAACCAGCCGAGCATGATGCCCCATCAGCTTCTTGGTCTCCTCGGCCACCCGGTCAATATTAGCTTTGGCCTCGTCTCCCATAGTGACTATACGAGTAGTGAGTAGATCGAGATCTAAAGACTTGGCTTCATCAAGTACTCGTACCATGGGGTTACGGGGGAGAAGGTGTTCGCCAGTGACTTCGTCAAAAGTAATATCGTGAGAACCTGGATCCAGATCAGGATGACCCGCAAATGGATTACGGGCCAAGTCGGGATGGTTGATATGAATAACAGAAGGGTTTCCGGACGGGTGCGGAGAGGGTACAAACTCGCTACCCTCCTCAGTAATATCATGGATAGGCTGAGCCGGAGGCTGAGGACCGGGCGAAGTTTCGGATAAAAGATGACTCCTCTTCCTCTGCTGAATACCCTCTTCGATAACCCCAAGAAGAGGACGGTATCCGACTACATCCCCGGAGCGTTGGATTGAGGGCTTCGGCTTAGCAGAAATTTTGGAAAGTTTATATTGCTCAAGCCTGTGTCGAAGGTCTGAAGCTTTGGACGTCTTGCCTGCTCCTGATATAGAGAACAAATGTCACAATCTTACATCACTATACGATTCGAGAAACGCGGTAAATTACAAGTTAAAAAAGGGGAAAAGAAACACAGCTGTGATTGTACAAACCCTGGGGAGGAGTGGGATACTGCAATAAGTCCTGGATTTCATTCCAGGACGGGAGCGGGTCATAAAATATTCCTAAGTCCCTATCATTAGTGAAGCATGCAGGGGTCAAGAGTTCACCTTGAGTCGTCAGAGCCACCTTGGCCGGAATGGTCGGAAAAGACTCACTTGCACCAGTCCCGGCTTTGTCCGCCTTCCCGGTCTTCTCTACCAAAGCCGGATCATCATCCAACCCCTCAAAAGCTTGGCGGAGAGCATCATCCGTCCACTCTTGCATTTCGCCTACTTGCCCGGAAGACAGAGCCCTGGAACCATCACCACCCTGTCCATCGCCACCATCATCACCAAGACGCTCAACGTCACATCCGCCCTCCGCCTCACCTCTTTCTTCCTCCGCATCTATCTCCCCCTGAGTAAGTGGACAATTGCTGGGAGAAGGACCGTCCGACCTCTTAAGTTTCTTACCTCCGACGGATGGAGGTTTCATGAATGGTTTTCTCTTTCCACCCTCTGCCGCAACGCCTCCCTTAGCCTGGGCAGCCGCCCTCTCTTCCGCCGTTTCCCGCAACCTAACTACAGACTGCTGCGGAAGGATCAAGTTATATTCCAGAAGAATCGCATTTCTAATCAAGAAGGCAAATGATCTGTATTTCCCAAGAATGGCTTCTATCTCCGCCGCCGTCTGAACCAGGCGGTCAGTCTCCACAACCGGAAAGCCACCTGTCGCTAGCAAAAATGAGAAAGTATGAGAAGAAGCATCGCAACCGGAATAGAAATTATAAGTAAAAGCATCAACTTACATCCAGAGGTAAAGCGCCGGATGGAGACGGAGTCGTCCCTAACAAAGAACCACTCTTTCTTGAACATGCTGAATTTAGAGTACAGGTCCAGGACCGGCTTGAAGGTCACAGCAGACTCCAAGCTAATATATGGGGACCCCTTCTTATAGCCCCTTAAATTATACAAGTACCGGATCTCTCGGTTGGAGGGAGCGCGACCATACTTCCTCCGAAAAATAACGAAAAGGCTCACCAGTATGGCATAAGAGTTGGGCTGAAGCTGGAATGGGGCCACCTTCAGGTACGTGAGGAAGCTGACTACCCAAGCATTAAGAGGCGGGATAGCACCACACATGCAATGATACCTACTATAAGCAAAGTATCCTTCGAGAGGACTGTATGGCATGACTCCTGGGCCCGGCAGCAGCATGAGGGCTCTATCGATCCCAAAGGAACGAGATATAACATCGAGCTGCTCCTCTTTGAGAGAGCTAGGAAAGCAGTCAGGCGGGGAATCCAGCAGCTCCTGGGGACCATATCCATCCACTAATGACCTTGGGGCGGGCCCATGACGCTCCGATCCTGATTGAGCTGGGGGCACGACCGAGGGCTCTCCTTCGCCCCCGGACTTCCTTTTACCCGATCGGGTTTCCACTCTTTGAGACATTATCTGCAAACACTGGGAAAGCATAGTGTTAGAACAAAGGATGTAAACAAGTAAGCGTGTAATCTGGAATTTCGCTTAAAAATTCGAAGTGTGAAACACATCGGTTCCATTCAGAAAATCAAAGACATATGTGTCATCCGGCATACAGTTCATTCGGTAGAACAACCCAGCTGTTCATTCGGTAGAGCAATGCGAAGGATCATTCGGCAGTAGTATCTCACCTTGACTCGGCTAAAATTTGATTCGGCTAACGCTTGATTCGGTAAGAAAAAAAACTTCGCTTCGGCCAACACTTTGATTTGGGGGAATGGTTCGGCAGATAAAAAAAATGATGAAGACCCTGGTCTCCTACTTATAGGCGAAGGCAAACTACCGGACCGTTTGATTTGGTAAGGGGAACCGGACGAGGATGAGAAATAGGTCAGTCGAAAACAAAGCAGGACATGAGCAAACGCATGCCCTACTTTGTGGGGCATATGTTGGACGTATTTTCACTAGCCCAGTGCTGCCGAACCAGAAGAAGAAGACCACCGGTCCTACTCCTCTCCATACCTCTACCGAACCAGGTGTCTGCTGAACCAACCGATTCAACCCCTTATGCCAAACCACCGAATCAACCCCTTATGCCGAACCACCGATTCAACCCCTTATGCCGAACCACCGATTCAACCTCTTGTGCCGAACCACCGATTCAACCTCTTGTGCTGAACCAACCGATTCAACCCCTTATGCCAAACCACCGAATCAACCCCTTATGCCGAACCACCGATTCAACCTCTTGTGCCGAACCACCGATTCAACCTCTTGTGCCGAACTACCGATCCAACCAACCCATTGCCGAACCAAGTCTCCTGCCGATCCAACTCATTGCCGGTCCAAACCTCGCCTCCCACCACCGAACCAAAGTCCTATCAGGCCAGATTGTAGCAGCCCAGGCCCACCAGCTGCTATATACCTCCAAGACCCCTACCCCCAGCCTCACTCTATAAATAGAGGGGCAGGGGTACAACAATGGGGACAAGTTTGAGAGCTCAAGCACGGATAGAACTTTCAAACAACTATCTTTTACTTGTATCAAAGCTTTGTACTTGTAATCAATAGAATAGAAGAGAAATAACATATAAAGTGGACGTAGGCACATTCTGGCTGAACCACTATAAATCTGCGTGTCTTTTTACAATTAAGCCCCCGCTTTTCATATATTTGCATAAATCTCCAAAATCACTAAAAACAACATAAGATCTACTAAATTATACGACTTTGAGGTGTTTGTCCATTTTTTGTGCAAACAAGTGTTATTAGTTGTTTCTTCATATTTTGACACTTTTGTAAATCCAAATGCATTCCTTTTATTCTCGAAGAGTTGATTTTCTAAGAGTATATTAAATGATTTATCTCTAGTGAAAAATTTTCGAGTAACCAACTCAAGTTTATTATTTTGGATTTTAAAAGTTTATTTTCATTTATTAGCTTCGAACAACAACTAATGCTACTATCTCTCTTTTCAAAACTATTCATTTTTAATCGCATATTTTCATTTTGAAGCTCTCTAATTTTATTCTCAATTTCTAGCATCTCAGTTTCAAAAAGTTGGAGTTTTTTTAATTCAATTTTTTCAAAATCCTTGATTTTTTCAATCTCCTTTTCAAACTCATGATTTAATTGAATAATTTTAGATTTTCTCAAAATCACGTTTTCATTTTCAAGGGTTTTGAAATTTTCGTTGATCTCATTTAATTTCTTCTCAAAATCGTACATTTAGAAATTTCTGACTTATTAAAGCTATCCAACTCTTTTTGCAAAATGTTGTATTTGCAAATCAACTCAGTTTTGTTTTTCTCCTTCATTAAAATTTCGTTTTCTAACTTTTGAAAGTTTTCATGAAAACGGGCAAATTCTTTTTCATGGTCCAAACACCTTTTGTAGTTAGAACATTTATTTTTCTTAATATTTTTAATCTCATTTTCCAAATCATTATTTTTCTGATAAAGTTTAGCTTGTTTCCTTTCCAATTTATTATTTTTCAACTCAAGAGCTTTATTATTTTCAATTAATTTTTGGCATAAGAGAACTAAATTGTTGAATGGAAAATCACTTATCTCATCAGCTATTGAATCTTCATCACTGATGCCTTTTGCCAATCCTGCTAAGCACGTTTCCTTAACTGAGTCGATTGTGGAGGATTTCTCATTGTTGTTGACTTTTGCACCATATACTGCATCAAAAGTATTCCAAATCTCCTGTGCATTTTCACAATGAGAGATAAAGTTAAAATTATCTTGATTAATATGAGAATATAGTATATGCATAGCAAGAGCATTAATCGAAGTATTTTTCTCATCTAATATATCACACCCATTTTCAATAATATCCCAACATTTAAAATTAACAGATTTTAAATAAAATTCCATTTTTAATTTCCAATTTAAAAAATATGTTCCATCAAAAATAGGAGGAATAATACTGGACCGACCCTCAGCAAAAGCATTATTAAAAGAATCCATTTTAAAAATTCAAATTTGTAAAAAAAATTGGTCTTTGAAAAATCAATTTTTTTAAAACAAAAATGGCTTTTGTTCCTAGCTCTAATACCACTTGTAGGATCGATTTCACCCTAGAGGGGGGGTTGAATAGGGTGATAATAATAATTATAAAAATTAATGCGAAAGTATATAAAATAATTGCAGCACAGATATAGCAGAATAATAACAGCACAGATAATAGCAGAATAATAAAAACAGAAATAGAACAACACGGATTTACCCAGCTTTGGAAAAACCCTGCCTACGTGCTGCCCCCAAGGTTTCTACTAGAAATTAAGTAGTCAGATGCTTACACACGTAAACTCGCGACACCCGCTACCAACTAACCTAACTCTACGCTCAAAACCCTGCTACAACTCAGCCACTGAGTTGCGAATTCTCGAACTACACCACCGTAGTTCGTCCCCTAGTCACACGACTAGAATTTACAACGTTTAAAAGTAAATTCAAAAAAAATTAAAACAATAAAACTAGAAACCTTATTTTAAAATAACAGCCCAAAATAATTAAGCCGGCCCAAAATAAAAATAGTGATGAACATTATTCTCTTTTCCCTTTTATATTTTCGGCCGTATCTCTTTGTACTTCGTTGCTTTGAAAATGGCTGCCTCTTTTTTGTTCGTTCCTCTTTCACAAAATTAGGGCTTCTGTAAAAATTGGAAGCGCCGCTTGTATATGATCAATTGCAGTGATTATTTGCTCTGTTTGGCTTGGACAATTGATTCTCTAGCTGTGATATGATTTCGGTCGCTCCAATTTGATCGAGTTCTAAAATGGTATGTGATTTATGCTTTTGCTTTACTGGTTAGTTTTCTTGAACTCGATTGGGATTTCATTCCGATGATGCTATGGGTTATATAGGATTCGAATTCCTATAATTTCGTTCGTATATATTTTATTTGAATTCGTGATTGGCCACTGATTTTCTTTTAGATGCTTGTGATGATTTCTGACCTTTTCAATTTGTATATTTTCATTGCTTGTTTAACTTGGTTATCACGGCTTTGACTTTGGCTTGTTCGATCTTTTCCTTGGTCATCACGGCTTTGATTTTGTGGCATTTAAACTTGACTTTGGTTCCGATCTTTATGTTGTTGATATCGGCCACTTAGTTTTTGTGATAATATTGTCTTGTTTGATTCTTGTTAACACTTGGAACTTCGATCATTAGGAAATTGTTTCCTTACGGCTACACAGTTTTTACTGTATCTGTCAATTTGTATATTTCTGCAAGTTGAATTCCTTTGTTTTTAAAACGTGAACACTTCTTTGTTCAAACTGCTTTGGCTTGTTAACTTTAAAACTCTTTCATGTCAACTCGAGTGCTTGCTGGATCACTGTCACTGCTCACTGGACCTGGTTACACGTGCACTGTCTATATATATATATATATGTGTGTGTGTGTGTGTGTGTATATATATATGTTCATGCATGTATATATTCATGTTGTACTTGTACTCGTGTCTCAGTGATGCATTGCATTTGTTTGGATATTTGTCCTAGTCGTTGTTGATCCTGCTTTGTTGTTTTGATACATGTCCTTGGTTCTCTGGTCTCTGTAGCATTGTGTCTTGAGTTGCTGTAGTGTTGCAGTCTGATATTTGAGACTGCTCTTTGGTTGATGGTCATCTCCATTTGTTTCACTGTTGGATTATGTTCATGTCTGAACCTTCATTGATCTGTGCACTTGTTGTTGCTTGATGGACTCTGGTAGTACTTGAGTCTTGTTGCACTTCTCTTTCCACTGATATTTGAGTCTGGGTTGCATTGAGTATACATAGCTAATCAATGATTTTTTCTTCAGTCACTGTTTTCATGTGCACTGATTCCATTGCCTTGAATCCACTTCCGGTTGAAGTCTGGTGTAGTTAGTTTTTTTGGTCGAGACTATGTTCAATTGGTAGCTGCAGTGTCAATTGATCATATCATACATGTTTGGAGTCTTGATACATTTGAGTCTATGTCTCTGACTTGTTTGCAGTTTTGTGATGAGTTGCTTCAAGTATAATTATGTTGTGGTCGTTGCAATCAAGTCTTCATTGATCACTGGTTGTAAATGCACCTATTTGCATGGGTTTCATTGATGTTGTGTTCATTGCTTCATGTTCTGGCCATTGTTTGACTTGTAGTTTGGTTTCATTGTATACATATCTGGTCATTCATATATAAGTCTAGTCGAAGCATTTTACTGTTTGAACTTGTACTCGACCATTTGGTTGAGACTTCATGAGTCTGCACTGTGAATATTCATTTTGGAGACTGGTCTGAATTTTGCTTTGAGTCATGCATATATGTTGTATCTAGTCTGGTTTTTCTTATGTGGAGCTTGATTGCTCTTTGTAATTGTAGTCTGGTTTGAGTTGCTCTGACCAGTTCATTGAACATGTTACATTTGGATTGCACCTGTGTTGAATCTAGCTTATAGCTTGGGTTTGACCTTGTGCTCATGTCGTGACTTTATTTTTATTGCACTTGAGTTGAACCTGGCTTTTTGTTGGGTTTGACCTTGTGCTCACCTGTCTCTATAGTTTTATCAAGTGTATATCGAAGTGCACGGCCTTGTGGCATGTACAGTGATACACTGTGCATGTCATGTGTTGTTCGTATATGATGAATTCAAAATAAATGATGACGAACAACCCAAATAACTGAGGCAAATAATATTTTCAAAATACACATCTTATTTTACACTGCAAAAATATTTCCTTTTCAATTTTACTGCGTCAGTTTGTATTTTGCAGATAACTCAGATGCTGGATTCAAGCAGGAATATTGTTAAAGATAAAATACGAGTGAATGAGTGATATGTAGTGAGGTGCTCATGTATAATCGAAATTGTATTGTAATTGCAAATTGTATATATATAGTGAGAGCACAAATTTGTACTTTTCAAAATTGTAATATTTTTTTGAACAAAATATCTGTTTGAATTTAAATTCTATGTTATTTATTTTATTCAGCAAATATTTATTTAATTATGTGAAAATAAAATAGTACAATAACAAATACATTTAAATGAATATATATATATATATATATGTTTATTATCATCAAACAAAAATCATATACTGGAATATTCAATAATTTTTACTTAATTTCAATAATACAGTTAAATATTTTAAAATATATAAATTTCGAAATAAATCATTAATATTATCTGGAAATACAATACTTACCAATCAACGTCATTTTATACTATTTAATAATATATTTTCATGCATATAGATTTTACAACTCTATCAAAACTTCATACATACACACTTTATATCTATATATCTTATATATAGATATATATATTAAAATATACATTTAAATTCGTCGTTTACCTCTGATACGTATACACACTTACATTCATTACTCCAGTAATATACTCCAAAACATTCCAACCATATTCATATGATATTTGATCCATACAAAATCAAAATAACTTTATTTTTCCTTAGAAAACATATATTTCGTACTCCATCTTTATATTCCATATATATATATATTAAAAATTGAATTTAGTCTCTGATTTATTCAATTTAAAAAAATACATTTCATATTATTTCAACTACATTTATATATTCTTTAAGTCATATGTAACCAAAATAAACTCTCATTTCCATTGTTTATGAAGCCACTTCATGTCTCAATAAATTTCATTGATTCAACATCAAATTTATATTTTAATTCATCCTTAATTAACTTTAATCATTTATTATAACCATAATCAACCAATAAAAATTCCAATTTTCTAATCCTATGCTATTGAATTATAGTTTGATCAATTAAGTGCCAACTTTGATAAACACCACTCATTATAAATTGTTTAGCCCAAATTGAAGTTCCGAAATAATGCTTCACCGCATGGAATTGGATTCGCCCTTAAATTCATGTATCTCCTCCAGAGATTTATATTAATAGGTAGCCTCTATCGTACTCTTTGATTTTATTATTTATTTATGTAATTCGATGAAGATTTGATTGAGTTTGGATTGTTTGAAATTAAATTAGGAATTGAGTTTCTGAGAGAATGAGTAAGAAGAAAGAACTCGTATAATTTAATCTTTGAAATTTGAATTTAAATGGCCTATATATATAATCAGAATCAACTGTTCACTCACCTATATGTGCCAAGCCTATTTGACATTCAAAACCCATTTTATAAAAACGTCAATATCTCTCTCATAACACTTCTGATTCGTACAAAAATATATATAGTTCTGATCATAAAAACAAGCCGATTGCAATGACATAGGTCTCTTCACCCGATTCAATTGGTTGTAAAATTAACATTTTACACTATTTTTTAAATTACTAATTTATCCTTGTTTAATTAAGGTATCAAAATTATGGGGTATCATAGGAACCATCCCTCAACCTATCTCACCTGCATCCAATAAGTTTGAACAATAACAAATATGTCTAAATACAAAGTCATAGTAAACTATATAGTCTCTACTTCTATGTCACTAAATACAGTTTGGTCATCATCTAATCTTGGTGTACGTAACCTACACCTATACCGATCCATTTCGAGTGCCATGTGTGTAAAGTATTACCCTGACAACCTCACTTTCCATGACCCATTTACCATCCCCGTGGATTACCAATCCTATCGAGTATATTGTAACCCTATACTCTAGGGAAAATTTGCCCCGAGCTGTTTTCACATTCAATACGCAGCCACGTATAGTTTACCTTCGATTTCATTTCCAAGAATCCACACTCTCCTTTTTTTCCATAAACTACTAACATATGGTCCAGGTTATCGATAGATCGTCTAGGAGCCCTTTGGTGTCTTGATTTCTCACACTTAATACCATACATAGGAGTACATGGAATTTGCTTGCAAAGCATCTTAATCCATTGTCTTTCCGGAGAGGAGCGCTTCTTATCTAGTGTATGTCTCCCTTAAGTTAATATCCAAAACTCTAAGGTGTGTATTTACGAATAATATTAAAATCATGGGACTAATCACCCATTCGTTGTCTCTTTGACAGTTACTATGTAACCAGCACATAATCACATATATGTAGACTTAAAACCAATAGCCTTACATCTCGAGTACATTTTATTATATGTACTAACCTATTACTATAACATTCGATCGCCTAACGATTCGAGGTACATTGTCTAAGACTGGATATTTCAATTCTAGCTCAAAATCAAAGTATCCGGATTCTTCTCAAAACATCATATAATGGAGATCATGCTATTTTTGAAACAAATTTCAAAGTTTCATTAAATTCAGACTTCGTATGAGGGAGATATGCTACTTCGTAATACAACTCACACTGCCCCAAATATATATCAGCACTTCCATAGTAAATCCCTACGTCAACCCCAAAGCAAGACTAATATTGATTGATACCAATACTAATCGAAAACACTTCTATTTTCTTATAGTCCAACTTTGAATCTGCCCTCTAGTTTTCCCAAGCATTTCCTTGAAGCTTTATGGACCCATACCGATCCATCATGGATCGGTACCTGTCTATGGCCAAATAGAAATTCCATTAACTGCATCAAATTTTGACCATCGATCAATACTAGTTCTGATTAGCTCTTTTCATTCCCGTTGATCAACTTCTGGCCTCCATATGCTAGGTCCCAAGCCTTTCTCAAACTAATCTCAGAGCTCCATCAATACCAATCTATGCCACTTTCACTTCCATCCACCACCAAGGCAATTCGATCAACTTGTATCAATCGGTACCGAACTATCATGGATCAGTATTAATCCATACACCTAGCATTTTAGCAGTGCACCATTTTTCAAAAAGTCAACTCGTTCTTCCAGCGATTCTTTTCCCTCTTTGCATATCCAATGTAGTCATCTCCCTAAAACAAAATCTCACAAGCACAAACATCGAATCCAAACAAACACGCATATGATACAAGCACAAATACAAACATTCAAGCATTCACGTCGTACTAAAATTTCAACTTGAGCCTAGACGTTTATACATTTATTCCCTAAGCCCTAGCATATCAATTTGTACTACACTACATAACTGTCAAATCTAAAAACATATTTGGGGTTTTTAGGTGATAACTAATCATGGCATAACGATAATCAACATTTATTCATTCAGGGTGTGAATCTAGAAGTATCATTATGATGAACTCGTCTACATTGAAAGTCGTTAAGTGTTCTAGCTAGTAACTTAAAATGTGGAATAATTTGTCATATAGTAATATATATAGCCAGGTAGATTATATAAATAATTTCTTTAACATAAATGCAAACTTGAATTTTTATACTGGTTCATAACCCGTCGTACTTCTAGTCCTAGTGCTCCCCATCTGGATTTTCATTAACACGGTCCTCTCTTAACCCAAAGGAATGGGTGTACAGACTTCACTTGAACTTCTCAAACATGACTTCGGCACACTACCTGACTAACATAGGACTTCCCTTTTCGAAAAAAGTTTCTCTTTTACAACTCTATGTCCACAAAAACTAATTTTTCTTTTCTAACTCGGTACAAAAATCATATAACTACTTCAACAATCAAGGAATCGTATGGACAAGATACAAGATTGTATTTTAAATCAAAGAATATGGAATTGAATTCACAGATTGATTTCCAGGGTTTCAAACTTGAATGCAATGATCACTTTAATATATAAAAAATAAAGAACATAGGAAATTGATTTGCAAGTGTAGAGGGGCTAGATTTATATATGGATTGAATGGATTTGATCAGAGGTTGTTTTCGCTGAGTTTGAATCATTGATGAAGGGATATGACCTTATAAGGCAGAAGAGATGTGATTGGAAACATGAAATGTAACAATAGTCTTTCATTTACAGCCTTTCTTGGCTTGTAAATGGATAATTAGTATGCCAGTTAAAGGAAACGGGTCAATGGTTTGGCCCTTTAGAGGCGCAGTAAGCCTGTGTTAAAAACTGCAATATTCTTCCCACTTTTTATTCGTCTTCGAGTCTCCAAAAACTCTAGAAAAATTTGCAAAAATGCTTAGATATACGAAGGAGGTTATGCCTTAGGTTAGAATGATTTGGAGATCGTTTGAGTGGTTTTAACAAAATTTTACTACAAGGACCCATTGCATGATTAAACACAACAAAAGTGGCATACTCTTTGTATACCATCTTTAATGCTCATTTTTTGTGTCTTTGCATATCATTGGTAATTTGTTTACTCCACTTGATCATTTATAGCTAGTCTCCATACTCCATTAGCTACGTAATATGTTTATCTTGAAATATATAGCTCTTTTACTTTGTCTTTCCATGTCATGAAGTCATAGTCACATTTCTTTGTGTATTGTACCGAAAACAACTTCGTGAAATCATTAGCAAAATTTGTCATACGGTTTTTATCATCAAAACACGAGATAAGTGTTCCTAACATTCTCTCCAATTTTGATGATGATAATCACATGACTTTATGTAATAGAATTTCAGAACATCATCTTGCTCCTCCTTACCATCTGCTCCCCCTTAATCATATACTCCACCTATTAATATGCTCAATCCCCCCGGCCATCAACAAAAAGGTTGAAAACAAATAAAAATATAAGGGTTTGCATAAACTTAGCCACTTTTTCATAAAATATGATCTTCTTAGAAATCATTGTAGAATCGACTTTAAATTTTTAAGCCTCTATTGTACCCTAGACTTTTTTTATTTCTCACTTATAAGGAAGAATGTTTTATATGTATCAAAACAAAGATATGTAAAATTTATTAGCCAAAATTAAGACAACGTTAATTTAAATTTTCAAAGCACAAATACCTTAAGTCATGTCTTAAATTTATTAAAGTTGCTTCATAAAGGTTTAGTAAATACATCTGCAATTTGATTTTCTGTCTTTACAAAATCCAAAGTGATAGTTTCCTAAGCAATATAATCTCATAAAAATTTAGAGAGTTTAGGGTATTTCTCAGGGGCAATTATGTAAATTGTTATAAATATCTAACTCTATAACCAATCTTGTTTGTAATAAAAGCGTTCCATTTTTTATTATATACTTGTTATATTATGATATAATTAAATAATTTATTCAAGTATGTTAATATAGAAAATCCTCGAATGATATGCATGTGATATAATTACTGAGAAAATTAGCACAACATAGGATAACATATTATTTTAAATACTCATGGTCAAGAAGTTTCAAGAAAGGATATCAATACTCCGATGAGATCAGAGTGCATAATGCTCTACAAATGTTGGTAGTGCATTACTTATGGCTGTTGGAGGAACCAAGGGGTTACGTACTTGTAGTTATAAGATAACTATGAAATGAATTGTCCGAGAGTTTCCTGTTAGTTAATAACAATTAGGTCAAACAGGAAATCTTAGGGTGATAATGTTACATAGTTCTCTCGAATTGAGAATACTACAGAACTTCAATGTGGATACTCCACTTTGATTATAGTTAAATCATGACATGGCTGTCCATCAAGTGAAAATAGTTGGGTCTAAGTTGAAGCATTGGACGTGAAGCATTTTTCAAAAGAGAATTCGTCTTCTCAGTGTATGAGGTTATAGTGTTACAGTCAATTATAGTCAACTCAAAGTCAAAGTCTCCGGCCAGAGCAGTATGATTAAAAATAAATGTCAAGGACTTTTTTTATGGATTAACCGAGTTAGTTAAGGATGATATTGGAATTTTGACCAAAACCAAATTTCATAGATCCTTAGGTGATATAATGTTGAAAAAGAGAGTGTGTGTGTTAACCCACCTTTTGCCAAGGCAGTACACAGGCGGATTTAACCCAATAGACTTCACGATTATCAAGGCAGAAAGCCTGAAGGGATGGTTACCAAGATTGAAGATCGATTATATTTGAAACCATGGACTATAGTTGAATGGATTTAGATGGACAACACTCAAAAATGGCTAAGTATGAAACTAATAGTTCCCCTTGAAGAGGGATCGAAATAAAGGGATCGAAAACATGATGCACACAACATAACTTAACGACGATCGCTCCATAACTCAACAACCACACGGGGGATTGAAATAAAACTTTGGGAATAAGAAGAAGGGACCCTTGGGAGTCTACCCTAGAGATTACACATCATTTGGAAGAGTTTGGAGGGAAAAGCCCCTTTCCCTATATAGGGGTCGGCTATAATCAGCATTCACAACATATTGCAACAAAGAAAAAACTTGCGTTCTACTAATCCAACTGGCATGAAACTTGGAGGCTAAACATAATACAACATGGAGAAGCTCCTTTAGGGATCGCACATCATTTGGAGGAGTTTGGAGGGATCGGCCCCTATCCCTATTCAGGGATTGGTTTAGTTGGATTTGCAACATTATCGGTTAATAACTCAAGATCTATAGATGCTATCAATACGAAACTTGGAGTAGAAGCATATTCCAACACAAGGAACACAATATAGGGATCGCAACTCAAAAGAAGAACTCGGAGGGATCGGCCCCTATCCTTATTCAGGGATTGGTTTAGTTGAATTTGTAGTGATGATCAATCGATATCTCAAGATGCATAAGTGCGATCGATATGAAATTTGGCGAGCAAGGAGATAACATCATACGAAACCCACCATAAGAATCACACCCTATGATTCCCCCAAAATAGGGACCGGCTCTGATCCTTATTATGGGCTCCGATAGGACCCAACTTTCTGGGAAGGCTCATCTTAGCTTCAGGGTTCCAGATCCAGGTTTTGAGCGAGATATTTCACGTCTTATCCTATAAATACAGCAGGCATGACATCGAAAAAGAGATCATCTTCTTTCACTTCATCTTCAACCTAAGCTATACTATGCCAATTTTATTCTTGGATTTCAAGGATTTGTAACTGTAATCAGCATTATAAACTAATAGAAGGAAAATCTTTGGACTGAATGTAGGCCGGAGTTAACCGTACCACTGTAATTCGGTGTCTCTCTTTACTTGTTATCTGTTTTAATTTTATTAAACAGGAGGAGATGATGTAAATTTTACTTCGACGGATTGGATAAGCTTGAGTGCAGAATAAGGGAATGGATTAGCAGGAGCTAATGACAACTTAGATCAAGGAGTGGAAGCAACATGAATTGCTGGAAATTAGAACCGAGAACATGGTGATTGAGCTATTGGACAAAGGAACAGAACAGAGCATCTTGGGGCAATCCTCGGCCATCTTAGAGGGATCGGCACCAATCCCCAAAGGCTAGAGGGTATGCCCCTGGGTCTGGATTATCGCGATGCTGGAGGACCCGCGGTCGATCGCATGGAGCTTGGTGCAAATCGGAATTTGGATGCTCGTCGGAGGAGTACGTTCCAGAATTCCCTCGTGAATTCGGAGGGCAGTTTGGAAATGATAATAGGAGACTATAGCTGGATGACAATGACAGGTTTGCGGAAATGATCAGGCGAGCTATGTCTGGAGGATTGGTGAACATGGATTTGGAGCATGTAAATAGAATTCCGTTCACTCCTAATATCGGAATGCTAGAAATCCACTGAAGTTTAAGCTACCAACGTTGAAAGTATATGACGGAAAGTCAGACCCAACAATGCATATGATAAGATATATACGAACATGGAAGTGCTGGGGGGCATCGTAGGAAGTCATGGAAAAGTGTTTTCCACTTTATTTGACGAAGTTAACTACATTTTGGTTTAGGCGGCTGGAGAATGGTTCAATAAGGACATGGAGCGAGTTGGTATATAAGTTCATGAGGAAGTTTTAGGTCCACGTCATGAGACCTAAGAATGTTATGACATTAGAAGCACTGAAACATAGGAACAGAGAGTCTCTAAGGAGCTTTCTAAAACGATTTAATGCTGCGGCGGTATCGGTGGATCGGCTAGATCCATCCATGGTTTTGATGGTAGCTGTATCAAGAATTACCGATGGCGTGGATTTCAAGGATTCATTGGCATGGGATTCACCTATGGATCTTGAAGAGTTTTATCATGAAGTAGAAAGGTTCCTATGGTAGTAAGATACATGAGCCGACAAACCGGAGGTGAACACTATGCAAAACGAAGGATCATCAGGAGATGCAAACAAGAATGATAAAGGCAAACGAAAACTAGATGATGGGTATGATATGACAAAAATGTGATGGAAAGAGCGATAACTGAAGTTCTCCTCCTACTTGGATTTGAAGGAAAGCCTAGAAGGATTTATTGGACTAAGGGCTAATTTCCCTATCGAAAACCGGTAAGGACGGATCCTACGGAGTGGGAGAGTATGTCTAGAAAGTACAGCCTATTCCACGAACTGAATGGGCACACCATGAATGAATACATGCCTTTAAAGGATATGATTAAGGAGCATGTCAGGAATGAAAGACCGTTGTAGTACGTGAGGAATCAAGCAACGATAATGGAATAGGAGCAGCCACCATCCATGTTGAATGGAAACATGAATGGCCCTGGATCGGGGTCACGGATCGTCATCAACTACTGGTGATGATAAGGGCCGAGTTCAGGACTTGGACTTCGGCCATAATAATAATAATAAACTTTATAATAAGGCGGCTAAGTCACTTACACATGTACAAGATCAAGGACGGTCCCTAGGCATGCTTTGAGATGATGATGAACCATTGTACCCAGAGAGGCACTCTTTTGCTTTTTTAGTTTTTTGGATTTTTTTATATACGAACTCTTATTTATCAGGTTGTTTATGATCCGTATTACTACGATAGATAAACACGATGAGATTGTTGTCTCGACCGGAGTGATGGGGCGGTAACCTCCAGGTGCGAGTCCCTTCGCCAGAGAGCGACAGAATAGACTTGCACATGGATTAAGTCCTTAACCGAAGAGTCGAGGCCAGAGAATAAAACCCAACAGGATGTCACGTATGGATTATGCCTGCCACGGAGTAAGTTGCTTCGCCGGAGAGTGACAGGATCGGCCTACTCAAGTCGTCGAGTTTGGATTATGCTCGATAAGGGTTTGGAGAGACCACGATCAGCCTAGGACTTATGCCAAGACACCACTTAATGTTCAAGTACGCTAAACCTGAGTATAGGAAATAATGCAGCTTTGCCGGAGAGTGACAGGATCGGCTTACTCAGACGTCGAGTATGGATATTAGCTTCGAACAACTATAGATTTGGATATGGAACTTAAGTAGTCTCGGATTTGGTTAACGACACGGAGAGGTCTGGGATTTGGATATCAGCCTCGAACGGCAATGGATTTGGCTTCGAATGTATATGGGTTTGGGTAAAAAATCCCAGAGGGATCGCGGATTCATAATTGGATATCGACTCGGAATGGTCATGTATTTCATTAACGATCTGGAAGAGATCATGGATTTAGATTGGCAACGGATTAGATTCGGATTGGATAGTCTGGCTATCGATGGATTATGGACTTCGGATTTTGGATTTATGGCAATTCAAAACACACCTTCCTCTCGCAAGGTATGTTTTGAGGGCAGAGAGTTAACCCACATTTTGCCAAGGCAGTACACAGGCGGATTTAACCCAACAGACTTCATGATTATCAAGGCAGAAATCCCAAAGGGTTGGTTACTCGGATTGGAGATCGATTATATTTGAAACTATGGACTATAGTTGAATGGATTTAGATGGTCGACACTCAAAAAATAGCTAAGTATGGAACTAATACTTCCCCTAGAAGAGGAATTGGAATAGAGGGATCAGAATAAAGGGATCGGAATAAACAGGATGCACACAACACAACTCAAAGATGATCGCTCCATAACTCAACAACTGCAAGGAGGATTGAAATGAAACTTTTGGAACAAGAAGAAGGGACCTTAGGGAGTCTACCCTAGGGATTGCACATCATTTGGAGGAGTTTGGAGGGATCGAACCCTATCCTATACAGAGATCGGCTATAATCAGCCTTCACAACATATTGCAACAAAGATCGATCAATTACTTGAGTTCTACTAATCCAATTGGCATGACACTTGGAGGCAAAACATAATACAATATGGAGAAGCTCCCCTAGGGATCGGACATCATTTGGATAGGTTTGGAGGACTCGGCCCCTATCCGTATATAGGGATCAGCCTCTATCCCTATTCAAGGAATGGTTTAGTTGGATTTACAGCAATGATCGATCAATAACTCAAGGTCTAGAGATGCTATCAACATGAAATTTGGAGTACAAGCATATTACAACACAAGGAACACACTATAGGGATTGCAACCCCAAAGGAACAAATTAGAGGGATCGACCCCTATCCTATATAGGGATCGTCCCCTATCCCTAATAAGGGAATGGTTTATTTAAATTTGCAGTAATAATCGATCGATATCTCAAGATGCGTAAGTGCATCAACATGAAATTTGGAGAGCAAGGAGATAACATCATGGAGGACCTACCATAGGGATTGCACCCCATGATTCCCCCAAAATAAGGATCGGCTCTGATCGCTATTATGGGCCCCAATGGTCCCCAAACTTTTTGGAAAGGCTTGTCTTGGCTTCATGGTTCCAGATCCAAGTTTTGAGGGAGATATTTTCACTTCTTCTCCTATAAATACAGCAGGCATGACATTAGAAAAAGGATCATCTTCTTTCACTTCATCTTCTACCGAAGCTATACTCTACCAACCTTATTCTTGGATTTCACGGATTTGTAACTATAATCAACAGTATAAACTAATAAAAGGAAAATCTTTATAGTGGACGTAGGCCGGAGTTAGCCGAACCACTATAATTTATGTACCTCTCTTTACTTGCTTTCTGTTTTAATTTTATCATTCTTCAACTTATATTCTCTACATTATAGTATCTGAGATCTGTGACTGGATGTTGGTGCTTTCATATAATTGGGTGTTGGTGGCCATTTTTGATGCCAAACGTGTGTAAATCATTGTTACCAAATGGTACCGCTTAATATAATAAAAAATATTATTTTATTGAAAAGGTCTATAAGCGATCGATTTAACCAAAATGTTATACCATTAGCTAGGGTGATATGTGAACGTTAAATTTTGAATTATCCAATATTAATTGTTGACTAAATTCACACCTCTAAGTCACCCAATGCATCATTTGTGAATTCTTTAAAAGACCACTTGTTTTCATTAATTTATGAAATATTGTAAATTAATTAATATTTGAGAAATATTAATTATTATTTAATTTATTTTATGTTTGGGAGTTATTTTTAATCATTTGAATGCATATATAAAAGTTGTATTTGCGCGCATCGATATACAATATCGATGTAATTTTTAACGGGTTTAAATAAAAGATAATTACATGAAGGGGCTTTATGGAAAATTTGTGCTATTAGAGGCATTATATGGCTGGCTACATATTGAGAAGGACAAGAGGCAGAGTGAGGAAAAAATTAAAAGGATTAACTAGGGAAGTATTAATTAGGAAAAGTTTCAATCTTTCAAATAAAACAAATCCACTTGTTTTATTCTCATTCATTCTTTCTTCAGTCGCTTTACTTCTCTCCTCCTTCAATGCCATGGATGAATTTGGTGTCCCCTTCCAAAATAAAAGGCAACTTAGAATCCAATGAAAAACATCAAATAAAACAAAAACATAAGTGGTTCATCTGTCTCTTGTAAGGATTGGATGTAGATCTTAGAGATCTAAGGAGAAGTCATATGGAAAGGAGTTACGTGTGTGTATTCATATGATTCATATTTATGTTTTTCAAAATTTTAAATGAACATCAAGTTAAACTTTTAGTTAGATTAATTTTTTAAATTAATATATTCAAGTTCATCACTCAATCAAATGTATGTTTTGAAATTAAATATTTATTTACTATATACACATATGTGTATATGCATATGTGTAATGTTTTAGAGTTAGTTGCATCACTAGGGCTATATATTAAATTATGACAATGCTTGTATTTTATGTTGAATGTATACTTTCAGATCTGCAATTTTAAATGTCTGAATTTTGTTGTGATTTGGCATGAGATTTTATATGGTATTAGATCTATTATTAAATGGTGTTTGTAAAAGGAAAATATGAAATATCACTTCGGATAATTCCTTTTAGTTCTGATTTGATTAGATGTAGATCTAATATAGAATTTCATTTCCATCTTTATTATTTTCAAGCTCTCTCTTATTTTGAAATATCTAATTTTATGAAGATTTGTTTTCTTAATTTTATATGTATATATATATATAATAAATATATATAAGTGGCAACAAAATATCTCTCTCACACACACACACATATATATATACATAAACTATATATATAATAAATATGTGTATACAAACCATATACATATATTGTAGTATATTCCTGATATTCATGTGGATTTATTACATGTATATGTAAGTATACTATATATGTATACATAATAGATATAAATCCCATTGTCCAGTCAAACACACATTTATATTATATTATGTTACGTTGTCATTAAATATATACATGATACATTCAAAATTAAATATTTAGTCGAACTAGTTAACATGATTAATTAATAAATGTAAAATAAAGTTAAATGAAATATTATTTTATTTAATATCTAGATTGGATGTAGTGAAACCTAATAGACTTCATAAGCCAACTATGATCTAAAAAGAGAAATTTATCGAAGTCTATCTATTTCACCCATTGTAGACTGGCCAGATTCCTTCAATAGTACTAGAGCTCAATGGTCTATGTGGCTTTGTTAGCAACTATAGAACCAACTAATTAAGCTTGCCTGTTTGATGGCTGTCTAGAAAAGTAGCGTCTAGGCTTGGGGTTGAATAATCAAGTATTCTCCCCTTCTTGGCTATCGATCTAACCCAATGGGTAGAGTAAATCCAAAAGGCTGGCCCAATTTTAATGGCCTAAATTAATTTGGGCCTTAGGCTAACTTTCAAAGTTAAGATTTGAAAATTTAAAAGATATTTTAAATTTAAATGTTAAGTTTACAATATAAAAGGATATTTTATAAATGTTATTAAATCTAAAATTTTAAAATTGCTTTGAGAAATTATTTTAATATTTTTAAAATTTTATGAATATTTATTTAATTTGATTAATTAAATAATTAATAAGTTAAAAGTTAATTAATTAGCATATATGTATATGCAACTATAACGGTTATAGTTGAAAATTTACATTAAATTATTAAAGGTAAACTAAATATATTTATTGAAATTTATTAAATTGTTTAATTAGAATTTTTAATTATATTAAAGATTTATTTGATAAATAGTAACTACGTGTTAATTAATTAAATTATATACACTTATATATATATATATAGAAATAAAATAATAAAGGTTATAGTTTAATAACTTAAAAGATTTTCTAAAAATTGTTTAAGAAATTAAACTAAAAAACTTCTGAAATTTATTAAATGTTTAATTAAATTATTAATTAATCGATTAACACACACACAAACATATATATATATATAATCTATATATATGAAACTATAATAGTTGAATATATTTTTTTAAAACTTTTTAAGATGAATAATACAAAATTCCTGAAATTTTAATAAAATTTAGTTAAACTAGTTAATCAAATAAAATTGAAAAATAGTTAAATATAATTTAATCAACTAGAATTAAAATTAACTGAATATGATTTAATTAAAAAAGGTACATGTATATATTATATAAGTTAATTAAATTATAACAGTTACAAATAAATTAAACTTATATAACTATATATGTATGAACTTATGTGGAACGGAAATAAACCGAAATAGATTTTTGAATAAGTGCAAACGTAAAATGCATATATACTGATTTCAGATGTGGCTGATACTTTAATCATAATGGTGTTTTCATAAGAAATATATTATCCCTTAAATTGATATCACTCTATATATATACACACATATATATGTATCTCTGTGTGTGTGTTAAAGACTATGAATCCTTAATACATAAGTGTCATCAACCATTTATATTTAGTGGATTACTTGCATACTCTTTGGTTGTTAAGAAAAATAAAACCCAAGATCTTATGTGTAGTACTGTTAATATTTTGACTGGATGAGGTAAGATACATGAATGTATTTGTTGAGCTTCCTCAAGGTGCATGCATTATACTTAGGTCGTCACTAAAGGTTGGGCACAAGTGAACAATCTCTTTCGATTTATTAAGCATTCTCAAGGCCAAGATGAGATTAGGACAAATACCATAGGTTAGGAGTTATATATGATACAACCGATAAGGTGTTATCCATCACATGGGGCCTATAATTTGTTAAGCATCCTCAAGGCCACAATCCCAATGCAAGCGAGTCCTAACACCTACTAGAGAAATTGAAAGAATTTTATGTTTTCTCTTAGGGTTTTGAGAAACATAAAAGTCTACTGGGAACCTTATTACAAAAACAAAATGATAAAATTTAACCTTTTTAACATTGTAAAAAAATATTCCATATGAAGTCAATATAACCTACATCGATAAATTGGTGCAAACTAATAAAAATTGATAAAATATTTGTCAATTAAGATACGCAAATGAACTAAATTAAAATTGCCATAGAAATATAATATATACATACCAATAATTTTTTTTGGAATGTTGTTACTTCTAGACCCATGCAAGAGCCAAATTATAAAACTACTCAAACATTCGTACCTTAGTTACTTATATGTTTATTTGCACAAGACTGTGTATTGTCCTTTATGTGTTTTTAGCTCTAAAGCAATACAAGAATATGTATATTCTATTCATATTCAAATACATATAAATGTTATATGGTGAGCATTCACATTATAAGAAATCTTATGAAATTGGTTCATTCGAAATGAGCAAGTAAACAGTAGTGCGAGATCATGTATATAATATGATTGATACAATAAGGAACTTGTCATTTCAGATGTAGCATTAGACCAAGAGTTATAAAATGTACCTAAGAATTCAACCATTGAAGTGTCACTTTGATCAATTTATTTAAAGTGCAACATATTCGATATCCTTAAATATTAAGGACAACTGAATGCAATTTTTTAAGTAATTCGATGTGGTCTTATAGTGAGAGTTACCGTTGACTCGTTCGACCATTTGGAAAGGAAAGCAAATGCATGGGAGTAGATTTAACCTAGGCATGGTACGGATGAAGAGAGCGAATTAGAATGGTCATCTCTACTTCATAAAGAGACATAGGAAACAAGAATTGTAGAAAATACTAGTAGATAATTAATATGGAATGAGAAATATGATTTCTATTCCAAATGTATTGTATTACAGAAAATTGTTTTCTATAAAAATTATCTACACAAGTTTAAGATATTTGATCAATAACTCTCGAATGTAAACTAGTTACAACAAAAGAAATAAATAACTATAATAAGTAGTTAAATGGAGGTTCGTATTTCGTGAGTTATTACAGTAATAGCGGAAAAAGTGAGAGCGCACCATATGACAAATATTAGTGAATGCATAAATTATGAACGATTGTCTTTATACATGTATACTAAGTATTATTTATGAAAATAATGATGATCTTTCAGTATTGACTAAAAATAGATTTTGTTTTGTTCTAAATGAGCATTATGAATATTTAGTAATCTATGGTATTAATTTCGTAACAAAAGTGATGCATTAGTTATAAAAAAATACTGAAGTATCTAAAACTTTATACATTTATTTTGGACTTATGGACCAAGCCGTATCATTGAGAAATAATTCTTTAATCATATGATTATGAATAATATGGTATTGGTGAATTGTATCTCAATTAATTAAGGGCAAAGCACCCATTCAGTAGGAGTGACAAAAGAGTTGATGGACTCTTCAGATTGATACATATAGATGTATGCAGTCTAAGGACTAATGATACCAAATTGGATCCACATATTTTGTTAAATTCAGCGATAAATTATCATAAACATGAGTACATGTATTTGATACACAAGTAGTATATCTATGATAAGTTTATGGAATATTAAACGGAAGTAGAAAAACATAACATGCAAATAAAATAAAACAATTTGATTTGATCTAATGGGTGATTATATTGGAAATATTTCCAAAGTTACCTAATAACGAAGAAAAATTAATTTCAAAGTCACTCCTCCCTATGATACATAATGATGTATCGATAAGGAATAATCAAAATCTATTGGACAAAGTTTGATTGATGATGAGTGATGTTGAATTAACTTCTTTCTATAAGGATGTGTGCTTAAGAGCAAGTACATATATTAAATTTAATTTCATCTAAAGCACTATTACAAAATCATATGAGATATGAATTTACATGAAACCCTTACATTCCTTAAGTCAAAGAGTTAACAGGTTGTGTGAATCGAGAGGCTTGACGTAAAATTTTATCATGAGAGATCTTGTGTGAACCACCCCAAAGGAGGTTGGGACTAGCCAATAATGCTTGACAAATTTATGTTATGAAAATAAGTTTTCATAAACTTAAAATTGAAACAGTTCTATGAAAATATTTGATATGATCCAAGGACTCTAACTTAGAAACTGATGATATAAGATGATACGAAATTAACTAAGCCTAAAATGGACACAAACGTCTAATAATAATTCTCGAACATTGAAGAGAAACTATGAGTTTCTTATCAATATTTATAACATCCCAAATTTTAGGTAAATATATTTTAAATTTATATTGAAATTTTAGGAATTTTTATTGAATTCAATTTAATAAATTGAATTTTGTAATTTATTTGATAGTAAAAGAAGAATATTGATTTAAAGTTCTAATTTGAAATTTGAATCTGTTTTAAAGATCCAAAAGTTATTTGGAAATTTATTTTGGCAAATTTAATAATATTTATGAAAATTTGGAATTACTTTGAAGAATAAAACAATTATTCTAAATTTATAAAAATCCAAAAGTGATATTTTAACAAAAGAAAATCCATTATAAGAATGAAATAAATTTAGTATAAAATGCCTTGAATGGATTTTTTTAATGGATGTAAAGTATTGATTTAAAGGCGGTTCTATGAAAAGGCGATTAGGGTTGCGAATTTATTTAACAACTAAACTAAAATTTCATCGGACCATAGTTATAAAGCTTATCCACTGAAATCATACCATTTTAACATATTCTAAAACCTTATCCTACAAGGTTATGAACCTATCCTAATAATCATTCAATTTTAACTTATATTCCACTCTTATCCTAAAATGTCATTATTTTATTTTAACCCATTTACATGCTTATCCTAGAATGTCATCATTCTATTTTAACTTCTTCTCTTTTAACTTTGACCTAATCCTTAATTCCTACACTTCCTAACCCTATAAATACTTAGAGCCTCGCCTTACTTCTTCCTTCCAAAAACCAAAATAAAATCAATATAACTTTACATCATTATTCAAGCAAGCAAAGCTTAGTAATTCTTCATCAAAAATAAGGAATCAAAGTTTTAGGAAGTGAGTATAATTATTATTGTTCTAGTGAGTATAATTATTTTTATTTTTATTCATCTCATTTTGATTCATTTGTTTAATATGACTTTGTGAAGGCTTGGTAGCCTAATATGATTTAAGTATTCTCTGTAAGTGTTGATTTTGTGGTTTTTTGAGATGACACAGTGGTTGATAGTGCTTGTTCAAGATGTTGTTTGAATAATGCATCAGCTATAAACTTGGATTTTGATGTCAATATATAGTGTATAAATATTTTTATAAATGGATTTTATACAACTAATTGACACGTAGTGAAAGTATTTTATAAATGAATTTCAATTCATTTAATATAAAAATGCAAGTATATGGTTTTACCATATGGCGTTGAATAGTAGTTATTTAAATTTAAAACACTACAACATGATTTTGGAAGAACCAAGTATATATTTTATAAAATTATAAAGTATAAGTTTATGAAGAAGAATAAAAAGTTTGTTTGAGTTTGATGCAAGGTAGTGAATATTTGGTTCATCCATGCTATGCAAATATACTCATGTTAAGATAAGTGATTGAAACTTGCTTGATTGAATTTGAATGGATTTAATGATACTTGGTTATGATTGATGTGTGAAGTATACTAAGTGTAAAATGAATTGCCAAGTATACTATGAATATAATGCAAGTTAAATGGATGAAATGTATGCTTTGAGTGAATATGGGTGATTTTTAATACTTGTTCGATTTTAGAAATACAAGTATATGATTATGACGTTTTCTTCATCCATGATATATATATATATATATATATGCAAGTTTATTATATCCCATTGACATTGATGTGAATGTGTGAATTGTTATGTTTAAATTTAAGTGTTTTGATTGCACTATTGCAGGATGAAGTGAAATGAACATACACGACATTTATTTAATGAAAAATGGGATATAACATCATTTCAAGAATAAATGATGTTTCGGGAATTCAAATGTTTTTAAAAGTAGTAAATATAACATTTGGAGAGAACAGTACGAGGTACTAACTACTGGCTGCTAGAATTCATCCTAACAGACTGATTCGAGGATCGTAACCTTATTCATGGTGATTATATCTCTTGTCATGGAGTCCAATGATCTATTGCATGGATGATATAATAATAATTAACGGAAAATCAAAGATGTAGTGCAAAGAAAGCTAGCGCCTTCATATGGAACTGGGCAGGCGACTATAGCACATAAAATGATACATCTTTAGCAGTCAGAAAGGCAGTGCAGCTAAGGGATTGGGTGAAGTGCACTAAAAACTAGTCGTAATCAACTGGTGGAAATGACCGGTCGAGGTTGTTGAGATAGTTAGTCTAGTAGAGAGTGAATCCAAAAGGGGCTACTAATGATTATTCCTACTGGCAAACTTAAGGAAGAGATTTAAGATATAACTCTTATTTGCGTATATCGACCTTGTAAAAAGTATATGCAACTGTTAATTGTTTAGATATACGATTGAAACGGACTGTATTATTATAAATAATGAAATTTGATTTATGAAATCAGAAAACAATGTACTTGGATTTGAATTGATGCCAACTTATGCATATGGATGGAATGTGATATCCCAGTTGATTAGAGTTGTGTGGGTCATTTTGAATTGTGACACAACACTACTATGTTTACACTATTTTTGATGGATGATTGTGGGCGGGTTTTGTTTGGAGCTAGTGGCATTATGCATTGATTGATATGTCACATGTATGTACCCGTCACTACACTTGTATGTTATTATTAGTGCACTATTATACTCCCAGTAAGATTTCTAGACTGACTCAAGGTTTGTTATGTGTATGACACTACCTTGAGCCTGACCGAGGTGTTGTGATTTTAAGGAGATTATCTACGGACGTCGGTGATTTTTCTTATTGAGTAGTTAGTGGGAAATGTCATACGTAATGTATATTATTTTGAAGTGCTATTGTGTTTAATTTTAGCAAACATTGCCTGGAAGCCCGGATTGGCAACACTGTTCGTTTCATTCAAAGGAACAATGGAGTTAAGATGATTCTAGAAGCTATGGACGTGTTTTAAGTTTGATTGTGGGAAAAGTTGTTACATGGACGTTAAAGGTGGGTAGTATTTTGGATTGTACATAGTCTATCGAGTTTATAGTGAGGTATTTTGAGTACTCCCTGTATCGGACATATTTTCATATATGTATTACCATTTTGGTTGTGAAGTCAATACTTATACCAGTGTCATTATTTATAAATATTCCGGATATGTGATTTACTTAATTCTGGAACTAGTATCTCTATATCAAGACATGTTACACATTATTTCAAATGTATTTAGGTATTAAAGTGTATCTGTATTGCCCAAAGCAGTGTATATGAGAGATTGCTCCTTCCGTGCTCTTTGATCCGAGCTATCAGGTGGTAAACTCCCTTTGATAATTCAATCACTAGAGTCGGGATGTCACATTGTGGCATCAGAGCTGAGGTTGAGCTAGAATGTGTAAATCATGAATTAGAACATAATTCACCGTAGAAAGGTCAGACTTAGGTAGTGAACTAGTTTGTATAACCTGGCTAGAGTTAGGAATAACTCATGTATGTAATATACGAGTTAAGATTAGTGTTCCGAGGGAAGAACAATGGGATATGAGTTATGTATGTATTTGTGATGTACACGTAATTATTAGTGAAAATTTTAAGATAAATAAAAATATTATCTAGCATTATGTTAACAGGTTATAAGTGTTGTTTATTAGAAAATGGTTTGACCTTGGCAGACCTAGAGTAGGTGTATCTTGTGGCTCACCCAATGTTTAGGGAAACAGGTCAAAAAATCTAAGTGTCCTATTAACAATGGATCAATGGTGGAAGTTATAAGGAAAGATCATGGTATGGGTGTTGCTAGAGAACCGAATCTAAATCCCAAAGCAGGATTCATAACGCTCTACAATGATTACACAAGTTTGGAAGGAAAGACCCTTGGATAAAGAAGGAGTTATGAGTGCGCATACTTGGTTGAGATTCTGCGTAATCATTGATTTGGGTTTGATAGACCAAGAGAAAAAGAGGATGACGTCTTGCCAGTTACAAGCTAGTTCTTTAGACCAGTACGATGCCATCATAGTAGTAACACCAGAAGAAGAAATAACTTTGCAAGGGTTTAAAGATCTGTTTAAAGCTCATTTTATTCCCAAAGTTGAAAAGTCTGCTCTACATCAGAAATTTATAGATCAATACCAAAAGAATTCGTTGGTTACTGTGAAGGTAAATGAATATAATGCTATTTCTAAGCATGGACCAGCATTGGTTAATTCATCATTAGAAAAGAATGAAAGGTTTAACGGATAAAGAGACTATTCTTCTAAAATAAAAATTGGAGCATATAAGAATAACACCTTTTAAGAATAATAAAGAGACCATTCTTTGTTGGTTGGACAAAACAAAAAGACCATATCGATAGGGATTACTCTGTGTTGAATAAGTAATTACTTTGCAGTATTTCAATTACCGAAACAAATTTTTTGATCACATTTAGAGCATTGATTATCAGTCCGAGTTATTTTCTATAAGCTATGGAATTATAAGAAAACGAGATTAAATAAATTTGGTAGCTGGAGATTTTTCTAGTATTACTAAATTAATTATGTGTCTACCGCTTAGAAAGCAATGGAACTTAGGTTTGATTAAATTCCTGGTATTTAACCATTTGGTAGATTTCTTAAACGAGGCAAGGAAATTAAGAATTGAGTCGAAGGATATACAGTAGAGTGAAAGGCATTGGAATTATTATTTTCCTAAAACTTTAATTTAAGGAATAAAGGAGAACAACTATATTAACCAGTTTTAAGATTCGACCAAACTTACTCGATTAAATCTAGATTAGTCTATGTAATGACCCTATTTTAGTAAATCAAATTTGTAAATTGTGAAGTGAAATGATTTTGAAGTCATCCCAATATGGAAAGATTTAAAAGAGAGATTCTCGATGAGTATTATTGGTTAGAATTTTCTATGTATCCAAGTTGAATAAAGATGTATAAAGAGATAAAGAAAATATATGATTGGAACAAATGAAATGAGACATCAGTAAATAAGTGAAATGGGGTGTTAAGTGCCATTAGCGAGGGACAAGTATCAAGAGGCTAGCGGATTAATTATGTCTCTTAATATTCCATAATAGAAATGAGAATGGTTTGGTAGTATTTGGCCAATTCACCAACATTACCCATGTTATTATGGTTCGAGTGAATTGAAATGTAGAAGTTATTTAAACTATTTATGTAGCAATTGGTATAATTACAAAAGATACCAAGGTATATTTAAGATTTGGATATTATTAGAGACAAGGTATGCGGATGAAATAGTTGACAAATAAGAGGGTTCCATTAGTTAAAGTTTAATGGTCAAGTAACCCTAGAGATTATATATGGGAGACCGAAGAAATAATACAATAGACACACTCTGAGTACTTTAGACTTGTTAGGCACGTATTTGCTTAATTTATTTATTCATGCATGATTGATTTTGATTGATTATTGTGTGCATGGGTGTATATATGTCTAGTTGAATGCTATTGAAATGAATTATAATACTCTCCGATAAATTGCGAGGATGCAATTTCTTTAAGGTGGGGAGTCTGTAATATCTTGAATTTTGGGTATATATATTTTAAATCCTATATCATGAATATGGGAATATTTTATTGAATTAAATTTACTATATTGAAATTTTGGAATTTATTTGATAGTAAAGGAAGAATATTAATTTAAAACTCTAATTTGAAATTTTAATTGTGTATTAAAGATCCAAAAGTTGTTTGGAAATTTATTTTGGCAAATTTAATAATACTTATGAAATTTTGGAATTGTTTCGAAAAATGAAAAAAAAAATTATTGAAATTGAAAATTGAAATTTTAGTAAAAGAAAAATCGTTATAAGAATGAAATAAAATTTTGATAAAACGCTTTGAATTTATTTTTGAATTGATGTAAAATATTGATTTAAAGGCAGTTCGAAGAAAAGGCAGTTAGGGGTATGAATTTATTTAGAGCCCAAACTGAAATTTCATTAGACCATATTAACATATTCCATACTTATCCTAGAATTTCATCATTTTATTTTAACTTATATTCCATGCTTATCCCTGAATGCCATCATTCTATTTTAACTTACTTCTCGTTTAACTTTTACCTAATCCTTAACTCCAAAGCTTCCTAACCCTATAAATACTTGGAGCCTTACCTAACTTCTTCTTTCCATAAACCAAAAGCAAATCGACGTAGCTTTACATCATTATTCAAGCAAGCTAAGGTTAGCAATTCTTCATCAAATCTAAGGAATCAAAGCTTTAGCAAGTGAGTGTAATTTCTATTTTTTACAATAGGTATAATTATTTTTATTTTAATCCATTTCATTTTTCAGTTGTTTAAATACAACTTTATGAAGGCATCGTAAGACGATATGATTTAAGTATTCTCTATAAGTGTTGATTTTGTGGTTTGTTGAGATGATACAGTGATATTGCTTGTTTATGATGATGTTTAAATAACCTATAAACTTGGATTTTTATGTCAATATAAAGTGTATAAAATTTTCTATAAAGGGAATTTTATAAAATTAATTGAAATAGTAGTGAAAGTATTTTATAAATGAATTTGAATTCACCTAATATAAAAATGAAGGTATATGGTTTTAATTTGAATACCAAATGGTACTGAATAATACTTAGTTAAATTTAAAATACTATAGCATGATTTTGGAAGAACCAAGTATATATGTATATATTTTGGAAAGAATGAGTTTATTTTTTATAAAATTAAGAAGAATAAGTTTAAAGTAGGTGAATAAAAAATTTGTTTTAGTTTGATGCAAGTTATTGAATATTCGGTTGACCATGGTATGCAATTATACTCAATTATGATAAGTGATTGAAACTTAATTAAGTTTGAAGGAATTGAATGATACTTGGCTAAGATTGAAATGTGAAGTACACTAAGTGTAAAACGAATTGCCAAGTATACTATGAATATAATACAAGTTAAGTGGTGATATGTATTGTAACGAACGGTATTTACATATCGGAGGATCGTAAAATATTAATATTATTTTTATTTAGGGTTGTATGATTCTATAACTTTGGGAAATAACTACTTGAGACACTTTCCATTCCTAGATTTTTTTTTTCTATCAAACGATTTTAACTCTGAAAATGTTATATGGCCTATTACTTTTGATAGGAGCTTAATTGGGGACTGAAACCACTTCCATTAGATCGATGGTTCTCTTTTCGTAGAGTGGTCATAGTAGAAAAACAGACTTACTGTTTAGAAGATATGGTTGTTTGAAGTTTCACTTGGTTTTGGACAACTTAATAGGTAATTAAGGAGATTAGTGGCTAAGCCCAAGGTCCATTTTGGGATAAGCAACCAAAGGGGGCTGATTGGGCTTCTCCTTCTCACTTTCGCACTTCCCAAAATAGTTAGAGAGTCAACATTAACATTCGTTATCCTTAAACCACTCATAACCCATAATTTAATTAGTCAAATCTTGTAATAAGGAGAGACTAGTGAGATTAGCATTTGGATTTGAAGATTTGCTATTGGAGATCACCTAGAGATGTTGTTCATCTTGGGTTCGTGCCTATTTCGATTTTTTTTGTGTTTAGGTTAGTGGCTAGGACCTCTCACTTACTAATTATTCTTTATATACCATAAATTGATGTTTTAAAATTATTTCTGAACTCTAAAATATGTTTTAAACCTCTTTAATCATATATGTAAATTTCAAACGGTTTGGAAAAGATTTGTAAAATTTGTGTTTGTATGGGTCTCCTTGTTCTTATGTGTCTTCTTCTTTAGATTTAGGACTCACTTTGAAGTGTATGGATATATGCTTGTTAGGATATATTATATGTCATGATTTTTCAAATGTATGATGTTTGGATGGTTGAAAACATCGATCGAATGGCGATTTAGTTTTAGGAACAAGTCATGGATCCGTGATGACCCATAAGTCATCCAAATGACTTGCGATCCAGAGGGTGGGTCAAAGAGGACACCATAAAGCTACGTTTCAAGTCTCAAGTTGTTTCAAGTTCGTTTGATCGAGTTATGGTCAAATAAAGATGGATCGGTGTTGATAAATCAGTGGGAAGTTGCTTGGTGTTTTGGACATTTTGATTCGAGTCGTAGAGGGGTTTGCTTCGGGTCGCACATGGTTTGCTTGGAGTTGCATGTGAACAGTGAAATTTTAAGTGTTGGGTCGATGATGAATGGTGCTTGGAGTTATTTATGTGTTACTTGGGATCGGAACCGAACAATGGAGTATGGTTCGATGACTAACGATGCTTAGAGTTATTTGCATGTTGCTTGAGTCATAAGGAGTTGGCTTCATGTCAGTAGGGTGGTTGTTTGGAGTTGCATTTTGGGATGGAAAAATGCTAAGGGATGGATCGATAATGAAGGATTTTGAGGGGGAAAGGGTTGGATTGGTAGTGGATTGCCTGGAGTCCGACTCGAGGAAATTTTCCATTTGCTTCGGGCTTGACTTGGAAGTTTCCTGAGTTGTTGTGCTTCGTGTCTTCCATTGCTTTCTCCGAGTCTGACCTAGGAAGTTTGTGTGTTCGACCCGAGTCAACTCGGTATCGACCCATGAGTTTCGAGCTTATTTCTTGATATTTCTTGTCTTTCCTTCTTAAGATGTTTTCCAAGTCCCTAGGTCATTTCTTAATCATTCGTTCATCCAATTCGATCATTTAAGTCTGTTCGAAAACTGTGGAAAAATCGATCACAACAGGAAGTGGGGCTTCGATGGTGGATGGATTTATATCAAGATGCAAAGTAGAGGGCTATGAGTTAGATTAAAGGAACTGTTGGAAGAAGGTTATGGGACGAACGGTGACATAATGCGACTTATGATGGCTATTGAGAATAGTTCTCAACCAGGAGATTTTAGATGGGAGTTGTAAGGATAGTTCCTTGATGAGCTCTGCTACGAATGACGTGTGGAAAAGGATCATTGATACTCGGAAGTTTCCAACGTACTCTTAAAGTGGGGTATTTACTTGGGGCGTGATGGCTCCTGGAGCATGATGGCTCCTGGAGCGTGATAGCTCCTTATCTTTAGATGGAGGTTTGTTTACCCCGGACTGACATGATGGTTAGTCTAGTTCCTAGCCTACACGGTGGCATAGATTAGAATACCATGAGACTAAGACGTTGACTATCGTGATTAGTAGTCAAGTCCTTGAGGGTGATGGCTTAGGCGAGTTTTCAAATATCTAATGCACTGAGTTAGTGAATGTTAGGATGGATGATGCATGCTATGTTTTCTTGATTGCTTATCACCCTAGGGATATCACACGATGTAGATATTATCTGCATATATATCCAAACATCCCTTATACTTTGATGTATAGTAAACCCATGATGACTGTAACAAACCGTTTTTTCGGACCCTTTGAATCGACAATAAACCACACATGTCCAACTCAAATTGCAGGAACAAGCAGATCATTAAGGGTAGAAAGAAAATAAAGACAAAACAGAATCTCACACGAATGGAATAACATATATTATTTCAATAATAATCTTTACAGTGGAAAATTATAAATACAATATCAGAGTCTAACCTAGATTCAGCTTGGACAGTTATAACACCTGCCCTTATAAATGCTGACAAACAACAAAACAAATGCAATAGTTGTAGCGGATAATAGAATACGTCCATACGATGATGAAGATCTCCAGCTCTCCTCTGGAAACTCCAACCGTCTTCAACTAAACCTGAAACTATTCGGATCTGACCCGAGCATTGAAAATATCCGGATCAGGCTTGATAAACCTGCGTGAGAAACTCGAAATTAAAAATGACTATATTATCAAAACCTTTGAAAAGAAGGGTATCTCATAAGACCACGTCCACTCATAAACACGGACAGGTTTTTACCTTATGATAACCAAAACACTTTTATACCAAAATACACTTGATATTATTTTTAATGACATTCTTTTAAAAACACTTTTCAAATAAACTTATTCAAATAAGGTATCAATATTTGGACTAAGTCTAAGGTAATATATCCGGACTAGGTCAACGGAATATACCGAACGAAATATATGACACTAGAAAGGGGTAGCTGAAATGTTTGCAAGTCATTACAGCTATTTTGGGAATATAATCAAAACCGTAAATCTCGTATTGGAATTGGATTTCCAACATGATAGGGAACTAGTGACCTTTTCTCCGATCCACGCATAACAAAAATAGTTTCCACGGTGCCTTAATCGCTTTTCTCAAACTAGTCACTTGGAACTGTACTTGCTATACTACCACTGATAACCGATAGTCCCCTGCTTTTCTCAAGCTAACCACTTTATCAAAATGGGGCAATAAATGCCTTGAGGGACGTAACCCCCAAAGGGCCCAATGTACTGGACACAACCATACATACTCACTTATTCCGAATTTGTGTCTGTTAGACCACATAGTATCTCATATCATCTTCCGGGATGTGAGGCTGTGATGCTACGCTCAATTTCTTCAAAGCCACGCTTTGTTTTTCATAAAGCCACACTTTATATCATAACAAGTTCCACTTTGAATGCCATACTACCATTCCTTTGATCACTATTTGACTCCCATAAGCATACAACCTCTGAGCTCATACATCTCAGAGAAGGGTGTTAAGCTAAGAGAAGTTTCTTTCTCCGCCAACAAGCAGATGTACATTTGTAAAAGTCAAACGTTGTGTCTCAGAAATGCAATGTCAGACATTCGTCCATATAAGTTCGTTCTGGGACTGAACGAAACCGAAGGCACTTTCCTCGGCCATTACTAGACGAGAAGCCCTTGCATTCTGAAAAAAATCTCCACAACAAGGAGACTACTGCTATAAATAACTCTATAATAGGAGCGACCCAGAGCATGTCAACAAGCAGTCCACACGCTATGAAGATCCACGGTCTTCAAATATCATCGTCTTCAACATGTCTTCACTTTCAAACGTACACATTGGTTCGAAGTGGTTTTCGGATAGGGATCACCCAAATCCGACTCTGGTTTTTTCAAAGCCAATCATCGCTTTAAAAGATGTTAAGTTCATATGTGGATATCAATCATCAATCAATTACTTCATCTTTTATCTAAATCAAATATCTTTCTTAGATATATTCTTTTCAATTTATTCCATTTTCTTTTCAAGTGTATATGGAATCATTAAGCCTCATTTATTAATTCATTTGATCCTTTTAAACCTTTCTTAAATCCTGGAATAATTCCAAATCTTTTTCTCTTTTACTTAGGAAAACTTTTCCAAGTCATTCTTTTCATCTTAATCAAAGATTTCTTATATTCAAGTTATAACTTTTAACTTAGGGAAAATATTCCCAAATCATTCATTAAATCTTAATCAAAGATTTCTTTCTTAACTTCAAATCATATTCTTGCAAATCGAAGATTTTCATAACAGAGTACTACTGCCACTTTAAATATGGTAAATTTCACCTCCAGGAACTAATGGCAAGTAATCCTACATCATGAATATCTTTCTCTTCAATGATCTTTGTCTTCAATATGTTTTATTTCGAAAATTAGTTTAAAGGGGTTTTCGGATAGGAATCACCCAAATCCGATCCCGGTTCCTTTGTACCAATCATCGAAGAAAAGATGTTAAGTGGTTAAATAACATTCAAAGAATTTGTTTCTTTTCTTTTATCTTGGAAAAACTTAAATATGATCTTTTTAGAGCATTCGGACTTTCCTTTCGATCTATTCCAGCCCTCGCCTAAAAAGAGAAAACATAGGCCAGGTAAGTTCAGGGCACTGGTTGATCCATCTCTAACCTTAGTTAAACACCTTGTTTTATCTTCCCAGATCTCAAAGGTGGGACAAATGTACTAGTCGTTTCCGCATACTCAGTTATTAGCTTTATTTTGGAATTTATTATAAGATTCCAAATTATCTTTTAAACTCTTAATTTTCCTTTTAAAAACATTCATAATTGATTCTAGGAAAATCGTTACATTTAAACTCATATTCAAAAGGTTATAAAATTCGCAGCATAAAAGTACTGCGGAAAGTGCTATATAAGCTTATTTGATTTAAACAACTTTTCAATATTTGAAAATTCATATTTTTCATTCCAAATCTTTTTTAAACCATTTTAATAGATTTATCAAATTTATTTCATATTTTTAATCATTTAAAAATATCATTTATAAAGAAATTCCTTTTTGGATTCCGAACTGCAAAACCGCGATGTTTTTAGAAAATTGTTTTGGACATATTTCAAACTCTACTTGATGAAATCTTGATTTTCTTACTTCGTTGGAAAACTATGGATATAATAGATCGGAAAATTCTTATTTCGAATGATTCCGAGCTATATTCCACTTTGTATACTTATTTAACGTTTACGGTGCGAAATCACGAACTACCGTTACGCGACGCGCCTAGTTTAGACTTGTTTTTTGGATTCTTTTTAAACTTCTTGGAAACACTTTTAAAAGTTTATAAAACATTTCTAAACCATTTTAAACTTATTTTAAACAATATTTTTATATTTCAAATTCATTTTCCAATTCATTTCATATTATAATATCATATTAATATAATATCATTTTCAATCTTTTTAAAACCATTTAAAGGCTAAATTACTCCATACATAAGTTATTATGGATTTAATTTCCATTAAATTTAATTTGGTTAATTACTAACCATTTCTCTTATCATTTATCAAACCAAGTTATCATCCATATCACAAACATATAATCAACCATAATATCAACCAAGTTATCAAACATTTAATCATCCAACATATACCAAACTTTTCATGTAATTAACTTGAAATATTTTTAAGAATAAGTAACTTAAAATATGAGTACTCACCTTTAACTTAACTAATTCTTCCTACCAACATTCATATGCAACAACGCTTCACTACATCCTCTTAACTACACCAAACCATCACGTAAACAACTTCACCTCACTTTCTAATGCTCGGCCATCACCTCCTTCTCTTTTTCTCGCTTTGGAGCTCCTTGAACTTGCTCCTCCTCCTCCATAGGTTCGGCCACACCTTGGTCCTCCCCTTCCTCCATCATTTCTTCACTTCTTAGATGCTAAACCATGTTTTGGTGATATTCTAATGTCTTTGGCAAAGTTTGGTGGTGTTTTGACTTTGTTTGATATGGTTTTGAAAAAGTTAGTAAGGAAAAGAGAAGAGAAGAAGCCATTAGAGAAGTGGAGAAAAGCTTTGAAAAAGGAAGAAGAAGAAGTGAAAAAAAGTGAGAAAGTGGATGCTTATTTATAGAAAAAGTTTTGGATTAAAACAATATTATGTAAAAGATCAAAATACCCTTACTTACAAATTAAGTAATCTTATTTTTTTTCAACACTTAACATCACATTTCAAATCATTACTTTATGTCGTTTTCACTTAAGTATTAAATAAAGAATATAATAATTATGTTTGGTTTGATTTGATGTTTTACTTTTTGACTTTTGTACTTTTTTGTCTTTTTATGCTTACTTTTTGTTAATTATATTCTAGAATTTTCTAAGTATGTTTAGTAAAAGTAAACTTGATTAGTGAATTAATTAATACTTATACTATTTGAATATATGTTCCTATATAAGAAAATAAAGGTGCGACGACGTTGCGACAACTTTTAATCGACAAAACGTTGATTTTCGACAAAATGTTTTACGGTCACTTTTTAATGTTTTAGTTAAACTATTTGTTTATGTAAACCAAATTTAAAAATAAATTTTTATATTGCTATTTAAAAATATATAAACACTCATAAATCAATTAAAATAATTTATTTAACCATTGAAACTTACTTTTCTAAAATCAGTATTTTATCACTTTTGTCGATATAGGCAAATGTTACTATTTTTGTGTATACTTCTCTTTCCAAATCCTATCTAATATTGTTCGAATCATATAACCTTACCTGTTTTATATTTAAAATCACTTTAAATAGTATATTTTAAAGTGGTCAAGTTTTGGGTCGTTACAATGACTATGATATAGAGTAGGTATATCTTGTGTATATGCTAACTCTTTAGATGTAGGGACAGGTCAAGTATGATTTTTCATACCATTTGTCCTAGTATATTGATTTATAGTATTTGAGATTTTCTACCGCTCACACCAGGCTGTTGTCGGACTCGAGATTTTATGCTTTGCTTCCTATTATTCTAGGTACTTCTAAATGAGTAGATTAGGGATATCAGGTCTGGTGAGCATGTGGAGTTGGATGGGAGATGAGTAAGAGGCTATACTCTCATATTACTATATTTGGCTGTTATTGCTTATCATTCCATTATGCAACAGTATGGAGCTTACTAGTGCTATTATCTATTTTGAGACAGTTATCAATTTTGAGTTTATTATCAATTATATAAACTCTATCACTCATGTTGTGTAGCTATATGGACCTGAGTACTCTAATTTACGTGATTCATTCAGTTATTACTATCTCGCCTATTTTATATCTAAGATGTTTACTATTATATATTATTCGATGCGCTGTGAGATATATGATAAGTTTTGATTATGATTGATTTACTTTACAACCTTGACTATCATCGTACATTGGTCGAGCACATTGCAGTGCACTATTAGGGTATTATTGGGTGCCAGTGGTGTAGGGTGGTCATCACATGTATGCTTTGAGTGAATATGGGTGATTTTCAATACTTTTTTGATTTTATAAATACAAGTATATGAGTATGATGTGTGCTTCTTCCTTCATATATGTATGCAATTTCATTATATTCCATTAATAGTGATGTGAATGTGTGAATTTTCGTGTTTGAATTGAAGTGTTTTGGTTGCACTAAAATGAATTCACATTACACTTATTTTATGAAAAACAGGATATAACATCATTTCGGGAATAAATGATGTTTTGGGAAGTCAAATGTTTTTCAAAGTAGTAAATTTAAAATTGGCAGGAACGATACGATGTACTAACTAATAGTCTGCAAGAATCCATCTTAGCGGACTGATTCGAAGATTGCAACTTGAATTGTGATGACTTTGTCCCTCGTCATTTAGTGTAATGGTCTATTGCATGGACAATATGGTGATAATTAATGAAAAATTGAGGATGTTGTGCAACGAGAGCTAGCGCCCAAATATGGAACTGGGCAGGTGACTAAACAAATAAAATGTATATGCCTTCAAAAGCCGGAGAGGCAATGCAACTAAGGGATAGTGTGAAATGCACTCATAACTAGTCGTAAGCAGCGGGAGGAGAAGATCGCATAGGCTAGTCGAGATAGTTAATCTAGTATTGTGTTAATCTAGAAGGGGTTACCAATGAGTATTCTGCTAGGAACTCAAGGATGGGAGTTAACATATAACTCTTATTTGCATATATCCACCTCGTAAATCGTATGTGCAATTGTTAACTGTTTAGATATATGGTTGAAAAGACTGTATTATGGTAAACAATGAAATCATTTTTGTGAAATATGAAAATGGTGTATTTGATTTTGAATTGATGGCAACTTAAGCGTGAGGATGAGATGTGATATTCCAGTTGGTTAGAGTTGCAACTATGGGTTATTTTGAATTATGACACAACATTGGTATGTTTACACTATTTTGATGGATGATAGTGGGCGGGTTTTGTATGGAGTGAATGACATTCTACTTTGATTTATATGTCATGTATATGTACCTGACATCACACTTGTATGCTATTATTATTGCACTATTATACTCATAACTATATTTCTAGTCTCACTCGATGTTGTTATGTGTATGACAACGCCTTAGGTGAGACTGAGGTATTGTGATTTCAGGATGATTATCTATGGATGTTAATCAGTTTTACTTGTTGAGAAATTAGTGGGAAATGTCATACATAATGTAAATTATGTTTGGAGCACTACTATGTTTACGCTTAGCAATTATTGCATGAAAGCCAAGATCAGCAGAACTGCTCATTCCATTCAAAGGAACGATGGACTTGAGATATCCTAGAATCTATGGACGTGTTTTAAGTTTGATTGTAGGAAAAGTTCTTGATTGGATGTTAAAAGTGGGCATTATTTTGGATTATACATAGTCTTTCAAGTTTATAGTGAGGTATTTTGGGTAGTCCATGTATCAGCTATATTTTGAGATATATATATATATATATATGTATATATATATATATATGTATGTATGTATGTATGTATGTATACACATAGCCGTTTTAGTTAAGATATCGATACTAATACTTGTGTCATTACTTATATATGTTCCTGATATGTGATTTAATCTATTTTGGAAATCATGAATATTTATATGTGTCGAGACGTGATACATATTATTTCAGATGTATTCAGATATTGAAACTTATCCGTGTTGACCGAAAGTAGTGTATACGAGATACTGCTCCTTCTATGCCATTTGATCTGTGCTATTTGGTGGTAAACTCTCTTTGATAATTTGGTCGCTGGAGCCGGGGCATCACAATATCGAGAAAAAGATTTGTTGATAATGATAATTTCCTCAGTCGTCGGTAAGAGACGAAGAGTGAACACTCTACCATATGGCACATGCATAAATCCGGAATAAATTCCAAGTACATTATCAAAATATGATTTTTATAGTTGTACCCAAAGGGATATGTTCTATCGTTGTAGGTGTGTCTTCAAAAGGAAGACCGGTGCGGTTGAAATATAGTAAGCAACATTGATGAGAACAACCTCGTAAATTTCAATTGTTGAAATTAGCATATCAGATTCATCAGTTAACTTGCTTGGGTTAATTCGGTTCTACTTGGAAATATCATTGCCCGATATGACTTTGAATTTTGGTACATCTTTGTTGAAACCTGTAACAACCCATAAATTTTAACAAATATTTTAAAATTAATTTATTTGAAACTTTGATTTTTAAATCATCATAAATTGAATTTTGGGATTTTCCAATGCAATTTTGGATTTCGTTTATATTTTATTTTCCAAATATAATAAAATAATGATTTTCTAGAAATTTTATATTTTGGTCAACTTTGGTCAAACTTTGACTTTCAGTTGAAATTTTAAATTTTAAATTTTAAATTTCTAATCTTTTTCTTTGAAACTGTATTTGTTTCTGATATTCGTTCTGCTTTTCGTTTTGTTAAATTCTGTTTTACTTAAAATTTGATAAAATTCAGCGTTTTACACACAATTATTTTCAGTATCTCATTGTTTATTTTCTATTTCATATTTTCTATTTCATTTCTATTCTCTATATTTTTATTTTATTATTTTTCCATTCTCTACTTTCTATTTTCTTTTATTTGATTTTGGGCTTGGAAACTCAAGCGACTTCGGTTATTTGTTTAATTGAAGCCTTTACATTTTCTAGCCTTTTCATTTTCTTTAGCCATTCATTCCACTTCTTAGCCGTGTATTTTCTTTCCCTATAGCCGTACATCTCATTTCCATTTTCATTTCTAACAAAAACAAAAAGATTGAAGTAAGTTTTTCCCATGGCTTCCTCTCTTCTTTTCTTTTTTTATTTTCCTTTTCTTCTCTTAAACATGTTCGGCCATCACCATCACCATTCCATCCTATTGCCGACCATCTCACCACTTCACCACCACGCATAACCGGCCTCCATCACCATCCCCACCATCCCCTTGCTGCCGTGACCATAGATCCAAACCCACCTCCTATTTGCCTTGCAAACCATAGTCTAACTCCACTTACATCACCTTCCTTTTAGCCTCGGCCACCATCATTCCCACCACCTCCTTGCCTTGCTTTTCCATGACCAAAACCCACTCCAGGCCGTGACCAGACCTAACCCAAACCATGAACCCAGGCCGAGCACACTAGCCTAGGGCCGAACCCAAATGCACATGACTTTTCATCTTGCCTTGCCTCTTTACCTTCCATGACCTTTTGCCTTCATGTAACTCCTATCTCTTTATATTCTAGCCCATAGCCATGCCTTATGGTGACCATGGCCGAGCCTAGATGCCTCAAACCAAGTATGGTCGAGCATGTTTGGTGATGATTGAGTCTATTTGTGATGTGGCCGAGCCCACTTTATTGAATCAAGTCATTTGTTCCACTTGTTCTTTAATTTTGCTTTGTTCAATTCATATATTCTTGTGAATTAATATATTCTTATATTGTTTTATTTTAATTATTGATGCAAGATCTGAATATTGGCTCATCATCTTCTCCTCGAATCTAGTCGTGCTTTTCGTGCTTTGCAGAGTTTAGATTGTGTTTTGAATTGTCATCTCTAGCTTTAAAAAGTGAGTTTATCACTCTCGACAAATCGTACTTATATAAATGTGAAACAATGTCACTTGAATTGTAGTGGTTGATATGCTGTGTTATATGCTCACATCTGCCTGTTATCTGACATTATATGATGATATTACCTGATTATATACCTGATGCATCATCAGACATTATATGATATGTTTTACTGTTTATTTATTTTTTGTTTCTCACACTGTGAGTTCCCTGTTAGTATAGAATCACTATGGGTTGAAATGATACATACCCGAACGGACTTTAGAATAGGGAAAAGTCATTACAAGCTGAAATTGATAGGCTCGAGCGATTTTTATTTGACTTGGGATTGCGGGTTTGAAATGATAAAACCCGGAATGTTAATTGATTACGGATTGAAATGATATATTATCCGTATCACTTGACCTAGGTTAGAAAATATTATACAGACCCATGGTTAAATTTTAAAATGATTTGTCTAAAATTTTTAAGTATTTTAAATTTTAAAGTATTGATTTTTAACTTAAATTGTATTTAAATGATTTAAATAGTGATTTTCTATAAGTTAAAATTTTATAAGTCGATAAATGGTTTAAATTGTAATTTAAAATTTGATTTAACTTAACAATTGAAATTTAAGTTAAAATGGAAATTTTAAGCTTAACTTAGTAATTAAAATATTTATTTATGAAATGGATACTTTTTTTAAAGTAAAAGAAAATATCAAGTTATTTGTTAAAATAAAAGTTAAGCAACTTATAGTGAATTTTGACTTAATTAAAATGAATTATAATTTAATTGGATATTTATTAATAAAATGTTATTTTATTAAATTTATAAGTTAAATGATATCCTGATAAATAATTTGGAAAAGTGGAATAAGTTTGATAAGTTAAAAATGATAAAAGTGGAAGATATATTGTTTAAAAATGTCATAGTACAACTTATAACAGAAATTGTAGCATTCCAGAAATGATGTGGTTTCAGTGTATTGTTTTTCAAATCTACTACTGTCTCTACAGCAGCAGTTTATAAGTGCTGTTGTTTCCAACAATGAACTGTTTTCAAATTACCACTGTATCTATAGTAGTAGTTTATAAATGCTACTGTTTCTGAATTGTGTTGTTTTCCAATTTTACCACTATACTTACAACAGCATTTTCTAAGTGCTATGAATGCTAAAAATACTGTTTTGGATTATTATAATTGAATAAACGAGCTTCGAAAAATGTTGAAATTTTGGGAATTGAATATTTGATTTGAAAGTATAATTACTTCATTTTAAATGGTTTAAATGAATTGTTTTAATTTGAAATATAAACCATTTTGAAATTTATAACCACGGATTATAATAACGGTTGGATGTTTTAAAGTGTGGCTAGAGGTGGGCAATTGCTGCAGCTTTGCGCTACCCCAGTCACATTAATACTATTATTTTGTATAGTTTGCTTTACTTTAAACATTACTATGATAGCGTTCATTACTACATAGTAGATGTTTTAACGGATCCTTAAAGGATGGGCGATCCCAGGCATCCTTTAAGTTACTTGTGCATTTCTATTACAGTTCACTTGAGTTGGTTTACATTGTATAAGTATGTATGTCTTGACTCGAGTGTTTTGTGTTCTGCTTTATGTTCGGGTCAGCCTGAGTATCACAGCTTTGGATTCATCTTCTAGAGCTAGAGATTTGTTGGAGCTTATTTATCTATCTGTCATCTATTTCTATTCCAGTTATTTCCTATTCAGCCTTTGCTGGTGTATTAGTGACTTATGTATTCAGACTTCTGTTGTATCTGATTTATCTGTTTTTAAGACTATGGTATTTTGTATCTGTTTTGAGATTATTTATATAGTAGCTTCATGAACTACTATGGTATTTTATTTCCACTGCGAGTTATTCTGATATTCTATGTCTGTGATTCTGTGTTTGATTTTATTTGCTCCAAATTTTCTTAACAATCCACTGTTTTGAAGTATTCGAGTCTGACATGTGTGTCTGCCTATGCACTTGGAGGGTGCAGCATGATAGGGGGTTCTCAAATTTTGTTTGGTAGCGAGCAGATGACTCTTACTCCTACATGTCCCTACGGGGTTGGTGCAGTCGAGAGGCTGGCTGTAAAGGTAGAACACATGTACAGCTGTATGCTACGGTGGGCGTTACCCCACTGACGCGGTCCGTTACATTTGGTATCAGAGCCAGGTTTTAGGCAAACCTTAGCCTGCGGAGCAAAAACTCATTAGAGATAGGGTAGAAATACCCTAGAATGAGTGAAATCAATCTCAGAATCATTTCTTTGTGAGAGAACGTATTTTCAAAGTATAAAATGATTTTCAAAGGATTTTTTTTTCAAAGATTATTTTGATATAAATTTTCTTATTTTGAAAGCAAAATTTTTCTAGACCTTATTCCTTTCCTTGTCCACCTTGTTAGTAATTTCTTTGATTAGGATTCTCATCGATTAAGATTCCTTTGAATTTTGGAACGCTCCCGATTGCTCTAAAATCCATTCTTGTCTTCCCCTATTTGTATTCTTTTGATTTTGTAGCATTCCATAACTCCACTTTGAATAACCTCTATAAAACTCAGCCATCCCGCCAATCTTTGAAGGATTTGTAAAGGGGTGAAACTCTCTTACAATTGGCATTGATTCACCGGGATGCTTCTACCTTTTGCTATGCCGAATTCTACCTCTAGCGATCGAATGTCGATTTGCCTTAGAATCCTGCATCGATCATATTTCTGAAGTCACGGTTGACCCGGCTAAGGTCGCCCATGATTTATATAAGTATGTCCATCTACTATTCTGTAATTAATTATCTCATCTTCATTCGAGCCTATCTTCGAATCAGATTCTATTTTATTAGAGTTCCTCTAATTTGAATCTCTATCTTTGTTTTGAAATCCATTCTTGAATCATCCCTTGAAAAATTTGTGTTTGATTGTATTTTGAGATTGTTTATATATCGAAATTATTATTTTGATAAGAATGTTTATATTTTATATAAAAGTGAAATGTTTCAGATAAGAATTATATACCTTTAAAAACGAGAATTTTAAGTTTCGAAAGGATTTGAAATTTCGGAAGTTATATAAGAAATTGATTTATATAAAAATGATTTATAACTGAAGGGTTTTGAATTTGAAATTTGAGAGATTGAACTCCGACATTTTGAAACTGGTTTTAAGATTTTTGAAAATATATAATGATACGATTTGAAAGTATTTTCCGAATAAGAAATGTTTCAAATGACTTTAAATGAGTTCCAATGATTTCAAAGAAATTTCAAAGAAGTTCTCAAGAAAATAGAAGTCCAGAACCCACTTTTGTCGCTGGAGAATGATTTCGATGATGAGTGCACGCATCATGGACGTTGATTTTCGAGTTTCAGAGTGGGGGAGAGGCCACTTTAGTAGCTTTGCTATGCGATTGATTTTGTGAAACCAATTTTGATTTCGAATTCTAAAGTATGATTTGATATTCAAAAAATATATATATATATTTGAAACAGTTTGAATGAGCCTGGTGTTCAGTCCTCGAGTTTTGGATTTGATTTGGTATAACCCTATCTTTTGAAGTTGATTTACTGATTTGCTTCGGATTTCCAACTCTTAGAATGGAAATTTGATTTCTTCGACTATTTTGAATGTTCGAACACTTCCAAATCAAGGTTTAATTTTCAAACCTAAGTAATTTTGAAAAGTATAAATTATGTAACAACCCTAGATTTTGGCCTATATTTTAAAATTTGACTTTATTTTTATTTTGAAACTATGTTAAACTATTTTGATTTCAAACATTTCATTTTTAAAAATAAATGTTAATTATTATGGGAACTATAACTTCAAACTAGTATAAATTAGATATTTCACTGGAAAGTGAATTTCTGTTCAAACTGGTCAAACTTTGACTTTTAACTTTTAAATTTAAATATTCAAATTCTTAAATTTTATCTTTTATTATGAAAATAGATTTAATAATTTGAACACTGCTTTTTGTTTGGATGAAAACGAAGTTAAACTGTAAAAGTTGTGTACATTTCAATATTGTGTGTAAACTGATGTATTTAGCAATATTGTCTATTTTAAATTATATTTTAGTTGTCATATTTTGTTCTAATATGTGTTAATACTTTTTTTATGTATATTTTTGTCTTTTAATAATTTTAAATTGATTATATAATTTTTCCAAAGCTTATTGAATTTATTTTCTATTTTTAAAGGCTAGTTTCTATTTTTCTGCTATTTTCTTCAATTAAATTATATTTAATTAAAATTTATTTATTCATTTTGTGAATGCATTTTTATTTTATGTTCTTATCTTTATTTATAAATATTTTCCCAAATCCATATAATTTTTCCAAAGTTTATTCTGTTTATTTTCAAATTTTCTAGACTAGTTTGCAATTTTGTGCTATTTTCTTATTTTAACCTTATATAATTAATAAATATTTATATATATTTTATATTTTGTTATATTTTCGAATTTGTGACTGAATGTATTACCATTTTCAGTAATATAAACTTATATAAAGAAATTAAAAGAAATTTGAAAGGTTATGACTTTTGATTTGCCTAAAGCCTTTTATCTTCCAACCTTTCACATTTGTAACTTATCTTTTCATCAATTAGCCTTTACTATCCACATCTTTCAGCTGCATACTCTATTTTCTATTCACGTACATTCATTTTCATTTCTGAAACAAAAGAATTTCGGCCATGGCTATTGAGGAAAGTTTGGGTAATGATTTTCAACTTTTTCTTATTCTTTTTCTACGTGTTTACTTTGATTTTTGCACTTGCTCTCTTCTTCTAGGCTTGGCTCTTCCTCCTCCAGCTCTGACCCGACCTCCACCACCCCCTTCCTCTGACCATCACCCATCCTACTACCTCTCCATTTCAGGCCGAGACAATCAAGGTGAAGACCACCACAAAATCCACCAAAAACCATCACAAACTATCACTTATGGCCTAGAATTGTCATCTCCTCCTTCTACCACCATTTGCCACCACTACCTCCACCACCACCACCTCTGACCTGACCTCCACCCTCTGCCACATCACCCACCACCACCTGCACCACTGGTTGGGCCCACCTAGCCTCTGGTCGAGCACAATAGGAGCATAGAGATGAAGTTGTTGCCTTGTAGTTGCCTTGAAATTGTATAGTTTTGCACCTATATCATCCCATCACTTTTACACCATGATGGCCGACTTCTTTGGACCCCAAACCTGACCCAATCCTCTGCCTTATCTGAGCTTATTCCATGTCTAACTGAAGCATATGAGGTTGAGAACAAGTGCAATTCGTTTAGTGTTGTTTTGGGCTTTTGTTTCTAATGCTATTTGGTGATAACTTGCGTTGAAACTTACATATGCTTGTATTGTTTTGTGTAAATATCTGAACAAGTCCAATTGCTTTGGCTCTCTACTCTCAAGTCATATCCATGTCATCATGCCTTCATTATGTTTGTGTTGTGTGCTTTGGTGGATATCTCCAGCTCTGAACAGGTGAGTAATTCTCACCAGACGATGTGTACTTATATAACTAGTAAACTGACACCATTTGAATCTGTAAAATTATATCATCCTGTTATAACTGTTATATTATGATTATATGATGTCCATCCCTGTTTATACACATGTTATATCATTTTTTACTATTATATATTGTGTACTGTTCATTTTTATCAGTTTATCACACTGCAAGTTCCCTGTAGATTAGGTTCACTATGGGTTGAAATGATACATACCCGAACGGACTTTAGAATAGGGAAAATCGTTATGGGCTGAAATGATAGGCCTGAATGGTTTTTATTTATTTTATTTAACTTGAGATTGCGGGTTTGAAATGATAAAACCCGGTTTTTCTTTGTAAACTGCGGATTGAAATGATACATATCCGTATCACTTGACCTTGGCTAGAAAATTTTATACAGACCCGTGGTTTATATATTTTTCTGAAAATTTTAAAATATTTTAAAAATGTAAATATTATGATATTTTGATTTAAATTTTATTAAAATGGTTTCTATAAAATATTAGTGATTTTCTACAAATTATATAAGTGAATTAAGTAAATGGTGAAGTAGAATTTGAAATATAGGTTAATTTTGGAATTTATGATTTTGTTTATAAATGGAATTTATGTAAATTATGAATATATGACAAATTTGATTTAAAAGATGAATTTAATGAATTTTATTTAGTAATAATAATTTTTTTAAGTGTTAATGATTTTGTATAAATTAAAATATGAAATAAAAGAATGTTTAAGTTGAATTTTTTTGAAATATGTCTTAAATTGGGAAATTGTGAATTTTGTTAAAAGTGAAATTTTAATAAAATAAAATAAATGGAAATAAGTTATATTTTGGAAATTTAAACTTAGTTGTTAAGTTAAGAATTTAATTAAAGAAATGGAAATTTAATTATTATTTAATTTGATTTTTGTATGGAAATTTGACTTTATAAAATCATAGAAATAAGGGTATTTAAATGATTGTTTTTAAATTGTGAAAATATATGATTTTTATAAGTTAAAATGATTTATATTAAAAGTTAATTATGCGTGAAATTGTAAATAAAACTTTGAATTTGATTTGACAACATTTTTGAAATGTAATGTAAAGATATTACAGCATTGGAAAATGTTGTAGTTGTTTTAAATGAACCAAATAGTAAATTTGAACTAAGGGTTATTATAGCACTTTGTTAGTGCTATAGTTGCTAAATTTAACTAAATTTTTTATTGAAACTAAATTAAGATATTACAGCATTTTAAATACCGTCTTTTGTTAATGAACTGTTTTTAAACATAACATTTCTTAGCATTTTCTAAGTGCTGCGAAAGTTGAATTTTCTTTGTTTAATAAATTCAAATGAATAAATGATCTTTGAAAAAGATTAAATTTTGGAAATTAAATATTTAATTATTATATATAATGAATTGACTTTAAATGATTTAAATGGAATAGTTGATTTGGGAAATACAACTATTTTGAAATGTGATTAAATGGTATTTAAATTTAAATTAAATAAATGATATTAAATCTTGGAATAAATAATTGAAGTTTATATTAGTATGAAAAATATTTGGTTTACTTGTAATTTGAATCTATTTAAAAGATATTAGACTTATGAAATATAGGATAATAAAGCTTTGGAATTTATTTTATAATTTGAATAGTTATTTTGTGGATTAAATCTTTTTTTGAAATTATAAGATTTGAAATGGTCTATGGAAATTTAATTTAAATAAATGATTGAATTGAATTGAAACTTTGGAAATTTGAATACTTGATTTTAAAGTATAATAGTTACACTTTTAAATGGTTTAGATGAATTATTTTGATTGAAATATAAACTATTTAAAAGGTGACTTGAAATGATAATAAATGAATGATATCTTTAAATTTAAAAAGTATTTAAAGTTGAATATTTAGATTAGAACTCAAATGATATTTTGGTATATTAAAATGATTTGAAATGAAGTTTGAAGGGATATGATATTTTGATATATTAAAATGTTTTGAAATGATATGATATTTTAAATATATTGAAATGATTTTGGAATTGATTTAATCTTTATTTTGATAAAGATTTGGATTTGAAATGATATTCTATTTGAAGTATAAACTGTTTTAAATTATAACCACGGGTTATAATAACGATTGGTTGTTAAAGAGACCGGGATCGGACATGGACATACTCTCTGTCGATACCGAAAACCACTTTGACAACTGTGTACGCGGTGGAGTTTCCAGAATGAAGTAGGATGGTGGCGACGATCCTAAGGTGTATACGTGGACTCAACTCCCGTGAGTTGGTATAAGGTGGCTAAAACAGGAGAAATCGACGGGCCAAGGAGGTAGCACCTCTGATCGGACACACTTCTTCGATACCATTATATTACTTGTGATTGATTTGGTGCGCACCCTTGATTTGGGAGTGTTGTTCGAGGTGGGCGGTAGTGGCTGCAAAGCGTCACCACCAGTCCGGATGCGTAATTGGTATATCTACCCTGGCATTGACTTGTGTGCCGTGTCACCTACCATATCGAGCTTTACTACGATTTGTGATTTCTCCCGTAGCCTGTGGAATATCGAGGGTAGCCCCCATTTTGGGAGTATGCTAATACTGGATAGACTACTGGGACTATTACGTGTTAAGGTGGAAAATGTAAAGCCTTAATGCTATTTAAAAGTATGTTTATTTTATATTAGACATTATTATAATATCGAATATTACTACATAGTAGATAGTTTAACGGATCCTTAAAGAATGGGCGATCCCAAGCATTCTTTAAGTTACTTGTACCTTTATTACAGTTCAATTGAGTTGGTTTACATTATATAAGTATATATTGTCCTGACTCGAGTGTTTTGTGTTTTGCTTTACGCTCGGGTCAGCCTGAGTTATTCACAGATTTGGATTTCCACTCTCTTGGAGATTTGAATCGCTGGAGATTATCTGGTTGTCATGTCCTATCTATTTCAGTTCCGTTGTTCTACTCAGCTTGTATTTGGTTATTTTATTGAGACTTCTATTGTACTTTATTTCTTCTATTGTATCTTATTTAACTCCGATATATTTATATAGTAGCTTCATGAACTACTATTTCTTTTACTTCCACTGCACTTCTTACTCGGTGACTGTGATCTGTGATTATTTATTTACTGTATATTCTGGGATTTGCCAAATTTTATTTACAACGCGGTATTTTGAGCAATTCAAGTCCGACATGTGCGGATGCGAATGGTTGAAAATTTCGGGTCGTTACAGTTGGTATCAGAGCTTTGGCTTTGAGGCAAAACTTAGAATGTATGGTAAATTTAGTTACAGAATCACTTTCGTTCGAGCTTGAATCTCTTCATTTTTATTTGATTTCTTTTGAATTTTGGAACGTTCCCTGCGGTTCCAAAATCCATTCTTGTCCCTCACTATTCATCTTCTTATGATTCTGGAGTATCCCATAACTCCGCTTCGAATGAGCTTTATAGTGAATTGGAGGTCTCGCCAATACTCTATTGACTTGTAAAAGGGGAAACTCCTTTACAATTAGCATCGATTCACTAGAGATTTATAGCTATCCTTGGTTTAGATGCTAATATCTTTTTTTATTCCAAACTCTATCTCTTGAGATCGAATGTAGATTTACCCAAAAAAATACACATTTGATCTTATTCGTTAAGTCACGGTTGACCCGGTTAAGGTTGCCCGCGATTTTATCTAAACTTATCCATCTTCATATTTTGTTAATTAATTATCTTGTCTTTGTTTCCAAAATATCTCCAAACATTTGGGATTGTACTTGTAAATCTATGTTTGTTTTATATATTGTGTTGTTTGAGTTGTTGATGTTGATTTGGGCTTCCGATCGATTCATCTGATCAACGCTATCGATAGGATTCCTAAAACACTTTGACAGAACAAACTGATACAATATTATTTTAAAATTTGGTTAATGAAATAAATTTTGATATATAAGTAAATTTATGGAACTTAATAAATTGATTTAAATTGATTATTTAAAATGATAATACTTGATTTATCATTTATTGTTCTATAAATGAATTTATAATAATTGTTTATAAATTGATTTGAGAACTGAAATGAATTTAAATCAAGAAATTTGAGAATTTAATTTCCGATGATTTCAAACTTTGTGTTTAAAGCTTTAAAAAGATATATTATTTAAAGTATTTTTGAATATAAATTTGTTTCCAAAGAATTTTAAAGTTTAAAAATCAGTGCTCTTCTCATTGTCGTTGGAAAATAATTTCGGTGATGACTGCAGCATCATCGACGTTCATTTTCGAGTTTCGAAGTGAAGAAACCATTCTGTAGTTTTGCTACAGCTTTGTTTTGAGAAATTTGATTGATTTGAATTTCTAAAAGATAATTTGATTTATTATATATATATATATTGATTTAAATTTGATTTGACAAATTATGTACATACATTTATTTATTTCTAAATGGTTTGAAAGGAATCGGAAATTTTATTCTTAAAATTTTATCTTAAAAATAATTTCAGTTATAAAAAGAAAATCAAAATTTTGAATAGATGATTCAAACTTGAAATGACTGAATTGGAAAGTTTTATTTGTATAATACTCAATTGCATTCAGATATAACTTACCTTAATTTTTAGAAGTTAACAATGTAATTAGATAATATACAATATAAAAAGTTTTATAAATAAAATTTGAGTGGTTATAATAAATGTTATACACTTAAATTTTAGTTATAAAAAGATTAACAAAGGTAAATAGACTAAAAGGTTAATTGAATAATCTACAATATAAATGATGTTAAAGGAACTAAAAATAAATTAAAACAGTTATAATAAGTGTAAGTATATTTAACATAGATGATGAAATATATTGAGAGGAATAAATTTAACTTTAATTAGGAATAAAGAGGAATTAAATTTATTAAGTACATTATGAGTATAATAATGATTTTTCCAATCCATGATTTTTGAAATTGTTAGTTTAAGAAAATTTGATGATAAGATAATGAAATTAGAGATAGTAAGATTTATTTAACTTGTGTAAAATTAATTATCAATTTAAGCTGAAACCATGGAAATTTCAAACCTATTATCTTATTTTGTTTTTCAAACTTATTATCTTATTTTGTTTTCAAACTGTTTGTTAATTGTCCTTATTTTTCCTTATCTTGAAACAGACTGGTATAGGCCTCTTCCTATAATCTTTCTGTTTAGAAATCTTTCTATAATCTTTAATAATCTTTGCTACTCATTTTGAATCTGAGCACTGCTTTCATCCACAGACCGTCGGTCAAGCGGAAAAAGTGAATCAGATTTTAGAGGATCTTTTCGTGCTTGTATTCTTGATTCTGGAGGATCTTGGGAAGATCACATCCACCTTGTTAAACCTACCTATAACAACAGTTATCGGGTATAATTCAAATCTTCTTGTCATCTTGTCTTAATCTTATTTCACTCTATCTTTTTCTTATGCTTTCCCGTACCTCATTCCTTTTCGGGGACGAAAAGTTTTGAGTGGGGGAGAGCGTAACAACCCTAGATTTTGGCCTATATTTTAAAATTTGACTTTATTTTTATTTTGAAATGATTTTAAACTAGTTTGATTTCAAACATTTCATTTTTAAAAATAAATGTTAATTATTATGGGAACTATAACTTCAAACTAGTATAAATTGGATATTTCACTGAAAAGTGAATTTCTGTTCAAACTGGTCAAACTTTGACTTTTAACTTTTAAATTTAAATATTCAAATTCTTAAATTTTATCTTTTATTATGAAAATAGATTTAATAATTTGAACACTACTTTTTGTTTCGATGAAAACGGAGTTAAACTTTAAAAGTTGTGTACATTTCAATATTGTGTGTAAACTGATGTATTTAGCAATATTGTCTATTTTAAATTATATTTTAGTTGTCATATTTTGTTCTAATATGTGTTAATACTTTTTTATGTATATTTTTGTCTTTTAATAATTTTAAAGTGATTATATAATTTTTCCAAAGCTTATTGAATTTATTTTCTATTTTTAAAGGCTAGTTTCTATTTTTCTGCTATTTTCTTCAATTAAATTATATTTAATTAAAATTTATTTATTCATTTTGTGAATGCATTTTTATTTTATGTTCTTATCTTTATTTATAAATATTTTCCCAAATCCATATAATTTTTCCAAAGTTTATTCTGTTTATTTTCAAATTTTCTAGACTAGTTTGCAATTTTGTGTTATTTTCTTATTTTAACCTTATATAATTAATAAATATTTATATATATTTTATATTTTGTTATATTTTCGAATTTGTGACTTAATGTATTATCATTTTCAGTAATATAAACTTATATAAAGAAATTAAAAGAAATTTGAAAGGTTATGACTTTTGATTTGCCTAAGGCCTTTTATCTTCCAACCTTTCACATTTGTAACTTATCTTTTCATCAATTAGCCTTTACTATCCACATCTTTCAGCTGCATACTCTATTTTCTATTCACGTACATTCATTTTCATTTCTGAAACAAAAGAATTTCGGCCATGGCTATTGAGGAAATTTGGGTAATGATTTTCAACTTTTTCTTATTCTTTTTCTACGTGTTTACGTTGATTTTTGCACTTGCTCTCTTCTTCTAGGCTTGGCTCTTCCTCCTCCAGCTCTGACCCGACCTCCACCACCCCCTTCCTCTGAACATCACCCATCCTACTACCTCTCCATTTCAGGCCAAGACAATCCAAGGTGAAGACCACCACAAAATCCACCAAAAACCATCACAAACTATTACTTATGGCCTAGAATTGTCATCTCCTCCTTCTACCACCATTTGCCACCACTACCTCCACCACCACCACCTCTGACCTGACCTCCACCCTCTGCCACATCACCCACCACCACCTGCACCACTGGTTGGGCCCACCTAGCCTCTGGTCGAGCACAATAGGAGCATAGAGATGAAGCTGTTGCCTTGTAGTTGCCTTGAAATTGTATAGTTTTGCACCTATATCATCCCATCACTTTTACACCATGATGGCCGACTTCTTTGGACCCCAAACCTGACCCAATCCTCTGCCTTAGCTGAGCTTATTCCATGTCTAACTGAAGCATATGAGGTTGAGAACAAGTGCAATTCGTTTAGTGTTGTTTTGGGCTTTTGTTTCTAATGCTATTTGGTGATAACTTGCGTTGAAACTTACATATGCTTGTATTGTTTTGTGTAAATATTTGAACAAGTCCAATTGCTTTGGCTCTCCACTCTCAAGTCACATCCATGTCATCATGCCTTCATTATGTTTGTGTTGTGTGCTTTGGTGCATATCTCCAGCTCTGAACAGGTGAGTAATTCTCACCAGACGATGTGTACTTATATAACTAGTAAACTGACACCATTTGAATCTGTAAAATTATATCATCCTGTTATAACTGTTATATTATGATTATATGATGTTCATCCCTGTTTATACACATGTTATATCATTTTTTACTGTTATATATTGTGTATTATTCATTTTTATCACTTTATCACACTGCAAGTTCCCTGTAGATTAGGTTCACTATGGGTTGAAATGATACATACCCGAACGGACTTTAGAATAGGGAAAATCGTTATTGGCTGAAATGATAGGCCTGAACGGTTTTTATTTATTTTATTTAACTTGAGATTGCGGGTTTGAAATGATAAAACCCGGTTTTTCTTTGTAAACTGCGGATTGAAATGATACATATCCGTATCACTTGACCTTGGCTAGAAAATTTTATACAGACCTGTGGTTTATATATTTTTCTGAAAATTTTAAAATATTTTAAAAATGTAAATATTATGATATTTTGATTTAAATTTTATTAAAATGATTTCTATAAAATATTAGTGATTTTCTACAAATTATATAAGTGAATTAAGTAAATGGTGAAGTAGAATTTGAAATATAGGTTAATTTTGGAATTTATGATTTTGTTTATAAATGGAATTTATGTAAAGTATGAATATATGACAAATTTGATTTAAAAGATGAATTTAATGAATTTTATTTAGTAATAATAATTTTTTTAAGTGTTAATGATTTTGTATAAATTAAAATATGAAATAAATGAATGTTTAAGTTGAATTTTTTTGAAATATGTCTTAAATTGGGAAATTGTGAATTTTGTTAAAAGTGAAATTTTAATTAAGTAAAATAAATGGAAATAAGTTATATTTTGGAAATTTAAACTTAGTTGTTAAGTTAAGAATTTAATTAAAGAAATGGAAATTTAATTGTTATTTAATTTGATTTTTGTATGGAAATTTGACTTTATAAAATCATAGAAATAAGGGTATTTAAATGATTGTTTTTAAATTGTGAAAATATATGATTTTTATAAGTTAAAATGATTTATATTAAAAGTTAATTATGTGTGAAATTGTAAATAAAACTCTGAATTTGATTTGACAGCATTTTTGAAATGTAATGTAAAGATATTACAGCATTGGAAAATGCTGTAGTTGTTTTAAATGAACCAAATAGTAAATTTGAACTAAGGGTTATTATAGCACTTTGTTAGTGCTATAGTTGTTAAATTTAACTAAATTTTTTATTGAAACTAAATTAAGATATTACAGCATTTTAAATACCGTCTTTTGTTAATGAATTGTTTTTAAACATAACATTTCGTAGCATTTTCTAAGTGCTGCGAAAGTTGAATTTTCTTTGTTTAATAAATTCAAATGAATAAATGATCTTTGAAAAAGATTAAATTTTGGAAATTAAATATTTAATTATTATATATAATGAATTGACTTTAAATGATTTAAATGGAATAGTTGATTTGGGAAATACAACTATTTTGAAATGTGATTAAATGGTATTTAAATTTAAATTAAATAAATGATATTAAATCTTGGAATAAATAATTGAAGTTTATATTAGTATGAAAAATATTTGGTTTACTTGTAATTTGAATCTATTTAAAAGATATTAGACTTATGAAATATAGGATAATAAAGCTTTGGAATTTATTTTATAATTTGAATAGTTATTTTGTGGATTAAATCTTTTTTTGAAATTTATAAGATTTGAAATGGTCTATGGAAATTTAATTTAAATAAATGATTGAATTGAATTGAAACTTTGGAAATTTGAATACTTGATTTTAAAGTATAATATTTACACTTTTAAATGGTTTAGATGAATTATTTTGATTGAAATATAAACTATTTAAAAGGTGACTTGAAATGATAATAAATGAATGATATCTTTAAATTCAAAAAGTATTTAAAGTTGAATATTTAGATTAGAACTCAAATGGTATTTTGGTATATTAAAATGATTTGAAATGAAGTTTGAAGGGATATGATATTTTGATATATTAAAATGTTTTGAAATGAAGTTTTGAAATGATATGATATTTTAAATATATTGAAATGATTTTGGAATTGATTTAATCTTTATTTTGATAAAGATTTGGATTTGAAATGATATTCTATTTGAAGTATAAACTGTTTTAAATTATAACCACGGGTTATAATAACGATTGGTTGTTAAAGAGACCGGGATCGGACATGGACATACTCTCTGTCGATACCGAAAACCACTTTGACAACTGTGTACGCGGTGGAGTTTCCAGAATGAAGTAGGATGGTGGCGACGATCCTAAGGTGTATACGTGGACCCAACACCCGTGAGTTGGCATAAGGTGGCTAAAACAGGAGCGATCGACGGGCCAAGGAGGTAGCACCTCTGATTGGACACACTTCTTCGATACCATTCTATTACTTGTGATTGATTTGGTGCGCACCCTTGATTTGGGAGTGTTGTTCGAGGTGGGCGGTAGGGGCTGCTATGCATCACCACCAGTCCGGATTCGTAATTGGTATATCTACCCTGGCATTGTCTTGTGTGCCGTGTCACCTACCATATCGAGCTATACTACGATTTGTTATTTCTCCCGTAGCCTGTGGAGTATCGAGGGTAGCCCCCATTTTGGGAGTATGCTAATACTGGATAGACTACTGGGACTATTACGTGTTAAGGTGGAAAATGTAAAGCCTTAATGCTATTTAAAAGTATGTTTATTTTATATTAGACATTATTATAATATCGAATATTACTACATAGTAGATAGTTTAACGGATCCTTAAAGAATGGGCGATCCCAAGCATTCTTTAAGTTACTTGTACCTTTATTACAGTTCACTTGAGTTGGTTTACATTATATAAGTATATATTGTCCTGACTCGAGTGTTTTGTGTTTTTCTTTACGCTCGGGTCAGCCTGAGTTATTCACAGATTTGAATATCCACTCTCTTGGAGATTTGAATCGCTGGAGATTATCTGGTTGTCATGTCCTATCTATTTCAGTTCCGTTGTTCTACTCAGCTTGTATTTGGTTATTTTATTGAGACTTTTGTTGTACTTTATTTTTTCTATTGTATCTTATTTAACTCCGATATATTTATATAGTAGCTTCATGAACTACTATTTCTTTTACTTCCGCTGCACTTCTTACTCTATGTCTATGATCTGTGATTATTTATTTTCTGTATATTCTGGGATTTGCCAAATTTTATTTACAACGCGGCATTTTGTGCAATTCAAGTCCGACATGTGCGGATGCGAATGGTTGAAAATTTCGGGTCGTTACAAATTATTTGATAAAGTATATAAGTTTTGTTTTGTATGTTTAAGTATGAAGTAATAAGATTTAAATAAGTTTGAAACTGTCTGGTTAGGTAAATAAATAAGACTATTTTGAATTATACTAATATGAAATTTAGTTTTAAAATATTTTGAATAAGTTTAGTTTTAAATGTTTTAACTTAGTAACATCTTTTATAAAACTATTTATATATAATAATAATAATAATTTTCAAAGGGTAAAGTGGATCTTTCAAATAAAAATAAATAGTTTAAAGGATTTAAAGGGATGGTTATAAACTGGGAAATCATTTTTGGGGTATAATTGATTTTGAGAAAATATTTGATTTCGAAAATATATTGGGATTTAAAACCCAGTATTTATTTGATATCTATATATTTTCAAATATAGAGTTTATAATGATTCAGGTTGGAAAGATGAATTTGAGATTAATTTGAAATTATATTTATTTAAGAATTACTTAAATAAGTTTGATCTGTAATTTATTAAAAATTAAAATTTCAAAGATATGATTTTTATAACTTGGATTTGATTAAAAGTGACTTAAATGCATATTTTAAATTTATATAAATTTGAATGGGATATTTTGTTTATTTAAATTTGAAAATTAAGGGTGTATTTAGATGTTATTGAAATGATTAAGTAAATATTTCAAACTAAATAATAGTAAAGTGAATTTGAGATATAAATGAAATTATCAAATTTAGTTTTGAAATATTGAATATATAAAGCTTTGAAATATATTGAAATTGAAATGGTTTATTTTGTGGTTCACATCTGTATTTGAAATCGATAAAATTTGAAATGGTTTATTGAGAAACTGAATTGAATTGAAATTTAAGGATTTGAGATTGGATTAAATTTGAATTTTGGAATCTGAGTTGAGTTGAATCGATCTGTGGAATTTGAAGAAACTATTATATTATATAAAGTATTTTAAAACTATTTTATATTATTTTATAAACTATTTTTAATATAAACTATTTATAATATAAACTATTTTTAATATAAACTATTTTTAATATAACTATTTTTAATATAACTATTTTTAATATAAATTATTTTTAATATAACTATTTTTTTATAAACTATTTTTAATATAAATATTTTTAATATAAACTATTTTTAATATAACTATTTTTAATATAATCTATTTTTAATATAATTATTTTTTTATATAAAATATTTTTAATATAACTATTTCTAATATAAACTATTTTAAAAATACTAATTATTTTAATATAAATTGTTTTAACTTATTACTATTTTATTTAAATATTTTATTTTACAAACTATTTTATTTTATATACTATTATTAATATCTAAACTGTTTGAAGGAAAGTGTTATGATTTCAAGTGTTATGATTTCCCAAGTTTGAATTTCAAAGTATTATGATTTCCAAAGTATTATTATTTCAAATTGTTTGGGTTCGAAAGTATTATATCCTTGAAAGTACTATTATTTTGGAAATGAATTTGTCTGACATAAAATATGTTGATTTGGAAACAAACTTGGATTATCTTCTAAACCTATTACCTTGGAAACTTTGAAACTGAAGATATTTAGTTTGGAAGAAATAATTTGGTGAAATCGTATATGATTTTGAAACTGAACTGATATTGAAACGAATTGAAATTGAGAACCTTATTTTACTAAACACTTGATTTGGGAGTTATCGAACTTATATAAAATCAATTTGTATAAGTATGAAGTTGATTCGAAAACTATTGATTTGGAAAGGTACTCAATTTGAAAAGTGAAATCTTATATAATCGAAGTCTATATAAGTGTAATTTGATATACTATTGATTTTTGAAAGTGTTTGATTTGAAATGAAATCTTATATATAATGGACTTTATATAAGTATGATATTTGAAATTGATTTGAAAAGGTACTATACTACTATATGATACATATTTTTGAAGTAAAGATATGGAAAGTGCCTTCTGCTTGATATCCTATTTGTGGCCACATTTAGGATTCATTCTATCGATATTATTCTCTCTGATTTGGGTTTTCCAGATATGATACTCGAGTGTCCATCGAATTCTATGGCGTTACTTATGGCCTTATGAACTTGACTGCATAGCGTAATTCGCAGGGGCTGTGACGGCCTACAGGTACAGATGTTTCCTGGGGGATCCAGGTGTAACCATTGTGTATCTGCGATCTATGGTCGTTTTGTAGCGTAATCCGCAGGGGCTGTGACGGCCTACGGGTACAGATGTTTCCTGGGGGATCCAGGCGTAACCATTGTGTATCTGCGGTCTACAGTTGTTATCATGGCATAATTCGCAGGGGCTGTGACGGCCTACGGGTACGGATGTTTCCTGAGGGACCCAGGCTTAACCATTGTGTATCTGCGATCCATGCTTTGATTCGGTTTGTTTGGATTGTACTTTCCATATCGGTTTTGAAAGTTTTTCCAGTATTTTCACTGAGTGTTGAAACAAGTCTACTAAATACTTGGAGAAATCTAGCTTTGCGCCTGATCAACGCATGGCCAGAGTCTGCAAGAATGAGGATAAACTTGTTGAGACATTGAGTTATAAAAGTATTTTCAAAAAGGAAAATTTGTTTCGATATAAAAGTATTTTATTATAAAAGTATTTTGATAAAGTATTATATAAAGGATATTTTGATCAATTCTCTTTCTAAATAATTTAAAATGTTTAAAATGTTGTCTATTTATATACTACACGGTTTAATAGTAAATTTGTAGTGTTGTAAATATTTTAGAAGTTATTAATTAAATACAATATATTTAAAGAAAATGATTATTGATTTATTAATAATATTGAAAAGTATCTTGAGATAAATTAATAGATGTATGAATTATGGATTTAATGTTTTCATTAGCTTCTTTGTAAATATAAGTAATGATATAAATAATTGTATTCAAATAAGTTTTCATATATTTATAAAGGTGTTATTTATACATATAAATGGTATTTATAAAGGAAGCAAGAGATTTTACAAATGGGTTTAACCAAATTATTAAATATTAAATAATTCTAATTGAAATTTATATAGTTTTAAATTAATTGGTTATACTTGTATTTCAACCTACATTTCTTTCTAGTTGTTTCTATTCTCCTACCTTCTTCCTTTTTTAGGACGAAAAGTTTTGAGTAGGGGAGAGTATAACAACCCATAAATTTTAACAAATATTTTTAAATTAATTTATTTGAAACTTTGATTTTTAAATCATCTTAAATTGAATTTTGGGATTTTCCAATGCAATTTTGGATTTTGTTTATATTTTATTTTCCAGATATAATAAAATAATGATGTTCTGGAAATTTTATATTTTGGTCAACTTTGACTTTCAGTTGAAATTTTAAAATTTGAATTTTAAATTTCTAATCTTTTTCTTTGAAACTGTATTTGTTTCTGATATTCGTTCTGCTTTTCGTTTTGTTAAATTCTGTTTTACTTTTAAAATTTGATAAAATTCAACGTTTTACACGCAATTATTTTCAGTATCTCATTGTTTATTTTCTATTTCATATTTTCTATTTCATTTCTATTCTCTATATTTTATTTTATTATTTTTCCATTCTCTACTTTCTATTTTCTTTTATTTTATTTTGGGCTTGGAAACTCAAGAGACTTCAGTTATTTGTTTAATTGAAGCCTTTACATTTTCTTTAGCCGTTCATTCCACTTCTTAGCCGTGTATTTTCTTTCCCTATAGCCGTACATCTCATTTCCATTTTCATTTCTAACAAAAACAAAAAGATTGAAGTAAGTTTTTCCCATGGCTTCCTCTCTTCTTTTCTTTTTCTATTTTCCTTTTCTTCTCTTAAACATGTTCGGCCATCACCATCACCATTCCATCCTATTACCGACCATCTCACCACTTCACCACCACCCATGACCGACCTCCATCACCATCCCCACAATCCCCTTGTTGTCGTGACCATAGATCCAAACCCACCTCCTATTTGCCTTGCAAACCATAGCCGAACTCCATTTACATCACCTTCCTTTTAGCCTCGGCCCACCATCATTCCCACCACCTCCTTGCCTTGATTTGCCATGACCAGAACCCACTCCAGGTCATGACCAGACCTGACCCAAACCATGAACCCAGGCCGAGCACACTAGCCTAGGGCCGAACCCAAATGCACATGACTTTTCATCTTGCCTTGCCTCTTTACCTTCCATGACCTTTTGCCTTCATGTAACTCCTATCTCTTTATATTCTAGCCCATAGCCGTGCCTTTTGGTGACCATGGCCGAGCCTGGATGCCTCAAACCAAGTATGGCCAAGCATGTTTGGTGATGGTTGAGTCTATTTGTGATGTGGCCGAGCCCACTTTATTGAATAAAGTCATTTGTTCCACTTGTTCTTTCATTTTGCTTTGTTCAATTCATATATTCTTGTGAATTAATATATTCTTATATTGTTTTATTTTAATTGTTGTTGCAAGATCTGAATGTTGGCTCATCATCTTCTCCTCGAATCTAGTCGTGCTTTTCATGCTTTGCGGAGTTTAGATTGTGTTTTGAATTGTCATCTTTAGCTTTAAAAAGGTGAGTTTATCACTCTCGACAAATCGTACTTATATAAATATGAAACAATGTCACTTGAATTGTAGTAGTTGATATGCTATGTTATATGCTCACATCTGCCTGTTATCTGACATTATATGATGATATTACCTGATTATATACCTGTTGCATCACCTGACATCATATGATATATTTTACTGTTTATTTATTTTCTGTTTCTCACACTGCAAGTTCCCTGTTAGTATAGAATCACTATAGGTCAAAATGATACATACCCAAACGGACTTTAGAATAGGGAAAAGTCATTACGAGCTGAAATTGATAGGCTCGAGTGATTTTTATTTGACTTGGGATTGCGGGCTTGAAATGATAAAACCCGGAATGTCAACTGATTACGGATTGAAATGGTATATTATCCGTATCACTTGACCTAGGTTAGAAAATATTATACAGACCCGTGGTTAAATTTTAAAATGATTTTTCTAAAATTTTTAAGTATTTTAAATTTTAAAATATGGATTTTTAACTTAAATTGGATTTAAATGATTTAAATAGTGATTTTCTATAAGTTAAAATTTTATAAGTCGATAAATGGTTTAAATTGTAATTTAAAATTTGATTTAACTTAACAATTGAAATTTGAGTTAAAATGGAAATTTTAAGCTTAACTTAGTAATTAAAATATTTATTTATGAAATGGATACTTTTTTTAAAGTAAAAGAAAATATCAAGTTATTTGTTAAAATAAAAGTTAAGCAACTTATAGTGAATTTTGACTTAATTAAAATGAATTATAATTTAATTGGATATTTATTAATAAAATTTTATTTTATTAAATTTATAAGTTAAATGATATCCTGATAAATAATTTGGAAAGTGGAATAAGTTTGATAAGTTAAAAATGATAAAAGTGGAATATATATTGTTTAAAAATGTCATAGTACAACTTATAATAGAAATTGTAGCATTCCAGAAATGATGTGGTTTCAGTGTATTGTTTTTCAAATCTACTACTGTCTCTACACCAGCAGTTTATAAGTGCTGTTGTTTCCAACAATGAACTGTTTTCAAATTACCACTGTATCTATAGCAGTAGTTTATAAGTGCTACTGTTTCTGAATTGTGTTGTTTTCCAATTTTACCACTATACTTACAGCAGCATTTTCTAAGTGCTATGAATGCTAAAAATACAATGTTTTGGATTATTATAATTGAATAAACGAGCTTCGGAAAATGTTGAAATTTTGGGAATTGAATATTTGATTTGAAAGTATAATGACTTCATTTTAAATGGTTTAAATGAATTGTTTTAATTTGAAATATAAACCATTTTGAAATTTATAACCACAGATTATAATAACGGTTGGATGTTTTAAAGTGTGGCTAGAGGTGGGCATTTGCTGCAGCTTTGCGCTACCCCAGTCACATTAACACTATTATTTTGTATAGTTTGCTTTACTTTAGACATTACTACGATAGCGTTCATTACTACATAGTAGATGGTTTAACGGATCCTTAAAGGATGGGCGATCCCAGGCATCCTTTAAGTTACTTGTGCATTTCTATTTCAGTTCACTTGAGTTGGTTTACATTGTATAAGTATGTATGTCATGACTCGAGTGTTTTGTGTTCTGCTTTACGCTCGGGTCAGCCTGAGTATCACAGCTTTGGATTCATCTTCTGGAGCTAGAGATTTGTTGGAGCTTATTAATATATTTATCATCTATTTCTATTCCAGTTATTTCTTATTCAGCCTTTGTTGGTGTATTAGTGAGTTATGTATTCAGACTTCTGTTGTATCTGGTTTATCTGTTTTTCAGACTATGGTATTTTGTATCTATTTTGAGATTATTTATATAGTAGCTTCATGAACTACTATGGTATTTTATTTCCGCTGCGAGTTATTCTGATATTCTGTGTCTGTGATTCTGTGTTTGATTTTATTTGCTCCAAATTTTCTTAACAATCCACTGTTTTGAAGTATTCAAGTCCGACATGTGTGGATTTATTGTCGATTAGAATGGTCCAAAATAGTGGGATGTTACAAAACCAAAATTCTTAATAATGATTTAGAATAGACTATTTGTACATGATAACTAAAATGTCAAGGTGTCAGTGAAAGCGATAACTGAGTTTGTAAGTTTTGGATAAGAACCAAGAATGAATATGTTAGTATTAACAAGCATCACAGTTGAGCAAATATTTTGATAAAGAAGTCAAATAGTTCGATTTCTAGTCAAAATGCAGAGAAAGAGCGTGTCTATTGGAAAGAATGTTAAGAGGTATTGAAATATTTCTAAAAATGTAAGTAATGATGTTGGGATTATCAATTACGATATACACAAACGCTACATTTAAATGTTTAATGTAGAGCATATGAGATTGGATTCTTTATGCATTGGCAATATGAATTATCACATATGTTATGTAGTCTACAATATCACATTTCATTTATACCTAGTAAACCGAGCAAATATAAAATCTGAACTAAGATAACTAAATGGTAATTAAGAGCATTCTCGAGTATTTGCAAAATACAAGAGAAATATTTGTTGAAAAAACAAACTCCTTATGAAGGTTAATCGGTCTTGAACTCTATAAGTCATATCGAATATAATATGTCTATCCTAAATTCATGTTTAATCTTAGTTAAGGAGCTTTTAATTGGGATTTTTCTAAACGAAAGGTTATGGCTGATTCAATCAGAAGGCTAAGTACGTTGCCTTCAGTAATGCCATAGCAAAAGTTGTGTGTGTGTATAGTGCACAAATTTATTACGGAGCTAAGGATGATTCCAAATGTTGAGAATACAATGACTTTGTTTTGTGAAAAATTTTGTCGTGATAAGGATCCTGAAAAAACCTAGGGCTCACAAAAAGTTCAGAATCATACTTCGAAAAAGTTCCACATGATAAAGGCATTTTATTAGAGTTGGAGAGAATTAATTGACAGAGTAGATAATTAAGACAATATAGCATATCCGTTTACTAAGGGACTAGCTCGATCATTTGAAAAGTAATTGAAGGAATAAGATTGAGATTCCATAATTGGTTCTAAGTGCAAGTGGGAGATTGAGAGATTTTGGGCTATGCCCTAGGGGTAATTATGTAATTTGTTACATATATCTAACTCTATAACCAAACTTGTTCGTAATAAAGCTGTTTAATTTTCTATTATATACTTATTATATTGTGATATACTGATTAATTAATTTAAGTATATTAATACAAAAAATCCTTAAATGGTATATTATGTATAATAATAACAAATAGTTGCAACTATGAGAAAATTATCACAATATAAAATAACATATTACTTTAAATATTCTTGGTCGTGATGTTCCGAGAAATGGTATCAATACATCCACTGAGACCAGAGTGCGTAATGCTCTCTTAATATTAGACAGTGTATTATTCATGGCTATTGGGAGCGACAAGGGATTACGTACTCGTAGTTATTGGATAACTATGGAATGACTCGTTCGAGATTTTTTTGTTGGTTAATAATAACTAAGTCAATCAGGAAACCTTAGGGTGACAATGTTACACGGTTCCCCCCACTTGAATATACCATGGAACTTCAATTGAATACTCCACTTTGATTCTAGTTAAATCATGGCATGGTGATCCAACGAGCGATTGTAGTTGATTCTTGAAGCACTGGAAGTGAATCAATGTTCAATAAAGAATTTGCCTCCTCAATTGTGTGAGATTAGTATCACCGTCAGCCGTATTCAACTCAAAGTCAAAGTCTTTTGCTATAGTATACTATTAATAGTAAAGGTTATTATTGAATGAAGAACTTTGTTTATAGACTAACTGAGTTAAATCAGAATGATATTAGAATTTTGACCAAAATCAAATTCCTTAAATATTAAAGCAATATGTGTTGAAGAAAAGAATGTATGTGAATTATAGCTACTAAATGGTGCCGCTTGAGATAATATAAAGTATGATTTAAATGAAAAGTTTATAAGCAATAAATTCAGCCTAAATGTCACACTACAAGCTAAGGTGACGTGTGAACATTAATATTTGAATCATTCAATATTAATTGCTAACAGAATTCACACCTTTGAGTCACACAACTGCATTTGTGAATTCTCCGAAAGCCACACGTTTTAAGTAATTTAGAAAATATTGTAAATTAATTAAATTAATTAATAAGTGAGAAATATTAATTATTATTTAATTTATTTGATGTTTGGGAGTAGTTTGTAATTATTTGAATGTAATATAACAGTTATATTTATGTGCATCGATATACGATATTAATTTAAACTTAAATAGGTATGAATAAAAGATAAATACATGAAGGAGTTTTATGGAAATTTTGTGCCATTAGATGGCATCGTAGGGCCAAGCACATACTGAGAAGGATAAGAGGTGGAATGAGAGAAAAAATAAAGGGATTAATTAGGGATGATTTAATTGAAAGAAAGGAAAAGGTTTCATTATTTCAAATAAAACAAATCCACTAATTTCAGTCTCATTCATTCTTTCCTTCATTCACCATTCTTCTCTTCTCCTTCCATGCCATTTTAGAATTTCAGTATCCCCTTCCAAAATAAAACACAACTCCAAATCCAAGGTAAAACATTAAAAAAAATAAAGCATAAGTCGTTTATCTGTCTTTTGCAATGATTGGGTGTAGATCTTTAATGACTAAGGAGAAGTCATAAGACAAATGTTACAAAATGCAATGCATTTCAGGTATAAATTTCCAACTTAGATTCATTCATGAAGTTTAGATCTAATTTAGTTCACATATATGTATGTTCATTGCCACATTTAATCTAATTGTAAAATCCTCTTGTGTATTGTTAATTAAACTGAAAATCAATCTTATGTATCTTGTAGTTTAAGTATTGATATTGTTCTATCTGGAACTAAATTCATTGGTTGATATAGATTTGATCTGCTATAAAATTAATATTTTTAACACAAATTTAGTCAATTAATTATTTAATTAAAACCAATTTGCGTTTGATCCATTTGTGTTCTGAAACTAATTTTCTTGGTTTTTTGGATCTGAGATTGTGAGTTTATGTAGATCTGATATGTTGTATAAAATTTACTTTTATTATTACAACTTAATTTTCTTACAACCATGGACGAAATATTCAAATAAATTATGTATATGAATATATATATATATATATGGTTCATCTTTATCTTTTTCAATGTAAACCAATATCAAGTTAACTTTTAGTTATTAATTTGTTTTTAAATTAAAATATTCAACTTCATTGCTCAGTCAAATGTATGTTTTGAAATTAAATATTAATTTACTATATGCACATATGTATATATGTATATGTATAATTTTTTAGAATTGATTACATCATTGGAGCATTACATTATATTATGACAATGCTTTAATTTTATGTTGTGTACTTTCTGATTTGTAATTTTAAGTTTTTGGATTTTGTTGTGATTGGGCATGGAATTTTATATGGTATTGAATCTATTATTAAATGGTGTATGTAGAAGGAAAATAAAAAATATCTCTTCATGACAATAGAAATCCTCTTTTTAATTTTTTAATGGCAGCAGAACCCATACCCTTTCCCGCCCAGTCCCTTCCATCCTCGTCCTCTTCCCATACCAACACCGACAACCCTCTCATACCTATCACTTCTCCTCCTCCTCCTCCTTCTCGTCCTCCTGACCATGTCCTTATCGCTTCGACTCAGTCCACCGTTTCTGATCTTCTTTCTGCTCCCATACCCTCTTCCTCTCTTCCCCCTTCTGTCTCAAACCTGCCTTCTACTACCTGCTCTCCCTCTGATCATCTTCCTTCCCCTCCTTTAGCAAATGAACATGCATGGACTTCCCTGTTTAAGCACTTACCTCATAATGCGGGTAAGTACATGCATGTTCATATGGATATTTCTTTCAATGAAGACGACATGGTTCCTCCTTCATCAGTTATAGTTGCTGGAGTTGGCATATGGCTAGACTATGTGGTTGGGTTCTTCTTAGACAAACCCTTATCTTACTCATACATAATTGATTTCCTCAAATGCAGATGGTGCTTAAGAGGTAATGTTAGAGTCAAATCAGACGGTTCTATTTTCCTATTCCTCCTCTCTGATGCTTCTGACAGGGACAAAAATTATAAGAAGTGACCCTATTATCATGAAGAACAGATTGTTCATATTGAAACAGTGGGATCCAATGATAAGTAACTTATGTAGATCTGTAAAATATGTACCAATTTGGATACAACTCTCGAATATACCTATATATTTATGGTCACCATTGGGAATCAACTGGTTGGCTAATAGATTGGGAAAACTTGTTTGTCTAGATGAAGCAACTGAATCAATTATACGTATACAGCATGCCAAATGTCTAACTGAAATATCACCAAACCAAGAATTGATTGATTCTTTCCCTGTTATGAATAATGATGGCACAAAGCAAATGATAAAAGTATTGTATCTTTGGAAACCAGATATATGCATTCACTGCATCGTTTTGGGCATAAAAGCAGTTTGTGCCAGCAAAAGCCAGAGAAAGTGAAATTAAATAAAAGAGGGATTGTTGCTATGCAAGATGACCAGATAGCAGTTGAAGAGGAGAAGCAAAATAACAGAACAGACCATGATGTGAATGAAAATAGGATGTGGAAAAGAATAGTGAAAGGAAAAGAGAAATATAAATGCAGAGCAAAACTTTACTGCAGCTGATGTGCACACAAAACATGATAGTCATATGAATGCAAGTGTTGATATTAACACAACTGAGAAGATGAAGGAAAAAGAAAGCATGCTAAATGCAAATATAACTGATAATGTCAATACTGATGCGACTGCAGTTAATATGAGTAACAAGTATTCAGTACTTGATCTAGTGGAGGAAGATGAATATATTGAGAATGTAGACAGAGAAAGCAATGAAGCAGAAATGGATGTTGAAGCGGTACAAATAGATGATAATAGAATTGCAACTGAAACAAATATGCAAGAAATATCAAGAATAAACCCTTCAGCTGGAATAACAAATAGATACATGGGCATGGTAGCAAGTGTAAAAGTGAACAAGTCTGAAGCATCAAAGAATAAACCTAGAAACAATATGCAACCTATACCTGAAAGCAAACAGGCATAAGTTAATGCATTGCCTGAGCAAATGAAATCAGCAAATGCACTCGGCAATAACTCTGATGACACGCACAACAGACACAGTTTGACCCAAAACACCTCCCCTACCATCCAATCTGATTCTGCTCATGTTCTGATCAAAAAAAAAACCAAACCATATGTTTGTAGCTTCCTCCTTCGGCCTGCCACCATTACTACCAACTCCAGTAGCATGCCAAAATCTGTTCCCTTCACTAGAACGTGCACACATGCACATGATTTCACAATAATCAAACCATATTTGTACCCCACCCACTGACATAATGAGAATTAGTACCAAATGTATCTTCTCCCCAGTTGATAGTTCCTCCTTTTCAACTCCCTATCAACCTTCTACTGCCAGCTTAGATCATCCCATAAATTCCACCTCCTCTACTACCACCTTCACCTCCTCTTCTACAAAATCCAAAAAGAATCATCTTTCAAACAAAAAGAAACCTTCTTTCTTGAATGCAAATACAAAGGAAAACAAAAGGCAAAATTCATTAAAAACACTGAAGAATAGCCGACAATAAACTCCTCTCTCCATCACCCATTGAATCTGGAACTGAATCAGATTCATCATAGAAGCAATACCCAGAGAATACCCCTTCTTCTAATATCAGAAGAACAAGAAGCTTGAATAAAAAACCTTCCAAGTATAATCCATGATTGACAAGCTAGCGGCATGGAACATAAAAGGAGCACACAAACATGCAAAGCTTGATCAAATTAAAACTCTAATTCACCAACATGGCCTATCCTTAATCTCTATTTCTATAACCAAACTTGATTCTAATCTTACTTCTCGAGCTGCCAAATACATAAACCCATACTGGAAACACATATCCAATCTGTCTCATGCCCCTTATGGTAGATTGCTTATCCTATATAATCCTTCATTTTTTACTTTAACTCCTATCCTTTCTGACAGTCAATTCATCCACACTCATGAAATACACCCGCCTTCTGCTACTTCTATGTACTTCACTTTCATTTATGCCAATAATTCCCCTCCTATCTGGCATAAATGGCATGAGTACATCTCTTATCTCAGTCAGTCCACACACCCTTGGATAGTGATTGGAGATTTTAATTGCTCATTCCTCTCAAAGCATAAATCTGGTGGAAATCCTCTAACCTTGTCTGACCTTACCCCTCTAAATAAAACTATTTACAATGCATCCTTGATTGAGATTACTTGCTTTGGCTCAAATTTCACATGGACCAATAAAAGTTATCATAGTCCTTGTACCCTCTCCAAAATTGACCATGAATTCATGAACTATAAAACACTCTTACTTTGGCTGACCATTAATATTCATATCCCAATGCCTCTACTATCTGATCACCGCCCCCTAATCCTAATTATTGGTTCAGCTGCTATACAAAAACAGCTACATTTTAAATTTTATGATGAATGGATAAAAAATAATAAGATGATGCAGGTAGTCAGTGAAGCATGGAAAATCCCTACATATGGAAATCCTATGCTACGTCTGCAAAATAAATTGAAGAACACTAAAGCAGCTCTAAGAACATGGGCAAGGGACATATATGGTCAGGGCAACAAACTGTCTTCTGACATAGCAGCAAAACTTGAACGAGATCAACAAATGATCCTAAATCTAAACACTGACCCTTCCTTAAACCAGAAAGAAATTGATCTATCCTCTCAACTTGAAAAGCCTATGACACAGAAGCTAAAATGGTGATGCAAAAAAATAGACAAATCTGCTCTGCATATGGAGATGGGAACTCTAAACAATTTCATGCCTCCCTAAAAATCAGAGAAGCTAAGTTAACAATTCATCATATAACTGATATGCATGGTGTATCTCAAACAACTCCTACTCAGATTGATGCTGCTTTCCTCGACTACTACACTACATTACTTGGTGGCATACCTTGTCTTCTGACAACTCCTTCATCAACAATCTAACAATCACAGAGTTATCCAGTGAACTACAATCTGCTATGATAAATCCTATTACTAATGAGGACATAAAGAATTCAATGTTTACAATGAAGAAGTCAGCCTCCCCTGGCCCTGATGGATTCACAGTCACCTTCTACACATACTGCTGGGAATTAATATATACTGATGTATACAAGGCTTTACACAACTTTTTCAACACAAGCAAAATACTATCCTCTATCAACTCTACAAATCTTGCCCTTATTCCTAAAATATCTAACCCCACTGATGTCACACAGTATAGACCAATAGCATGTTGCAATGTCATATACAAGTCTATATCAAGAATCCTGGCCACAAGACTAAAAACTGCTCTGCAAACTCTTATATCTCCTAATCAAACAGCCTTCCTTCCCAATAGAAGTATTCTGGATAATGTACTACTGACACATGAACTACTGAATGGATACTCCTCTCCATGCAAATCTCCTAGGACAATGATGAAAATAGATATAAAGAAGGCTTTTGATACTATCAACTGGACAACCATCATGTCCATACTTAATAGGATGAAGTTCCCTCCTAAATTCGGAAACTGTGTATACAAATGCATTTCTATTGTGAGATATACATTAGTCTACAATGCCCACACTGTAGGGTATTTTAAAGGTAATAATGGATTGAGACAAGGAGACCCCATCTCTGCACACTTGTTTATTATGATAATGGAAACCTTCACTCTTGCTATACAGAAGCAGGTAGATTTGACAAACTTTGTCCTTCATCCAAAATGCAGGAACCCCATGGTGACCACTCTGGCCTTTGCTGATGACCTGCTAATATTTACCAAGCCAACTCCACAGTCCTTACAAACTATCATGCAAACACTTGCCTCATTCTAAGAGTTCTCTAGGCTACAAACTAACTCTTAAAAATCTTATATATATTGCAGGCTTGCCAAATCATCAAATATCTGACTGCTTGAGCATTACCAAAATGATTCCTCTAGACACTGACATGGCTTACCTGGGAATTCCTCTAGCAACAAAAAGAATAACAATAGCTCAATGTATCCCGCTATATGAAAAAATAACTGATGTAATGAATAGATGGGAAAATCGCCACATATCTCAGCCAGGTAGGCTAGTCATAATCAATGCATTCATCCTATCTATGACAGTATATTTGAGTAGAACCTTTCTACTGCCAACAAAGCTTCTAGCCATGATCAGATCTGCCATCATAAGATTTCTATGGTCAGGAACAATACACACTAGAAAACTGCCTCCAATTGCATACAACAAACTTGAAATCCCTAAAGGCAAAGGTGTGTTAGGAATAAAGGATATGAAGAATTTGAATGTTGCAGCCTTGTCTAAGCACTTCCAGAACCTAGTAACTAGATCAGATACACTATGGGTAAAATGGAGCATCAAACGCAACTTAAAGGATGAAGAAATATGGCTAGCTAAACCCAAACAAGCTCAGAGCTGGGTGTGGAAAACAGTGATTAAAATACGTGATAAATTGCTTCCACACACACAGCTAATCCTATCCTCTGTCAGCTTGTCTAAATTCTGGACAACTCCATGGATAAGGAAAGGCATGGTACTTCAGAGAGCCCTCTCATATGACAATATATAACAAACTGGAATTTCTTTACATGCCAAAGCCACTAGCAACATAATAAATGGAATAATATCCCTGCCTCACAGTAGCAATTCTATTGTTAATGCTCTATGGGAAACCTTACATGATACTCCATACAGCTACTTACAAAATGAAGACTATAAATGGACAGATGATCTCAGAGAACACTCAACACATACAGTATACTCTGTGCTAGCAGGAGAGAAGCAACTGAGCTACTTCAAATGGTATAAGAGAATATGAAATAGATATGAAGTAGAAAATCAAAACTTCATGCTCTGGAAGGTGTTTAGACATGCCTTGCACACATTAAGTAACCTTGCTCATAAAGGCTTATCTATATCTACCTCCTGCATATTTTGCTCTTCTTCGATGGAGGATATACACCATCTCTTTTTCAGATGCTCCTTTACTCATTTCATATGGACCAAAATAAAGAACAGAGGAGGTCATGGCAGTGCTCTGAGAAACAGCATGAATGAATGGATGAACATATACAGTGCAACAAGGTGGAAGCAAGAATCGACTTATGAACTATTGATCATGCTCAAAGTAACGGTTACAATGATATGGAAGGAAAGAAATATCATAATATTCAAACAGAAGGTCACGTATCTTATGCAGATATATTTACAGGTTTGTAGGCAAATACATGCAATGATCACAATGTCTACTTTCCCATTTGATGTTGACGCTATAGTGAGATGGAACTAGGCCTGCAGTGCAGTGATATCCCCCCTCCCCCTCCCTTATTTTTTCTTTTTTGTCCTTCCTGGATTCTTTGCTTTTAACCCCTTATTTCTCTCTGTATCTCTATTTTCTATTTATATTATAAGTTTTATTATTGATATAAATAAATGGTAGGGGCCATTCAACCCCGTTGGATTTGCTAAAAAAATATCAATTCATATTATTTCCTCTTAATTCTGATTTGACTAGATCTAGATCCAATATAAAATTTCATTTCCATCTTTATTTTTCAAGATTTCTCTTATTTTGAAACATCTAGTTTTTTGAAGATTCATCTTTATAATTTTATATATGTGTGTGTATATATAATATAAGTGGGAACAAAATATCACACATACGTGTGTGTGTATATGTGTGTGTGTGTCTAAAGAGTGTGTGTGTGTAGTACTATCGATATGTGTATACAAACCATGTATATTGTAGTATATTAAAACATATGTACATGCTTAGGAATTTATATTCCTAATATGCATGCAAATTTATTACACGTATATGTGAGTATAATATATATTTATACAGAATAGATATAAATCCAATGTCCATATGTATGTATATGTGTGTAGTTATACACATTTTTATATTATATTATGTTATGTTGTTATTGAATGTATAACAATACATTCAAAATTAAATATTTAGTTGAGTTATTTAATACGATTAATTAACGAACGTAAAATAAAGTTAAATGAAATATGATTTTATTTAACAAAATAGAATTGATCTAGTGAAACCTATTAGACTTCATTGGTCCATTATAATTCAAATAGTTAAACCTTTTGAAACCTACCCATTTCACCCATTTTAAATCGGCCTGGTTCCCTAAAAAATGATATCTATTTTGGCTGTTTGAGAAATCAATAGGAAATTTTCAAAAATTTTAACAAAATAGTCTTAATTTTGTCTAAAGTTAGGTAAAAAAATTGATTTTTTTTTTCGTTTTAAGCATATTTATGCCTAAAAATTTGTTGCTTTCAAAAATATTTTTCTTTATCTTGAAACAATTTTTCACATGTGTTCATCATTTAAAAGACAACAAATTTTTTATGCAATTGCAAGCTCTTTTTGGAAGCAATATCATTTATAAAAGAGTTATCTAATTAATATTTCAAAAAATATTACTTATGAATATTCTCATCCTAAATCATGTAATTTGGATCCCAAGGTATTAACTTGATTTTTAGAAATATCAAGAGGTGATTGTAAACCATAATTTTCTTTGGAAGTTTGACATTCTCATCTCGATAAATTTTTAACTCTTTTTCTAAAGTAAGAATTTGAGAATTCAATTTTTCATTAGACTCTTATGATTTACGTAATCCTTCTTCGGGACACTTTTTCATATTTTAGCATTCCTATTTCTAGTTCTGCTTTATTTAGTTTTGGAAAGGCATATTTTGTTGGTTCATTTTAAAAAATCCCTATATTAATTTTAAGAAAATCATCATAAGGATAGATTTGGCAGACCTTATCATCCAATGCCATGAAACATACATTTTCTTACTCGAAGTTACTTTCTTCGTTGGATAAGGTGGAACCAAAATCATCCCAAGTGACTAGAGACACCTTTCTCTTTAGATTCCCCTTTTGTTGCTTTTTGACTTATTTTTATCATTATTCGGCTTTTGAAAGTCATTTTCGTATGATTCGTCCTATTGCATTCAAAACATTTCAGAGATGATGATTATTTTTGTTGTTGTTGCTTGATGCGTTCTTGGATTTTAGGTATTTTTTGAAGCCTTCTGTAAGGTATGTAAAATCAATATCTGAATCTTCCATGGTTTGAAATGCAATTGATTTCTTTTCTTGCTTCATGTTATTTCGATACTTGTAGGCTTACTTCATAGGACATGAGATTACTGATCAACTCTTCAATATTGAGCTTGAGCCATATACCAGATAGCATAACTACTAGCATGCATATATATTCTCATTCTAGTAGACCAACGATATATAGACCTTAATGGGAAATAGTGAAATTTAATGCCATGTCATTTTTCAAAAATGATTATACTATTTAGAAATGCCTTGCTCTAATACCATATGAAAGTGCTAAGTGTTCTAGCTAGTGAATTATATTGTGGAATGATTTATAACATGGAAATAATATATATATATATATATATATATATATATATATAGGCAGATAATATAAATGTTGTAAACTAAATGCAAACAAGAATTTTTATATTAGTTCGGACCCTATCCTAATTCTAGTCCCATTACTCCCAGTTTGGATTTCTACTAACACAGCCCTCACTTTACTTAGAAGAATAGGTATATAGACTCCACCTGAACTTTTCGAACAAGATTTCAGCACACTACCTGACTAAAATTTGAATTTACCTTTTTGAACAGAGTTTCCCTTTTGCAACTATGTGTCTACAAACACTAATTTGGCTTTTCTATTTTAGTACAAAAATCCTTTAACCACTTCAACGATCAAGAAATTTAATAGGTAGGGTTTAGGGTTATATTTTGAGTTAACGAATATGGAATTGAAGAAGAGAGATGCTAGGGTTTCATAACTTGAATGCAATGATCATTTTCAGAAATCAAAGAATAGAGAGCATAGGAAAGTGTTTTGTAAGTGTAGAGGGGCTAGGTTTATATAGGGACGGATTGGAATTAGATAAGAGGTTGTTTCTATTGAGTTAGAAACCATTGGTGAAGGGATATGACCTCGAAAGGAAAAGAGTGGCGACTCAAAATTTGAAAAGAAATGATAGTCTTTCATGTGTGGCCTTGATTGGCTTATAAATAGATAACCAGTCGATCGGCTAAAGGCAACCGGTCAATTGGTTGGCCCTTTATAGGCATTGTAAGCCTGTGCTAAAAACTGTAATATTTTCCCCACTTTTTGTCCGTCTCCAAGCCTCCAAAAATTTCGAAAAAATTCACAAAATATATGAAAGAGGTTGCGGCCAAGTTTGAGTGATTTGAAGATCATTTGAGTGGTTTAAACAAAATTCTACTATAAGGATGTATGATTAAACACAATAAAAGCGACATAGTCTTTGTACATTGCCTTCAATGCTCATTCTTTATGTTGTTGCATATCATTGGTACTTTTATAACTCTACTTCATCATTTATAACTTGTCTTAGAACTCCGTTAGCTTTGTAATATGTTTATCATGAAATACATAACTCTTTTACTTTGTCTTTCCATATCATGTAGTCATAGTCACATTTCCTTATCTAGTGTACCTAAAAGAACTTGATGAAATTATTAGCAATATTGTCATATTGTTATCATCAAATCATAAGATATGTATTAACAACATAAATAAGAATATACATAATATAGATCGTAATACTAATTTAGATAGTTTCCCACTTACCTAGACCGTCCTTGTAAGCAATAAGAACACATAAACAAGTCCAAATATGATCCGGATCTAATATTCCCGAATTGAGCCTCTCAAATAACGTGATTTCCTTATATAGATGTGCTTCCCTTGACTTGATTTGAAGTACTATGATTTTGTCTTGAATTTAGGGGTTTTATTTTGGCCTTTATGTGGATTTCTTTATGAGGAAGTTAGGTTAATGGAGATGAGAATTTTGGAGATGTAATTATTGAATAAGTGATTCCTATAGCAAATTAGGGTTAGCTGAAATTAGCTTAAGCGGGCTAGTTCGATTAGTTAATTGCTGAAAATCTATCTCACTATGTCAAATTCTTATTTTAGTCATAACTCTCTCTCCCTCTTTGTAACTCCAAATGTAGCAAATATATAGTCTATTTTGACGAGAAAATTCTCCTATACACTGTGTTAATAGTTTCAAGTCTTAATTTCTAAAAGTTCCCTTTTTAGCCCTAATTATTCAATTAACGGTTTAACTGTTAAATGAACTATTTTATTTACTAGGTGTAAATATACAAGTCGTTACATTCTCCCTCCCCCCCCCCCCAAAAGATTTTCATCTTTGAAATTTGCGTTAGAAAACATATCTAAACTAACCTAGTAAACATAATAATCAACAAGCATGCATAATCCACAACTAAGTAGTAATGACTAGCAAGCATAGTAACCATGAGAACGAAGTATGTAGAACATACCAAAGTAGCATATAAAAGCATGCAATCAAATATATCTAGTAAAGCTACTAGTGAAAAATTGTTGATAGGAAAATCTCATGGCGTCTTCCTGCTCCCAAGTACTATCACCTGCATTATCGCTCCATTGAACCCAAACTCGTTTGATACTTCATCCTTTATGATACTTCATACATGTCCAACTATGAGAATCTTCTTTCATGATCATGCTACTTCAGTTCAACTTCTACTTCACTAAGTTGATTTGCTTTGATGATAATGCCAGAATAATGCACACGCTTCCACAAGTGAGTTACGTGGAAGATTTTGCACATGACGTCCATCTTCTCAAGCAAGTTGTTCATGTATGCAAGTTTTCTGGCCCTCTCAACTATCAGAAATGGTCAAGAAAATCACATGTCGACTTTCCCGATTACCATATCTAAACACATTTTTTGATGGTGAGAGTTTAACAAATACCAAATCTCCAACATGGTACTCTTACCATAACCTTTTTGATGGTATTAGGCAGCTTTCAGTCTCTTATGAATGTGGTTAACCTTCTCAGTAGTCTTTTGTATCATGTCAGGTTCTGAAATCAACCGATTAGTCGATTCCTACCAACAAGACGGTGATGAGCACAGTCTTCTAGATAAGGTTTCAAAAGGCGTCATGCCGATACTAGCCTGATAAGTGTTGTTGTATGCAAATTCTACTAAAGGTAGATGATCCTCCCACAAGTCAATAAAATCAAGAATGAAAGCTCATAATAAATTCTCAAGTATGCGATTTACCTACGTTGTCTGACCACTAGTCTATAGATGGTACACAACACTCTAGTTATGCTCTGGCCTGACTGTAGCTGAAATTCTGCCAAAAATTACTCATAAATAAGGGATCTTTGTCACTAATAATATTCTTAGAAATACCATGAAGTCACACTATCTCCTTCACATACTACTTTGTCAACCTACATCTATTCTTATTATCCTTAAAGTAATAAAATGAGCACTCTTTGTCCAAGGATCTACTATAGTCATTAAACACTCATTTTCCTTTTGGCTTCTTGACAATCCATCGATGAAGTCCATTGATATTTGCTTCCGCTTCCACATGGGGATCTCTAAAGGAAGCAAAAGACCATTGAGCTTCTTTTCCTCGGCTTTAACGTGTTAGCAAGTCTGACATTTTGCAATGAATTCCCCTGTCTTTCTTCATAACTACCCAATAAAATGTATGCTTAGAATTGTTATATTTCTTGTTTCCTCCAAGGTGTATAGTCAACCAAGAGTGATGACACTCCCTAAGCAATTCTTTATAAAGTTTTCCCACATCTGGGAAATTAGCATGCTGTCCTTATGAAGCCAACCTCTATGACCTATATCGTAGTGCCTCACATGTTCGACTCTACTCTACCTCTAATGCATCAGATATCTTAACTAGTTTTACTTTATGTTTCTGATTAGTGCCTATTCGGTCAGTGCTAATAGAACCAACGATGGATTCCAACATCGTCCACCCTATGAATATAGAACCCAATGTAGTGTTTTTTCAACTAAGTGCATTTGCTACTACGTTTCCCTTTCCAAGGGTGTAGGGATTGTTAAAGTTATAAGGGTCATGGAACCCTAACACCTCTGATGTCTAAAGTCGAGATCCTTTTAGGGGTAAAGATATTTAAAAGACCTATGATCAGTATACAACTCAGATATTTCACCTAAAGGGTAATAAAGAGCACGTCGGTTCTAGTTCATAAGTTGGATAATTCTTCCCATGTGTCTTTTAGTTGTCTGCTCGCGTAAGAAACAACTACCCCCTCTACAGTAATATGGCTCCAAGGCTTGTACCACATGCATCTGTATAAATGGTAAACCCCTCCATCCCGTTGGAATTTACTAAGACAGGTGCATTCGTCAATAACTCCTTTAATCTAGTTAAAGCATCTTCGCACCTTGCATCCCATGTGCATGGTCTATTCTTCTTAGTTGGCTGTGTCAATGTTGTAGCTATCTTAGAGAAGTCCTTAATGAAGTTACAACAATATCTATCCAATCCGAGAAAGCTATGCATATATATTGTATCTCCTGCTCTAGTCATGTACCACCGCTACCTTACAAGGGTCAGCTGAGATTCCATACTCATACACAACATGTCGTGAGAAGTGCACTTTTTTCCTGCAAAAGTGACATTTGGCAGAATTTTCCTTTAACCAATGTTTGTCTTGATGTCTCCAACACCATGCTCAAGTGAGTCTTGTGTTATTCCTCTGTTCGAGAGTAAACTAGGATATCATCTACGAATACAAGTACAAACTTCTTCGACCGATGCCTAAACACTCGATTCATAAGATCCACAAAGAGGGAAGTGCACTGGTTATCCCAAATGGCATAACCAACCACTCAAGGAATCCTTCCAATGTCCTAAGTTCCATTAGAGGTGCACTCTCATGAGCTACTCAATGGACACCCATGGTAAGTCTAACAGTGAGAACACCTTAGCTCCCGTGAGTTTATCAAACAAGTCATGAATATTTGGTAATATATGCTTTTGTTTCTTCGTCAATTCATTTAGCTCCTTATAGTCCACATATAACAGCAAGGATCCATATGCCTTTGTAGAAAATAATACTGACGATCCATATTCATAGTAGTCTCCTAAATAAACCCTACTTCGTTGGGTTTGCAATGCTAATGTGCGTCATTCACCTAATAGGCATAACAACTAGCTTCACGTCTTTAACAAGATCAATATGAAACTTGATCCCTCTATGTAAAGGAAAAATTGAAAATTCTACAAATACATTGGGGAATTCTCAGACTACTAGTACTAGCGATAGATCATCTTTGAGAGCTCAAAGGTAGCTTATCATCACTAAGCTCTTAGGCTCACACTGTATATCGAGTCTACTCCCACTGCCATCCCTCAACGTGGCCATGCATTCTTTGCTATTTAAAACTACCCTGTTTTTTATATCTAATATATACTTAGTATCAAACCATAACCAGAAAATCCATGAACAAACGCATCAACTATAAAGTATATACTACCCTTGACTATCTGCATATTTTTGAAAATCAAATTAAGGCTAGTCGATCGACCTACTGGATTAGTGTCCACTACAGGATTTACTACAATGTCGGTTTTAAGTTCATCTATCTACTAAACTACTTGCAATAAATGAATGTAAAGCTCATGTATCAAAAAAACACGTGTAGATAAATAAAATACTAGAAATGTACCTTTCATAACAATGTTATTGCCTTCTTGTAGCCTACCTATTGAGATGAGGTAGGAACCATGCCTAACAGGTATGCCTTAACCACATCTCTTCCTTTTACCAAGATTTGAAAATATTTCTTCGTGTGACCTGCTAATTGCATATGAGTCACTTCCTCTTATCCTTCGTATCTACCCTCGCTAGTGAAGTGTCCCTTCGGTTTGCAATATTTGTTGATAAACTCTACCCTCTTCTTTTTCTTGTTAAAGATTCCTTTTTCCTAGTTCTTTCTCTTTCTTGACCCTTTCGATTTGCCTTCAGCTTTGGTAGTTAGTTGGACCTCTTTTGAACTAGTTTGAGAACTTTTATGCCTAATTGACATATCGACAATCTTCTTAAAAGGCACATCTAAAGAGATGTGGCTAAGCACATGGTCATATGTTGAGGATGCAGACCATTAGCAAAGGCTTTCATTGAGGGAATATCCATCAGTTCCATCATCCATGCCAAACCTCAACAAAGAGTAGAACTGAGTAACATACTCTTTTACAATCTCCTCTTTAAGTTTCAAATTGACGGACTTGGTTAGCTGTGTATCTCTTTCAATGGTAGAGATGAAGTGATTCTCAAAATTGGCATTTAAACTCTTGTCAAGACATAATATTCTCATCCACTTCAACTTCCAAAAAGTCTCACCAATTAAGGGCTTTACCATATAGTTAGTAAGAGGAAAGTATCCTCTTCATCATATTATTCAAGATTCATGTTATCAAAGATTCAATCGCACATGCATAGGCAAGTCTGAGTTTCAATGTATGTATTGGTACCTATATATTGCATACCGCCCAAATTGGCAAAACTCTTGTAGATTTGTCAAAGCCAACCCTAGGTGCTGGAACGACTATTACCACCAAAAAGTTTGCACCAACCATAACTTTAGGAGTTCCATCTGAAGTCGTTTGAGGAGTTACATAGGGCATGGTTTTACGAAAACTGCCTAAAATAAATAGAAATTTCTATGTCATTCGTTACCTCAGAGTTGGCGCTAACTTTCCCTCATTCTCTTCCTCTTCTCATACTCATGTTGCTATTATTTAAATAGAGTCGATCAACAACCTTAAGAGAAACGAGAAGTGGTATAATGTGGTGTAATGCATATGCATATACTATGTAGAGGGTGCAAGGCCGAGTGGAATCCCAAATGTCTATTTACGATAATATACAAAAGCATGGGTGCAAGGCCTGAGTGGCATCCCAAATGTATGTTTACAACAATATATGAAAGCAAGTGTGCAAGGCTTGAGTGGCAACCCAATGTCTATTCATAACATTATATGTAAGCGTAGGTGCAAGGCCTGGGTGGCAACCTAGACGTCTATTTACGACATTACTCAAAAACGAGGGTACAAGGCTTGTTATGGAAACTATATGTCCAAAATCGACATTAGTTGAAAGCAATGATTCAAGGGTAAACTTAGTAAAATGACTATAAAATCTAACCATGGCTCGATATTAAGTGCAAAAAACACTTATTGTTAAAGTGATGTTTTATGATCAAGATTCCTATAATGATATTCGATCTATTTGATATGATGGAATTGATATTATAGATTATATAAGGGGAAACCCATTCCATTAGGCGGTGTGATCTCACTACGATTTATAGTATATTGTTGCCCAAACTAGGCTTTATGTCTGACCCGTGCTTTATTTTCGCATAAACTCACGGGTACTCATTCGAGTAGGCTGAGTTTATGGTTCAAACAGGTTGCTTTTGGAAGACGAATAAAAGCTCCAAAGATGAAGCATGAGGCTTAGCAAATAATAAAAAGTTATTTTTTAAATTCCATTGTTGTAAAACCAGGTTATATAACTGGTTAAGTGTTCATGTCAGCATCTTCATATGTCGCTCATGACACTATTGTTTATATTATTATTATATTTACTTATGCTTGAGAACAATGTGGGACTATTGAAATGTAAAGACAATCATGTGTAATGAAACTTATTTAGCTGCTCTGTTTACTTAATATTGTCGAAAAAAACAAACCCCATTTCATCGTTTGAAAATAATTCTACTGATAACTGCACCATAATCGAAACTTATTTTGGGGTCTCAAAATGGGGGATGTTGCGTATTACCTCGACAACAACACATTTCATGCACCATTCATCATCTCAATATATCACCAATGGTACCAAGTATAGTGGAACCTTATACTCTAGCGCAAATGTGTCCTAAGCCGTTTTCATCATTAATATGCAGCCGCGTATGGTTTATCTTCAATTTCCTTTCCAAGGATACACATTTCCCTATTTTTCCATAAACTACTAGCATATGGTCTAGGTCATCAACACATCATCTGAGATCCCCTCGATGTCATGCTTTTGCATCCTTAACATCACATATAAGAGTATATGGAGTTTGTTTCCAAAGCACCTTAACCTAGTGTCTTACCAAAGACAAGCGCTACTCATTTGATGGCTATCCACACTCAAGTTAATACCGTTAACTCTGAGATACGCATTTAAAAATAATTTTAATATCACAGCAATTATCACTTATTCCTCATTTCTTATATAGTCACTATGTAGTAATGCAAATTCTCATTGATGTAGACCAAAAACCTATAGCCTTACATCTCGAGCCCATTCATTTGTATGTATCGACCCATTATTATACCACTCAACTACCCATCTATCTGAAATTCGTTGTTTGAGGCTAGATCTTTCGATCATGGATCAAAAACCAAAGTATCCATATTCTTCCTAAAAGCTTACATAATGTAGATCATGTTGTTCCTAAAAAACATTTCAAGTTCATTGAAATTGAACTTCGTACAAGGAAATATACCACTTTGAAGGTCAACTCACATTGCACTAAGTCTACTTTGGGTCTTCTTGTAACGCTCTGCCTTTCTTACTTCCAAAGAAGACACTAAATACACCTACAGTATTCATGTGCTGATCATCTAAGAGTCTGAAAGACAATACGTTGAGGTAAAAAGAAAAGAAAAGACAAGAAGAAAAAATCGCAGAATCTAACAACGTAAGGCAATCACCTATAATAGTCATTTCCACAATAATACATCAGAGTCACATAGTTACAAATTTTAGCCAGGGACAGCTATAACTGCTTGTCCACACAAATGCTGACACAAAATTTACATATACACAGTGGAAAAATAAATAAGATAACCAGATATCGACGAAGCCACCTGCACTATGCTCCTCTAAAATGAATCCGTGAGAACCTGGACTACTTGACTACTCATACAAATTTGAGTACCCAAGGGTTTTAGGGAAAGAAAGAAAAATTCAGGCTCAAACATGGGTCTGAGTAAACTCCAAATAACTGAATTATTAAGCTTATAAAAATCTTTTAAAATAAATGTGTTATCCCGCCTTTTAGCAAGGCCGTGATACCATAAAATCGACCGAGAAGCCAAAGGCAATTCTTCTCGAAGAATGATCAATTCAACACCCCCGCTACGGGGTTCGACCTGCCCGGTCAGGTCGCAGAGGTCCAGGTGGCAGCGCCCCCGGCAGGGTGCGGGGCAGCGCCCCGTCCGAAATGGTACGTTTTATTTACTACTTTGCGACCTACAACCTAAAGGTTCCAAGCGACCTAAAACATGGAGTAACCCTCCAACCTAACTTCCTCCGACCTAACTTCCTCCGACCTAACTTCCTCCGAACTAACTTCCTCCGACCTCACTTCCTCCGACCTAACTTCCTCCGACCTAACTTCCTCCGACCTAACTTCCTCGTCGACTTAGGAGATTCAACGACCTAGTGATCTACGACCTAACAACCTTAGCGACCTAAAAGGCCTTAGCGATCTAAAGCCCCAACGACCTAGTGATGTCTCAACATACTTAGGTCGCCACTTCCTTAGGTCGTCATAGCCTTAGGTCGCCACATCCATAGGTCGTCATTTCCTTAGGTCGCTAATGACCTGCCACTCCCTGCACCGCAGCACCTTAGGTCGCCGCTCTCTCTCCTGCTATCCCTTAGGTCGCTCACGACCTACGACCTATCCCTTAGGTCGCTCACGACCTACGACCTATGACCTAGACCCAATTTCTTCCCTATAAATACCTCGCTAACTCCACATTGAAGGGGGGATGATTTCGGATTTCAAAAGCGCCGATACTCTGCCATTTTTGGGACCCCTCCAACACTTCAAGCATCGAAGATTCCTCATCAACAGTTCTACTTCATCCAACATGGATCCAAAGAGCAATCCGTCATCAAAGTTCTAATCTCTTGCTTCGATTGTGTTGTAATCGTTGAAAAGTGTTGTAAAGGTGTTGTAACCGGGAAATCGTGTTGTAAAAGTGTTGTAATCTTGTAAAAGTGTGCTCAAAGAACATAATGAAGGATGTAAAGTGGATGTAGACTGAACTTTAGGCCGAACCACTATAAAAATTGTTGTCTCTTTTACTGTTTTTTTTTTCCTTTTTCTGTTTACTTTTAGTTCCCGTGTAGACGGGTGGTGCTTTCACTAGATTACTCCAGACACCAGGGTGTTAGCATTCTACTTTTTAGCGTTAACATTTTGGTGCTTTCACTGAGAATTGAACTCAGGAGTTCTGTCAACCAAGAGTTGGATCCGAGGGATTAGGACCGAGATTCGAAGAATTATGGCAAGGCGATCGAGTAGGTTACAAAGACCAGAGAGTAGTCAGCATAGAGGTAGTCAAGAGGCTTCTTCGGGAGCAAACCAAACTTCAGCCTTCGTGACCAGGGATGAGATGGAGGCGATGATGAAAAGGCAAGAAGAGTTGATCCAGAGTTTGTTTCACCAAATTGGACAACTTGGAGCACAGAATCAGAGAGGAACAGAAGCCCAACAAGAAGAACAGATTCCACCATCCCCTCGTGAACTCGGGGGGGGCAGGATGATGGAAATGGACGAGGACTACAATTTGGAGGCAATGATAGATTGGTGGAAATGGTCAAAAGAGCCATGAGAGGTGGTTTGGTAAACAAAGACTTGGAGGATGTGAATAAGAGTCCTTTTACTACAGCAATTAGGTGAGCTAAGAACCCACCAGACTTTAAGCTACCATCATTGGATATGTATAATGGAAGGACAGACCCTACAGTTCATCTTACAAAGTATATGAGGCATATGGAAGTGCTGGGGGCATCAGAGGAAGTTATGGCTTGGTGCTTTCCATTATACTTGGCAGATATCGCGGCATTATGGTTCAGACAGTTGGAAAGTGGATCTATCGGGACGTGGAATGATTTGATTGAGAAGTTTATGAGACAATTCAGGGTCCACATCTCAAGGCCCAAGATTGTTATGAGTTTGACAGCGCTGAAGCAAAGAACTGGAGAATCTTTGAGAAGTTTTTTGACGCGATTCAACGCAGCTGCGGCATCGGTAGATCGACCAGATCCATCTATGGTCTTGATGGCAGCTGTGTCGGGCATAGCTGACGGTACAGATTTCAAGGATTCACTGACAAGAGATCCCCCTATGGATCTAGGGGAATTTTACCATGAGGCTGAAGGATTTCTACGATTAGAAGACGCAAAGGCTGAAAGAGAAGAAGGAGAAGGAATTGATGTTTTTGTAGTCAAAGGTGGGAATCATCCAGAGAAAGGTGTAGAAACTAGCAAAAGTAAACGAAAGGCTGAGGATGACAATGATAGATCATCACGACAGTGAAGTGAACCAAGATTTACCTCATACACAGAATTGAATGAGACTTTGGAGCGGATCTACCAAAACACTAAGGGACAGGTTCCTTATCGAAAGCCAGTTAGGAGAGATCCAACTAACAACGAGAGAAAGTCGGACAGATACTGCTTGTTCCATGAGCTAAGTGGTCATAGCATAAATGACTGCAGACACTTGAAAGACGAAGTTGAGGGACATATCCGGGATGGTCTGCTATCGCAATATGTAAAAAAGAAAGCTGCAACGGCGGAACATGAATGTCCACCTCCTGCACCAACTAGAGACGACTCAGGATCAAGGCGTCAGCTTGTTATCGACTGACTGAGGTTACGACGAATGAGTAGAAAACTCTACATCGACACAATTAAGTTGTTCACACATGTATGGGACCACGAACGATCCTCAGGCATGCTCTGATACAACTATAAATCACATCGATGTAGATGTTTGCACTCGGACGTCAATTCTTTGTTTTTGAATTTTAATTCTGATGATTGACTACTTTACTTTCGTATTTTACTTCAGATGACTGATTACTTTGTTTGCATGTTTTGCTTCCAATGTTTGTAACTCTACATGGCTTTCATGCTTTGCCTCTGATGTTTTGAGTTTGACCCTACTTTGCTTTCATGATTTTCTTTTGATGTTTGGATTTTACTTTTTCAAACATTTCTACTTGACAACTTTTCAATTGAATATTGAATATTTGATTTTGATGATCTTGCCATGATTAAGCCCTACGAACAGGCACCCGACTTCGAACGGTCACAAATAAGCCCTACGAACAGGCACCCGGCTTTGAACAGTCACAAATAAGCCCTACGAACAGGCACCCGACTTCGAACAGTCACAAATAAGCCCTACGAACAGGCACTCTGTGGCGCCCCACCTCTATGCTCATAATAACAAAGAGTATTAAAAGAAATACTGTCTATTATTACGAAGAATAAGGCTGGATAGGAGCGACCATCCGTAATTGGCCTTACACTAATATTGGTTATCTCGATAGGAGTGGTATATACTTTTTATTTTTTTCATCTATTATTTATTTACTCCCATCGACATATCCAATTATCAGTATAAAACAAACCACGATAGTTCATAATAGTTTAGGACATTAGATATAACAATAACACAGATAATATAATTGCGGAACACAGATAAAAACAAAAGTCTTATATATATATATATATATAACTGATGTCAGTCAATACATAGTTGACACAATACATACGATACAACTACAACTGTCGACTCTAGAAGTTATATATACACGTACATTATCGACTAATATACATGAATACATATCGTTCTATACAATGACACGACTACTACAAAAGGACGATGACAACTTCAGAAGATGCGAAAAGTCTTCAAATCCCGAACAGCAACTCAAAGAAGAAAATCTACAACCTGAAATAACTCGGGTCTGACCCGAGTATTAAATTCAAAAGAAAATAATACACGGGTCAGTCTAATTCAAACTCAGTTATTAGTGCACAGAAGCAATAATAATCAAATATCAACTAGACGACAGTCACAGAATCTCGTATATCCGATTCTTCGATAAAAGAATCGGATAACGGCAGATATAACACTAACTAGTGTTAAACAACAAATCAGCAGGTTTAAATCATCAACAAAGATAATTGAAAAGAATACCAATGAAGATAATCTTAAAAACATCAGAATTGCCTAAACGGCAATTATCAACAAAATCTAATCAATAAATAGTAAATAGAAACTCAGAATCTAATTATCGAATAGATAATTAGACACAACAAAATGATCCAGCGAATGAAATCAAATACAATTCCCAAATATCGAATTGAACGCAGAACAATTCAATTAATTGAAATATCAATTAAAACGACACATCAGTGTGGCTGCAGTACACGCACGCGTGTACTGCCTCGCCACTTCACGATAAAATAAAAGCCAACACAAGGTCAAACCCAAATCATGTCGGGTTCAACTCAAGTGTACAGGACTCTAGGACAAAATCAATTAGACAGCAAGCTACAAAGTTCAAGCTATAACATAGTGCAACAAATCAAATTGCACTTTTCACACAGTCACAAAAGCAAAGAGGCACCAAGCACGAAGGAATAAGGGCAGTTCAAAATAAAGGGAAGCTACTCAAGATAAATCAGGTCAGGCAGCAAACTCCAGATGGATATCACGAGTATAGACTCAAATGTGCAACTCGAAGCCATACTCAGTGTACAATTTACAAGAACCTCTGTACAACAACCACAAAGCTAATGCCAAAGTCGAGTGTACTACATAGTTACCACGCAACGGACATGGAACCATGAAACCAAGTCAAGCAAGGTAGAACCGAAGTCAAACTGAAATCATCAACACAGTAAAGTCAATGGGAAAAAGATCACAATCAACCTCTACAGTTGGAACTAGCAATGGATGCAGCAAAACTGGTACAACATGGAAACAGTGCACACTGAACAACTAGACTGCAACAGTGACACCAGGAATACGGTGAACTAAATCAAGTCTTCGAATAAATGTGACAGACTAGATTGCCCATTCAAGCCAATCCACCAATATATGCATACACACATACATATGTATATAAGCACATATATGTAGCAATAATGGACAAAAATTTAGCAAAACCACTCAACTTACAATGGAACTGACTTCAATATGCACCTGTTAGCCTACATGGAGTCTAAACATGACTCTGTGAATATGACACATATATGAAGGCCAATAACAAATGAAGACTCAAGTGTAAAGCCCAGTGATCAAGTGAAATGTCTCAATACCAGGTCAGGAAAAATGCAAAAGTCCAGGCCCCTTTCCAAATAAACAAAGTCACGTTCAATCTCATATTCGAACAAAGTTCAAAGTCATGTAACTAACAGTAATTGAAACTGCACTGCAGTTCAGTGAACCTATATGCAAGCCGAGATTACAGGGACAACACCTCAATAATACCATATGATATGCCTCAAAGTTCAACAGTACCCACAGATTAGGGTCGAGCACAAAGGAATGCAACACTGCTTCTCATAAATGAATTACCAGACAATTAAGTATACAATTGCACCACAAACAAGACTACTATATCAGTGATACTAAGTACATCTGAAAATCAAGCAAAAAAAGAACAACATGGTGGCCAGTTCGAACAATTTCAAAACTGAGCAACTACGAATATACATGTATGTTAGAACCCAAAATGACACTGAAACAACTGAATTTGACCAGTGACCAATCATCATAACCCAGTCGAAATCGAGGTAAACAAGTCAAGCACAGACCAGATTCAAAACAAAACTCAGTGCTATGCACATAACCCCTTCCATCTCAAATGCTAGAAGAAAACCAACAAGTTCAAGTTACCAGAATGAATGAACAACATAAAGTCAGAAGTTCGCACCACAAAACAAGTCGAAGTCAACTCGAAATCATCATAGTCGAAAGAATTCAACATCGAAAGACAACAAAACAGAACCAACATCGATACAATCAAGTCGAAATCGAATGCCACGGAAATAAAATAAGCAATGGATTTAACCAAGTCGAAGAAGATGTGAGTAATAGAAATTACTCACCTTAGATTCAAAGTCACACTCCATCCAAACAGAAGCAAGAATCGAGCTCGTCTATGTAGCCAGAGGGAGCAAAGAGAAATCGATTGAGCTAAGCAATTCTCGAACAATCAACAGAACAATCGACGTAGGGACGGCACTTCGAAAAGCCCAAAGTTCAGAGCGCAAGAGGAACGAAAGCCCCAAATTTGTAGAAACGAACGAGCACGAAGAGAGCCACCATTTTTATTCTTTCGAACGTTTTTTAGGTTTTCTTCGAATGGGAAAAGATAAAGGAGGAACGGTTTATAACTCGAGATACCCAATACAAAACCCATGGGCCAACATTCAAAGCCAAAAATATTTTCTTAACCAAATGTTTAAAATAATTCAAACTGGGTTCAAAACTCAAATTAACAATTTGCAACTGAATTAAATCGTCATTTTGACGATAATTGAAATTACAAAAATCCCGGTTGTTACAGACTCCCCTCCTTATAAAAATTGCGTCCACGCAATCATAGGGAATAAATGGATAAAAGGTAACAACCAAAAGAGCATGGCAATGTCGAATGTTTAAGCAAAGCAAGTGTCAGCGGGGAAGTATTAGATAAGAAATCGAAAGGTTCGACTGCTTCAAATCAAAAGAATCAACCTCGTGGGAATCAGGGATCAAAATCAGACGACTAACAAAAGCAAGAACAATCGAGTTCCAGCAACTAAAAGAGAAGGAAAAACGGAGTAGAAATCCGATACAGAGCGCGAATTGAATGTGAGTAAATCAAATTACTCACCTGAATCGCCAGAGAAAAAGACGAAGCTCAAATCTCAAAAATCGCAAATATTCAATCATCAAAAACGATAATCAAATTTCTCAAATCAACAAATATTCGATTATCACAAACGATAATCAAATTTCAAATTCAACAAATATTCGATTATCAAAAAGGTAATCAAATCTCAAATCAGCAATCATTTAATTATCTAAAGCGATGATTAAATTCGAAATCAGCAAATATTTAATTATCTAAAGCGATAATTAAATCTCAAATCAGATAATATTTAATTATCTAAAGCGATAATTAAATCTGAAATCAACAAATATTTAATTATCTAAAGTGATAATTAAAAGCAACAAATATCCGATTATCAAAAACGATAATCAGAACTCATATCAACAAATATCTAATTATCACAAGCGATAATTAGAAACAACAAATATCTGATTATCAAAAACGATAATCAGAACTCATATCAACAAATATCTAATTATCACAAGCGATAATTAGAAACAACAAATATCTGATTATCAAAAACGATAATCAGAACTCAGATCAACAAATATCTAGTTATCACAAGCGATAATTAGAAACAACAAATATCTGATTATCAAAAACGATAATCAGAACTCAGATCAACAAATATCTAGTTATCACAAGCGATAATTAGAAACAACAAATATCTGATTATCAAAAACGATAATCAGAACTCATATCAACAAATATCTAATTATCACAAGCGATAATTAGAAACAACAAATATCTGATTATCAAAAACGATAATCAGAACTCAGATCAACAAATATCTAGTTATCACAAGCGATAATTAGAAACAACAAATATCTGATTATCAAAAACGATAATCAGAACTCATATCAACAAATATCTAATTATCACAAGCGATAATTAGAAACAACAATATCTGATTATCAAAAACGATAATCAGAACTCATATCAACAAATATCCAATTACCTGCAGATAATTGGAAGCAACAAATATCTAGAAATCAATTAAGAAGACTAGAAAATCAACATGAAAGCTTGGATCGATCCCATCAGATGGCGAGTTTTTAATTCGCCGCACGTGCATCTCAGAGTGGCCGAAGCCTACCAAGTACTCAACATAATTTTGGCGCCCATCAGATTGACCCGAAGGTCCGCAGAGTGACCCGAAGGTCTAGTACTGGTATTTGACCCGAAGGTCCGCAGAGTGGCCCGAAAGCCCAACAAATGACCCGAAGGTCCGCAGAGTGGCCCGAAAGCCCAACAAATGACCCGAAGGTCCTCATAGTGGCTCGAAAGCACACGAAATCATCAAATATTTCAATTAACGAGTCCGTAATTAACCGAAATAGCAAACGCACATGTCCCATACCACGTGTTTTACTAAATCGTTTGATTCTCTTCATCGTTTCCTTGAAAGTGCAAAATTGTGTATTCTGTAAAATTACATTTCACATTCTCAAACGGACAAGTCCGGAATTAAGCGAATCAGTAAAAGAAAGGGGTCATAGTCCTCGATTTTGCTGAAACGTTTAAATCGCTTCCTCATTCTTTTGAAAGCGCAAACTGTTAAAATTTCTGAAAACAATTTTATTTATTTTGTAAAAATAACAATTCGCATTCTCAACTGAACAAGTCCGGAGTTAAGCGAAACAGTAAAAGAAAGGGGTCATAATCCTCGATTTTGCTGAATCGTTTAAGTCGCTTTCTCATTCTTTTGAAAACGCAAACTGCTAAAATTTTATAAAACAATTTTCATTTCAAAACGATTTTCCAATCACGTGATTAAATCAGCAATATTAGTAACAATTTCGATAAGGAAATTGTACTTCTCAAAATACCGTAAAAACGGTTACACATCAGTATTGCGGAATAACCGCTTGAAAATCCACTTTTAAAAATTTGGTTGTTACTGAAGTCAAAGCGACAGTAATTTTAAAACATCAAATATCTCATCAAAAGAATTCACATCAAAATGTGACATCAGTGAATTTTCATTCATTAAAATTGTCAGCAAAACACCGTGCCTCAATAATTCAGCATTGGTGTAAAAATCCCGTTATAAAAATAACGGCAACAAAATACGTATCATAACCAAGCATCGGTTCAACGTAAAATAAATGCAATGACGTGCAACTCAAATTTTGCACGTTCATTACAATATAAATAAAGAAATCATTCAAATATCTCTTCAACGGGAATAATTCAAAACAGCCAAAAATCCAATCAATATATGATTAGCTCAAAAGAAACCAGCCAAAAATCTCAACAAAAATCACATATCTGCAATTTCTTCGAATCCTCAATTTGGATTCGAAATTCTCAAAGAAACAAATAATTACAGCTATGTAAACAACAATTGGAATTCATATCAATTTCGTGTTTTGATTTTTAAATCAAAAGATTGTCAGTTGTACTCAGCGAAGACAGTTTCACTGTTTCCGCTGCGCACTTTGATAAATAGAACACAAATCAATCAAATCATCAGAACACAATTCCACTTTTATTTTTAAATAACGATATTTAAAAATTTCATCAAAATTTCAAAACTTTAGTTTTGACTCAAATCACAGATAAAACGTCGACTAATAGTTGTAACATATGTTCCATCCAAGTTATGTTTTATATTATGTCCATAAACCCCAAGCTCTGATACCAACTGTGGCGCCCCACCTCTATGCTCATAATAACAAAGAGTATTAAAAGAAATACTGTCTATTATTACGAAGAATAAGGCTGGATAGGAGCGACCATCCGTAATTGGCCTTACACTAATATTGGTTATCTCGATAGGAGTGGTATATACTTTTTATTTTTTTCATCTATTATTTATTTACTCCCATCGACATATCCAATTATCAGTATAAAACAAACCACGATAGTTCATAATAGTTTAGGACATTAGATATAACAATAACACAGATAATATAATTGCGGAACACAGATAAAAACAAAAGTCTCATATATATATATAACTGATGTCAGTTAATACATAGTTGACACAATACATACGATACAACTACAACTGTCAACTCTAGAAGTTATATATACACGTACATTATCGACTAATATACATGAATACATATCGTTCTATACAATGACACGACTACTACAAAAGGACGATGACAACTTCAGAAGATGCGAAAAGTCTTCAAATCCCGAACAGCAACTCAAAGAAGAAAATCTACAACCTGAAATAACTCGGGTCTGACCCGAGTATTAAATTCAAAAGAAAATAATACCCGGGTCAGTCTAATTCAAACTCAGTTATTAGTGCACAGAAGCAATAATAATCAAATATCAACTAGACGACAGTCACAGAATCTCGTATATCCGATTCTTCGATAAAAGAATCGGATAACGGCAGATATAACACTAACTAGTGTTAAACAACAAATCAGCAGGTTTAAATCATCAACAAAGATAATTGAAAAGAATACCAATGAAGATAATCTTAAAAACATCATAATTGCCTAAACGGCAATTATCAACAAAATCTAATCAATAAATAGTAAATAGAAACTCAGAATCTAATTATCGAATAGATAATTAGACACAACAAAATGATCCAGCGAATGAAATCAAATACAATTCCCAAATATCGAATTGAACGCAGAACAATTCAATTAATTGAAATATCAATTAAAACGACACATCAGTGTGGCTGCAGTACACGCACGCGTGTACTGCCTCGCCACTTCACGATAAAATAAAAGCCAACACAAGGTCAAACCCAAATCATGTCGGGTTCAACTCAAGTGTACAGGACTCTAGGACAAAATCAATTAGACAGCAAGCTACAAAGTTCAAGCTATAACATAGTGCAACAAATCAAATTGCACTTTTCACACAGTCACAAAAGCACAGAGGCACCAAGCACGAAGGAATAAGGGCAGTTCAAAATAAAGGGAAGCTACTCAAGATAAATCAGGTCAGGCAGCAAACTCCAGATGGATATCACGAGTATAGACTCAAATGTGCAACTCGAAGCCATACTCAGTGTACAATTTACAAGAACCTCTGTACAACAACCACAAAGCTAATGCCAAAGTCGAGTGTACTACATAGTTACCACGCAACGGACATGGAACCACGAAACCAAGTCAAGCAAGGTAGAACCGAAGTCAAACTGAAATCATCAACACAGTAAAGTCAATGGGAACAAAGATCACAATCAACCTCTACAGTTGGAACTAGCAATGGATGCAGCAAAACTGGTACAACATGGAAACAGTGCACACTGAACAACTAGACTGCAACAGTGACACCAGGAATACGGTGAACTAAATCAAGTCTTCGAATAAATGTGACAGACTAGATTGCCCATTCAAGCCAATCCACCAATATATGCATACACACATACATATGTATATAAGCACATATATGTAGCAACAATGGACAAAAATTTAGCAAAACCACTCAACTTACAATGGAACTGACTTCAATATGCACCTGTTAGCCTACATGGAGTCTAAACATGACTCTGTGAATATGACACATATATGAAGGCTAATAACAAATGAAGACTCAAGTGTAATGCCCAGTGATCAAGTGAAATGTCTCAATACCAGGTCAGGAAAAATGCAAAAGTCCAGGCCCCTTTCCAAATAAACAAAGTCACGTCCAATCTCATATTCGAACAAAGTTCAAAGTCATGTAACTAACAGTAATTGAAACTGCACTGCAGTTCAGTGAACCTATATGCAAGCCGAGATTACAGGGACAACACCTCAATAATACCATATGATATGCCTCAAAGTTCAACAGTACCCACAGATTAGGGTCGAGCACAAAGGAATGCAACACTGCTTCTCATAAATGAATTACCAGACAATTAAGTATACAATTGCACCACAAACAAGACTACTATATCAGTGATACTAAGTACATCTGAAAATCAAGCAAAAAAAGAACAACATGGTGGCCAGTTCGAACAATTTCAAAACTGAGCAACTACGAATATACATGTATGTTAGAACCCAAAATGACACTGAAACAACTGAATTTGACCAGTGACCAATCATCATAACCCAGTCGAAATCGAGGTAAACAAGTCAAGCACAGACCAGATTCAAAACAAAACTCAGTGCTATGCACATAACCCCTTCCATCTCAAATGCTAGAAGAAAACCAACAAGTTCAAGTTACCAGAATGAATGAACAACATAAAGTCAGAAGTTCGCACCACAAAACAAGTCGAAGTCAACTCGAAATCATCATAGTCGAAAGAATTCAACATCGAAAGACAACAAAACAGAACCAACATCGATACAATCAAGTCGAAATCGAATGCCACGGAAATAAAATAAGCAATGGATTTAACCAAGTCGAAGAAGATGTGAGTAATAGAAATTACTCACCTTAGATTCAAAGTCACACTCCATCCAAACAGAAGCAAGAATCGAGCTCGTCTATGTAGCCAGAGGGAGCAAAGAGAAATCGATCGAGCTAAGCAATTCTCGAACAATCAACAGAACAATCGACGTAGGGACGGCACTTCGAAAAGCCCAAAGTTCAGAGCGCAAGAGGAACGAAAGCCCCAAATTTGTAGAAACGAACGAGCACGAAGAGAGCCACCATTTTTATTCTTTCGAACGTTTTTTAGGTTTTCTTCGAATGGGAAAAGATAAAGGAGGAACGGTTTATAACTCGAGATACCCAATACAAAACCCATGGGCCAACATTCAAAGCCAAAAATATTTTCTTAACCAAATGTTTAAAAGAATTCAAACTGGGTTCAAAACTCAAATTAACAATTTGCAACTGAATTAAATCGTCATTTTGACGATAATTGAAATTACAAAAATCCCGGTTGTTACACACTCGACTTCGAACAGTCAAAAAACTCGCCTCGAACGGCAAAAAACTTGCCTCAGATGGCTCGATCCTGAACGATCGTCATTTGGGGTCCACCTCCTGATCGCCAACGGTCGCACTTTACCTCGAATGGCTCAATCCTGAACGATCGTCATTTGAAGTAAGGCGCTTGACCGTGAGCGGTTACATTTCACCTCAGATGGCTCGATCCTGAACGATCGTCATTTGGAGTTCACCCCCTGACCGACAACGGTCGCACTTTACCTCGAATGGCTCGATCCCGAACGGTCGTCATTTGAAGTATGGCGCTTGACCATGAGCGGTTACATTTCACCTCGAATAGCACGATCCTAAACGATCGTCATTTGAGGATCCGCCCCTAACCGGGCACAGTCACACTTTCCCATAAATGGCTTGATCGTGAACGATCGCCATTTGAATTAAAGAGCTTGATTGTGAACGGTCACATTTCATCTCACATGATTCAATCCCGAACAATTATCACATGAAGATAAGCGCTTGACCGCGCACGGTCGCACTTTATCACAAATGACTCGATCTCAAATGATCGTCATTTGAAGTGAAGTGCTTGACCATGAACGGTCGCACTTCACCTCAAGCAGCTCGATCCCGAACGATCGACACTTGAGACCCGCCACCTGACCGCGAACGGTCGCACTTTACCGCGAATGGCTCGACCCCGAATGGTCGTCATTTGAAGTAAGGTGCTTGACCACGAACGGTCATCATCTGAGCTCCGCCCCTTGACCGCACACGGTCGCACTTTACCACAAATGACTCGATCCCAAATGATCGTCATTTGAAGTAAAGCGCTTGACCATGGATGGCACCTGACCGCGCACGGTCGCACTTCACCTCAAATGGCTTGATCCCGAACGGTCACCATTTGAAGTTAGGTGCTTGACCGTGAACGGTCGCACTCCATCCCAAATAGCTCGATCCCGAACGGTCGTTATTTGGGGCCATATAAAACTGTCAGTTCCTTTGCAGGTCATCAACAGGATATGAACATCCAGCTTATGGCATTACAAAACACACCTTCCTACCGCAAGGCATGTTTTGGGGGGCAAGTGTTATCCCGCCTTTTAGCAAGGCCGTGATACCATAAAATCGATCGAGAAGCCAAAGGCAATTCATCTCGAAGAATGATCAATTCAACACCCCCGCTACGGGGTTCGACCTGCCCGGTCAGGTCGCAGGGGTCCAGGTGGCAGCGCTCCCGACGGGGTGCGGGGCAGCGCCCCGTCCGAAATGGTACGTTTTATTTACTACTTTGCGACCTACAACCTAAAGGTTCCAAGCGACCTAAAACATGGAGTAACCCTCCGACCTAACTTCCTCCGACCTAACTTCCTCCGAACTAACTTCCTCCGACCTAACTTCCTCCGACCTAACTTCCTCCGAACTAACTTCCTCCGACCTAACTTCCTCGGCGACTTAGGAGATTCAACGACCTAGTGATCTACGACCTAACAACCAAGGCCTTAGCGATCTAAAGCCCCAGCGACCTAGCGATGTCTCAACATACTTAGGTCGCCACTTCCTTAGGTCGTCATAGCCTTAGGTCGCCACATCCTTAGGTCGTTATTTCCTTAGGTCGCTAATGACCTGCCACTCCCTGCACCGCAGCACCTTAGGTCGCCGCTCTCTCTCCTATTATCCCTTAGGTCGCTCACGACCTATGACATATCCCTTAGGTCGCTCACGACCTACAACCTACGACCTAGACCCAGTTTCTTCCCTATAAATACATCGCTAACTCCACATTGAAGGAGGGATGATTCCGGATTTCAAAAGCACCGATACTCTGCCATTTTTGGGACTCCTCCAACACTTCAAGCATCGAAGATTCCTCATCAACAGTTCTACTTCATCCAACATGGATCCAAAGAGCAATCCGTCATCAAAGTTCTAATCTCTTGCTTCGATTATGTTGTAATCGTTGAAAAGTGTTGTAAAGGTGTTGTAACCGGGAAATCGTGTTGTAAAAGTGTTGTAATCTTGTAAAAGTGTGCTCAAAGAACATAATGAAGGATGTAAAGTGGATGTAGGCTGAACTTTAGGCCGAACCACTATAAAAATTGCTGTCTCTTTTACTGTTTTTTTTTTCCTTTTTTTGTTTACTTTTAGTTCCCGTGTAGACGGGTGGTGCTTTCACTAGATTACTCCAGACACCAGGGTGTTAGCGTTCTACTTTTTAGCGTTAACAAAATGTATCTCGTAAGACCACGCCGCACATAATCACGGATCGGTTTTTACCTTACGATAATCAAAACATTTTTATAGAAAAACCAATGATATTATGATAATGTCTAGGGTTTAAAGTAAATTATGAATATAGCTGAAATGCTTGTATCTCACATTCCAATATATTAGGGCACAACTAAGATCGTAAGGCACTTATTGGAAGTTGGGTTCCATCAATGGTACAAGGCTACTGGGTACAACCGACCACAGTACACCTTTAGATAAAATGTACCAAGGGCCTCACATGGGCCCCCGCCAACGCAGGACCAACCTACCACTTACTGGATAGTACCAAATATATCACCAGCCCAGTTGTGATCAACAACCATACCCAGGTCACTAGCATACATAATCTGAAAATATCGATCTAGATCGGGTGGTGACTATACCCTAAAGGGTGCAACCCACATAGCCCTGCCGCATATCCCATGTTTTAGTCATTCCGAGTAATGATGCCTGAGGCTAAACTTTACCTTTTATTTAGCAATCCCACTTGGAATGCTAACAATGCCATCCAGACGACAATGCAACGCTAGCGTTTGTCCATACAAGTTGTTCAGGACATGAACAAACCGAAGGCACTACTTCTACTACATCCATTTTGGAATCACCCTCGAGATCAGTAGCAATTAGCCCTTGCACTTCAAGGTCTTCGACTAGAATTCTATCATTTTAGATGTTACCAATTCCATTATCAAGGGTGTGTATAGATTTTGCATGTGAAAAATAAGGCATCCTATACTTATCTCCATTTTTCAAATTCAAACATATTATCCCTTGGTTAACAATGAAGTCGTACAAGTTAGGAAATTAACCTTGACTCGACGTACATTCCTACTTCTTAGGATATAGACAATTTTCGATACCTTGGAATTTGGTGTTAAGTATATAATGAAATATCACTCATATAATTAATTTATCATGACCCATTTATCGAAATTAACTCCCTTGTATTTATCACGTTTCCGACATTTCATCTTTTTTATCCCTACCTAAATACAAGTTTAGATATCACAAATAGAGGAAAGCCTACTTGTTGGCTTTTAGTGCTAAATACAAGATGACTTTCTTCAATAAAACATATCAATGTCTTTTAGAATAACTTATTTATCTTTGTTTGGCTACTTAATGGCACGGACAAAGAGAATCCATTGGTTTAAACTCATTCACTTATAAAAGAAAGCTGCTTTTTAAAAAAAACTGATCCTTGTAAATAGGGTTTAAAAATAAAACCTTTATTGCATGATAATTAAATCTTAATTTAATTCCTAATTAAATCTTAATTTAGTCTTAATTAAATCCTAATTAAATTATAATTAAACCCTTCCTGATCAGTAATTAATTAATAATTAAACCTTACTTAAATAATAATTAAACAAGTAATTAGGTCCTACTTAAATAATAATTAATTAAATAATTAACTCATTACTTAATTAAAAATTAATTAAACCTCTCTTATTTAACTAATTATAATTATCTTAATTAATACTTAAGTACTAATTACTTTTTCTTAAATACTAATTAAGTATTAATTATCTTAACTTAATTAATTAATTTAATAATCATTAAAACTCATACTTAGTTAATAAGTAATAATTATCCTTTTATACTTAAAATATGCTTTGAAAATAATTTCACAAGTGCTTGAGAGAAAAACACTTTAAGTTTGTTAAAAAGTGTTCGTTTTTACGAACTCCATACATAGCAACTATCGCTATGGATACCGTAACTTATAAACTAGTTTACTTGCCTAAGACCCTCCAAGACTTTACCATTTTGTTTAACTTACTTAAAACTTTCATAAATGTTTAGAAAACTAAAAATAAAGTTTAAAACCTATAAACCTTTTAGGAAACATATAAGTAAAACAATTTTGAAAACATAGGATCTCGATATCAACAATGTTAACCCAAAAAATGGACACCCTAGGTTGATTGTGAAAGCACCAGGCCTATTCTTACAGAGCAATGATACAGGTAATAGGTATAGAAAATAACAGTAAAAGAAAGGAGAGAAGAAAATTTTTATAGTGGTTCGGCTGTTAACGAAGCCTACGTCAACTTTATAGTTTTATTATGATTGATTGCTGTTACAAGTAGTATTTGATTACAAGGCTTTGATTATCCTTAACTAGGTTAATCCCCAGAGTTGGAATCCACTGCAGAATCATAGTGAATCCCTTTGGAGATTGTTGTAAGGGAGGTAGAGAGTGAAGAAAGTTTCCAGCATAGCTTCAGCAACCAATCCGAAGAATATCTTATTTTTGTTGCAGGTAGGATGGTATTTATAGAGATCGAAGGCTTCTGGGCCAGGCCTGTTTACTGAATGCTTGCAGATGGACATAGGAAGACGCCACAGAGCCTAGCACAAGACCCGAGCCAAAAGTATAGATCACTAGCGATCCATGGTCTATGGGTCGCTGGCGATCCATAGTGGATCGTTGGTGGTCCATAGATTTAGCTCGTTTGTGACCCATTCATTTAGCTCTTACGTCCCCTTCTTTGCTTAGTTAGCTCGCTTAAATTCCATGATAAAGTATGGATCGCTGGTGATCCATGGTGTATGGATCGCTGGTGAACCATGGTGTATGGATCGCTGGTGATCCATACACTTAGGATAATTTCTTGCTTTGTCTCTTTAGGCTTCTTTGCTTCCATGTGCCATAGCGACCTTGTGATCCCAGGATGAAGTATGGATCGTTGGCGATCCATGGTGTATGGATCGCTAACAATCCATACACTTAGTTTATTTTTGGATTTTGATGTCTAGCATTCCTATTATCTTGTATCGACGTTGTTCATGTAGTCTCGTTGCACGTTGCTTTGTTTTGGCGAAGATTTACTTGTTAGTTTCCTTTGACTGCTGATTGGACTGAACGGGTACTGGTCTCTTGGTTTAGTCAAACTCAGTTGTTGCTTTTGTAATATGGCTTGGCTCTCCTTACCTTATTGCTTTAGCCTTTTTAGTTAACTTCTAAGCCATTCTGACGTCATGAAACTGTTCTATCTTCTATTGGATCCTAATGGGTTAAAAACCCGGAAACATTTGCCCTCAGAATACGTCTTCGTGGAAACAAGGCATGCTTTGAATGTTATTGCTTTTAATATCTATTTGCCGAATTCTAAGTAATCATATTATAGTTTTGCGGATACATAGCAGGTCATACTGTTGATCACCTAGCTTTGGCCTCTATTGTTACTACTTGTCGTAACGGATCGAATTTCTCTCCATAGCTTCTCGGTACATTTGAAAAAGTGGGTAGATATCGGAGCACGAGTTAGAGAAAAAATTTCCTCCAAACTTATGGGTTGCTAGCGACCTGATCACTTGAGGGAGAAAATTTTCCTTCGAGAGAATGGGTCGCTAGCGATCCATAAGTGATGGATCGCAGGCGACCCAATGACTTAGCGAATTTTTCTGCTTCATTCTTATTTGCCTATATATGTTATTCGAGCTGAGCCAACTCATTACTTTCATTCGACCCCAGTCTCTCTGCCTTATTTCGATCCAAAACCCTGAGCAATTCGATCCATTTCCTATTCAATCCATCACTTTCCAACCACTTCTACCATGATTCCCTCTACATCGCCACCACCGAAGCGTCGCCGCCACCTTCTTAAACCATCTTTGGCCAAAATCCTAGCTTTGCCTTTACGTTGAATCATCGCCGATCCATCCACTTAGCTCGCCACCGATCCAATCATAACTCGTTGATTCTAAGTCTTCAACCATTCTCATGTTTTAGAGTTCAATCCGAGGTGGGTTTATTAATCATAGTGTTCGTCTAATGATTTGACGGTGAGTTTGCATTTGTGATGTTGGTCGTGAAAAGTTTGAGTTGATTGCGGCTTAATAGAGGAAGATAATAAATCGGGTCTTGAGTTTCTTTCGGAACGACATTTGGGCCTTGCCCCAGTGCTTGACACATTTTGCTATCATCGTCCATTAAGGCAGAATTGACTTGTGCCAAGTTCCATATGTGATATTGCATGACACACTGCGGATTGGTCCTGGCTTTTTCGAAGGATTTGGACTCATCTTTTCTTGCTTTTTGCACACTCGGTGTCCCTGTAATGAAAATAATATTCCATGTCACTTGATACGATGGATCCGTTATCGATAGTTGATCGATAACGGGTAAGTGTAGAGGAAGTAAAAACAAAAAAGAAAACAACGTGGGAAGTCCTTTTCCTCTTCCGCTGCGAGCAAACTATCTACACGGGATAGATCATTTGTAGTGTTTCGGGCATCGAGTTTATCCCATATAGACAGCACACTGCACTTGCCCCGGTTCACGCTTGAAATCCGATGTGCCAGCGTGAATTAATGTCTTTCTGGAATTCAAGTATGGTAAGGGAAACTATTAGTTTACGATAGAATTTCCTAACCGTTTTGGACGCTGGTTCTATTGTTTAGAATGAAGCATTCATCTTTATGCCGTCAGTCGAGCAGAGGAAGCCCGGTGCTTTCAAAAGCCGAGTCATTGTCCGTCTCCCTTTTTCCTTCCACTTCGCAAGCTGAATATGGCCGGTTGATCCCGGTTGGTCCAGTCTTGGACCGAAAGCCTCCTAATTTTAGAGTTTTACTCAACCCGCCAGAGAGAGCTTCTTTGGTGGTTTCCACTAGAGTTCTATACAACATCTGCGCGCAACACGGTATACCAGAGGAGGATATACTTCTGCCAAAAAGAATGAGTTCGCTCACATGCCTCCTTTGGGATATACCGCTTGCCATTGGTACATGTGTCTGAATGGAGCCATGCCTCCCTTTAATGACTTTCTACGCGAAACTCTTTCGAACATAGGCATTGCCTCGTTCCAGATTTATCCCAACGGTTATGCCATATTGACTTACTTGCACATTCTTTTCATGCGAACGTTCAACCGCGCTCTAAGCTTTGACGAGTTGCATCACTTTCTATCATTCAAGAGGAGAGATAAATGTCCATCCTTGACCGTGATTGAGGCTCAAAGAAACAGGAAAATCATTTTGCATCTACAGAGCAACTTGTCCCAGTTCAAGACGCGACATTCCTTCGTTAGATGCCTCAAGGGGTTTAACCGTCTTTGGACAACAGGCGGTAAGTTCCTTTTCATACTTATCGAGTCCTGACACATTGCTATGGAGTTTCTAACAATCCATATACTTCTTGTAGTTATCCCAAGGCTAAATAAGGACGTGTCTCTTGATGAAGTTTATCAGACCTTGAAGGCTATCAATGAGGAGGAGAGGTTTGTCAAAGTTCTGTTGACCGATGAAAACTTGCTCCAATATGTATTATTGCATCTGGGGAAATCTGATGTTCAAGTTGAGATACCCTCCCTTGCTCGATCCAAGGTCCACACACGATCTACTTTTTCTTCTCACAGTTCCGAAGAAGGCACTTCTCAAGAGAAGGAGGGCTTGTCCGAGGAATCAGCCGAGGAGGCTCGGGAAGGAGGAGATGCTACTACGACCAAAGTTAGTAGCTCGGTTAGAATTCCACCAATCCCGGAAGAAGGAGAAGAGGAGTTCCTACAGAGGGAAGGCAAGGCCGCAGTGGGCTTAGAGAAAGAGGAGGGGGAACTCGAGAGTAGTAGCGGTGATTCCACCTCTAGCGATGACTTCTATGCAGAATCTGATGATGAGGATTCAGAATCATGCGATGAGACTCCGGGAATGAGTCTCATCCTTCCAAGCTCACCTCCTCCAAATACGAGCGATAAGGACAATGCCCCAGAAATTAAAGAGCATCGGGATTCTCCAAGTAAAGACGCTGGCATAGAATTTGGAGATTTGAGTGATGTTTACATTGATTTCGACGCACTAATGCGGGAGGATTTTAAATTTGAGGAGGTGCCCCCTTGTTCGAGTGGTATTGCCTCCGAAGTTAGCTTGATTCCTCCTAAGACAGCCGTCCAATCCAGTTCGTGACGATGCTTTAGGCCTTCCCTTGAAACACACTACACATTTCACTAGGATAACACTTGCCTTCGCACATCCTACTTATTTTTATCCCCCTTTACTAAGATCTTTCATTTCTTCTTCATGTCAGGTATGACGAGAGGACGTAGCCTCTATGAAGACTTCGAAGAGTTCACCGACTCCCAGCGTAGGTCTAAGCGTTCTTCCGGCCGTTATCAGCTCCGAGAGATGGAGGAAGAGTATAGGAGAAGCAAGGATTTAGAGACTGAAACCCATCACCAGGAGGGAAGAGACCAGGGCTGGCAATACAAAGATGGGTATGAGAAAAGGAGGTCTTTTGATGAGAGGGAGGAGCCATCGAAGAGATCAAAGTTCGACCACAGTTCACGCTCTATGGAACAACAGGGTTTTGCTCCGATGCAGTCCTCGACGGGTCAAGAAATCCCTGTCACTTCTGCCCCTGCTTTGACTCATCTTGCATCCCACCATCTTCTGTTGTGCTTGCCCCCGATGCTTTGCGTCCCCACCGTGACCTTCCTACATTCTTCTGTCAGGTACCCCCAAGCTTAAAGCAGTGCTCCCCGAGTCGTTTCTAAGGGGAGTTAAGTTCGATCGCGATCTCCGTCCAATTCGTAGAGATTCTTACATGCCACATCTTCAGGCTATTCAAAGCAATTTAGACCAGGTCGAAGGGTGGGAAAATTTATGTAAGCAGCTGGCAGACACCAATCGCAACAACTACCAAGAAATCCTTTCTTTTGAATCAAAGAACGATGATTTTGATAGAGCGTTGTCAGAATACGATGCCAGAATTAAACTGCTGGAGGAGGAGAGAGAAGTGACACTGCAAGAGAGCAAGAGGAACGCTGACTTGCTAAAATAAGTGAAAGTGGCTCAGGCACAATTGAGATCTTCTATAGGGACGAGGTAAAAAAAGGTTCACGCCGAGGAGGCAAAACTAAAAGAAGAAGTGGATGCTCGTAACACAACGATTGAAGCCCAGAAGAAAACTATCTCTAACCATGACCTTATCATGGAGGGGCACAATAAGACTATCTCTGATCAAGCTACGACGATCGCCCGGCTACAGGACCAAGTTGTGCAACTTAGCGCTGACAAGTCTCGCGTTGAGGTCGAAAAGGCATCTGTTACGGCGGACTATCTGGAGTTTCAAAATTCTTTCGAGAGGAAGATGGAAAAGTTGGACGAGACCATCTTAAATTTTTTACGTCAACTCTCTACTTCATCAAGGGAGCCTTAGCTACTTGGGCCCGAAATTCCAACGCACTCTCACTGTGGTCTGGGAGAAAATCTTGGCCCGCTTTCGTGATAGCGGCAATGTCTACACCGAGCGAGAGTTAGAGGATGCCTACCTCAATGAAAAAGAAGGCATCGCTTGAGGGCCGGGAAATTTTACAGTCAAGAGGAAAAAAGAAGCCGCTGATGCTGCCGTGACCGCTGTCGCCGAAGCACTCATTGAGCCTTTCATTTCTGGTGCTGGCGAACCATCAAAGAAGCCCTACCACCTACCAACAAGTTCAGGGTTTGAAACTTTTCCTCAGGTAGTGGAACCGTCAAAAGACGGTGAAGGTGGTGAGTATGAAGTCGACATTGCTGGCCATTCTTCTGGCGCAGGTAATCCTCCTGTTTCTCCCTAGTTTGGGAATTTCCAGCTTATGCCGCAAGAGCATGGAGAATTTAATGCTTTTATTTTTGATCTTATAGGTTCATCCACCTTTCATATTGATGTGACAGCTTCCTCAGCTCCCAGACCTGCTGCCATTTCCATAGCCTCCATGCTCGTTTCTGTTTCCATGTCTGTGTCTGGCTCGCAGCCGAGACCAGAGTCCGAAAAGATAGCCGCACTTCATGGCTTGGATGACCCTTCTATGTCTTTGGAAGGTGACGTAACACCGGTAGAAATTAAGGAGCAGGAAGTTCAAACGGAGCAGCCTCGTAAGACTCATTATGAATTGGTCGCTATCAAGAAGGAGAAGGTTGAAGCGATCAAAGCCTCGAAGAGCTCCTGCAAATCACGAAAGCGTAAAGCGAAGGAAAAGTCTTCTGAACAGGCTATGGAGCAAGAGGTGGACGTTGCCACTGAGGAGTTCATTGACATCACTGGCAGCGATACCACTCCCAAGATGAAGCAGAAGTTGCCAACAAAGAGCGAAAAGGTGAGCGATGGAAGGAAGCGTTGAGGAGCTTGGTGAAGACCGATTTGATTTTGGTTCTTTTTGAGTCATTCTGTTCAAGTGCGGAGTCTGCACTTAGCATTTTTGTCGTAGAGTCTGTATTTTCTTTTTGTTGGTCGGTGCTATGTGGGTACGGCCCCCACGTTTTGACCCTGTGTAAAGAAAATTATAAGCAACATATTTATATTTTAACTGTAGTCTTATTTGTCTGTTCATATGTGTTCTGTGCACTTGTGCTTGTTTTGTTTACACTTATTCAATTTTTGTGATTTCCGCCAAAAAAATTATTTGGAGTAACAATTCTTTATGTGGAGTAACAGAACTCGTGAGCTTATTGTTTTCAATTGTCATTATGTAAGTGTCGGTGTATGCGCCCTAGTTCACAGGGTTGTTTACTTCAAATGACCGGTAACTTACAGTATAGATAATTTTCATATTAAACTTGAAATTTGGCTAAGTCACAGCTTGATTTTCTTTTTTTGGAAGTTTTGCAACTTTAGCATGTAATCCAAATTTCTTTTGATGTTCTAGTAAGTATGCAATATATGCATGTTTGATAGGTGCACAATGCATGGGTTAACTGAGGGCAGTTTTAATCATTAAGTGTCATTAGTTGAAACTTTTCTGTTGGTTTGTAGCACTCCAATTTTTTTGGAGTTGTGCCCATTATTCCCAATCATAGAAGTGGTTGGCGTTGGTTATGGGATGCATGATGTTCCGGATTGATATGGTCCATTGATCCGGTTCTGATGCTCCTCAACACTGCCTATCTTCGAGCAAAGCAAGGATTTTACACTTTAGGATTATGATTTTTCGGCGACGTTCCTCGGTGTTGCCTATCTTCAGGAAATGTCGAGGAGTTGGTGCTCAGCTTATGGACGTGCAGCCTTTGACATTCCTCTGTGTTGCCTATCTTTAGGCAACATGAGGGGTTTGTGTTTTGAAAGTTAGTGCACGGCTTTTAGTTTTCCTCGGTGTTGCCTATCTTCGGGCAACGTGAGGAGCGTACTTTTTAGGAGTTAGTGCACGGCTTATGAAATGTGTGGCTTTTGGTACTCTTTAGTGTTGCCTATCGTCATGCAACGTGAGGAGCGTATATTTTGGCACAGCTTATGGAATGCACGGCTTTTGGTACTCCTCGGTGTTGGCTATCTTCGGGCAACGTGAGGAGTGGATGTTTCCGTGTAGCTTATGAAATGCACGGGTTTTGGTACTCCTCGGTGTTTCCTATCTTCGGGCAACATGATGAGCAAATGTTTGGGCGCGGCTTATGAAATGCGCGGCTTTTGGTACTCGTCGGTGTTGCCTATCTTCGGGCAACATAGGGAGTGTGATTTTGGGCCTTCTCGATGTTGCCGGAGCAACACCGGATTTTTAAAGGCAAGGATCGGGTTCCGCTGATCCAGCGGTTTTAGTCGATTTGCTTCCGTCGACCCGGCTGGTAGTTACTATGAACACGATTTTATTGGTTCAAGAACTGAATCAAATTTTATTAAAGAAAGTAGCGCAGATTTTTTTCCTATTTACAATGCCCCCGGCATTCTAGGATGGCTTATTTGCTGAAAAATAGAGAGTACATGAAGTAGTTTTCAAATGAAGTAACGATAGAGTGATTCGCTATTCCATGCCCAGGGAATATGAATTCCGTCGACGGTTGTTAGCTTGAAAGTTCTGTCTCTTAGCTTTTGATTGATAACATACGGTTCTTCCCAGTTTGGTTTGAACGCCCCCAGAACAGGGTAGGCTCTCTTAAGCACAAGATCTCTCACTTCGAAGGTTTGGTTGTGAAATTTGAAGTTGAAGTACCGTGCGACCCTTTTTTGGTGGGTGGCAGTTCTCAACTCGACTTCTTCCCTTCTTTTTCTGATCATATCTAGTGATTCAAGTAGGAGCTGCTCGTTTTGGTTTCGACTGAAATTTAGCCTTCATTGCGAGGGGAATTCTAATTCAAGAGGAATCATTACTTCTGAGCCGTACGCCAGAGCGAATGGAGTGTGGCCAGTTGCCGCTTTGTGGGTGGTTCGGTAAGCCCATAGTGTGAGTGGAAGTTCATCAACCTAGTTTCGCTTAGCTTTAATTAGTCACTCTTTGATGGTAGATTTGATGATCTTGTTTATTGCTTCCACTTGCCTGTTTGCTTGCGGATGAGCTACTGCTGAGAAGCTTTTCTTAATACGGAAGCGCTTGCAGAAGTCTTTGAACTTGGCGCTTTCGAATTGGGTTCCATTGTCAGTGATGATTTTTTGTGGCATGCCAAACCTGCAAATAATGTTTTTAGTAACAAAATTTATGACTTTCTTTGTGGTTATGGTGACCAGCGGTTCCGCTTTGGCCCATTTCGTGAAATAATCAACAGCAACTGTAGCATATTTGGCCCCTCCTTTCGCTATTGGTAGGACGTCAATCAAATCGATCCCCCATATTGCAAATGGTCATGGACTGACCATTTGTGTTAGCTATGTTGAATGAGTTATTTTAATTTTACTGAACCTTTGGTAGCGATCACATCTCCCGGGGTAATCTGTAGCATTGTGGTTTATAGTTGGCCAGAGGTATATGCACCGGAGGACTTTCTTCACAAGGGTTTGCCCCCCAGTGTGACTTTCGCATTTGCCTTCGTGCTCTTCCTTTAGGATTCATCGGGCTTCGTCATCGGACATTGTAACATCCCCCTACTTGAAGGCCCAAAACTAACGGATGTTGCAGTCATCCATAGTTATTAATCCTTGGTGATCAAATACGGCAATATTAGATACATTGATACATAGAAACACAAGAATACGAAAAAAAATTAAGAAGCAAATAAACTCCACATTCCATTTCAAAATAATTCAAATTGATTGCATAAACCCAGTTCGTACACCACATTCAAATAACATATAATGATTATAAAATACGCCAAGAGCGATATATGAAGATGCCCCCTTGGTTGATCAGAGTATATAATAATCAAACAATAAACCATTTGCCTTTACAAACACACAGCGGAAATAAAAGAACTCTAAAAATAATAAGGTTGCCTCCTCTACGTCTCCAGAAGCTTTATTCATCTAAAAGAACACCTGGAAACCTTGACTCTCAACCTACTCAAAATCAATTGAGTACCCAAGAGTTTAAGGGGAAAACAAAAACTTCGAGTCAGACGTATGAATAATAATCTTCCATCTCAAATCATTTGGATATCTAGTGAGACCCCGTAGCTTAGCGGAATTCCCCTCACTAGTATCCTAAAACATTTATAAAACCATATATTGTGCTCCTGCATTTACAATGGTTAAAAACATAGTATTTAAAAATAATATGATGGTATGCAAAATAAGTAAATCAAATCTGGATTACCAATCCCCATTTATTCTGACTATCTGTCTAGATTATAATTTTAAGGGTTACTATTAACCTTTTAAATGTTTATGGACTATCTGTCCAATTTCATAGTTTTCATGGGATCACTAAGAATCTATTGGTAACTTCAATATCATTTTATATATCCTAGTTTTCATGGGCTAACTAGAAACCTATTGACTATCTATCAATATCATAATCCAGATATAGTATTCATGGGCTAACTACAAACCTACTGGCCCCTGCTAGTATCAAATCATAGTTTTCATGGGCTGACTATGAACCTATTGGCCCCTGCCAATATCATACAGTTTTCATGGGCTTACTATAAACCTATTGGCCCCTGTCAATATCTTTAATTAAGATTTTAACATCTGTTAAGTTATATTCACCACTGGGTCAAACTTACTGTTATTCTGCCCTCACTACAAGAATATCCATTAATAATGGCAAAGTAGGACATCGTTGGGACTGAACTTGCTATGGTTAGTTCCTTCCGCACAAAATGATTGGCTATACACGCTATAACACACCTCAAAAACATGAGGCGGTAAAATAATTTGGCCACCCGAAGTTTTTTATTACTCCAAAATGTACCATTCAAAAAACACTCCTCTTCGCCTTCACCCCAAAAACCACAGTTTTCTTGATTTCTGCCGATCTAACCTCCAATTATGGCGTCCCCTTTAGAAACTCATGATCTACGCTTTAATCAAACCCACGGATCCTTTGCACGCAAGCAACCAGTCAAAGTCTCCCAACCTGGAGATCGAAATTCTAGTTTAAATTTCTTCAACTACTCAAATCTAACGAAAATTAAACTTCACTGCAAATACGTACCATGGTGGAAGAGGCAACAGAGGTAGGTTCTAAAGAGTTCTGGCATTGCGATGGTCGAACCACAACCATTATCGAGGTGACGCGGGATTGCTGGAGATTTTCCTCAACAATTATCTCTTGCCAAGTTTCAAGACTTCCGTAGTAGAAGTAATAAATGGTAATTTCAATTTTCCTCAATGATCTATAGTGATTTTATTTTTTATATAGCATACCCACGACAAACTAGAATTTGTTTTATCAAGTTAATAAGTTTCTTAGCGAGTGTTTGATTAGGCTACTTGAAACAGATGTTTTTGGAAAGCTGGGATTCCATGCTTCTCAAAAACAAGAATTTCCCTAAAGAAAAAAATGCAAACACCTTCTAAGTTTGCTGCTAGCCTGTATTAGTGTCATCTACTAATCGTATGCCATTGCATTTTCTATAGGGTTAATGTTATTTCTATTTATATTCATGAGCAGATTCGGTTTACTGGCTATTAAAACATGCATGTCCCTATTTCACTTATTTTATGTCGAACTCCTTATTATAAATTTGATCATGTATGAGTTTTGGTATTGCAAATAAATTATATATTCGGTTGACCGCACTACAAGAAAATACATAATTAATAGCAATGTGGTAGGGGTGTAAATCGGTCGGACCGGACCGGACGGAGGTGTGTTCAGTTTATGTCCTAAATAAAATCGGACCGGACATGGACACCAGATGAGATTTATGTTCGTACAAATTTTGTTGTCCTAGCTCGTGTCCTAAATGAAATCGGACGGACTCGTACATACATTTTTCGGACACGGACCCGAACGGACATGGACGGACAATGCTATTTACATCAAATTTTATGTTGTTTAATAGAATTTCCATCAGATATACTGAACTATAAGAAATTCGGACGAATTCGAACGAACTCGGACCGGACAATATTTTTTCTCGTACAAATTTTCTTGTCCTAGCTTGTGTCCTAAATGAAAATCGAACGGACTCGGACGGACGTATTTCGGTTACGGACATGAACGGACATCGGACACTCGTACAAAATTTACAGCCCTACAATGTGGTATGGCAATGGAACACTACTTGCTATCCTTTTGTTATTTGGTTCTAAGTACAACAATTTAGCATGCTATAATATGGGCTAGCTTAAAATCAACAAGGCAAGCGGGATAAAATATTTCTTTTGCCTCTCATTTTTCTTATTCTAACGCAACACTGAGAAACCCTATCTTTCACCTTCCTCACTAAAAATACCAAAAATCTTCATTTCTTTGTTGATCGGATCTCTTAGTCAAAGTGATTCAGCCACCAACGATGATGTCGTTGCAGGTAAAATACTTTCTGTTTCCTAATTTTTCTCAAATTTTATTTGTTTGATTATCGTAATTCTATTTTTTTCTATTTTTTTCTCTTTGAACAACAAATAACTTCATGTTAGTTGATTATTGTTGCCCAATTTCATTTTACTTGACCTGCAATATAGTAGTTAAGGCGCTAAAATGCAAAAAGGCACAAGGCTTGAGCCTTGGGCTTTTATGCATGCCTTTTATACAAGTTTGTTCTGCTATTTTACTAACTACAAATTAATTTTTAAACCATAGTTTATAATTCATTCAACTATTTAAATATTTTATTAACTAAAATTTAAATTTTAAACCATGTTTTATAATTCATTTAACAATTTAAAATTTTTATTTAATTATTTTGTAAACTAAAATTTAAATTTTGCAAAAAGGCGCTTCAAACTGCAAAAAAGCGCACTCAAACTGAAAAAAGAAGCAAACCTTGAGCCTTGGGCTTTTTTGAGCCTAGGTGTGTCTTAATAACTATGATCTGAATTAGGGTTATTCTCCATTTCTTTCATAAAAGTATTTTAAGTCTCAAAAAGGGTTGATCCCTGATATAATAGATAAAATATTGTTAGTTGTTTCCGTTATGGTGAATCCCAAGGCTGCCTTTACGATTTGACTTATTCATAAGTTTCGTGATGTTAAGGTTGTTTGAAGTAGAGACACAATACAATTTTGTTCTTATATTTGATTTGAAAAGCTGAATTTGATGAGAATGTCCAAGTGGTAGACTAATCATGCTCATTCTGTTAGAAATTTTTGTCTATTAGAGCTTATTAATCACTCTCATTTAATAACTTAGTCCTGGTAAAAGATTTGTAAATATATATATGGCATCCAAAACCTAATGATCGAGGAAAATGCTTTGTATTAATTTGAATACAAATCTAAAATAAATAAATTTTGTTTTGATTTGAATACATTGTTTCCATTTCTATTAATATCCCATGATTTGCTTTGTAACTTCAAGCATTACAAAGTTATGAAAGATTTTGAAAGAATGCAATTAAACTAATTATTTAAGGTTTTCACTTTTTAGCACTATCTAAGGATGGCTGAAAGGCACTTCAAATTTTGCATCACATATGCCGTTTCATGGCTAATACACACGTGTGATGATAAGCATGTGAAAGTACACAGAGTTGATGCTAATGTAGACAGTGTATACATGTTGCCTTTCAATATTGTATTGTATTGTATCCATGACAGGGATGTAGCAACTACTTGTTATATTTTAACTTAATATATGGGTTATTGTGGGTTCATCTTGGGCAACAGTATCAGGTAAGTGAGGGTCTTTCTTTTCCTATTGATTTGTATCTACACGGTACAAATCAACATTGTGGATGGTTTCAGAATTCTCTTTTAACTAGCATTGCCACTACATGTAATCTAAAAATGTTACAGTGTCTAAATTTTGTTTTCACCTTCTTTAAAAAATTATTTCCTCCATCCCATATTAGAAAAGATTTTAGAGTTTTTCTTTTGTTCTAAAGTATAAGAAATGGAGTATGCAGTTGTAAACATAAAAAGGAAAAAAAGAGTTGAAGTTCTGAAACTCAATTTCATTTTCTTAAATTAACTTATAAAATGGAAGTGCATGTTTTTGTATGTACGTGAGATGTTCAATTTACTCATATCTCACTCTGTAAACATAATATATTATATTTTTAATGTTTTGGTTGTTCATAGTCTTGGATTGGATAAAATTATATCATCAAAGTATGTACATAATGTAGCTTAAGCTGCTGACCAAAGTTTTTTAATTACTTTTCACAATTGCCTGCTTTTGTGACTAGTTTATGATCATTTGACAATTTCATATCCAAACTTGACAGTACCACAATTCGTTAAAATTTTCAAATTATACCACAATCTAGTTGACATCATTAAAATCTAAGGATTTTTTTTCCATTTGAGGATAACTACATATCCTAAAGCACTAATTATCAATGTGAAACAAAATATCTCAATCTTTCCTTAATAAAATCAGTAAATCACTTTCTTACCTTGTGCACTTACAAATTTAACCAAGTTAGCTAAATTTGATAAAAATTAAATAATTTTATAGAAGTTCACTAATATTTATAAAATTGAATAACTTTATAAAAATAAATAAGTTTATAAAATATAAGTAGGTTATAAAAAATTTCATTAAATTTACAAAAATAACTAATTTTTTAAAAGTTAACTAAGTTTTATAAACATTTAACTAAGTTAACTAAGTTTGTAAAATTTGGCTAGAGTTTAGAAGGTGAGGATGTATATCATCATCATCATTTTTCTTATTGTAACATATGGAGTGGTGTAATTGTGTTATGAAATAACATAAACCGACTTTTAAAAAAAGAAGAATTGAAGATTAGTGCACAAAAAGAACGTGGAATGAGTGTTCATGGAAGATGTTTGATATAGTTAACTAACGAAAAACAGATTGGTTTTAAGGGGTATTTATTAAGTTAATTAGTTCCTTGCTGTATTCAAAATTTAGAAAAATACGATAGTGCTATTTAGGCCCGTCAAATGGGTCGGGTCAGATCATAAATGGGTCGGGTAGAATTTGACCCGACTTATTTAAGATATAAACAAACCCAACCCATTTTACCCGTTTAATAAACTGGTCGAACCGACCCGACCCGATTAATAAAAGGGTTAATCCGACCCGACCCATTAACAAAAACTGCAGCTTAAGCATTAAGATCAACATTAAAAATTGAAAAACTGCACCGTTTATTATCAATTCTGCATGAATAAAAAACAAAAACTGCACAAAAAAACGAAATGATGCACATCATATTATCAAAAATAGTACCAAAAAATAAAAAACTGCACTATTATATTGTCAATTCTACACAAAAAACCAAAATTTTGCTCCAACAAATAAGAAAACTGAACTAGATATTGCAACAACTAAAATATTTGAATGTTCTGCATCATATAATTACAAACTGCAACACTAAAACTAAAAGATTCGGGATAGTATAATTTTAGGTGAGAAACTCCATCGTTGAATATAATAACTGAATCAAGTAACCAAAATAAACTGAACTAAATACTAAAGAACAACAAGCATGTCCTACAGCAGCACACACTTCATTAAGCACAACCTTGAAGCCTTGAAGCCTTTAACCACACTCTTGTAATCCTAAATCATGAATCATCAAAAAATGTTAACTATGTTAAGTGACAAAAGCACCTAATTTTGGGACCAAAGTAACAATGTGACACTTCTTTCTAGAAACCGTGCACAAGATATCTGAATATTGCCTATGTTGAGCTCCAACAGCTCAACCATGCAAGTCATAGTATTCTAGAATCTATACCTATTACTGCAAAACTTCCCAATACATATACTTTTTCTGTTTACATCATCAAGATAAAACACATGTTATACTGAGCTTCAGTAAATCTAATGTCATAAACAACATCAATTCCCATGCATAGATTTATATAGTAAGCATCTGAACACATGAATCATCAAAAATGATGCTTACCCAACTAATATTGAATGAAACTTTAGAAATATAATCTGAATGAACGAAGACTAGCAATCTTATTCATAAATTTGTTTAAACTCTGAAATCAATATGACCATGACCAAGATAATTAAAGAGTTCCAACCATGTTAATAATATGACCATGGCCACGTTAAATTTGAATGAATGAAGACTAGCAAGTAGCAACCTAGTTTTTGCTTTCAACTGATATTTCCATGATAAATTAAAGAATTTGAAGTACATGCTTTAATTCAAAACCGTTTCAATATTATTCCAATATAGTTGTAAAATAGTGTCTGGTAAAATTTTGAGTACATGTTTTAACTTTGAATTTTGAAGTACAAACAATTGTGAAAATAGTGTCTAGTAAAAATCTATTATAACCCCTATAATAGAATCTAATATTATCCCAATATAATTCAAATTGAAGCCTAGAGCAAGTAACAAATACTGTTTAATTCACAGTTCTCGGAGGAGAGTTATGACCATTGCATTCGAAAGGTAACTACCTTTGAAACAAAATCCAGAAGAAAAATCGGATAACAGACCATTTGGTTCTGAAATGAAAGATAAAACAACTTGAAGAAGATCAATCCTAACTTCTCTAGTCTCCATTAACATCAAAAAACTCTATTTTGCGATACTAGTGCAATTTCAGCACTCGGTACATACCCAAAACCAAATCCAAAGAAGAAACACACATTTTATTTCACAACTAGAAAATCCATTACGGATGGTGAAGAAAGCAGCTTCGCTCAAGTATCCAAGATGATGTATTGACATAACAAATCAAAAATTGCAAAAAGTTAATTACCTAGGGTTTGCAGATTTGAAAGACGATGAAGCCCGCATTGAAGAGGAGCCACTCGAGTTCGAATTTAGGGTTGTCGAACGTATCAATGATGATCACGCTCTTTAAATCTTGGTTAAATTACGTAACTCAAGTATCTCAGTGAAAGAAGCGTAGAAATCGCCGATTTCTTCTATCGTTGGTTTGGGGAGAGATTAAGGTTGGAAGCAGCAACCGGGTTGGGTCAGATTTGAGATTTTTTTCATAGGAAGCGTAAACGGATTGGGTAAAAAAAGAAAGAAAATTGAAGAGATTATACCCAACCCTTTTAATATTAGGGTTAGTGGGTTGGGTAAATGGGTTAGGATTGGTTTTGATAGGTTTAGTGCTATTAGAAAGCAGCAAGCATAGATGTATTGATATTCCCCGTGATTAAAAAAAATTAATATCCAAAGAACCAAATTTCGTTTGTATAGAAGTATGTATCAAGTTAGTCCACAATAAATACAAGTATGTTTTCTTGTACTAAACTCGTTAAGTATTGGTTTTTCAGTAATTTGCTATCATTTCCATATAATAATCTTGTAAGTTCAAGATGAGTTCATGTTCTTTTGAATTTTGTATAATTTTGAAACCAATTGCGCTTGCTTTGGGTTTACTATATTTCTTGTCTGTATCATTTGATCATTTCACAAACCATATCAGAATTACCAAGCGCAGTATGATTTTGAAATAATACCCAAACAACAACAGAACATAAATATGATGGTAAACATAAGATTATCCAGATCCAGAACATAACTCAGCAGACCCCAACAGCCTGTTTTACAGGGTCGATATAATAAAATAATGGTGTGCAGTTTCTTTTACTGCTCAAGTAATTAATTCATGCATAATTCTGGTGCAACTTCTAAACGGATACTCAACTCCATCATGCTGCGACATGCTAGTGGATAACTCGTTACATAAATGCCTAGCTGACGGGTACTTAACCTGATTGTTGCATGGCTTATCTTTGGGTAAGAAGCCGGATTGATGCATAGTGCGACTGCAATATTTGTGATAAATCATAGGCATTTCAATTCTGATCCATACGTATGAAATGTCCAACATGGCTCGAAGACTACACCTTTTCTAAATAAATCATAGGCGGCAATTACATTATTTCTCAGATCCTTTCTATGAAATCAGATTTTATCAAGTATGCGTCGTTCCGATACCAATTGTTAGGATCTTAATATACTTTAGCAACAATCAAATATGAAAACCTTAATTTAATTTAAGACCATAATCCCTTATTTATAATATTGATATTTTCTAATTATGTTTTACATCAAAATAGCATAACACATTTTATGTTACATGTATGGTCCATATGTTGAAATATCAAGGTTCAAAATTCCGCTTTCCGTTTCCGTTCCGGTCATTGAGAAACTTTGATATTTCGGTTCCGTTTCGCAAATTTCGGATATTCCGTTTTAATTTCGGTTTTATAATTCCGGTATTTTTTTCACAATTACGTTGTAAACTCTTCCAGTTACTAAAGAAGATTTACTTTGATACAAAGATATACAGCATGTAAATAATTTAATAGTAAGAAAAATTGTTTTTTAAGCTTCATAAGAATTTTAATTATTATTTTCTTCAATTTTTGAGCATCATGGGGATTTGCATAACAAAATACTTAAATTATTAAAAAAATTACACTAAGTTAAGAAATCAGCCTAAACAATATATTATTCTAATCTAAACTAATTATTAATATATATTAATCAAACAACATTCATAAATAACCACATAAAAGAAAAGAATCAAGCTCAATTGTAACGAACCGTAAATTTAACTGGTTTTAATAACGTTATTAATTGAAATTTTTCGAAATTTTAAACGATAAAATTTTGAAATATAAATTTGATATTTGGAATACGTCTAGTTAAACATAACAACTGGTAAATTTTCGTCCGAAAATATGGAAGTTTATTTCGCGCGTAAATTCACTTCAATTTAATCAGTTAAAAAGCAATGAAAATAAAATGTTTCCGAAACCTAAATATTTTTACATAGAAAAATTCTAAATCATCTTCTGAGCAAGATGTCAGTTTGTCGATTTTCCAAACTCGGACATCTTTGGCACCGTCGATCTTATTTCTCAGCGTTTTTCTTGCATTTTCCGCTATTAGAAAATTCGAAATTTTATAATTCGATTGTACCACTGATATCTATATACCGTCTTATTCATTCCGTCGTGCTGATCTCAATAGTGTATTCATTTCTGTGTTCCGACGTCCGGTACCGAGTGAAATCAACAAATCGATAACCGCACCGATACCCAATTTTCCACATTTCAGATTCTTTGTCATTTCATCCATCTGCCGGTTGGATTCTAACAGCCATGAGTTATAAATATTTTTCGAATTCAATTTGAAGGCTTTTGGTATCACCTATGTGTCGTTATAATTTTTCTCGGGTCAACTTCTTTTTTGTTTGTTCAAAAATCGTACCTTTCATTTATCATTTTCATTTCGTTTATAAAAAAAAGAGAAACTGATCCATATAGCTTCTTCCTCTATCATGCGAACAGCTGTTAACCCAAACCTTTTTACGTCTTCCCATTTCCACGCCATGCCTACCCAAACTCCTCCCCTCATCTCCACGTGCGTAGCCTACATCCGCCAGCCGCCTTCAACTCTCAACCGCCGCCCATTCCTCCGCACCTTCCACTCGTCCCTTCCCATTGGTTTTCCAACCCTCACCTTACCTCACCGAGAACGGTAGCCACCATCACCATTGCAGCCACAAAATTCTCCATCTTCCCACCAAACCGCCCGTTCGCCTACCAACCTGATAACCGTCGCAACTCGAACCTCCACCTTTTCCGCCTTCCACCCCCTTCATTTCCATTTTCCTAGTTCATGCTGTTCGAACTCCGCCTCGGCCACACACTCCTCCACCCGACCGTGCTGGCAACACCATCGAACCACTATCATGACCTTCCTTCAGTTTTCACCGCCCTTTTCACTAGGTATTATATATTGGTTATTATATATTGATTTTGTTTTATTTTAGAAAATATAGTTTATATTTATATGCGAGTTTTGATAATATCTTAACTATATATATAGATAGTAGTTGTTCACATTTTGTATATATATATATAGTAGCATGGTCAGTATATATATGTATGTGTATAGACTTCAAAATATGTGTTTCAACATATGGGTTTACATTCAGAGCTTGGTTTACAGTAAGTATATATATAGCGTAGTATATATGATAATAAGATTTTAAGCCTGTTTCATTTCGTCCCACGTGAGTCTATGTATATAGTTGTATCTACGTATAAGTCGATTTTGGAGATAAAGCAAGCTTTTAGAGCTACGTCTGTTATATGTTATATATATAACTATGTTTCGGTTTATATATTTTATATGTATGTTGTAAATAAAACTTGTTGGTTACTCTATATTTTACTATATATGTTTATATACCTGCTAGTTCCTTGATATTAGTTTTATAAGATCTTTAAAACATGTTAGTTATATAAGTATTTATGTAATTACAATGACATATATGTTTACAAAGACATATGGAAAAAAAATTATAAGTGTTTTCTATAACAGGGTATGTATAAATGAGTTCTGTCTTTTATATATATAGTGCATAAGTGAGGTTGCAGTACATAAGTTATATAAGTATTACATAACTTGTGGTCTATATGTATATATGCTTTAAGTATGTGATTTAAATAAGTATATATGTAAGTATCGTCTTAATGATATGAATGTGTAAGTATATACGTTTATGTAAGTTTATAATTGATCTATAGTATTGTATATGATTTATAATAAAGTAAGTTGTTGTAAGTATATAAATATGAACTATAGATCTGTTTGTTTATAAATATGAATTATATAAGTCATAAATATTATTATTTTATCTTAAATTTCATATGGTCTTAAGCATACTAGATATATATCATTGATTTTTAATACTTGGGTTTCAAGGAAAAATGATTTTTAAATTTTATACTATTTTAGTTTTGTCTAATTCAAATTTATCATATAATAACAATGTTTATATATTTTCAGCTTATATCAAAACTGATTTGATTTCTTTTCATCGATTCCGTTTTATCAGCTTGACCGTCAAATTCATGTCAATCTAGCTTTATTTTGGAATTCGTGCTTGAATTTGTAACTCATCTCATTCTCGTTCTTCTATAGCCTCGAAAGGTGAGCAATCACTCACGATTAACGTTCTTTTATTTATTAAATTTGATTTCAATTGAAACGACAATTGAAATTTACTGCTGTTAGTTAATTACACTGTTATATATGTTATTACCCGTATCAGTTCACCTGTGACATCTGACACCATTATCTGTTATTTATGAAATGATAATTCAGTTTGGTTGATAATTGATTTATTGTTGATGTTTATATTGGACGTTAAATGGTTAATGTTAAAGTGATAAATAATATGCAATTGAATTGATATATGATAGTTAACCATTTAAATTGAATCTATATGTTGAATTTGATTAGTTAAATTTTGTATAATATGACCCCTTTAAATGTTAAACTAGTTGACACGTAGAAATTTGGTTAAGTACCCTTTGAACCATTTAATGTGTTGAAAATTTATGTAGTATGGAATTGGAAATTGATATCGAATGAAAAACCGTATTAATATTAGTGTAGTAATCTTTAATCTACATGAAATGATAGTGTAGATTCTAGAAATAATTATATTAATTCGTACAAATAACAATGCGAATTAATACGGTTATTTCGGGATTATTTAAATTGATGATTGGATTGTTATTGTTTGTTGTTATTGCTTGTTTATTTACTTTGACACCATCCCAGTTATCACACTGCAAGTTCCCTTTATTATGCTTTGATTTTAAATTGAATTGGAATCGGGTTGAAATGATAAATACCCAAATGAACTTGACCTAGGATAGAGAATGAAATAAAACCCAATTGGTCAATAATTTGATTTAAAAATAAAATGAAGATTTTATTTGAATAAATAATATGTTTTGAAACGAAGTTGAAATTTGAATTTTTAATGAAAGGAAAATGTTAATGTATAATGATCTGAAACAAAATATTAATAAATGTAATTGATGAAAGAACGTTGTTAAATTTGAGAAATGATTGAATTAAGTTTGAAATGATTTAATAAGCAAGTTTGAAATTATTAAACTCTGAAATTATTTAAATAATTAAGTTTTGAATTATTTAATAATTAAATAAGATTGAATTATTTAATGATTAAATTGAATTGAATTCTTTAATAAGTAAAATTGAACTTTTGAATAAGTGAATTTTTCTTCGTAAATAATTGAAATTGAGTTTCTTTATTAATTAAGTTCTTGGAAAATTATTGTAACGCCCCACCTCTATGCTCATAATAACAAAGAGTATTAAAAAAAATACTGTCTATTATTACGAAGAATAAGGCTGGATAGGAGCGACTATCCGTAATTGGTCTTACACTAATATTGGTTATCTCGATAGGAGTGATATATACTTTTTATTTTTCATCTATTATTTATTTACTCCCATCGACATATCCAATTATCAGTATAAAACAAACTACGATAGTTCATAATAGTTTAGGACATTAGATATAACAATAACACAGATAATATAAATGCGGAACACAGATTAACAAAAATCTCATATATATATAATCGATGTCAATTACAATATAGTTGACACGATACATATGATACAACTACAACTGTCGACTCTAGAAGTTATATATACAAGTACATTATCGACTAATATACATGAATACATATCGTTCTATACAATGACACGACTACTATAAAATGACACTGACAACTTCAGAAGATGTGAAAAGTCTTCAAATCCCGAACAGCAACTCAAAGAAGGAAATCTACAACCTGAAATAACTCGGGTCTGACCCGAGTATTACATTCAAAAGAAAATAATACACGGGTCAGTCTAATTCAAACTCAGTTATTAATGCACAGAAGCAATAATAATCAATATCAAATAGACGACAGTCTCGGAAATCTCGTATATCCAACTCTCGATACGAGAATTGGATAACGGCAAATATAACACTAAACAGTGTTAAACGACAAATCAGCAATCCAAAAGCCAACAAATCCAACTCAAATCAAAATGAATCAAATACAATTCACAAATATTGAATTGAACACAAAACAATTCAAACAATTGAAATAACAATTAAAACATCAATACCGTGTGGCTGCAGTACACGCATGCGTGCACTGCCTCGCCACTAGTATAAAATAGGGATCAACACAAGGTCAAATCCGAGCGGCTAGCTGGATTCAACTCAAGTGATTTCAAAAACAATCTAATTTCATCAATGCGATGCAAGTCCAAAAAGAGCAACTGCAAAACGAATACGAGGGCAAACTGCAACCAAAAACTGCAGCCACCACAAGATCCTTCATGAAACCACTTAAAACTGTCGGGCATAAATTCACATACAACCGAATGGTGCCGTGATGGGTATGCCACCAAATACCACCAAGAGTATGATAATACGACCCATTAATTGAAACATCAATTATGAAATGAATATAATAAAATGTATGCAACTGCACCAAGTAATGGCACATGTATGCTACAGGTCTGAACCCGCAAGGGCAGTGACAACATAGAAAAATGACCAAGCAGCATGAATTATGCAAACTAAACGCCTCAGTGACTACAATGACCAAGGGCGCAACGGCGTTGGTACAAACTACGTGAAGACAGCCAAGTGGAGGTGAGAGCACCAAAAGTATGGCACCACAGCACACGACAATAATGAGTCAAGTGGATGCAATATGAACCAAAAATGTGAAAAAGGCTCGAACACATGTTAGTACACAAAACAAACTACAATGAACAGGCAAACTGAATGTGAAGATGACAGAGTCCACAAGACCCAACCCAGTGAACAACCTGATGCATCCCTGAGACATGAATGCATGGAGAAGGCATCACTCAACAGTGAAGACATCTAAATATACTATAAAGAGCAGTGCAACTACAATGATGAACCAACATCAAATATACTTAAGTCAAGTTCAAATAACATGGTACAACAGTCAAGTTAACTGCCGAGATACTGTCCGAAGTCGAGTGCGTAAAGCAAATGCAAAGTCAACTAAGTTTTCATCAAAAATATTTTCACAATTCAAGTGATATAGATGCAACAACCAAAGTTAAAGCAAAGTGAAATCATCATCACAGTAAGGTCAATAGAAATATGGTCAGAGTCAAGACAGCTCAAGAATCAAAGTGCACACACTAAAGAACTGCATATACTACTCAACAGTGCACAGTGAACTCAATTGTACAAGTTTAAACCATCGAAAGATATAAATACAAGCAAAACTGGTCAATGTAACATGAAGTTACAGACCAACAAATAACTTGTACACCCAATAGGCAGTGATGAAAATGCAGTGGTATGTAGTAGTAAACAACACAGTGAAGCAAACAGGACACGTGCAAACACATGAATGTAAAGTGCAACAACAACTGGCAGTGCCAAAACAAAATCCAGACCAAGTTCAAATTTACAGCATCAACAAAATCAAAGGACACTTAAGATACATGTTTCAAACGAACCAAGCCAGAAATTCATATTGAAACTGTATATCTTCAAAGTCCCCAAATTTTCAAGATTCAATGCTTATACGTAAAGCAAATATGCAACAGAGAAAACATCAAATGTGACAGTTAAATTTTCAACCAAAACCATAGTGACCGAAGTCCACCACGAACCAGCGAATTCACAAAACCATGATGACCAGAAAACATCGTCATGGCATTAAAACAAAATCAATTGGCTAAGATAAATCATCATCATCAAAATATACTCGACTGACCGAGAATAACAAGTGCAATTATAAACCGTAAAGCAACAAGAATACCATACTTCACTACGAACAGCAATAAAAATACAACTAGAGCATAAATCGAACAACATCAACATCGAAACAAAATTGAATGACCGAGACGAAGTCGAATTCCTCTCGATCGAACACAATGATCAGTAAATTCGAATTGAACAAAAGCAGGGATTTCAATTAGATGTGAGTGAATAATTCACTCACCTTATCGACGAAATCTGAAGTCGTGGCATCACTAAGTGTTTGGCGCCCTCGATTTCACACAGCCCTTCATTCCCAAACCATAGATCGACGAAGCTCTCGATCGAGATAATCCTAGCAGCCATAGCTTTCTCGCGAACCCACTGTGTCGATCAACTAATAGGCGCTGCTTCGATTTCTATGATGCCCTAATTTTTGAACTTGGGGACGAGGATGAATGAACTCGGTCGGCATTTATTTTTTTTCGTAAGCTTATTCTTAGGGTTTAAAAATGAGAAAAAGAATTTGGGGAAACAGGTATTAGCCTTGTGAATTTTCACGGCGTCCATTAAAACATGGGCTACTATTTAGTTCAAAGCCCCTAAACCCTTTAACAAATTTCAAAAGAATTTCTACTAGATATAAAAACTCCAAGAACCATTTTATAAAAGAATTTACACTGATAAAAGCACTTAACAATTTTTACAAACGAATTTCAACCCGAATAAAATTCCAATTGCAATTGTCTTACAAATTAAATCGTCATTTGACGATAATCATCTGTTATGAAACCCCGGGTTGTTACAGACTCCCCCCCTTATAAAAATTGTGTCCCCGCAATTTTCATAATTTAAAGTCGTCCATAACAATTATTTTTTCTACCATAAACTGGTTACGCAAGCAAATGAGAATCGAGAACACAAATACCAAAGAAATCTTTTAATTCCATAAAAGAAATTCACAAATTCTCAACAAAGCCTAATTATCAATAGATAATCAGAAAACAGTAAAAATGGATAAACACAATTACCAGCAATCTTCAATTATCAACTAGATAATTAAAATACAGAGAATCATAAAGCAACAATGTCTAATCATCGATACGATAATTAGAAAAACAACAAAAGCTAATTATCAATAGAGATAGAGATAGATAGAAAACAGCAAATTAGCATACTCTAGAATCAATTGGAGACTAGCAAATCTCATATCAATAAAATCAGCAAACACCCAATAATCCAAACGATAGTCAGAAAACAAATCAACAAATATCAAATTAGCAAAACGATAATCAAATTTCAAATTCAACAAATATTCGATTATCAAAAACGATAATCAAATTTCAAATTCAACAAATATTCGATTATCAAAAACGATAATCAAATTTCAAATTCAACAAATATTCGATTATCAAAAACGATAATCAAATTTCAAATTCAACAAATATTCGATTATCAAAAACGATAATCAAATTTCAAATTCAACAAATATTTAATTATCAAAAGCGATAATTAAATCTCAATCAACAAATATTTAATTATATAAAGCGATAATTAAATTTCAAATCAGCAAATATTTAATTATCAAACGCGATAATTAAATCTCAAACCAGCAAATATTTAATTATCTAAAGCGATAATTAAATCTCAAATTACAAATATTTAATTATCTAAAGCGATAATTAAATCTCAAATCAACAAATATTTAATTATCTCAAGCGATAATTAAAAGCACAAATAACCGATTATCGAAAACGATAATCAGAACCCATATCAACAAATATCTAATTATCACAAGCGATAATTAGAAACAACAAATATCCGATTATCAAAAACGATAATCAGAACTCATATCAACAAATATCTAATTATCACAAGCGATAATTAGAAACAACAAATATCTGATTATCAAAAACGATAATCAGAACTCATATCAACAAATATCCAATTACCTGCAGATAATTGGAAACAACAAATATCTAGAAATCAATTAAGAAGACTAGAAAATCAACATAAAAGCTTGGATCGATCCCATTAGATGGCGAGTTTTTAATTCGCCGCACGTGCATCAACAAATGGCCGAAGCCTACCAAGTACTCTACATAATTTTTGGCGCCCAACAAATGACCCGAAGGTCCGCAGAGTGACCCGAAGGTCTAGTACTGGTATTTGACCCGAAGGTCCAACAAATGACCCGAAGGTCCAACATAGTGGCTCGAAAGCACACGAAAGCATCAAAATATTTCAATTAACGAGTCCGGAATTAACCAAAATAGCAAACGCACATGTCCCATAACCATGAGTTTTACTAAATTGTTTAATTCTCTTCGTCGTTTCCTTGAAAGTGTGAAATCATCAAAATCATCAAAACGACAGATATTCAATTAACGAGTCCGGAATTAACCGAAATAGTAAAAGTGTGGTTCCATACTCCGCACTTTTGCTAAATCGTTTAAATCACTTCATCGTTTCCTTGAAAGTGCAAAATTGTGTATTTTGTAAAAATACACTTTACATTCTCAAACGGACAAGTCCGGAATTAAACGAATCAGTAAAAGAAAGGGGTCATAGTCCTCGATTTTGCTGAAACGTTTAAATCGCTTTCTCATCCTTTTGAAATCGCAAACTGTAAAATTTCTGAAAACAATTTTATTTATTTTGTAAAAATAACAATTTACATTCTCAACTAGACAAGTCCGGAGTTAAGCGAAACAGTAAAAGAAAGGGGTCATAATCCTCGATTTTGCTGAATCGTTTAAGTCGCTTTCTCATTCTTTTGAAAACGCAAATCGTTAAAAATTTATAAAACAATTTTCATTTTTAAAACGATTTTCCAATCACGTGATTAAAACAGCAAATCAGTAACAATTTCGATAAGGAAATTGTACTTCTCAAAATACCGTAAAAACGGTCACAAAACAGCATTGCGGAATAACCGCTTGAAAATCCACCTTTTAAAATTTGACGGTTACTGAAGCCAAAGCGACAGTAATTTTAAAACGTCAAAATCACATCAGAACAATTTACATCAAAATGTAATATCAGAGAATTTTCATTCATCAAAATGCCACAAAACACCGTGCTTCAAAAATTTAGCATTGGTGTAAAAATCCCGTTATAAAAATAACGGCAACAAAATACGTTTCATAACCTAGCATCGGTTCAACGTAAAATAAATGCAGTAACGTGCAATTCATTTGCACGCACATTCAATATAAACAAGGAAATCATTAGAGTGTATCTTCAGTGAAGACAACTCAAAACAGCAAAAGCTAATCAATAGATGATTAGTACAAAAGAAAGCCAGCGGAAATTTCAACAAAAATCACATAACTGTAATTTCTTCGAATCCTCAATTCGGATTCGAAATTCCCAAAGAAACAAAATAATTACAGCTATGTAAACAGCAAATGAAATTCATATCAATTTCGTATTTTGATTTTTAAATCAAAAAGATTATCAGTTGTAATTAGCGAAGACAGTGTCACTGATTCCGCTGCGCACTCTGATAAATAGAACACAATTTAATCAAAACAACAAAACACAATTCCACTTTTGTTTTTAAATAAAGATATTTAAAAACTTTCATCAAAATTTCAAAACTTTAGTTTTGACTCAAATCACAAATAAAACATCGACCAATAGTTGTAACATATGTTCTATCCAAGTTATGTTTTATATTATGTCCATAAACCCCAAGCTCTGATACCAACTGTAACGCCCCACCTCTATGCTCATAATAACAAAGAGTATTAAAAAAAATACTGTCTATTATTACGAAGAATAAGGCTGGATAGGAGCGACTATCCGTAATTGGCCTTACACTAATATTGGTTATCTCGATAGGAGTGATATATACTTTTTATTTTTCATCTATTATTTATTTACTCCCATCGACATATCCAATTATCAGTATAAAACAAACTACGATAGTTCATAATAGTTTAGGACATTAGATATAACAATAACACAGATAATATAAATGCGGAACACAGATTACCAAAAATCTCATATATATATAACCGATGTCAATTACAATATAGTTGACACGATACATATGATATAACTACAACTGTCGACTCTAGAAGTTATATATACAAGTACATTATCGACTAATATACATGAATACATATCGTTCTATACAATGACACGACTACTACAAAATGACACTGACAACTTCAGAAGATGTGAAAAGTCTTCAAATCCCGAACAGCAACTCAAAGAAGGAAATCTACAACCTGAAATAACTCGGGTCTGACCCGAGTATTACATTCAAAAGAAAATAATACACGGGTCAGTCTAATTCAAACTTAGTTATTAATGCATAGAAGCAATAATAATCAATATCAAATAGACGACAGTCTCGGAAATCTCGTATATCCAACTCTCGATACGAGAATTGGATAACGGCAAATATAACACTAAACAGTGTTAAACGACAAATCAGCAATCCAAAAGCCAACAAATCCAACTCAAATCAAAATGAATCAAATACAATTCACAAATATTGAATTGAACACAAAACAATTCAAACAATTGAAATAACAATTAAAACATCAATACCGTGTGGCTGCAGTACACGCATGCGTGCACTGCCTCGCCACTAGTATAAAATAGGGATAAACACAAGGTCAAATCCGAGCGGCCAGCTGGATTCAACTCAAGTGATTTCAAAAACAATCTAATTTCATCAATGCGATGCAAGTCCAAAAAGAGCAACTGCAAAACGAATACGAGGGAAAACTGCAACCAAAAACTGCAGCCACCACAAGATCCTACATGAAACCACTTAAAACTGTCGAGCATAAATTCACATACAACCGAATGGTGCCGTGATGGGTATGCCACCAAATACCACCAAGAGTATGATAATACGACCCATTAATTGAAACATCAATTATGAAATGAATATAATAAAATGTATGCAACTGCACCAAGTAATGGCACATGTATGCTACAGGTCTGAACCCGCAAGGGCAGCGACAACATAGAAAAATGACCAGGCAGCATGAATTATGCAAACTAAACGCCTCAGTGACTACAATGACCAAGGGCGCAACGGCGTTGGTACAAACTACGTGAAGACAGCCAAGTGGAGGTGAGAGCACCAAAAGTATGGCACCACAACACACGACAATAATGAGTCAAGTGGATGCAATATGAACCAAAAATGTGAAAAAGGCTCGAACACATGTTAGTACACAAAACAAACTACAATGAACAGGCAAACTGAATGTGAAGATGACAGAGTCCACAAGACCCAACCCAGTGAACAACCTGATGCATCCCTGAGACATGAATGCATGGAGAAGGCATCACTCAACAGTGAAGACATCTAAATATACTATAAAGAGCAGTGCAACTACAATGATGAACCAACATCAAATATACTTAAGTCAAGTTCAAATAACATGGTACAGCAGTCAAGTTAACTGCCGAGATACTGTCCGAAGTTGAGTGCGTAAAGCAAATGCAAAGTCAACTAAGTTTTCATCAAAAATATTTTCACAATTCAAGTGATATAGATGCAACAACCAAAGTTAAAGCAAAGTGAAATCATCATCACAGTAAGGTCAATAGAAATATGGTCAGAGCCAAGACAGCTCAAGAATCAAAGTGCACACACTAAAGAACTGCATATACTACTCAACAGTGCACAGTGAACTCAATTGTACAAGTTTAAACCATCGAAAGATATAAATACAAGCAAAACTGGTCAATGTAACATGAAGTTACAGACCAACAAATAACTTGTACACCCAATAGGCAGTGATGAAAATGCAGTGGTATGTAGTAGTAAACAACACAGTGAAGCAAACAGGACACGTGCAAACACATGAATGTAAAGTGCAACAACAACTGGCAGTGCCAAAACAAAATCCAGACCAAGTTCAAATTTACAGCATCAACAAAATCAAAGGACACTTAAGATACATGTTTCAAACGAACCAAGCCAGAAATTCATATTGAAACTGTATATCTTCAAAGTCCCCAAATTTTCAAGATTCAATGCTTATACGTAAAGCAAATATGCAACAGAGAAAACATCAAATGTGACAGTTAAATTTTCAACCAAAACCATAGTGACCGAAGTCCACCACGAACCAGCGAATTCACAAAACCATGATGACCAGAAAACATCGTCATGGCATTAAAACAAAATCAATTGGCTAAGATAAATCATCATCATCAAAATATACTCGACTGACCGAGAATAACAAGTGCAATTATAAACCGTAAAGCAACAAGAATACCATACTTCACTACGAACAGCAATAAAAATACAACTAGAGCATAAATCGAACAACATCAACATCGAAACAAAATTGAATGACCGAGACGAAGTCGAATTCCTCTCGATCGAACACAATGATCAGTAAATTCGAATTGAACAAAAGCAGGGATTTCAATTAGATGTGAGTGAATAATTCACTCACCTTATCGACGAAATCTGAAGTCGTGGCATCACTAAGTGTTTGGCGCCCTCGATTTCACACAGCCCTTCATTCCCAAACCATAGATCGACGAAGCTCTCGATCGAGATAATCCTAGCAGCCATAGCTTTCTCGCGAACCCACTGTGTCGATCAACTAATAGGCGCTGCTTCGATTTCTATGATGCCCTAATTTTTGAACTTGGGGACGAGGATGAATGAACTCGGCCGGCATTTATTTTTTTCGTAAGCTTATTCTTAGGGTTTAAAAATGAGAAAAAGAATTTGGGGAAACAGGTATTAGCCTTGTGAATTTTCACGGCGTCCATTAAAACATGGGCTACTATTTAGTTCAAAGCCCCTAAACCCTTTAACAAATTTCAAAAGAATTTCTACTAGATATAAAAACTCCAAGAACCATTTTATAAAAGAATTTACACTGATAAAAGCACTTAACAATTTTTACAAACGAATTTCAACCCGAATAAAATTCCAATTGCAATTGTCTTACAAATTAAATCGTCATTTGACGATAATCATCTGTTATGAAACCCCGGGTTGTTACAGACTCCCCCCCTTATAAAAATTGTGTCCCCGCAATTTTCATAATTTAAAGTCGTCCATAACAATTATTTTTTCTACCATAAACTGGTTACGCAAGCAAATGAGAATCGAGAACACAAATACCAAAGAAATCTTTTAATTCCATAAAAGAAATTCACAAATTCTCAACAAAGCCTAATTATCAATAGATAATCAGAAAACAGTAAAAATGGATAAACACAATTACCAGCAATCTTCAATTATCAACTAGAAATTCACAAATTCTCAACAAAGCCTAATTATCAATAGCCTAAGTATTCGAGACTCACCTTTGAAGTTGGAGCTTGCTTGAAGATCCAGCCATCTATTCTGCTTTCAGTATTCGATGATTCCAGTGATGTATTCTGATTTGTATCTGATGTATCATATTACTCTTCCGTTGTATCTGGTTTAACTCTGATGTAACTCATAGATTTATATAGTAGCTTCATGAACTACTATCTCTTTTATTTCCGCTGCACTTATTACTCTGTGTCTGTGATCTGTGATTATTTATTTACTGTATATGTTCAGTTTTGCCAAATTTAAATTAACAACGCGGTATTTTGAGCAATTCAATTCCGGCGTGAGTGTCTACCTATACACTTATAATGGATGCGAATGGTGCAAAATATCGGGTCGTTACAGTTGGTATCAGAGCTTTGGTAGCTCTAGGCAAAACTTAGCATATAGGGTAAATGTATTTACAGAATCACTCTCATTCGAGTTTCAATCTCTTCCTTTTGACTCGATTTCTTTGAATTTTGGAACGTTCCCTGTGGTTCCAAAACTCATTCGTATCCCTCACTATTCGCCTTCTAATTCCGGAGTATCCCATAACTCCACTTCGAATGACCCTTATAATGAATCGGCGGTCTCGCCAAACTTCGAATGATTTGTAAAGGGGTGAAACTCCTTTACAATAGGCATCGATTTACCGGAGATTTATGTATCCTTGGTTTACGATGCTATCTATCTCCTGCTATACCTGAATTCGATTTCTTGAGATCGAATGTGTATTTGCCTCGGAATTCTGCATCGATCTTATTCTTGAAGTCACGGTCAACCCGGTAAAGGTTGCCCGCGATTTATATAAACTTATCAATCTTCCTACTTTGCTATTAATCATCATATCTTTGTTTCGAACTTATCTTCGAATCAAATTTCTCTTTGATTTGAGTCCATCAAATTTGAAACCCTATCCTTATTTTGAAAATTCATTCCTGTATCGTCGAGCAAAGAAATGTATTTGTAAACTAATATATATAAATGTTTTCATATATGCTGTGTTGTTTGAGTTGTTGATGTTGATTTGGGTTTCCGATCGATTCGTCTGATCAACGTTATCGATAGGATTTCCAAAACACTTGAGCAGAGCAAACTGACACAATATTGTTTTCAAATTTGGTAAATGAAATAAAATTGTATGATATACCATAAATATATAAGTAAAATTTCTGGAATTTAATAAGTTAATAAAATTGGTTGTTCGAAATGATAATATTTGATTATCAGTTATTGTTCTAAATGAATTTATAAATATGGTTTATAAATTGATTTGGAATTTGAAATGAATTTAATTCGGAAATTTGAGAATTTAGTTTTCGGTGATTTCGAACTTTGGTTTTAAAATTTTAAAGTATATATGATTGAAAATATCTTCGAATATAAATCGTTTTCAAAGAATTTTAAAATGTTGAAATCAGTGCTCTTCTCTTTGTCGCTGGAAAATAATTTCGGTGATGGCGGCCGCATCATCGACATTCATTTTCGAGTTTCGAAGTGGAGAAACCATTCTGTAGCTTTGCTACGGTTTTGTTTTGAGGGAAAAGAAAAAAATAAAAAAAATACTATATTTTGATTTAAATTTCTTCAGTATATTTTGATTCACATATATATATAAGTTTCTTATTTTAAAATTTAATTTGATTGATATAAATATATTATATATATCTCTAAATTGTTTAAAGTTAATCGGAAATCTAATTCTTAAATTTTGTTAAAGGATTATTTTAATTATAAATAAAACCAAAATTTGGAATAAATATTTAAACTTGAATAATTGAATTGGAAAATTTTTATTTGTATATTGTTCAACTGCATTCTAATACAACTTACCTAAATCATTCAGAAGTTGAATATGTAATTGAATAATATATAAGATAAATTGAATTTATAAATAAAATTTGAGTGTTTATAATAAATGTTATACACTAAATTTTGATTATAAAGATGTTAATAGAGTTAGATAGGATAATAAGTAAACTCAGTTAATAATGAAATAAATTTGTTTTGAAAGAATTAATAAATTTGTTTTGAACGAATTAATAAATTGAAATTTGAACAACATATGAAAATACCTTGAATTTAAAAGAAATTAATAGATGTAAATTAATTTAAATCGAAACTTTTATGTTTTAAATTAATTTTTATGGGTTAAATATATGTGAGTAGATATATTAAGTAGAATAAATTTAACAATAATTTGGAATAAAGAAGAATTTAAATTGCTAAAAAAATATGATTATAATAAAAGACTATTCAAATTTATGGTTTTAGAAATTGTAAATTTAAGATAATTGGATAATAAGATAATGAATTTAGAAATAGTTGAGATTGATTTTAGTGAAATCAAATGGATTGAATCAATTATTGAATATCAATTAATATAAATTTGAATTTATATGGTTTAAGTTGATTGTTATTTTTCAAATCTGTTTTTCTTTCTGGTTGTTTCTATTCTCCTACCTCGTTCCTTTTCGGGGACGAAAAGTTTTGAGTGGGGGAGAGTGTAACGACCCGTAAATTAACTGGTTTTAATAACATTATTAATTGAAATTTTTCGAAATTTTAAACGATAAAATTTTGAAATATAAATTTGATATTTGGAATACGTCTAGTTAAACATAACAACTGGTAAATTTTCGTCCGAAAATATGGAAGTTTATTTCGCGCGTAAATTCACTTCAATTTAATCAGTTAAAAAGCAATGAAAATAAAATGTTTCCGAAACCTAAATATTTTTACATAGAAAAATTCTAAACCATCTTCTGAGCAAGATGTCAGTTTGTCGTTTTTCCAAACTCGGACATCTTTGGCACCGTCGATCTTATTTCTCAGCATTTTTCTTTCATTTTCCACTATTAGAAAATTCGAAATTTTATAATTCGATTGTACCACTGATATCTATATACCATCTTATTCGTTCCGTTGTGCTGATCTCAATAGTGTATTCATTTCTGTGTTCCGACGTCCGGTACCGAGTGAAATCAACAAATCGATAACCGCACCGGTACCCAATTTTCCACATTTCAGATTCTTTGTCATTTCATCCATCTGCCGGTTGGATTCTAACAGCCATGAGTTATAAATATTTTTCGAATTCAATTTGAAGGCTTTTGGTATCACCTATGTGTCGTTATAATTTTTCTCGGGTCAACTTCTTTTTTGTTTGTTCAAAAATCGTACCTTTCATTTATCATTTTCATTTCGTTTCTAAAAAAAAGAGAAACTGATCCATATAACTTCTTCCTCTATCATGCGAACAGCTGTTAACCCAAACCTTTTCACGTCTTCCCATTTCCACGCCATGCCTACCCAAACTCCTCCCCTCATCACCACGTGCGTAGCCTACATCCGCCAGCCGCCTTCAGCTCTCAACCGCCGCCCATTCCTCCGCACCTTCCACTCGTCCCTTCCCATTGGTTTTCCAACCCTCACCTTACCTCACTGAGAACGGTAGCCACCATCACCATTGCAGCCACAAAATTCTCCATCTTCCCACCAAACCGCCCGTTCACCTACCAACCTGATAACCGTCGCAACTCGAACCTCCACCTTTTTCGCCTTCCACCCCCTTCGTTTCCATTTTCCTAGTTCATGCTGTTCGAACTCCGCCTCGGCCACACACTCCTCCACCCGACCGTGCTGGCAACACCATCGAACCACTATCATGACCTTCCTTCAGTTTTCACTGCCCTTTTCACTAGGTATTATATATTGGTTATTATATATTGATTTTGTTTTATTTTAGAAAATATAGTTTATATTTATATGCGAGTTTTGATAATATCTTAATTATATATATAGATAGTAGTTGTTCACATTTTGTATATATATATATATAGTAGCATGGTCAGTATATATATGTATGTGTATAGACTTCAAAATATGTGTTTCAACATATGGGTTTACATTCAAAGCTTGGTTTACAGTAAGTATATATATAGCATAGTATATATGATAATAAGATTTTAAGCATGTTTCATTTCGTCCCACGTGAGTCTATGTATATAGTTGTATCTACGTATAAGTCGATTTTGGAGATAAAGCAAGCTTTTAGAGCTACGTCTGTTATATGTTATATATATAACTATGTTTCGGTTTATATATTTTATATGTATGTTGTAAATAAAACCTGTTGGTTACTCTATATTTTACTATATATGTTTATATACCTGCTAGTTCCTTGATATTAGTTTTATAAGATCTTTAAAACATGTTAGTTATATAAGTATTTATGTAATTACAGTGACATATATGTTTACAAAGACATATGGAAAAAAAATTATAAGTGTTTTCTATAACAGGGTATGTATAAATGAGTTCTGTCTTTTATATATATAGTGCATAAGTGAGGTTGCAGTACATAAGTTATATAAGTATTACATAACTTGTGGTCTATATGTATATATTCTTTAAGTATGTGATTTAAATAAGTATATATGTAAGTATCGTCTTAATGATATAAATGTGTAAGTATATACGTTTATGTAAGTTTATAATTGATCTATAGTATTGTATATGATTTATAATAAAGTAAGTTGTTGTAAGTATATAAATATGAACTATAGATCTGTTTGTTTATAAATATGAATTATATAAGTCATAAATATTATTATTTTATCTTAAATTTCATATGGTCTTAAGCATACTAGATATATATCATTGATTTTTAATACTTGGGTTTCAAGGAAAAATGATTTTTAAATTTTATACTATTTTAGTTTTGTCTAATTCAAATTTATCATATAATAACAATGTTTATATATTTTCAGCTTATATCAAAACTGATTTGATTTCTTTTCATCGATTCCGTTTTATCAGCTTGACCGTCAAATTCATGTCAATCTAGCTTTATTTTGGAATTCGTGCTTGGATTTGTAACTCATCTCATTCTCGTTCTTCTATAGCCTCGAAAGGTGAGCAATCACTCACGATTAACGTTCTTTTATTTATTAAATTTGATTTCAATTGAAATGACAATTGAAATTTACTGCTGTTAGTTAATTACACTGTTATATATGCTATTACCCGTATCAGTTCATCTGTGACATCTGACACCATTATCTGTTATTTATGAAATGATAATTCAGTTTGGTTGATAATTGATTTATTGTTGATGTTTATATTGGACGTTAAATGGTTAATGTTAAAGTGATAAATAATATGCAATTGAATTAATATATGATAGTTAACCATTTAAATTGAATCTATATGTTGAATTTGATTAGTTAAATTTTGTATAATATGACCCCTTTAAATGTTAAACTAGTTGACACGTAGAAATTTGGTTAAGTACCCTTTGAACCATTTAATGTGTTGAAAATTTATGTAGTATGGAATTGGAAATTGATATCGAATGAAAAACCGTATTAATATTAGTGTAGTAATCTTTAATCTACATGAAATGATAGTGTAGATTCTAGAAATAATTATATTAATTCGTACAAATAACAATGCGAATTAATACGGTTATTTCGGGATTATTTAAATTGATGATTGGATTGTTATTGTTTGTTGTTATTGCTTGTTTATTTACTTTGACACCATCCCAGTTATCACACTGCAAGTTCCCTTTATTATGCTTTGATTTTAAATTGAATTGGAATCGGGTTGAAATGATAAATACCCAAATGAACTTGACCTAGGATAGAGAATTAAATAAAACCCGATTGGTCAATAATTTGATTTAAAAATAAAATGAAGATTTTATTTGAATAAATAATATGTTTTGAAACGAAGTTGAAATTTGAATTTTTAATGAAAGGAAAATGTTAATGTTTAATGATCTGAAACAAAATATTAATAAATGTAATTGATGAAAGAACGTTGTTAAATTTGAGAAATGATTGAATTAAGTTTGAAATGATTTAATAAGCAAGTTTGAAATTATTAAACTCTGAAATTATTTAAATAATTAAGTTTTGAATTATTTAATAATTAAATAAGATTGAATTATTTAATGATTAAATTGAATTGAATTCTTTAATAAGTAAAATTGAACTTTTGAATAAGTGAATTTTTCTTCGTAAATAATTGAAATTGAGTTTCTTTATTAATTAAGTTCTTGGAAAATTATTTAAGTAAGTAAATAAGTGAAATTGAATTTCTTTAATAAGAAATAAAATGTGATTTATTGAAATTAATGTAAGACTTGAAATTTAAAGAATTTGGTTTAATGAATATAATTTAATTTAATTGGTAAGTTTTGATATAATGAAGTTGAATTTAAATAATGGATTTAATGAATTGGAAATTTAATAGAAATTGTTTTGAATGGCAAATTTACTTAATGAATATTGAATGAAATCGATAAATGAACTCAAATTGGTTTGAAGTTAGATTTAATCATTTAAATGATTTCGGAATGAAATTTATATACGAATTTGAATCAATATTTGAATTGTTTTAAATAGAAATTGAAATTGAATTATAAGCCTTTGAAATGGTAATCTGGAAGTTTTGAAACGTAAGTTATGGAAATTGGTTTAGAAAGACAAATGAAATGTTGATTTTCAAATTCTAATTGAAATTGAAATTGATTTGGTTTTGAAATATATTAGACGACCAATCGGTGTAATAATTACGACAGTTATTAAAGAGACCGGAATCGGTTAGGGACATACTCACTGTCTAAACCGAAACCACTTTAATAACTATACGCGGAGTGTGATCCAGAATGAAGTGGTTGGATTGATGTACGTGATGACTGAAGAAAGAGAACGATAATGGATAGCCTTGACACTTGTGTCAAATTGGAAATGACTAAAACAGGAGCTGTGCCGGGCCAATGGAGGTCAGCTACCTCAAGCGAATACACTTCTTCGAAAACTACTCATTACTTGTTGTCGATTGGTGCACCCTTGATTTTGGGAGTGTTGTTTCGCGGTGTTGCGGTCGCTGCGGCGATGCGTTCTCACCAGTCCGGATCAGGCAAACGGTAGTTTCACTACCTTGGGTATTGCCTTATGTGCCTTGTCATACTTGTATTCCTTTATACGCGACCACTACGATTTTGGTTTGTACCTTTAGTATATGGATTGCCCTCTGGTGACTTCCGGTTTTGGGGAAACTACAGTCTTGTATATGCTCTTGGGAATAAAAATGTGTTAAGGGTGGAATGAGCCATGACTTAACACTATTTTGATATCTTTATATTACTGATAGACATTATCTACTTATCGTACACTACTACATAGTAGATAGTTTAACGGATCCTTAAAGGATGGTTATTCCAAACATCCTTTGAGTTACTTGTATTTCAATTGCTATTTCACTTGAGTTGGATTTATTGATAAGAATGTTAATCCTGACTCGAGTGTTTTGTGTTTTGCTTTACGCTCGGGTCAGACTGAGTGTACCAGTATTCGAGACTCACCTTTGAAGTTGGAGCTTGCTTGAAGATCCAGCCATCTATTCTGCTTTCAGTATTCGATGATTCCAGTGATGTATTCTGATTTGTATCTGATGTATCATATTACTCTTCCGTTGTATCTGGTTTAACTCTGATTTAACTCATAGATTTATATAGTAGCTTCATGAACTACTATCTCTTTTATTTCCACTGCACTTATTACTCTGTGTTTGTGATCTGTGATTATTTATTTAATGTATATGTTCAGTTTTGCCAAATTTAAATTAACAACGCGGTATTTTGAGCAATTCAATTCCGGCATGATTGTCTACCTATACACTTATAATAGATGCGAATGGTGCAAAATATCGGATCGTTACACCAATAAAACAAGGCCCGTCCAAATCAAAACTATTGCTGCTTTGAGGAAACCCTAGTCAACAAAACAAAGATAGTCGCTTTCTCCCTCATCGGTTTCTTCCTCGTCCACTTCTTCTCTCTTCTGCACTTACAAAAACGCGCCGCCCTCAGTTTGATGCCCTCTCCCATTCTCCCTCTTCTCATGTATTTAGGGCTTTAATTGTTTTCTTTTTCGTTTTGCTACTAGAAACGGATTTACACTCAAATTCCGGTCCGGCCATCGTCAGAACCGGACCGAATTGGTCGGAATTCCGACGTGCCGGGCGGAATTTCAAACCATGTGAAATATTACAACAGTCCACTCTTAAATTTTTGCCTTGCAAAAGTAATAAAATAAATACACAGATAAACTATGTATTGAACCGATGAAATTGATTAGGAAATCTAAGAAGATGTACAATCAAATTATCTCACGGTTCTTTGCTTGATTATGCCATCTAAAAGATAATATGGCTTTTGAAGGTATTTGATAATTTGGAGTTCATAGTTCATCAGCGTTGTAAGGTTTGAACAAATTATATGTTGTATGAAGTGCTATTAATTTTGCACCTTTAGATTATTAATAAAATTCATCCCAGGTTTTGTCCATGTTTTTACAATACAGGTCTTAGCTTGCTCAAACCATAGGGTTGTTTTTGAATCTTTTCATATTCTATTTTATACTAAAAGGGCAATCAAAACAAAAGCTTTTAACAAATTCTTGAATCATAACATCTTTGTATAGATTCGACTGAGAAACCAAACACACTTGCCCTGCATAAGTATATGCAAAGTGAATTAATACCATATTATAAGTTGCCAACCAACAACAAACAAATTTAAATGGTCAAGTTGTAGTATTAACACTTAACACTTGTGCATGCAAGGCTAAAAAAAAGAAAGGTACTAGAAATAAATTGTTGAGTTAAAGTAGATCAATCAAAGACTCACCTTCAAGAATAGTAATTCATTACAGAGAAAGTAACATAAGCGGGAGGCTCTAAATGCTAAATTTAAAACAATGTATGTCTCCTGGCTTTGAATTTCAAAATTGAAATCGAATTCAAAAACTAAGATGGTGTTTGGTTTAAAAATGAATTTTGGGTTTTATGTTTTCAAATATGTATCTCAAACATGAGAAGAGTGAAGTGATGACGGAGAGATGGAAGAAAAATGGAGGGACGGCGGAGGGGATGGAAGAAAAATGGAGGGACGGCGAAGGGGATGGAAGGACGACGGAATGATGGATTGTTTCTCATGCTTCTATCATTTTTCAAAACACGAAAAATAAAAAAAAGTTGTTTTCTATTATGTATATTAATTTCGTTTTCTAAATTGATCACTTTCAATAATATACATGTGTCTTGCACATTTTTGTATGGACGAAAACCCAAACTAAAAATAGTAAACCAAACATAGCATAAAATCTAAGCAAACGACCTAAGAAAAGATGCTATGAAACATCACTTTCCTACATTTAGAGGGTCGGCGGTCCATTCTCCAGCAACACCATAAATGTTTCTCTGCATTATTATATCTTTAAGTGGATGAAATATACTGAATCGCATAAAACACCACCTAATGAAATTATTATTTTAAATTCCCTTTTTGTTCACAATTAAAAATTTTTGTTACATGTTTAACTTAACAATGCCACATGTTAACTAATAATAAACTGCATCTAAATGAAATCCTAGTATGTCACGAAGATAATTAACCTTTAAACTTTTAAAAGTAAGTGAATTGTTCACGATGGTACTATAGACTTTTAATTTAGGTTTTTTTTCCTTCATGAATTGATTTATGTCCTTTTGTTGTAGATAATTAAACCTCATTCATTAGGCCAGCAAATTGGCTATACCTTTTTTGTACAATCTTAAAACGTTAAGTATATGGCATAGAATAATATGATAAAAGTACTTAAAATTATTTAAATGAATTTTGGACATTCATTTATGAATGACAAGGGGAGTGCCACTATAGTTGTTGCACTAATGTCCAAAAATTATCTTCTAATTCATATTGGTAATATTCTTTCTTACAACCTTTTCTCTTTCACAACTTCTTAATTTAGAGGCCCGCAGAAAATCTTTATTTTAAATGAAGCATTCTAGACTAAAGTGAATGCATCTTGGAAGGTTTAGGTTTCTTATAATGCTCAAAGTGAACCGTCAATAAAACAGGTGAAGGATGTTTAGAAGTTAAAAATATAATGGTCGATAAAGCAATTTTGTAGATGCAATTGTTTCATGCTGGCCATTTTGTTGTATGTTACATAACCATGATTTTTTTATGCTTAGTTATTAGACAGATCAAAAATGTAGTTCACAAAACTGTTCAATGTAAGTTCATTGAACACAAAGCTTATGTTAGTTAATCATGCATTTACGACTTATAAAAGAAAAGCTATTGGTTGTAACTTGTACCACTAAACATTTACATAAACAGAACTTGTACTCAGTTTGTGAAGCATGTACGATTTATAAAGGATTTTTTTTCATTTTGGCATCGTTTTTAAACTTATTATCGCAAATAGCCCAGTTTTAAAACTAATATCAAATATAGTCTTGTTTTGAAAAATGCACTGGCTACTTTTCAAAAGTCGCCAGAAAAAAAATTTACACTGGCGACTTTTGAAAAGTAGCCAGTGCATTTTTCAAAACAGGACGATATTTGATATTAGTTTTAAAACGAGGCTATTTGCGATAATAAGTTTAAAAACGAGGCCAAATCGAAAAAAAATCCATTTATAAAAGAATAGCTCATGGTTGTAACTGTTGGAATTCCTAATGTAAGTGTAAATGAAATACACTTGTCCCACATCGCCAAAACAAAAAAACAAAGCTAAGTATATAAATAGCATTCTCATGAGGAGGTTGGGGCATTGGGGCTCCCAAATGTGTGTTTTGTTGTGAGGAGGGAAGTCATGCTTCACCACACGCGCGCGCCGCCGCCGCCGTCCGTCCGACCGAAGCGGAAGAGGGTTTTTTGGCGTACAGATGCATCCATTAGCAGATGGAAGTGGGTACAACCCATTAGACGCAAGCGGGTGCGGCCCGTTAACGAACAGCAGCAATGAAAGGCAACGGGTGCAACCCGTCAGGTGGACACGGCTGTTCGAAGGGATGCAGACGAAAATATAAATAGGGGGAATACTGATCACATTCTCAATCGAATTCTATTCGGGTTTTTTTCTTCTGCTTCTCTCTCCTACTACTATCTTAATTATCAATCACAGAGTGACATACTCACCACAATCTCTAGCAGTTTACGTCTGTTGTATCTTGGGAGACTTTGAATAATGTCTTAAGGAATTTTTTACGATAAGCCTCAGATGAAATTTCCTTCTTCAACCGGTTATATTTCAGGTTGATTTATATATTTATATATATATATATCATTTTCGTTTCTACGTTGTACTATTTCTTTAAACAGTATAACGTTTGATTTATTGCTATAGTTGTTAGTTTGTTGTTGTAATTAATTACAACATACTTATTATTAAAAAATAGCTAATACAGAATTCCAAAGTAGTGAAAATATGATTTGTAAACTTGTGAGACGAGTTTATTATTGATTAGTCTCTGTTTTGGTATACTAGACATATAACATCTTAAGACTTTATTCAAATTTTCACTAAAACGGAGATGACAACAGTTGAACTATCAACAAAGACTACTACTCACAACAGGCCTGATCCATTCAAAGGAGATGGCGATGACTTCATAACATGGCAAAATTAAATGCTGTTTTATCTTACCTCGCTAGGACTGCAGAAGTGCATCGAGGAGGATGAACCAAAGCCTAAAGACGGACAAACTAGAGAAAAAGATGCAACTATTTTTCTCGGAATTGACTCATGGAAGCATTCAGACTTCCTGTGCCGAAACTACATTCTGAATTGTCTGGATAAAGTACTATATAAAGTATATCAGCCACACCAGACAGCAAAATCCTTAAGGACTGCACTTGCACATAAATACAAAACGCAGAATGTTAGTTTGAAGAAGTTCATCGTAGATAAGTTTATGGAATACAAAATGGTTGACTCCAAATCCGTAACTAGTCAAGTGCATGAACTCCAACTCATAATTCATGAACTTGAAGTAGAAGGACATAAAGTTGGAGAATCCTTCCTTGTTGAAGCAATAACAGGGAAATTACCACCATCCTGGAAAGACTATCGCAGTTATCTAAAACATAAGAAAAAGGAGATTTCCTTAGAAGATCTTATTGTCATACTAAAAATTGAGGCTGATAACCGCATAGTGACAAAACAAAGCGAAGAGGCATTTATGGTAGAAGAGTCAAAGACCAAAGGGCATTTCAAGAAAAACAAGGAGAAGAAATTCCCGTAGAAGAGAAAAGCGCCTGAAAACAAACCCAAAGGCAACAAACGAACCAAGAAGTTTAATGGCGAGTGTTGGGTTTGTGGAAAAGCCGGACACGCCGCTAGAGATTGCAGACACAAGAAGGAACGCAACTCAAAGGCAAATATGGTGGATAACATGGAAGTAGACGAGTCTAATTTTTCAGTAGTTATATCTGAATGCAATTTGGTTCAGAACCCTAACCAATGGTGGGTGGACACAGGCGCTACTCGTCATGTTTGCTCTGACAAATCCATGTTTTCTACATACCAGAAATTCGATCAGGAAGAAAAACCTACATGGGTAATTCTACAGTTTCCATGATCGAAGGCAGTGGCATGGTAATCCTCAAGTTTACTTCTGGAAAAACTGTCAAGTTGAATGACGTGCTCCACGTTCCAAACATACGCAAGAATCTCATCTCTGGTCCAGTGCTATCAAAGAAAGGATTCAAAATGGTCTTCGAGTCAGATAAGATGGTTTTGTCCAAAGCTGGAATGTATATCGGAAGGGGATATTTATGTGATGGCCTATTTAAGGCAAATGTAGCCGTTGTCGACAATAATACTTTGTATTCTGATTATGCTATTAATAAAATTGAAGTTTATTATTTGCTTGAGCATGAAATTTTACTATGGCATGATAGACCAGGACACATAAATTTCAAAAAATGAAAAAACTATCAAACTTGGGATTAATTCCAAAATTCCAAGTAGATAAAAACTACAAATGTGAGACATGCGTAGAAGCAAAAATGGTCAAAAAACCATTTCATACAGTTGATAGAAGCACCGAACCACTAGGTTTGGTTCATACTGATTTGTGTGATTTCAAATCATTACCTACAAAAGGTGGGAAAAGGTACTTTATTGCCTTTATTGACGATTATACACGATATTGCTATGTATATCTTTTAAATAGCAAGGATGAAGCAATTACATCGTTTATGAAGTACAAAGCTGAGGTAGAAAATCAGTTAAATAAAAAGATCAAGATATTAAGATCTGATCGAGGTGGAGAATATGAATCACCATTTGAACAATTCTGTGCCGAAAATGGTATAATTCATCAAAAAACAGCACCATATTCACCACAACAAAATGGTATAGCCGAGAGAAAGAATAGAACATTAAAAGATATGATTAATGCGATGCTCTTAACTTCTGGCCTATCGAAGAACTTGTGGGGGGAAGCCTTAAATATGTCTAATCACATATTAAACAAGGTTCCTCACAATAAAACAGGAACAATTCCATATAAGTTATGGAAAGGACACATACCAAGTTTTAAATACCTCAAAGTGTGGGGGTGCTTGGTAAAAGTTCCAGTTCCGCCTCCCAAGAAAGTCAAACTTGGACCAAAAACAGTAGATTGTTACTATTTAGGGCCAGCCCAAAATAGTAGTGCCTACAGATTTTTGGTATTCAAGTCTGATATAACTGATATTCATGTAAATACAATCATGGAATCCAGAGATGCCTCATTCTTTGAATATGTGTTTCCACACAAAAGAAATGAAGGAAATAATGTCCCCAAAAGGACAAGGGAAGAATTGAGTAAACCACATGAAGATGAAACTCATCGTGAAACTGAGGAAGTTGAACCAAGAAGAAGCGTAAGGGCAAGAACTTCCAAGACATTTGGTTCGGAATTTTTAACATATATGTTAGAACACGAACCTCAAACGTATAAGGAAGCAATGTCATTTTCTGAATCCTCATGTTGGAAAGAAGCAATCCAAAGTGAAATTGATTCAATTCTGAGTAATAAAACTTGGGAAATAGTTGATCTTCCACCTGGAATAAAACCAATTGGTTGTAAATTGATCTTCAAAAAGAAGATGAAACCAGATGGCTCCATCGACAAATACAAAGCAAGATTGGTAGCCAAAGGATATCGTCAAAAAGAAGGTATAAACTTCTTCGATACCTACTCACCAGTAACTCAAATAACCTCTATAAGAATGTTAATAGCAATTGCATCCATCTATAATCTATAGATTCATCAAATGGATGTAAAGACGGCATTCTTAAATGGAAATCTTGATGAGAAGATTTACATGGAGCAACATGAGGGTTTTATATCCAAAGGGAATGAAAACAAAGTATGTAGATCAGTCAAATCATTATACGGACTAAAACAAGCACCAAAACAATGGCACGCAAAATTTGATAGTGTCATGATGAAAAATGGTTTTCGTATAAATGAATGTGATAAATGTGTTTATTACAAAAAAATTGGACAATCATACGTGATGATTTGTCTATACGTAGACGATATGCTAATCTTCGGTCTAAATACTAAGGTAATAGAGACCACTAAGCAGATGTTAATCAACAATTTCGATATGAAAGACTTAGGAGTTGCAGATGTTATTTTGGGAATCAAAATAATAAGAACACCTAATGGAATTGAATTATCTCTGTCACATTATGTAGAAAAAGTGATTGAAAAATTTCAAAATTTTGGAATTAAAGGAGTATGGACGCCGTATAATCCATCAGAAGTACTGCATAAAAACACTAATGAGAGTGTAATGCAACTGGAATACTCTCGTGTAATAGGATGTCTCATGTATCCCATGAATTGCACAAGACCAGATATAGCTTATGCAGTAAGTCGATTAAGCAGGTATACAAGCAACCCAGGAAAGGAACACTGGAAAGCACTAATGAGAGTGCTTGGATATTTAAAAAATACCACAAACTATTCCTTACATTATGGAAAATATCTTGCCGTCTTAGAAGGATATAGTGATGCAAACTGGATTGTTGATTCAGAGGAATCAAAATCAATGAATGGTTATGTCTTTACCTTAGCAGGGGCAGGAGTGTCATGGAAATCTACTAAACAAACATGCATAGCTCGATCCACTATGGAATCGGAGTTCATTGCTTTAGATAAAGCAGACGAAGAAGCAGAATGGCTTCGTCACTTTTTAGAAGATATTCCGTTTTGGCCTAAACCTGTACCGACCATATGCATACACTATGATAACCAAGCAACATTAAGCAGAGCGCAAAACTTTGTGTATAATGAAAAGTCACGACACATTCGTCGACGCCATAACATAGTTAGGCAATTACTCTCAAATGGAACTATTTCCATAGATTATGTGCGAACAAATGATAACCTAGCGGATCCATTTACTAAAGGTTTATCAAGAGAGAAAATTAACTGTGCATCGAGGGGAATGGGTTTAAAAGTCTAAACCAACAAGAGTTATCTTATACGGAAACCTATCCTAGCGACTGGAGATTCCACGGACTAGGATCAATAGGCAAACCAGTTCTAAATAACTCAAGACGTAATGCATTTGTTTGGACTTAGTCCTACTCCATTCCTATGGTGCACAATATAAATGCATGCCTACATAAGTATTTAAAGGTTAAAACTATGTTTTTTAATGATGACCATATCTTGAATATAACAAGTGGGGTATATGTAGGATACTCTTAGTGTGAGCTGGGTCGGCTCTATGAGAATATTAAAGGCTTATATTTTTCTATAAACACTCGCAGAACCAAAAATTGTTCTGGACCAAAATGAACATAACCAAGAGATTGGATGAGAAGGGAATCAATGCTTCGTAAAACTTATTGTCTGGATATACAATAAAGGCCGACGGTTCAAGATGAAATAATTCAACGATTAGCCAAGTTGATCCGATAAGTTTTAACTAGGGAAAGTTCAAAGTGAAATATCTACTTATCTACGATAAAGCATTATTCCATATGTACTCTGTGATATTTCGCTTTGTGGGGGGGACAAAGTATATTATCATTTATGTGGGGAATTGTTGGAATTTCTAATGTAAGTGTAAATAAAATACACCTGTCCCACATCGCCAAAACTCAAAAACAAAGCTAAGTATATAAATAGCATTCTCATGAGGAGGTTGGGGCCTTGGGGCTCCCAAATGTGTGCTTTGTTGTGAGGAGGGAAGTCATGCTTCACCACGCGTGCGCCGCCGCCGCCTTCCGTCCGACCGAACCGGGCCGGGCCGGGCTCGGGTTTGGGTTTGGGTCTAACATGATCCTTTTTTTATTTAAAACTGGGTCGGGTTTTTTAAAAAACAATATTAGGCTGTGCAAACGGGTGCAGATCTGTTGTGAGGATGCGGACACGATTTTTTGACTGAGAAGGTACGACTTCCGAACCGAGCATGGGTTTTTTGGCGAACAGATGCATCCATGAACAGACGGAAGCAAGTACAACCTGTTAGACGTGAGCGGGTGTGACTTATGGCAGCAACGGGTGCGGCCCGTTAACGAACAGCAGCAATGAAAGGCAACGGGTACAACCCGGACGCGGCTGTTCGAAGGGGTGCAGACGAAAATATAAATAGGGGGAATACTGATCACATTTTCAATCGAATTCTATTCGGGTTTTTTTCTTCTGCTTCTCTCTCTTATTGCTATCTTAATTATCAATCACAGAGTGACATACTCACCACAATCTCGTGCAGTTTACGTATGTTGTATCTTGGGAGACTTTGAATAAAGTCTTAAGGAAATTGTTACGACAAGCCTAAGACGAAATTTCCTTCTTCAACTGGTTATATTTCAGGTTGATTTATATATTTATATATATATATATATCATTTTCGTTTCTACATTGTACTGTTTCTTTAAACAGTATAACGTTTGATTTATCGCTATAGTTGTTAGTTTGTTGTTGTAATTAATTACAACATACTTATTATTAAAAATAGCTAATACAGAATTCCAAAGTAGTGGAAATCTGATTTGTAAACTTATGAGATGAGTTTATTATTGATTAGTCTCTGTTTTGGTATACTAGACGTATAACAGTAACTTGTAACCTATAGTAGCCTCTGTAAAAACACACTGCTACATGTAGTGATTCTTTTTCTAGGATCTAAAAGTCAAACTTCTGCTTTTAGTTCCTTTTACCATTGTTTTTTATATGCCCATTGTTTCCTTCCCTATATTCTACTCTATATATCCCATTCCCTGTTGCTTTACATTGTTAGGGAAGAATGTAGACATGATTAGTTGTTTGTCTCGTTTTCCTAGAACTCCAAAGCCTAAAAATACCTTAAATATTTCTAGGTACCATGATGTTAAAATAACTAACAACGGTATGGTTTTAGAATTGCTTACATATTATATAAAGATATTTTTTTAAACCATACTTGCTCTATTATGTATAAGATAATGTCTAGTTATATTTATTTGTTATTTCTTCATGTTATTATCATGTCAAACTTGTTGTATTATATTATGCAAGTGGTATAAGTTATACAGCAATTGAGAAATCAGAAGATCATGTTTGTTGTTTGAGAATTATGCATATAGTGGTTAGTGATGTATTTATGAATGAAAGGTCAAGACTGGCTCCTGAGTTGTCAATGAGTCTCTAACTTAAATGTATTTATTATAGTGGACTCAACGTGGAATATATTTTTTTGCAAAATTTCCTAACATAAAAACTACAAAACCACCTGTTCTATGAAAACTTCACCTGACCCATTAAATTATGTACAGAACGTGGTCGTCGGATGCGGTCATGACAAAGAATGCCTCTTTATAGCCACACCCGATCTCCTTGGCCTAGGTGGCGGCGTCCTATCCTTCCCATCCTAAATAAAAGCAGGCTTGTTCTCCTACTGTCTCATCAACCAGGACTCCCTGGACACCTCAGCACTTAATTTCGACACCGATCTCGATGACTGCTCCATGACAGCTTAGGCCCTGTTTGTTTTCATTTTTAGTTTTTGGTTTTTAGTTTTCAAAGCCCATTTTCGGTTTTTCATTTTCAGTGTTTTTAATATTTTGAAAAATGTATTTGGTTCTACAGTTTTGAAAAATCGTTTTTAAATTAAAAATCAAAAATGTTATTCCAAAACAAAAATGACAATTTCAAATTTGGTTGGAATTTGCCATTAAATATAGAGGTAAAAGGAGATAATGAATGAGACTAACAAAAAATATCATGAAACTGAGAAAATCATAAATTGACAAAGATCAAAAAATGATAATGACTACTGATATTTAAACTATATTAAAATGAGACTAGCTCATATAGTGCTACAAATTAAACATATCTCAACTCAAAATCATTACAAGGTAGATAAAACATATCAATTGTATCACTACAGAAAAAGGAAAAAAAGTTTTGATGTATCTTGTAGGCAAGTAGTGTTTGCTTTGTTTAAGTGGCTCTTCTTCCTCATGCTAAGCCTTCTCTTTTCTGGAAAATACAAATATACAAGTATATTAATATATATATCAGCACCAATACTCGATTACATCTATCATTTCAGTATGAAGGGTAATAGATCGATGAAAATAGTGTTATCAAAGAAAATATTGAGATAAATCGTTTACTTGGGAAGTGATAAACATGCAAGCATGATAAAGTTTCCAATATTGACCCACAGGTTAGTAATAAATTATACAAACATTACAAAAATCTAATCAAAATCATTATTGAAATCAAGAATTACCTAAGCGCACATAGAAGCAAGAAGAGAAACTTGACCAATTAAGAAAGAGTAAGTAGTTGTATAGCCACTCATAACCTGCATCGTTAAATTTATTATCATTAGCAAAGCAAGTTCCTATTAAGAAATGATAAAAAAGACAAATTTCATACTTAACTATCTAGGTTTATGGATGAGTTGTTATGTAATCATTCCACATTTGCATAGCAATTTGATCCCTAATATGTCCCATTTGAGTTGTTTGACTAACATCAAATTGTATGACTTCTTGATTTTGATTTGCCTCTAATGCATGTTCAAATACCATATTCTCGGATGAGTACTGTGTGAAAAGAGCATCCAAAGCATGTTCTTGTAGAATAAAGTTATGTAATGTGCAACAGGCAATAGGAATTTGTCTTTGCCTACGAAGTGGATAATTGGTCATGAGTTTTAGAATTGGAAATCTTGCTTTTAAAACACCAATACAACACTCGATTATATTTCGACACGACGAATGCTTATAATTAAACAAATCTTCCTTTCCACGTAGTCTTCCTCGTCCGTTATAATCACGTAAATGATATCTACGTCCTCGATAAGGAGCTAGAAATCCAGGCATGTTTGGGTATCCAGCATCAACAAGGTAATATTGATCTATAAAACAGTGGTCATGTATTATATAAATATTATAAAGATAAGTATTATGTAACTATTTATAAAATAATATTTGATGGTGACATTTTATACAATAAAATATACCTCCTCTTGGCATTGGGAAATTATTTCCGATTCTTGTAACTGCATCGATGAATACTCGAGAATCGTTAGCAGCGCCTTCCCATCCAGCGTATACAAATACGAATTTCATATCAAAATCACATGCCACCATGACATTTTTTGTTATATTGGTTTTCCTTCCACGAAAAGATGTTTGCCTCGATGCGGGCACCCATGCAGCAACATGTGTTCCATCTATTGCGCCAATACAATCCTATAATAAATAATACTACAATATTATTTGTGTTTATTATTTGATAAATATAAAAGTTGTGCTAAAAAAATGACCTTAAAGTAGGGATACTTGTTTACAAGACGTTCATGTATAACATCTCGATCCGATGGACGTATTATCTCCGTGCCCAAAGAACAAACAGCTCGTAAAACTCTTCTGAACCATTTTGAAATAGTATGGTGTGAATACTGAAAACGATCAGCAATAATACTATATCTTGTTGTGTGTCCTATTATCATTAGAAACATTGCCACACCCTCCTCCACGCTTACTTTTCTTCCATCATTCAAAAGTCCTCTCTCTTTTAGAACATCACAAAAATTCAAGAATACATGCTTCTGCATTCGAAAAATTTGATGACATATAGAAGGATTTCCATTCAGTACATCAAGTAAGAACATCCTTCCCGTAAGCGATGATGTTCTACAAGGTACTCTATTCATGATACTCCTTTGGTTAGCAACAAAGCAATTAATCATTAACATATCACCAAACTCTTCATCATAGTACTCCATAAATATAAAATCATCATCAGAACTAGAGTCATCATCGGATTCATAAGAAATAATACTAGATCCAATAGACATTACCCTGCATAAAATTTATATTAACTATTGCATGGATGCATTTTTTTGGTTCTATATGAATCACATTTGGTTCAAAAATCCCCGGCTAAAACTTTTTAGATTCTAAGATAAAGATTTTCTTAAATCCCCGGCTAAAATGTGGTTTGCTCACCTGTAGCTTTTGAAAACAGAGAAGCAAACTTGACCCTGGATGTTTGAAAAGAACAGAGAAGTGTTTTGATCCTGGGAGGAAAGATTTTGAGCCTGGAATTTGAAATGATCTGGAATTCGTGAATAAAAACCTTTGCTTAATCACTGTTGTATTTGCTCATTTAATTCATCAAACACAACAATTTTAATTCTACTTACTGTCTGATTTTTTTTCTTTTATACACAGAGAAGTTTTTTTCTCTGCAGTTGAAATCTAGAGATGGTTTAAGTCTTTGATCTTGGTTTGATTCCTGCAACTAATTAATATCATTGTTTAAATCTTTGCTTTATTACTGATTAATAATTTCAGATTCAATTTTTTTTTCAAAAAGAAATGTACTTGCCTTAATTTTATTCCAGAGAATCTGAAGCTCCACTTTTTTTTTTTTATATAAAACAAATCTGCAAATTTTTTCTGAATCTGTTTTATGTTAAAACTTGATCTTGAAATCATAAATTTATTAAACTATAAGGTATAAAATTTACCTGAGAGTAACCTATAGCTTGATGTTGAATTGATTCTAGTTTTGCAACTTATTCCCAGGTTTGATTTTGATCTGCTTCTCATTGTTAAATTAGCTTGCTTATTAATTGATCTGAAACTGGAATTGCTTGATTAAGTTTGAGATGCTCTGACTCGTTGAGTTGCTTCCAGGCTGAAGTTTACTTTGATTTGTTTGCTTTGCTTCTGATTTCCATTTCAGTTTAAATTTGATTTTCCAAAAACAGAGACTGTTTTTCTATATGAACCAAAGGGTGGCTTTCAGAATCAACAATACATTTCAAAGAACAAAACTGCAAACACAGGAAACATGAAGCAGCAAATTCAGTAAAACTACAAAGAACAATGTCAGTGGGAAAGTAAAGAAATCAATCCAGAAATTTCTCTACATGAACAAAGTGCAAATGCAACAATAATAACAGTCTAAAACCACAATAGTTGATCTATAATTAAAATTCCATCAATACAGCAAGCTCCAACTAAAAACATAACAAGTCTGCAAAGCTGGAAGTACTTTCTAAAGAAAACTAGAACCACAGTTCCCAATACAGGCAAATAGATACACTACCAAACCACATGAAAACTAAAAGCCACATTCAGAAAGAGAACCAGTTTATGCCTAACACCTCAAGTTCAATTGAGGAGAAAAAAAGAGAACCAGTTTATGCCTAGAGAAATTTTTAACCATTAAAAAGTTTATGCAATTATATATGTAGGGCAAGATCACAGAGCACACTTATAAAGAAAACTTATACATGTTTCATGGTAATACACGCAAGCAACAGGGATAGACAAAAAAAACCATCACATTTCAAACATCCACTTTTGATTTATACCCAAATAGCTAAAAGAGTATTGAAGTTGTAGACATAAAAAAACATCACATTTCAAGCATCAAGAACAAAAAAGTACTTAGAATAAGAACTACATAGTTCGGTGAACACAAAGTTTAACAAAACATAACCTACAAGCTAATAAAATTATTCAAGAAGTTCTAAAATCGGTAGTCTTCTACGTTCCGGCATCATCACAAATTGCATCCTAAAATCGGGATCTTTAAAAGCCTTCATTGCCTTCATGTAGACCTCGTTAGGAACACCGTCAATACCATTTAATATATTCATACAAACTATGTTGGAATATGGATCCGACACATCACTTTGATTATCATTTGGGTTAGGTGACTTTCCTTCAACTTTTGCAATTTTTCCTTTTAAGTAACGTACTCTAAGTTCAGCTTCTTCATTGCGCATTTCGATTGAAGAAGACCACTTTTCCATACATGAATCAAGCTTTTCAACATTATTGGCTTTATGTTTTTTCCGTCGTCGTTCATTTGTTGACGTGTCATCACTTGGACGAGTACTCATTTGCTCATCATCATTTACCACATGAACATGCACACCCTTGCTTAAAAAATTCTCTTCTAATTGTCTTTCATCGTCTGAATTGAGAGGAAGTTTAGTTGAAGCATTACTTAAACCTCCAGTAGCCGTAGTTCCACCGAAAATCTCTCCCAAAAGTTCATAATTCTTGCAACCATCTTTCCTAAATATTTTAAACTCGGTCTTGTTGATCTATAATAATTTAACAATTATTAGTTTGACATTCACTTATATTCATGAATTATATTTTTAAACACATACCGTATAGAAATGTTGCCAAACTTCTTCTGCAGCATTAACCTTGTTGGTATTTGGATCCCATGTAACGCCTGTATGTCCTAATAGTTGTGAAAACAAACGATGTACAATGCGCAAACGGTTCCACTTTCCCTTCAATCTCTCCACCCCATAATCAGATTTTGTTGCTTCAATCATCTCTTGATTAATTTTTCCCCATTGGTCTTTAGTGAAAGTAGAGCATTGCAGTTTTCCCGCTTTTACATATTCATAGAGTATTCCAATGAAAGCGCGTTCGTTCTCGTATGACCATGACATTGGTTCCTTTGCCTTACTATGACCTCCCATATTCTATGTAAATAATTAAATAAAGATAAATTTTCTAAGCAGCCATAGTCAAGTTAGAATTAATTATAGCGAAGAGTTCACTTTCTTCATAATCTTCTATAGTAAAATGTATTTATATACTACGACAATACTATGATTTTTATTTTGAGTGGTCCATACAACTCTTTCATTATAAGTTCACAAATACTTAGAACATTGGATTCTGAACCAAAGCTCCCTTATATTCTAGTTGCTAGAGCATGGAATATGCATGAAAGAAAAAAAAGGTAAACTATGAAGAACTCTAGACTAAAAATGAAGAGAAAGAGCAAACAAGCTGCATATTGAACTTAAACTTGCCTCTTACGAGTATGCTTTAAGTTGTTATAAATTGAAAATAAAAATTACTTGAATTTATAGTTGATTTCATAATATCAGGCAATCATAAATTACTTAAATAATTTGCCATATTTATTCTTGTAGGATTGACATACCAGGCATTTCATCGCCATTACAAAATTCATCGGATGTTCATGTGCACACATATTTTGTTAATTCGAGCATCCATAAATGAAGTTATTTATGTTGTTATTTAATACGATATCTTTAATATTTATAAGAGTCTCATTTTCACCTCTTTTCCTTTGCTTAGTGATGTAACTGTTACTTTAGTTTGGCTCTCGTGAGCAACATCTATTTTTCTATAAATAAGATTTATATCCCATTTGCTGATTCTTCTCTTATGCACAAGTTGCACCCTGCCAGTGTAATGTAACTCTTGTTACCACTTTTGCTAGGTGAACTTCCTATGCAATTGACATTGTATCATCAAATATGGCCTCTCTCCTACTCTAGCAGAAAAGCTTTTTTTAAAATGCTTTTATTATTATTATTAGCAAACATTCCCTTGATCATTTCTTTTCTTAAACATATAAGCCATGTTTCTTAAACATAAACGGCTAATGAAGTCATGTACTTTGTGAGACACATAATGTAAAAGAAACCAAGGTTCATGAAAAAAATAAATGAACATAAACAAAATAGAGTCATGCGGGTACCACATGCTCCTTTATTTCTTTTGTACTACGACTTTAATAATTCTACAATGTACATAGGATAAACAATTCATTCAGTGTCTATACTTTTATCTGTTTATTCTATAGTTAATCAGCTGTTCCATAAAATGTATCCACCTATTAAGTTTCAAAATATACTATGAAATAGTCGCACGGTTAAATATAAGTGTTTTTATATTCAATAATGGAACAATTTAGCATAGAACAACCAAGCAAAATAACTGTAAAATAATAATCTGTCTATGCTACTAATAAATGAATCTTATTGACATATACAATCAGAGCATCGGGGAAAAATAAATATAAAATCTGCCTGAAAGGCAGCAACAGGCTGCGAATGTAATAAATCACGCATGCAGGAGTTTAAATTTTTTTGCTGAAAATGTTTGATACTTGTGTAGACGGTTGTACAAATAGAGAATAATAAAGCCTAATTAGCGTTTAACCCAATTAAAATCAATATGCGATTACAAGCAAAACCCTAATTAACAAAATTAAATCAAACGAATCATGAAAGCATTCACGTTTAACTTATTAGTTTGAAGAACAAGATAACCAAGAAAGAAAACTGGAATTACCTGATTTTTGATGATTTCGTGATAAAATTTGACGATGATGAAAAATTCGCTCACGAGGTTATTTCTGGAGACCGCGGCCGGAGAAAATAATAGGGTTTCTGGTGCATTTGGTTTGCGTTTGGGTTTTCATTTTTCTGCGTTTTGATTTTGGGCCGAAAACAAAAAAAAAACAGTTTTCATTTTTATATGTTAAGCCCATTTTGGAAAATGCTTATTTTCAAAAATGAAATTTACAAAATGAGAAAGCAAACAAGTTTTCATCCTTTTGTAAAATTGTAAACTAAAAATTATCTGAAAATGGGTAACCAAACGGGCCCTTAGATTTTGAATTTGAAAAGAAACTTCAAAATTCTAGCATGTATGTCGACATATATCCTAGGGGTATGTCGACACATAGCTCGAAAATTTCGAAAATAAAACTAAGATTACATATTCCTACATATATTCTTATATACATATATTCATCCAATATTATTATTAATCTATAGGTTATTTCTAAAAATCAACCAAAAAATGAAATAAAAATTATTTGATAAAATGTACTATTTTTGCTGCTTTTTATTGTCAGTTCTGACTACTCTATTATAGCCATGAAATACATATTTACATTCTCGGTATTTGATTCATTGTCGCTTAATGAACTGTCTGAATCATCTAAAATTGCTGTATAAGCCCTTTTCTTTTTTGATGAATCATTAACTGGTGAGATCTTTGATTTATTCAGATGCGAGTAGTCTCTCAAAAAATGACCATGTTCATCATAGTTGCAGCATTTAGTTGCAGTCCCCATTCCAAAAGTCTTGTTTTTAGATTTCCGAAAGTTGTTCATCATTCTAGGGCTGTCAATGGATACTTTCGAATACGGATAGTACCATATCCGTATCCGTATCCGAAACTGTTTTCGGATATCGAATATCCGTATCCGCTTAATTTTCGGATACGGACAGATATCATATATTTATTCGCTCCGCCCATAATTAATAAATTTAAAAGTATAAATGAAAAGGTTTGGATTAACATAAAACAGTTTTTGTACTAATTTTCATAAAAAAAATCAAGGAATAAAAAATGTGATGATAAAACATTGTTTTATACTAATATCTGTATGCGTATCCAAAAAATTTCAAAAATTAAACATTAAAACTGTCTATTTTCACTAAAAATGATCAAAAACCCATATCATAGTAACATCCAGTGGTTAGGACATAGTTGAAAAATCATATATTAATTAGATATAATTTTAATTAAATATATATATGCATCAGTTAATCGGACGGATATTTTTCGAATACGGATACCACAATAACCATATCTGGAAAGCTTTTCGGATATCAGATATCCGTATCCGTTTTTCGGATAACGGATATTTTTCATATTTTCGGATACGGGTTCGGACAGATATCGGATTTTTCGGGTACCCATTGACAGCCCTACATCATTCTATATTTCAGGAATTTTCTAAAATTTCTAATCATGAAAGCAATTTCCTCATCATTTTCATTGTCTGAATCTTGATCGTCGGTTATTGCATTGAACGTAGTGAATTTCTTTTCTATTGCCTTGCTTTCTCTTTTCCCCTACAATTGTGCTTTATAGGACATTAAATTTCCTATTAATTCTTCAATTTTCAAAGTACTAATATCATTAGGCTCTTTAATTGCTAGTGTCTTTTGATCATACTCTGAAGAGAGTGAATTGAGGATTTTTCTATCTTAGTCCTCTTTAGAAAAGTTTTTGCCTAATGCAACTAATGAATGCACTATATCTTGAAATCTATAGTTCATATCAGAAATAAACTCATTTGGATTCATTAAAACAATTGAAACTGATTAGTTAGTATGGAAATTTTAGTCTGGTTCACTTTACTAGTGCCCTCATGTGTAACTTGCAGTGTTCTTCAAATTTCATATGCAGACTTACAAATAGAGACTATTAAATTCATTTTTATCTACGAACAAAATAGAATATTCACGGCTTTAGAATTATTCTATGCAAGTGTCTTTTGGTCAACATTCTATTATACAAAATTAGTTTAGGGTTCAATGTACTCATTTTGTGTAACATTCCAAATATCTAAATCGTTAGACTGTAAATAGGTCTTCATCCTACATGACCAATAAGTGTAATTACTGCCACTAAAATATGGGGGTCTAGTAGTAGATTATCCTTCGACAAAAGTGTTAACAAATGTACCAACTGTGTTGCAAGCCATTAAAACTTTTCAAAAATCAAATTATGAGTTTTTGAAAACCTAGTGCTCTGATACCAAACGTGGGCTGCAGAATTATGGATCTTAATGCTAATTAAACACTATAGGGGGTGACACCATGGATTTTATACCGGTTTGGATTTCTTCTATATCTTGTCCCGTACAATTACTTGTACAGATTTCTTTTCAAATGCCAATTTTAAATAGGCAGAAGGCAAACCTAATTAAAATCTCGATTCCAAGGTTATGAAACACACCCTTCTAAATTTTTTGGGATCAGGGTACACCCACTTGCTTTAGACAGGTTATAAGCACACCTACTTGGATATTCGGGGTACCATGCACACCCAATTGATTTGAACGGGCTACAATCTTACCCAAGCAAATTCAAATAGAATTTGATGGTTTTTCCAAAGACAATTTCTTGAACTTTGGATACAATGGATCCTATAACCTCTTGGACAACACTTTGATCTTTGATTTGAGAGAGAGATTATTCCAGAACACTAAGAAAGTAGTATTGAATTAATATACAATAGTATATATGAATTGGTTCCAAGTAATTTTGAAGAGAATTTGTGACGACTCACATTTCAGAAGGTTTAAATCGACAATAATCCACATATGTCCAACTTAAACAATCCGGAATATAGATAATCAATGGGGTTAATTAAGAAAAATAAGAAAGAAGAAGAAATCAAACACAGAATCTTGTAGCGGAACGATAAAATATAATAATCAAATAAACAGTTCATGAAGCTGTTTATATTATACATTTGATTATAATTTATACAACATTTATCAGAGTTATATATACAATAGGGATAAATAAAACAATGCAACAGACAACATGATATAGGAATACTAATAGTAATGATATACCAAATCTTCGTCTTCGTCCTCTAGAATAAATCTTCAATAAGCTAAAAACTTAGGGCTGACCCGAGCATAATAAAAAGACAAAACACTCGAGTCGGGACTAAAATATTCTTATGTGAGTCAATTCGATATCGCATATAACATAAGTGCTGAGGCGTCAGAGATGTTTACGGGGTTTTACATCTCCTATCTGGTGTATAATGTGCATGCAATAACTCAAGAGATGTTATGGGATTTTTCATCTCTTAAGGATCCGTCAAAATATTACATGTAGTAGAATACGCTACATATATAATGTCTAATCGGTAAAAAAAAATTAGCATTAAAGCTTTAAATCAATCCCTCTTATCGTGTTTTTAAGCATTGGCGTACAGTTTGCATTTGACACAACCAGTAGCATGTCGGTAGTTAGTGATGCGTCATGATACGACAACACTAAATCAAAATCGTAGGAGTCTCGTATAAGGATAAAAGTATGACAAGGCACGTGAGGCAATGCCCAAGGTAGGATACTACCAGTTTATCCTTCCCGGCTGGTGGTAACCCCTAACGGCCCACTACGTCCAACACTTCCAAAATCCGAGAGTGCGCACCAATCAATAACAATGTCATGATAGTAATACGAAGAAGTGTGTCCGCTAGAGGTAGCTAACCTCGTTGGCCGATACGACCCCTGTTTTAGTCATTTCAAATTGACGCAAGTGTCAGGCCAATCCATCATCGTTCTCTTTCTTCAAATCCAGCAAACGATGCCAAATCCAACCACTTCATTCTGGAGTCTCCTCCGCGTACACAGTTGTTAAAGTGGTTCCAATATTGGCAGAGAGTATGCCCATAAGAGGCCCCGGTCTCTTTAACAACCAAATGTCATTTTACACACCAGTTGGTTCTTTTACATTTCAAAAACAATTCGTACTTGATATCAAAAATATCATATTCGCTTCAAAAGTCAATTCCATTTCGAAATCATCATATTCGCTTCAAAAGTCAATTCCATTTCGAAATCATCATATTCGCTTCAAAAATCAAATCCATTTTGAAATCATCAAATTTGCTTCACAAATCATATTTTACTTCAAAATGTCAATTTAGTTCGATATATCGATTTCCCTTCAAAATTTTGATTCGAATTACAATTTAGGTTATAACTTCACTTTAACCCAATTCGCATTTAAATCCAAGATTTAAATATAAACATTTCACCCTTTTTGACCAGTTTGAATTTTTAGAAAATAATTTAAATAATTTTAAAATAGTTAAATAGTTTAAATAGTTTAAATAGTTTCATAGAAAATAGTTTGAAATTTTTTAAATAGTTTGAAAGTTAAAATAGTTTAATATAAAATAGTTTGAGTATTGAAAATGGTTTATATAGTAAAATAGTTTAGAAAATCAAACTATTTAAACATCTAAAAAGATAGGTTTTTAAACAGTTTATATAATAAAATAATTTATTTTGAAAATAGTTTCAAGGTCAAATTGTACCAATTCCAAATTTTCCAATTCAAAACAATTCAATTTCTATTTCAATTTAATCGATTCCATTCCGATTTCACTTCGAATTAACTTCGATTCCAATTTCAGTTCAAATCAATTTCAATTCCAAATTAATTTCAATTTCAATTCCAAATCGATTTCAACTTCAACTTCAACTATTTGATTCAATGGTTAAATTTCAACTCAATCCTCAATTTTAAAACATTTAAATTTAATCAATTTCGAGCTCAATTTTCAAAGTATCGATTTAAATCATTCAGATCAAATTTAACTTCGATGTTCAATTCAATGTCCAAATATTTAAAATTATTCAATTCCGAGCTCAATCTTTGAAATATCAACTTAAATTACTTTTACTTGGCAATATTCAAAGTTCGAATAAAAGTCCAATCTTTTAAAACAAATCAATTTCCGAAATTCAAATCATATTTCAATTATAACTTCAAAATCTCAACTTCGATTATTTAAACAATTTCTGTTACCAATTCTAAATTTCAACATTCCAAGCTCAAGTTCAAAAATAATTCAATTTTCATAAATTCGAATTTTATTTCTTTAAACCAAAATCATTTAAATAATTTCAAATCAAAATTTTAAAATCATTTAATTTAACCAATCCGGTGTCCGTAAATAATTTACTATCCTATAGTCAAGTGAACCAATTATTTCAATTTTAATCCAAGGATGGATATATATCATTTCACCCAAAATAAATGTCATAGGTATATATCATTTCAACATATTTCTTAATTTATTCGAAATAATTCAATTTACAGTTTATATACTGTAAATAATATACAGGATGATAACAGGATATACTAAACATAAATAAACATCCAAATCATCCAAAATATCAATCAATAGCATCCATCTCAATCAATCATCCAAACAGTCAAAAATCACAACAATCAACCAATTATCAATAATCGGGGATATTACTAGCAGTTTAATGCTAATTAAATTTAATTGCCAATTCAAATTCTATTAATTAATTCAGATGTCAATTTAAATGTTAATTAAATTTATCAACAACACTCAATAATTTCAAATCACTTCATGATATAAATTTAACTACATAAAAATTATTTTAGTCAATTGTGAGCGTATAAAACACTCATCTTTTATTTGAAATTGAAAATATTTCAGCTTCAAATAAATGCCACTTCGATTCCACGCCAAAGCCTTCATCGATACGATTCCAACGCCACTTGTTTCGTCTCAATCGGACCTCGTACGAAGAAGATACACATTTTTAAGGATTTGAATATAATTTATATAAATAATTTTTTTATAAACCTAAATAATATGGGCCGTTGAATTCCTTGAGAGCAGATCTGGGCTGCACCTTTCATCTTCTTCCCCACATACATTCCAGGCTATCTACATACAAGAAAACCCATTGCCGCCTCCTATTAACGAACGCCGCCCCACCATCGTTGCTCTAGAACTCGATCGGCCAACGCCATGACGAAGCCCTCCTCCTGCAGCACCTTCACCCTCAACCCTGAAGCACTCGGCTCCTTCTTCGCCTCAAGATTCATACACGAACGCTGCACAAACACAAGTAAATTTCCTTCCCCTCGTTGCAAATTGGATGATCATAACCGTATGGATGTAGAGATCTCGCAACGCTCTACGACTCTCTAGTTGGAAGATTTCGATATAAGTGAATGGATTTAGTGGAAATTTAGGAGAAAGAGCATTAACTTTCGGCTATTGAAAACCTGGTGGTGGCTAAGGCAAAAGGAATAGCTAGGGTTTTCTGAAATACGTGTATATATACGTGTATAAGTATTATTTTATTATTATTTTCACTATTCACATACTTTTCCGGACGAACTCCAAACGAAGCGTGTCGCCTGGCGTTTACAATGTTTTACCCCTATTCCGAACACAATGGAATATGTTTCGAGGCCTAGTTTGATCGTATGTGGAAGATAGCTTTCCGAATCGAATTATAATATTAAATTTTGAATATCAATTTCAACGCGTTTCGATCTAGTATAACCAAACGGTAACTCCAAATGCTATGAAATTTGAATCCAATAATAATTCACTATTACGGATCCAATGAAACTAGTTTCGTCGAAATTCGAAATAGTGGTAAAATGGCTATTTTTTACTCGACAATTAAAATATAAAATTTTCAATTTTTAATTATTCACTTCTAAATTCAATTTTAAATGTTAAAAATCTTCATTCATATTTAAATAAAATTTAAATCAATTTCCGATATCATTTTCAATCATATTAAATCCAGAATTGAATTATTCAAACAATTTCCAATATTAAATTTAAACAATTTAATTATCCAATAAACTAATATTAATAAATCATTAAATTTTATTTCTAACCATTTTATTCAATAATTATATTAAATTTAATAATTTAAAATGGTTAAAAATACGGATCGTTACATTCTCCCCCACTCAAAACTTTCGTCCTAAAAAAGGGACTAAGTACAGAATTTAACACTTGATATATTTTATCCACAACAATCAACTTATAAAACATTAAAATCTTATTTACAAACCATTACCACGCTCTCGCTACGCCATCTCAATATCAGCTTTACAGAAATTACAATTTATTTTATAAAACAAGTTATAAAAATTTTATAACACAAAATTTTTCTAGCACCCGGATTTACGAAAAATTTCGGCAGTTTCTACTTTGCACGGCTCGGTCGGAAAATTTTTATAGTATAATATATAACACAAAATACCCAATATATATTAAATATACATCTCATCTCAATGATGAGGCATCCCGAAGGGAAAAAATATAAAATCGCAGTATGTAATGCGAGATACGTACCTTATTATTATTAATATGAGCGAGTTCGCTCGTATTAAGCAAGCAAAAGCAAAAATAGATCCACGTATACGTCCAAACGGTCTTCGTATGTACCAATCTCAACTCAACTTAAGATATTATTCATATATAAAGATATAGAACAAGTATAATTTTAATAAAACCATTTAACGTGAATTCTGAATCCAAATCTTAAGCACGAGCATCGATACACAACCATAACAATCATATGCATTCAAAATAGTAATAACAATAGTTTGCAACAAAAGAAACATTCACCAATCATTAATATTCATCTAATTAGTCCAAACAACCACAATTTACATTTCCAATGTCAATATTAAATTTATACACTTTGTTCTCATTAACATTAAATTTTTATTAACATTCAATTGGTTTACTTCAAATTTACTCACATCTATTTTATTTACATTTAATTTATTAAATTCAATTTTTGTTAAATTTTAATTGTTTCATGTAACGACCGGGTGATTTTCGACCCTCAAAAATCGACACTAATACGATCACTATATAGAGTGCCGAGCAATCAAGTGTCGGAAATACCAGGTTGTTAGGGTTTTAAGAAAAAGAGATAGAATAAGGAAACTGAAATAACAGCACAGAATCTCATAATCGCAGCGGAACAAAATATAATATAAAATAACAGCATTTTATACAAAGAAAAGCTGTAACTGTTATCATACATACAAGTTATCAGAGTACAACAAATCTGGACAGTTATAATAACTTGTCCTCAACTGCTGCCTACACATCCTATAGTACACGGCGGAATACAGTCATATACGTGAAATACGTCTCTGCCATCCAGCTCGTCCCCAGAGCTCCAAGCGTCCTAACTTGAAATTCTGTAATACTTGGTCTGTCCCGAGTATTATAATAAAGTAACACCCGAGTCAGGCTGGAAACCAGCATGAGTAAACCCATTTAATATGACAAACTGGAGTTATCAAAATATTTGGAAACCAAGTAACTCGTACAACACGACGAGTTTTTATCTCATTTATAACCAAACACTTTTCTGAAATCCATTGATATTGCAAAATGTCTAGGTACAGATTTACTTGTTTAAAATAGTCAAATTTACTTAATTTATTTAATTCCATCCTATTAGACTCTATAGTCAACCCCGCAAGGGTTTGTAGTGATTTCCAAATCAAAGCGGTTCCGGTAACGCTGATATCCGATCCTGGTTTCTTCGAATCCTAGAAATAAATTTTTAAAAGGGTAAATTGTTTAAAATAAACAATTTATTATTTTAGGTGACACTATTTAAATATGGGAATTTATTACAGATCTTTATTCAAATAATCATATCGTCGTTTTAATATACTATTTAACTTGTCTGGTCACTTAATGGTACAGACAAGAATAATTGAATTAACCCTCCAATAGGTTAAGGCAAGATATAGATTGTTACCAATTTAACGATTGATAAAAAATATCATACAAATCACATATTTGGATTTTATTAACTTTACTTAATCAAATCCATTTATATCTTTATCCAAATTAACTATGATTAAAGAAATTATAAAAACAATCTGTTATTAGTTAATAGAAGTTTACCACTTTATTTAGTGTCTACTTAGTTAATTTATATAAGTTTTAAATCAGATAATAATGTAATTAATCACCATTTAAATTATGAAATATTATTGAGCTTTAAAATTTGGATTTTAAAATGGAAATAGGTTTTCAGTTAAAAGAATAAAATATAAACCATCATACGTGTGTGTGTGTGTGTGTGTGTGTGTGTTATTCCTTCCCTTCTTTCCTTTTCTTCCCTTTTTTCCCTCTTCTTTCTTTTCTTTTTTCTTTCTTTCTTTCCCTTTTTCTTTTTCCTTTTTCTTTTCTTTTTCCTTTTTCTTTTCTTTTTCCCTTATCTTTTCCTTTTCCTTATTTTTCTTTTTCCTTTATTTTTCCTTTATTTCCCTACTTACTTTCCCTCGGGCCCAACCCGGCCCGGTCTTCCTTTCTTCCCTTTCTTTCTTATTTCCCTTACCACCTGCTACTCCTTTTCTTCTCTTCTTATTTCCCTGTCCTATATGTTAGTGAGAAACCGTGCACGTATCACCGAAGACCAAATCCTTACCGCCGACCAACTCTCCCCATCACCTCCGACCATCTCGTCAACTCCATCCACCTAGACCCCTCGGCCGCACCTTGGTTCAAATTACCAAACTCGAACCCAAAACTGAAACACAGCCGCCACCAAAAATCGCCTCGCCTCAACCACCCCTGCCACCGTTCATCACCAAACTTCACCGAGAGACTCGCCTCAATCTCCTCTCTATTTCCCCCTGGTTCGCATGCCTGCGTCTCCTTCCCATCACCATCATTTCCACAAAACAGAGGCTCAACAATCAACACCTTAAAACCCTACTTCCCCCTCGTCATGCCTCCTCACTTCACTATAAATCACCGCGATATTTTTCTTGCATGCGCCATCGCCTGCACCTTCTCCACACCAAACACCGAGGACCAAAGTCGACCAAGTCGTCGGCAATCGACCAAAACCCCAAAACTGATCATTTATGAAATACTTACTCCATACTACACAAAAAAATCCCAAACCCCCACTAAAATTCATGATTTTCAATAACGAACAAAGTTATATGATCCATTTGCCGAACTATGATATTTGATTTTCGACCCTGTTGAATTCCATCATTGTTAAATAGGGTTTCTCTTCCTATACTTGAAAGAATTTAATGAATGTGAAGACCCAAAATTTTTGAGAATAAAAATTACTTTAAAAAAATAGCTTGAGAATGAATATCAGAAGTAAGTGAAGTAATTATGCAAGGGGGGTAATTATTTTTATATACAGTGATGAGAGGAAAATGATTAAGTATAAAATGAATTCTAAAAATTCATAAGACTTGTATATATATGAATATTGTATAGAAAGTATATACATATGATCAGAGAAGTATGGGATGATAAAATAAAAATCCTCTTAATAATTAAAATGCATAAAAATCAGTCAAGAAATATTTATGGGTGTGAATGCATTTTTGAAATAAATCAAGAGAGAAATAAAATGATAAAAAGAGACTTTTATAGTAATTAAAAATAAATAATAAAAAGGAAATGGTATTTCAGAGGGAAGGAATGAGGAAACATGACTGAGTGTATATATGGAGTATACATTACCATATGTTATATTTTTATACCCAGAAAGAATAAACATAAAGTAATAAGGAAAAACACTATGGTAATTAAATATATGAATACATTTATATATCAAGAGAAAACAAATATCTTGAAATATTAACAAGGGGTTAATTGATAAAAGGATATACATGTATACATTACAGTTTAGCATCAAGAAAATAAATAATACAAGAAAGTCACATGAATATAAGGTGTGTGTATGAAACATGCAAATAGCATGCAAATCAGAAAAGAAAAGAAAAGCTAAAGCAACTGAAAATACCCGAATTGGAAATCAAAAGAAAATGGCATATTTAGCCACAACAGCACACACATAATTCTCTGAGTAATGCAAGGATAAAATGGGGTTTTCCTTTAGCAAAACCCTAGTAAAAATGTTTTAAATCAAAAGGGAAAGCAGAGGTTTTCTCTGGGGGGAGTAAAAAACAGAAACACATTGAAAAAAAAAAGAGTTAACACAATTTTCAAGCTTAGGCATTCTCGGGAAAAAGAGGAAGGAAGGTGAGTGATTAATCAATCTCATGAGGCAAAGGCATTAAGACCCAAGTTAAGGGCAGCCATTTTATTTTTGTGTTTGATCAATTTGTTTTTCTCTGAATAGATTAATACTGAGAATGGTTGTTGTTTTAATAAATCTTTGGTTGATGCTTTGATTTGGTTGTTTGATTGTTTGATAAGAAAATACGATGATCTCTGATATGGATCCAGTACCTTAAAACCTCAGTTTGTAAATATGTTTAGTAAGATAAATACATTTTATTATGAAGTAAGGTATTACTGGAAAATAAGCTAGGCAGTGTGAACAAAGGAGGTTCATTCTTATGTCTAGATTGTTATAAATTTGAAATGAACAATGCAATAAATTATTTATGTGCTGATTTGTTCAGATCAAAAGCTAAAATGTTTTATGGGTTTTTCTTAAAAACCTTACCCTATGTTCACAATAGAATTGAGTATAAGAATTTTTGTATGATTCTACTGGATTTGTTTAAGTGATCATGATATTCTTGATATGCAAGTGTTAAAACAAATTTTGAATAAAACAACTGGAAAAATGAAATATAACATTATTTTCATGAATGAAAGTATGGTCAGTTGAAATCCCTGAGTGAGTCTAATTACCTTTGATTTATGGAAAAAGAAAGAAAGAATGTAAAAGCATTTCAAGAGTTAATAAATTTTTCTGAAATAAGAAATGAGACTAGTCACTAGATTATAAAACTAATCTAGGAGAAAAGCCTTGATCTACTCATCATCAGGTGGATGGTGGGTTTGTGCATGACTTATTCAAGTCCTGAAGGCCTCTGTGCAAAGGTTAACAGAATTGAGTTCTTTTATAATGCACACTTTGTGTTCAAAGGCAAGAGTTTAGACCATATAAAATATAAAATGAGATTAAAAGGTTATGCTATGGATTTTATGAAGTTAAAATCCATAGGAGTTTTGTACATGTACAACTGAATGGATGAATGCTTGGGTGAATGCTTGTTAGATGAATTTGAATACACACATGCTCAGGTTTAACATGAAATTAAATAGTGTCAAATATATATGTTATCTGCACATCTTTAAGAATTTATAAGATGATTTAATAATGATTTTTCACTCATACCAGAATTTTATTTCTGACCCTGTTTGTTGCTTTGTAACATTTGGGGTGTCTCATTTATATTGAGGCAGCTCTAGATGTTGCTGCAGGAAAGGAAGCATAAGAAACTTGTATGCATGGACAATTGAAGATTTACTTGCATTTAGAATGCTTAAGGAATTTGGTAGAAATGTTGTAATAATTAGGGCAGGGAAAAACTTTATTATGTTTTAAGTATTTTCTGGATTGATATGTGTTTGTTTTTCTGAGTAGAGAATATGCAAGAATTTTAGTATTATATACATGCATTTGTGGGTTTCTGTTTCAAAATAACTGATCTGGATAATTTCTGGTGAAGTATGAAATAGGAGATCATGCCATATAATTTGATATGTGATCATGTCTCCCTTGGCAATGACTGATGAACTCTTAAAAATGGTAAAGTAGAAATAATCATAGGAAGAAAGGAATATAGAACAATCAATGAATCTTGTAAAGATTGAGTTGAACCAAAACTGGGCTAACTAGAAATACATGAACATGACTTATAATTGATATAAGTACATATCAAACCTGAAAATGAAATTTGTAATTTTAGTTTAGGCATTTAAAATTACAGTAGAAGTTTGCATTGATTTGTGAAGTAGATCCATATACATTTTGGTAATACTTGTAGGTCTCACAGCACTATGCTTCACACATTTTATCACCTAAATACCAAACTCAAGTCTGAATGCATTTGGTCATGATCAACCTGAGGCTATTAAAAATGACATGCAGTCCTGTTTGTAATAGACAAGACCATTACCAGACAACTCCTTAGACACTACCACATGTTGTTTAGAATACATCAGTTGTCTACTTGATAAGTTCATCTGAGAATTTTGTATTAATTTGGTCTGTAACATGGCTTCAATTATTTTGTCTTCAATCATATGCTAAGTCTTAGATTAGTATATGTGTTTGCATATGTACTTTGCCTAAATACATTGTTTTCTCTGCTTGAACTTCAATCCAGTTTAACATGTGATCATTCATATGATCCTTGTATAACATATAAATCAAAATATGAATACCCTTACCTAACACAAATTGTTTGAATATGAATTATGAACCCCGGGCTAATCTGCAATGAATGAGTTATCTTAAACACCCTGATATGTAGCAAAGAATCAAATAGTGGCGAATTACAAAATCCCAGAATCTGAATATTTGGCTTGTAAAATTCAGGGATCAAATAATCTGAGGAGTAAAACAAGAAAATAAGAAAAATAGAATTATTTGATTTTATAATCAAGCTTGAGTTAAAAAAAAAAGAATGAACAGAAAAGGCTATGTGAAACCATATCTCTGGAATATGAGAGATTAGGTGTGATTGAATTTCTTTGTCAATTTAAATTACTCTAGTAGACAAAGAGTCATATATATATCTTCATATATATATATATATATATGAATTAAGTTAATTTTATATACTAGTATTTTTATATTGGTAAAATAAGGAATCCTGGAAGAATTAAATTAAGAGAAGTGGTCCATTGATGTATGTGTATATATATACACATACATGTAAAAAAAACTTAACAAAAAATTTTCTAAAATAATTGAATAAAAGAAGTGGGTCACTTAAGTTGGTATCAGAGCTATGTTGTTAAATAATAGCATTAATATATTATCCAATTTTCTTGTAGGGATGAAATTTTAAAAATATATATATATACAATAATGATAGAAATAAATATCCACAGTAGAGATAAATTGCAGAAAATAATTAAATTAGAAATATGACTAACTAGCTATGCAATTGAATAGTGAATCATGGTAGGAAGACCACCCAGTCATGGAGCAGGACCCTCCAATACAACACTAATGGTCAATTTGCAAGATTTGGTGAGGGCATTTAGAGAAGGAGCAGTGCACAGGGAAGAGAATCCACATGAGGAATTAGCTAAGCTATTGAAGACATTTTCAAATTTAGGAGGCGAGGATTTTGAAGGCACTGAGGGAGTTATGGGAGTGCAGACATGGTTGAGAACTTTGGAAAGAATATTTGCAGATATGCAAATTAATGACCAAAGAAAGAGGCAGATAGCTTCAAGGAGACTCAAAGGAGCAGCATTAGATTGGTGGGAGGTGATCATCACAGGAAGGCCAGAAAATGAGATAACATGGGATCGATTCAAGGAGATGCTTGAGGCAAGGTTTGTTCCAGCAACAGCTAAGGCAACATTGCTTGAGGAATTCATAAGGCTGAGGCAAGGACCAATGAGTGTGACTGAATACACTCAAAAATTTGAAAGTTTGTCCAAGTATGGAACTATGCTCATAGGAGATGAAGAATCAAAGAATTCAAGATTTATCTAAGGACTAAATGCAGGTCTGAGTAGAGCAATGTTACCATAAAAGGATAAAACATTTGATCAAGTCATAGACCTTACTCTTTCTTTTGAACAACATTATAATGCAAGGGAAAAATTTAGGAGCATGAGGACTAACAATCAAAAGAAGGGGAAAAATAGAGCACATCCCTATGACAAAAAGAATGTGGAAAAGAAAATGGAGGGAGCAGCCACTGGGGAAGCTAAGAAGAAAGTTACTTGTTATAATTGTGGCAAAGAAGGACACATGAGTAATAGGTGTCAAGCAGCCAAGAAGGCACCATTTAGCTGCTATAATTGTGGGAAAGAAGGACATATTAAAAGAAACTGCCCAGAATTCAAAAAGGGAGCAAAGGTAGGAGCACTTGAGGGCAAAGCAAAAGCAATTGCAGTAGGAAGTTCTGGACAATTGGAAGGTATACTTCTAATTAAAGATCACCCCATCTTAGTTATATATGACACTGGAGCAACACATTCACTAATATCCCAAGACATAGTGAATAAATTGACTCTCACATGCTATTTAGTTGATAATCCCTTATTTATTCAAAGTCCCTTGGGTAGTTCTTGTTTGCTAGGATTAAAATGTCTGGGGGTAGAATTAAACATAGGAGGAAATGTGTTTAAATCTGATTTGTTTGTATTGAAATACCCTGGAATAGGAATTATTTTAGGGGTAGATTGGTTGAGTAAATTCAAAGCAATTTTGAATTTGGAAAATTTTACCATTTCTTTGAAAACAGAAAATGGTAAAAATATTATAGTCATGAGCGAAATTGCTAAAATCAATTACCTTAACCAAATATGTAGCATGACTGAGAAAGAATTAACACTGGAAGACATAAAAATTATAAATGAATACCCAGATGTCTTTGGTGAAGTCATAGGTGTTCCAGAAAATAGGCAAGTAGAATTTCAAATAAGGCTAATCCCAGAGCAAGCCCAATCATCAAGAAGCCTACTAGGATGGGTCATAAAAAATTAGTGGAGTTGAAACATCAGTTGGAAGAGCTGGAGCAGAAAGGATTTATAAGGCCTAGTAGTTCAAACTGGGGTTCTCCAGTTGTATTTGTGAAGAAGCATGATGGTACTTTGAGGATGTGCATTGATTATAGAGAACTAAATAAAGTCACCATCAAGAACAAATACCCACTCCCTAGAATTGATGATCTATTCGATCAATTGAATGGAGCAAAGATCTTTTCAAGGCTAGATTTAGCCTCTGGGTTTCATTAGATGAAGGTAGAGGAAGAAAGTATTAAGTATACTACCTTCAACACAAGGTATGGATTATATGAATTTTTGGTGATGCCTTTTGGATTGACAAATGCACCATCATATTTTGTAGATTTAATGAATAGAACATTTAGAGATTTTCTAGACAAATTTGTGGTTGTCTTTATTGATGACATATTAGTGTATTCCAAATCAGAAGAGGATCATGCAAAACACTTGCATCTGGTTTTGTCTAGACTGAGAGCACATGATTTAAAGGCCAAATTCTCTAAATGTACATTTTGGCAGAATGAAGTAAAATTTTTGGGGCACATTGTATCACAACAAGGGGTTAGTGTAGATCCAACTAAGGTGATAGCAGTGCAGTCATGGAATAGACCCAAATCAGTGACTGAGGTAAGATCCTTTTTGGGAATGGCGGGCTACTATAGAAGGTTTATAAAATACTTTGCAAGGATAGCCATCCCATTGACCAAGTTAACTAAAAAGGAGCAACCATATGTATGGACAGAGAAGTGTGAACAAGCTTTCTCATCACTAAAGAAGGCACTGGTGGAAGCTCCAATCTTACAGGTTACAGAGGGTAATGAAGGACTGGTGGTTTACACAGATGCTAGTGGATCTGGATTAGGGGCAGTGCTTATGCAACATGGTAGAGTCATAGCATATGCATTAAGGCAACTCAAGCCAAATGAAACTAGGTATGCTACACATGACTTAGAACTAGCTGCTGTAGTATATGCATTGAAATTATGGAGACATTACTTATTAGGTGCTAAGTTTGAATTGTTTACTGATCACAAGTCACTTAAATATTTGTTTTCCCAAAAAGACTTGAACATGAGGCAACATAGGCGGGTAGAATTCCTAGCTGCCTATGATCTTGATATATTGTATACCCCTGGAAAAGCTAACAAAGTGGCAGATGCATTGAGTAGGCATCAAGCAAAATTGGCAAGCTTAATGATGACCGAATTCAAGGATTTGACAATCCTTAGTGAAGTGGAAATAAAAGAAACAATGGGAGTATCAGATAAAACACACAGTGATATGATTGAATATGGTAAATTAAGCCTCATTTCTTTAAAGTCAACACTAGTTGATAAAATAGGACAAATGCAAAATCAAGATGCAAATTTAAAGGAGAAAAAGGACATGTTATCACAAGGCCTGATAGTAGAGAATTATGAAGTAGATGATAAAGGATACTTAAGGAAAAAAGGGAAGCTCTGTCTGCCAAATGTAGAGGAACTGAAGCAAGAAGTTATGGATGAGCATCACAAAACAAAATATACTATCCATCCAGGTGGTACAAAAATGTACCATGATCTCAAGAGGAATTACTGGTGGCCAGGAATGAAAGGAGCAGTGGCAAGATATGTGGCAAATTGTTTAACATGCCAACAAGTTAAGGCAGATTATCAAAGACCCTCAGGTTTACTGCAACCTTTGGAAGTGCCTACCTGGAAGTGGGAAAGCATTTCAATGGATTTTGTGGATGGTTTGCCAAGAACAAGAAGGGGCAATGATAGTATTTGGGTAGTGGTTGATAGACTCACAAAAATAGCACACTTCATTCCCATAAATTCAAACAGAAATGCCCATAAACTAGCTCAGTTATTTGTGAAAGAGATAGTAAGGTTGCATGGCATCCCCAAGACTATCATTAGTGATAGGGATACTTTGTTTACTTCAAGATTTTGGAGTAGCTTTCAAGAAGCTATGGGGACAGAACTAAGCCTAAGCACAGCCTACCACCCACAAACAGATGGGCAAACTGAAATTGTTAACAAGATTTTAGAAGATTTGCTTAGAACATGCATACTTGATTTTGGAGGCAACTGGGAGGATCATATTTATTTAGCTGAATTTGCTTATAATAATAGCTACCAGTCCACCATAGGAATGGCTCCATTTGAGGCTTTGTATGGAAAGCCTTGTTTATCTCCTACATGTTGGATGGAGGCTGGTGAAAGAGTGTTGCTTGGACAAGACCATGTAAAAGAAACTTCTGCAAGAATTGAATTAGTGAGGCAAAGGATGAGAGTAGCTCAAGAGAGACAGAAAGAATATACAGATAAAAGGAGGACGCCAGTAGAATTTGAGGTGGGAGACTATGTGTTTCTCAAAGTTTCACCAATGAGGAAAATACTGAGATTTGGCAAAGCAGGGAAACTATCACCAAGGTATATAGGACCATATGAAATTATTCAAAGAATAGGGACTTTAGCCTATAGGTTGAAGTTACCAGAGGAATTGAGCAAAATACAAGATGTATTTCATGTATCCCAATTGAGAAAATGGGTGCATGATAAGGAGGCCATTCTTGAATCTCCTACACATGTTGAAATTCAAGAAAATCTGGTTTATAAAAAGGAACCAGTGGGTATTGTGGCTAGAGAAGAAAAGAAATTGAGAAATAAAATAATTAAACTAGTTAAAATCCAATGGAGTTTAGATGGGAATGACTGCACCTGGGAGGCTGAAGATAGGATGAAGGATAAGTATCCTAATCTATTTTCTACTTGAAGGTATGTCTAAAACTGTAATAACTTTAAATATTACTTAAGTGTATTTGACTGATCTTTGAATGAATGAATTTCTGATGTGTTTGGAATATACTAATAAACCAATATATAATTGTGGGACACAATTCCTTTTAGGAGGAGAGTATGTGAAGACCCAAAATTTTTGAGAATAAAAATTACTTTAAAAAAATAGCTTGAGAATGAATATCAGAAGTAAGTGAAGTAATTATGCAAGGGGGATAATTATTTTTATATACAGTGATGAGAGGAAAATGATTAAGTATAAAATGAATTCTAAAAATTCATATGACTTGTATATATGTGAATATTGTATAGAAAGTATATACATATGATCAAAGAAGTATGGGATGATAAAATAAAAATCCTCTTGATAATTAAAATGCATAAAAATCAGTCAAGAAATATTTATGAGTGTGAATGCATTTTTGAAATAAATCAAGAGAGAAATAAAATGATAAAAAGAGACTTTTATAGTAATTAAAAATAAATAATAAAAAGGAAATGGTATTTCAGAGGGAAGGAATGAGGAAACATGACTGAGTGTATATATGGAGTATACATTACCAAATGTTATATTTTTATACCCAGAAAGAATAAACATAAAGTAATAAGGAAAAACACTATGGTAATTAAATATATGAATACATTTATATATCAAGAGAAAACAAATAGCTTGAAATATTAACAAGGGGTTAATTGATAAAAGGATATACATGTATACATTACAGTTTAGCATCAAGAAAATAAATAATACAAGAAAGTCACATGAATATAAGGTGTGTGTATGAAACATGCAAATAGCATGCAAATCAGAAAAGAAAAGAAAAGCTAAAGCAACTGAAAATACCCGAATTGGAAATCAAAAGAAAATGGCATATTTAGCCACAACAGCACACACATAATTCTCTGAGTAATGCAAGGATAAAATGGGTTTTTCCTTTATCAAAACCCTAGTAAAAATGTTTTAAATCAAAAGGGAAAGCAGAGGTTTTCTCTGGGGGGAGTAAAAAACAGAAACACATTGGAAAAAAAAAGAGTTAACACAATTTTCAAGCTTAGGCATTCTCGGGAAAAAGAGGAAGGAAGATGAGTGATTAATCAATCTCATGAGGCTAAGGCATTAAGACCCAAGTTAAGGGCAGCCATTTTATTTTTGTGTTTGATCAATTTGTTTTTCTCTGAATAGATTAATACTGAGAATGGTTGTTGTTTTAATAAACCTTTGGTTGATGTTTTGATTTGGTTGTTTGATTGTTTGATAATAAAATACCATGATCTCTGATATGGATCCAGTACCTTAAAACCTCAGTTTGTAAATATGTTTAGTAAGATAAATACATTTTATTATGAACTAGGGTATTAGTGGAAAATAAGCTAGGCAGTGTGAACAAAGGAGGTTCATGCTTATGTCTAGATTGTTTTAAATTTGAAATGAACAATGCAATAAATTATTTATGTGCTGATTTGTTCAGATCAAAAGCTAAAATGTTTTATGGGTTTTTCTTAAAAACCTTACCCTATGTTCACAATAGAATTGAGTATAAGAATTTTTGTATGATTCTACTGGATTTGTTTAAGTGATCATGATATTCTTGATATGCATGTGTTAAAACAAATTTTGAATAAAACAACTGGAAAAATGAAATATAGCATTATTTTCATGAATGAAAGTATGGTCAGTTGAAATCCCTGAGTGAGTCTAATTCCCTCTGATTTATGGAAAAAGAAAGAAAGAATGTAAAAGCATTTCAAGAGTTAATAAATTTTTCTGAAATAAGAAATGAGACTGGTCACTAAATTATAAAACTAATCTAGGAGAAAAGCCTTGATCTACTCATCATCAGGTGGATGGTGGGTATGTGCATGACTTGTTCAAGTCCTGAAGGCCTCTGTGCAAAGGTTAACAGAATTGAGTCCTTTGCAATGCACACTTTGTGTTCAAAGGCAAGAGTTTAGACCATATAAAATATAAAATGAGATTAAAAGGTTATGCTATGGATTTTATGAAGTTAAAATCCATAGGAGTTTTGTACATGTACAACTGAATGGATGAATGCTTGGGTGAATGCTTGTTAGATGAATTTGAATACACACATGCTCAGGTTTAACATGAAATTAAATAGTGTCAAATATATATGTTATCTGCACATCTTTAAGAATTTATAAGATGATTTAATAATGATTTTTCACTCATACCAGAATTTTATTTCTGACCCTGTTTGTTGCTTTGTAACATTTGGGGTGTCTCATTTATATTGAGGCAGCTCTAGATGTTGCTGCAAGAAAGGAAGCATAAGAAACTTGTATGCATGGACAATTGAAGATTTACTTGCATTTAGAATGCTTAAGGAATTTGGCAGAAATGTTGTAATAATTAGGCCAGGCAAAAACTTTATTATGTTTTAAGTATTTTCTGGATTGATATGTGTTTGTTTTTCTGAGTAGAGAATATGCAAGAATTTTAGTATTATATACATGCATTTGTGGGTTTCTGTTTCAAAATAACTGATCTGGATAATCTCTGGTGAAGTATGAAATAGGAGATCATGCCATATAATTTGATATGTGATCATGTCTCCCTTGGCAATGATTGATGAACTCTTAAAAATGGTAAAGTAGAAATAATCATAGGAAGAAAGGAATATAGAACAATCAATGAATCTTGTAAAGATTGAGTTGAACCAAAACTGGGCTAACCAGAAATACATGAACATGACTTATAATTGATATAAGTACATATCAAACCTGAAAATGAAATTTGTAATTTTAGTTTAGGCATTTAAAATTACAGTAGAAGTTTGCATTGATTTGTGAAGTAGATCCATATACATTTTGGTAATACTTGTAGGTCTCACAGCACTATGCTTCACACATTTTATCACCTAAATACAAAACTAAAGTCTGAATGCATTTGGTCATGATCAACCTGAGGCTATTAAAAATGACTTGCAGTCGTGTTTGTAATAGACAAGACCATTACCACACAACTCCTTAGACACTACCACATGTTGTTTAGAATACATCAGTTGTCTACTTGATAAGTTCATCTGAGAATTTTGTATTAATTTGGTCTGTAACATGGCTTCAATTATTTTGTCTTCAATCATATGCTAAGTCTTAGATTAGTATATGTCTTTGCATATGTACTCTGCCTAAATACATTGTTTTCTCTGCTTGAACTTCAATCCAGTTTAACATGTGATCATTCATATGATCCTTGTATAACATATAAATCAAAATATGAATACCCTTACCTAACACAAATTGTTTAAATATGAATTATGAACCCCGGGCTAATCTGCAATGAATGAGTTATCTTAAACACCCTGATATGTAGCATAGAATCAAATAGTGGCGAATTACAAAATCCCAGAATCTGAATATTTGGCTTGTAAAATTCAGGGATCAAATAATCTGAGGAGTAAAACAAGAAAATAAGAAAAATAGAATTATTTGATTTTATAATCAAGCTTGAGTTTAAAAAAAAAGAATGAACAGAAAAGGCTATGTGACACCATATCTCTGGAATATGAGAGATTAGGTGTGGTTGAATTTCTTTGTCAATTTAAATTACTCTGGTAGACAAAGAGTCATATATATATCTTCATATATATATGAATTAAGTTAATTTTATATACTAGTATTTTTATATTGGTAAAATAAGGAATCTTGGAAGAATTAAATTAAGAGAAGTGGTCCATTGAAGTATGTGTATATATATATACACATACATGTAAAAAAAACTTAACAAAAAATTCTCTAAAATAATTGAATAAAAGAAGTGGGTCATTTCAATGAAACAAATTTTAAAATATTCTACACTCTAAAATAAACAACCTTTTTTTTGTAATCATCGGTTAAAACTAATTAGTTGTTAAGCTTTTGATTTTTGAAGATGTTGTTTAACTGTTTTTGAACAAAACTAACCTGGACATAGGAGTTTGGAAGAAGTACGGTGTCTTGGTGGCATTGATCATGTCAAAACCAAACATACATACACGTATACACAATATATTCATATACTTAGGATACCATTGATTCACTGTTAAACAAGTGTATATATATATATATAATGACACGTAAACAACGCTTAGGATGTTTTACTCACAATTTTCACCAAGATGAACAACTGCTGCTCTTTTATCTTGCCCTGCTTCAAGCTTTTGATTTAATGGAATACTGTTTTTTTATGTATAAATGAGTAATCAAGGCACGACTAGGCTATGCATATATAGAATAGGAGGAAGTGTATAGAGCAAGCAATGGTGGCTGCAGATTTGTACAAGCTATACATTTTCTTTCTTACCTTTTTCCCTGATTTGATTTATGGTATTGATGAGATCTTTTATATGCTTGATTTAATATTGTGTATGGCTTGATTTTGAATTTGTTATGATGATGTCCCTAGCATACACACACACACATACACATTACTTCATTTGTATATATGTAGGTAGATTTGTTTTTACCATATGTAAATGCATTTGTTTACTAACACCTATATATGCTAAACTTGAACATTATATTTACATACAATCATAAATAGCCATTTACAATACATGTATTATTTATTTTATTTATATATATATATATATGTGTATATTTATTCTTACACATTTCCATATACCTTTTAAATACACACATGTTTTATATACATTTTCATATTTTCTATTTAATATAAGCATATATACATATATCCATAAGTTTGAATTTTTCATTATGAGGTTTTATATGCTCATGTGTGTACATATATATATTTCACATATTATGTTTTTATAAATATGTGTATATATCTACTTATTCACTATTTTACCTAACATATATATATATACATATACTTATGTATTTTTAATCATCATATACATATACATACTTATGTACTTATATATATTTATATTTATATTTAACATCATCAAACTTGTATATGTTATATATTTATATGTATATAAATATATGGAGATTCCATACACACTATATATATTTTTATCAAGAATTTATAGTTTTTTTAACAAATTTTATATATTTAGATATTTTTAAATATCAGAAAACTCATCTATTTGACTTATAAAAATTTATATTCCAATAATAAAAATCAGTTAATTATCCAAATAACGGACGTCAGAAAATCCAGGTCGTTACATTCCTTCCCTCTTTAGAACTTTTCGTCCTCGAAAAGGAACGAAGCGAGAATTTGAATTTCGATGTATATTATTAAATTAATCATCTTTAAACATTTTAACTCCTTACTCTTTTTATTATATAAAATTTAAAACACTTTAAAATTACATAATATTACCAAATATTTTTTTATAAAAATACTTTTCATAACTCTTTGTCCAAACAAGTACATCCTTGTTCTCACAGAAATTTAGTCATACGTTGATCGGGCGTAGGACTGAAAATCTATAAGTACTTAGTAGACCCGTTTTCAACACCTAGTGAAAATACTTGAAAACCTCTTTTCAAAAATGCTATGGAAATCATCACCCCCTCCATGGGTCGCAGTTAGCACGATGATTGCGTCGCCATCCCGACGAAATCCATAAGAAAACTGTAGGCATCCGCATCTCTCGACTTTCGCCATGGAAACTGCACAGATCGCAGCTACACCCAAGGTTGCGTTGCTATCACAGCAAAACCCGTGTAACTGTAGGCATCAGCGCCCCTCGAATTACGCTGCCAAACGAAACTTTACCACATAGATCGCAGACTACATAAAGTTGTGTCACTGTTCTAGTGGAACCCAGTGTAGACTGTAGGCACTCACTGCCACACGAATTTCGCTATGGAACCAAACCACATAGATCGCAATCTACCGATGTTACGTCGCTATCCCAGCGAAATCAAACGTAGATTGTAGGCAATCACTGCCACTCGACTTACGCTATGGAACTGCGATAGATCGCAGTTATAACAAAGGTTACGTTGCCGTCACGGCAAAACCCAATGTAACTGTAGGCATCAGCACCACCCGACTTATGCTACCCTACAAATGATCATCAGGAACTCGAGTTTTGTCCAAACGTCTTCTGGGATCCCAATTTCATTGAACCCACCCTTAGGGTTCTAGGCAGAACCACCCAGTGGATCTCCTACTATAAGTTTCGACTCTCAATGGGGGTGCCTTTTTTCCCATATCTTTCTCAAAACATATCATACTATATACATATATAGTACCTTTCAAATCATACTCTTTATATGTATCCCATATAAACTTCATTTATACAAAATCGATAATTCTCAAATTTGGTTTACCAAATTCCCAAAATTTGCTTTTTGCCAAATCAAAAACCTTTCAAATCAAGGGGTTCCAAAACCTTCTCAGTTTGATTCTCATATACATATAAAATCATTCCTTCAACTCGAATAATTTTTAGATCAAATATTTCTGAGTCAACTTCATACTCATATAAACTCCATTTAGTATTCCAAATATCTTTCAAAGATCACTTCTTCTGGTTATAATTTCAATAAGGGGAGTTTTTAATATATAACAAATATATATAACCTCATTAATGCCAAATCAATTTTTTTTCAAGTTCGATTACTTTTTTTATCAAAGCCATTTGTAACATTACTTACTCTTATAAGTTTCAGTTATAATACTATCCAACCTTTTATTTTAAAATCCTCATATTCACTCAAAAATATACTCCTTCACTTCAAAATCATTTTTGCCTTAATATCCGATTTCGGTTCCAATTCAAATTGCTTCAAATTCCATTTAGGTTATAACTTTATATTTACCCCAATTCGTATTTAAATCTACGATTTAAATACAACCAATTTCCACTCTGACCAGTTTGAAAATAGAAAATAGCTTGAATAGTTTTACAATAGTTAAATAGCTAATATAAGATGGTTTTGAGTTTTAAAATAATGATTTGTATAATAAAATAGCTTGGAAAATAAAAATAATTGAATATTTAAAAAGATAAATTTTAAATAGTTTATATTAAAATAGTTTATTTGAAAATAGTTTCATAGTCAAACTGACTCAATTCCTAGTCTCCAATTAAAATCAATTCCTATTTTGAATTCGAACTAATTCAACTTCGATTACAATTCCAATTAATTCAATTCAATTCCAATTTGGATTAATTTTCAATTCCATTCACAATTTAAAACAATCTCGATTTATTAAATTCGAGTTCGGTTTTCAAAATACTGATCTAATCACTTAAATCAAATTAACCCTCAATATTTAATTTAACAACCCATCTTTAAAATAATTCGATTCTGAGCCCAAATTCCAAATACTCATTTAAATTACTTCTACTTAAACTTATTTCGAGGTTCAAGTGAGAGTTCAAATCTTTTTCGAAATTCAATTTATTTCCCAATTATAACTTTAACCTTTAAACCTGATTCTTTAAGCAATTCTAGTGTACAAGTTCATTTTAACATTTCAAACTTTAGTTCAAAATGATTCCATTTCCATAAATTCAATTTTATTTCCAAAAATCAAAATCATTTAAATAATTTCAAATCAGGGTTTTATTTCCATTTAATTTTAGGAATGGATATATATCATTTCAATCCACTTCTTAATATATTCGAAATAATCCAATTTACAGTGTTATATACTGTAAATAACAAACAGGATGATAGCCAGATATATCAAATAAATAAACATCTAAATCATCTAAAACATCAATCAATAGCACCCATCACAAATTTCCAGAATTCGAAACTCGTTTTATTTCAAAAGTCGTTTTGAAATCATACATAACTTCTTTTTCAATTTAACCCATTTAACTTCCATAAGTTAAATCTTAATCCCATCTTGAAATCTCCCATTTCAGGCTATAAGTTCAAAACTTATTTAACGTGCCCTAAGTTAAATTCCAATTCATTCAATCCATTTAACCTTACTCAATTTAAATTTTACATCCCAAATTTAAATTTCTTATCAATATCACTTTCCACTTATAAGTTCAAAAACTTATTTCCCTTTGGGTTATGCTTCTCATTTTAAGGGGGATCTCAGAACTCAAACATCAATATTTAATTTAAGTCAACTTTGAAATCACATATATCCACACATATATACATATTTGTCCCATTTAAATACCAAATCACACCTTAAATTTTAAACCATTCTTGGTTTTTAATCCAAACAAACTCATTTACAAAACAACTCTTGTTTTAAAACAAACATTTCCATGTTCAAAAATATTCTATATAATATTATTTATTATTTCCTTCAACACTTTGAAATGGTTTCAAAATTACTCTGGGGCTTAGATTTAAAACTTCACAATTTAAATCCATTTTAATTTTATAAGTCACATTTGTAATCATGCTTATAAGATTTCACTTCCCTAAACATTTCACTCTGTTTTATCATCGTTTATTCTATAATAAACATCCTTTATTAAGACACAACAACCAATTTATGATAAAAATCAATATTATCATATCTAGAACCAAACACACTTTATATTCCATAATAATTTCTTGAAAAAATATCTCTGTATATAATCAGGGTAAGCTCGTTTCATTTCAAAACACTTTTGCAATTTCCTGAATTTTAAATTATGGTTTGAATCTACTTTTAGCTTAACTCATTTGCATAATTTATTCTTACCCAAATTTCTATTTGGTTATATATGTCTTACCACTTAAGTCTTATAGTCTTATTTAATTTCAATAGCAACAACCAATCACCTTAATATACTATAATAATATACAAAAATTATTTCTTTTTTATCCAAAATATAATCTTATATAAAAATCATTTTTAAAACCGTTTAAAATCATTATATAAGAAAATAACAAGTACGCCCTCATATATACTACACTTAACTCATTTTAAGGTATTACTGACCCTATCTCTAATGAGTAATCCCCACCAGAGCCAAGGTTCTCGCTTAACCTTCAGCTCTGATACCACGTGTAACGACCGGGTGATTTTCGACCCCCGAAAATCGACACTAGTACGATCACTGTATAAAGTGCCGAGCAATCAAGTGCCAGAAATACCAGGTTGTTAGGGTTTTAAGAAAAAGAGATAGAATAAGGAAACAGAAATAACAGCACAGAATCTCACAATCGCAGCGAAACAAAATATAATATAAAATAACAGCATTTTATACAAAGAAAAGCTGTAGCTGTTATCATACATACAAGTTATCAGAGTACAACAAATCTGGATAGTTATAATAACTTGTCCTCAACTGCTGCCTACACAGCCTATAGTACACAGCGGAATACAGTCAAATACATGAAATACGTCTCTGCCATCCAGCTCGTCCCCATAGCTCCAAGCGTCCTAACTTGAAATTCTGTAATACTCGTTTTGACCCGAGCATTACAATAAAGTAACACCCGAGTCAGGCTGGAAACCAGCGTGAGTAAACCCATTTAATATGAAATACTGGAGTTATCAAAATCTTTAGAAACCAAGTAACTCGTACAACACGACGAGTTTTTATCTCATTTATAACCAAACACTTTTCCAAAATCCATTGATATTGCAAAATGTCTACGTACAGATTTACTTATTTAAAATAGTCAAATTTACTTAATTTATTTAATTTCAGCCTATTAGACTCTAAAGTCAACCCCGTAAGGGTTTGTAGTGAATTCCAAATCGAAGCGGTTCCGGATAACGCTGATACCCGATCCCGGTTTCTTCGAATCCAAGAAATAAATTTTTAAAAGGGTAAATTATTTTAAATAAAAAATTTATTATTTTGGGTGACACTATTTAAATATGGGGATTTATTACAGATCTTCATTCAAATAATCGTATCGTCGTTTTAATCTACTATTTAACTTGTCTGACCACTTAATGGTACAGACAAGAATAATTGAATTAACCCTCCAATAGGGTTAAGGCAAGATATAGATTGTTACCAATTTAACGATTGATAACAAATATCATACAAATCACATATTTGGATTTTATTAATTTTACTTAACCAAATCCATTTATATCTTTATCCAAATTAACTACGATTAAAGAAATTATAAAAAAAATCTATTATTAGTTAATAGAAGTTTACCACTTTATTTAATGTCTACTTAGTTAATTTATATAAGTTTTAAATCAGATAATAATGTAATTAATCACCATTTAAATTATGAAATATTATTGAGCTTTAAAATTTGGATTTTAAAATGGAAATAGGTTTTCCGTTAAAAGAAGAAAATATAAACCATCATACGTATATATATATATATATATATATAAATTTTATTCCTTCCCTTCTTTCCTTTTCTTCCCTTTCTTTTCCATCTTCTTTCTTTTCGTTTTTTTTCTTTCTTTCTTTCCCTTTTTCTTTTTTTCTTTTAGCTTTTTCTTTTCTTTTTCCCTTATCTTTTCCTTTTCCTTATTTTTCTTTTTCCTTTATTTCCTTACTTTCCCTCTGGCCCAACCCGGCCCGTTCTTCCTTTCTTCCCTTTCTTTCTTATTTCCCCTACCACCTGCTACTCCTTTTCTTCTCTTCTTATTTCCATGTCCTATATGTTAGTGCACACAACCGTGCACATGCATGTATCACTGAAGACCAAATCCTTGCCGCCGACCAACTCTCCCCATCACCCCCGACCATCTCGTCAACTCCATCCACCCAGCCCCCTCGACCACACCTTGGTTCAAATTACCAAACTCGAACCCAAAACTGAAACACAGCCACCACCAAAAATTGCCTCACCTCGACCACCCCTGCCACCGTTCATCATCAAACTTCACCAAGAGACTCGCCCCAATCTCCTCTCCATTTTCCCCCTGGTGCGCATGCCTGCGTCTCCTTCCCCTCACCATCATTTCCACGAAACAGAGGCTCAACAATCAACACCTTAAAACCCTACTTCCCCATCGTCACGCCTCCTCACTTCACTATAAATCGCCGCAGTATTTTTCTTGCATGCGCCATCGCCTGCACCTTCTCCACACCAAACACCGAGGCTCAAAGTCGACCAAGTCGTCGGCAATCGACCAAAACCCCAAAACTGGTCATCTATGAAATACTCACTCCATACTACACAAAAAATCCCAAACCACCGCTAAAATTCATGATTTTCAATAACGAACAAAATTATATGATCCATTTGCCGAACTATGATATTTGATTTTCAACCCTGTTGAATTCCATCACTGTTAAATAGGATTTCTCTTCCTATACTTGAAAGAATTTAATGAAACAAATTTTAAAATATTCTACACTCTAAATAAACAACTTTTTTTTTGGAATCATCGTTTAAAACTAATTAGTTGTTAAGCTTTTGATTTTTGAAGATGTTGTTTAACTGTTTTTAAACAAAACTAACCTGGACATAGGAGTTTGGAAGAAGTACGGTGTCTTGGTGGCATTGATCATGTCGAAACCAAACATACATACACGTATACACAATATATTCATATACTTAACATACCATTGATTCACTGTTAAACAAGTGTATATATATATAATGACACGTAAACAAAGCTTAGGATGTTTTACTCACAATTTTCACTAAGATGAACAACTGCTGCTCTTTTATCTTGCCCCTGCTTCAAGCTTTTGATTTAATGGAATACTATTTTTTTATGTATAAATGAGTAATCAAGGCACGTCTAGGCTATGCATATATAGAAGAGGAGGAAGTGTATAGAGCAAGCAATGGTGGCTGCAGATTTGTACAGGCTATATTTTTTTCTTACCTTTTTCCCTGATTTGATTTTTATCTTGGCTTGATTTGATTTATGGCATTGATGAGATCCTGTATGTGCTTGATTTAATATTGTGTGGCTTGATTTTGAATTTTTTATGATGATGTCCCTTGCAAATATATATATATGTATATATATGTATGTATATGTATTTACATACGTATACTTCATATGTATATATGTAGGTAGATTTGTTTTAACCATATGTAAATGCATTTGTTTACTAACACCTATATATGCTAAACTTGAACACTATATTTACATACAATCATAAATAGCCATTTACAATACATGTATTATTTATTTTATTTATATATATATATATGTATACTTATTCTTACACATTTCCACATACCTTTTAAATACACACAAGTTTTATATACATTTTCATATTTTCAATTTAATATAAGCATATATACATATATCCATAAGTTTGAATTTTTCATTATGAGGTTTTATATGCTCATGTGTGTGTGTGTGTGTATTTCTCACATATTATATTTTTATAAATATGTGTATATATCTACTTATTCACTATTTTACCTAACACACATATATATATACATATACTTATGTATTTTTAATCATCATATACATATACATACTTATGTACTTATATATATTTATATTTAACATCATCAAACTTGTATATGTTATATATATGTGTATAAATATATGGAGATTCCATACACACTATATATATTATTATCAAGAATTTATAGTTTTTTTAACCAATTATATATATATATATATTTAAATATCAGAAAACTCATCTATTTGACTTATAAAAATTTATATTCCCATAATAAAAATTAGTTAATTATCCCAATAACGGACGTCGGAAAATACGGGTCGTTACATTTCACTTTTTGTTTAACATATTTTATATGAGTCCATTTATAAACTGTGACGACCCGGATTTTTAGCCATCGAATATGGGAGTAATCAGCTGATTGTAATTATTGAAATATTGATTTTTATAAGTCGAATAGATAAACTTTCTGATAGTTAAAATATCTGTATCTATAAACTGATTAAAAACTATATTTAGTTTTAAATTATAAATTTTTGGATATGATAAATTTTGTAGAAATGTGTATATAATATCCACCATTTAAGCTTAAGATAAAATATCCATAAATACATATACATATATATATATATACAAGCCTATGATGTTTCAATATATATATAAGTATAGATATATATGTATATATACCCATATGAAGTAAATGTATATATGGATAGGGGATAATGTGAAAATATATGTGTATATATGATGACAAATATAAGCAATTGTATATATATATTTATTTATTTAAATGGTTAGAATGTAAATACATGTGTATATGGTGACAACAATATACATGAAATGATGTATGTGTTATAAAGGTAATTAAGTGTAAGTATATTTATATGTATATAGGTTATATGGAATAGTGAAGGTGGAAAATGTAAATATATATGTATATATAACCATATATGTATGTAAGTAAATGAAAATATATATGTGCATGGTGATAACAAATACAAATGCATATGGAGATCTATATATATATATATATATGGTGTATATCTAATGTATAGAATAAATATAGGTATAATAGAATAAAATACATATGCATAACTTTATACATATATATACATATAAATGTATATATGCAAGAAACATCATCATAGCAAAACCTCTTTTCAAGCACATAAAAGATCAAATCTCTTAAATAAATCAAATCATTAATAATCAAATCACTTAAATTAAGGAAATCAAATCACTTAGAAAGAAAAATCAAATCAGCCAAAATAAATCAAAATAAATAAATAAAGAGAAGCCTATAACAAGCTTCAACCTCCCATTCTCTATATATATATATCCACATATCACTGCCTTGTTGCCTTCACGATTTAACATCCTCACCAACCAATAAAGAGAAAAAATATATGTAACAAAAAAGTGGTGCCATGGAAACAAAGCAGAGCATAGTAGCAGTTCTTCCATTTCCAAAAAGACAGTGAGTAAACACTTTTTCTTCCTCTTGTTGATTAACATAACTGTGTATACCTCTATGTATATGGATGAAGTTGATCTATGCAGAATATATCTGATTGTTGGGTGTGTATGCATATGCGTATGATTGTTAACATGTGTAGTTTCCTCCTGAAACAAAAATAAGATACTGTACTTCATCAAAAAAAAGTCTTTGTCTATGTTTCTGGTTGAAAACAGTTGAACCCCAAACTTTGAAAATCATTAACTAAATACCTATTTTGTTTTAAACTTTGATTTCAAAACCAAAGTTGTTAGTTTTCAAGTATACGATATTTTTAAATTGGTTACATTTAAATTCATCACTCATAGGATGAGAAAAACCCTATATTACAGTGAGTAAGTGGGTTGGTCGAAAATCGATCATCATGATTTAGTGTTTGAATTATACATTTGTGATCGTTGTTGGAATTAGTGATTTTAGGAGGTGGTCTTGTATTTTTTAGCGCGATGTGAAGTAAGAGAATCGAAGACGATCGGGATTGGGTCTTTTGTCAATTTACGGCAAGGGGCTAGATTTCACGGCTCGTCGTTGGGCACGGAGGAGGGTATGAGGATGTGGTACACGGGAAAAATAGTGCGACTTTTTTTTCTTTGATGTGGTGGCGTGTAGAGGTGGTTTTAGGGTTTTAACTTGGTTTTGGTGGTGGTTCGGTTATGAGGCAATGGCGAGGAGTAGGGGAAGGAAGAGGCATGCGGTCCAGGGGAGATGGAAGAGGATGTGATGGCGGTGCTCTGGGTGCGATCTAGTGGGGGCCGGTGGTTTGTGACGTTGCGGCAAGGAGTATAGGTGACAGGGTTTTCTTTTGATTCTGGGTTGAGGTGATCGAATGTTCAATCGAGTCTTTGCTACGTGTTTAGGGTGGAAAACGTGGAGTGGTGGTCGAGCGTGACTGAGGAGGATGGTTGATGGTGGATGATCGTGACCGGTGTCGGCGTGTATGTGCACGCGTGCGTGCACAAATTGATGCGTTTAGGTGATCGAAGAAGATCTGGAAAAAAAGAAAAGGAGGAAGGGAGAAGAGTTTGGGCCGGTAAGGGCCAAAGTAAAGGAGAGGGTAAGGAAAAATAAAAATAAAAAGGAAAAAGAAAAAAGAAAAGGAAAAGTAAAGAAAGAAAAAAATAAGAAAGAAAAATAGAAAGGAAAAGGAAAAAATAAAAAGAAAATGAAAAAGAAAGAAAAGGGAAAAGGAAAGAAGTGAAACTTACATATTTATATAATAACTTGAAATTTTAAACTCTAAAATCTATTTTCATTTTAAATCCAAACCAATATTAAAGATTTTTGCATCTTAATCCTACTAGCCGATGTTATAAATTAGTATAATGGATTTTCCCGTAAATTAGAGTTTAATGATATTTTATAATTAAAATGGGTAATTAATTAATTATATTATTATTATTATTGGACTTAAACTTATAAAAGTTGGATATCAAATGGAGCGTAAAATTTTAATTAATTAAAAATAAATTGTTTTAAAATTTCTAAAATTTGTAATTAATTTGGATTCAAAAATAAATGTATATGGTTAATCAAGATTAATAAAAGTCGGATGTGCGAATTATTTTGACATTTGATACTGGCCATTAAATTAGTTAACAATCTATATCTTTTCTATTGGATATTTAATTCAATTATTCTTGTCTGTGCCAGCAAGTGGTCAGACAAGTTAATAGTAGATAAAAATGATGATACGGTTTATTTGAACAAGAATCTGTAATAAATCCTAATATTTGAATATTGTCACCCTAAGTATAAACTGTTTATTTTAAACAATTTACCCTGTAAAAATTTATTGCTTGGATTCGAAGAGACTGAGATCGGATATCAGTGCTATCTGGAACCACCTCGGTTTGAAAATCACTACGAACCCTTATGGTTTTGATTATAGAGTTCAATATGCCAAAATTGGATTAATTCCACGAATTCAACTATTTTAAATAAGTAACTGTATTTAAACATTATTATAATTTCAATGCATTTTTAAAAAATATTTGGTTATAATCAGATAAAACTCGTCGGGTTTGTACGATTTACCTTGGATTTTTTTCAAAAGATTTTATAACTTAAGTATTTCAAATTAAGTGTGTTACTCATGCTGGTTCCCAGTCTGACTCGGGTGTTACTTTATTGTAATGCTTAGGTCAGACCGAGTATTACAGATTTCAGGTTAGGACGCTTTGGAGCTCAGGAGACGAGCTGGATGGCAGAGACGTATTGCATGTATTGGTTATGTTACGCTGTGTATTATAGGCTGTATAATCAGCAATTAGGGACAAGTTATTATAACTGTCCAGGTTTATTTGTTGATGATTGTACTCTGATAACTTGTATATATATTAGCAGTTACAGCTTTTCTTTGTATAAAATGCTGTTATTGTATATTATGTTTTGTTCTGCTGCGATTGTGAGATTCTGTGCTGTTATTTCTTTTTCTTCTTCTATCTCCTTTCATCTTAAACCCTAACAATCTGGTATTTCCGGTACTCGATTGCTCGACACACTATACAGTGAACGTAGTGTCGATTTTCGAGGGTAGAAAATTGCCGGGTCGTTACATAAACCATCTTATAAAATTATTCCATTTAACCTTGTTTAAGTTAAATCTTATTTTTATAACCGGAATCATTTAATTGGCTCATTTCAATTTATTTGTATTCAACCAATGTAACAACCCGGGGTTTTGCACCATTTTAATAATCATCATTAAACGATTATTGTGATAGTTAATTGATAGTTGAAGTTTTAATCGGGTTGAAAATTCTTTTGTAATTTGTTAAAGAATTTTGGGGGCTTTATAAATAAAATTTTGAACATGGTCCCTTGTTTATTTTGGGCCGTGACAATTATCATTGCCATTCCCTTTTCTCTACACTCAAAAACCCGTCCACGCCTTCCATTCCTCATTGGAGAAAACCCTAACAGAAGAAATCGAAAAGAAGAAAATGGTGGCGGCCTCGTTATTTCTCGTTCGTCCCCAAACTCGAGCTTCGTGTAATCGAAGGCGCCGGCTCCAACAACTCGATCGAACGATGCTTCGATTATGGCTCCTCCGATTGTTTCTTCTTCTTGCTGGTGGTCGCTTCCAGTTGGTCGAGTCGATTGTTGGCTAGGTCGTCGAAAACGGTGAGTTTACTCACATCTAATCCAATACTTCGTTATGGCAGTTCGATTTTGCTTTGTTGTTGGTAATTTCTGAATTGGTTCGATTCGTTGATACTTCGGCTTTGAATTCTCTAGCACTGTGACTTTGGTTACGTTGATTTTGTGAATGTAATTTGGCTTTAGCCTCCGTTGCTATGCGAACTTAATTTGGGGTTTTGCTGATGTTGATTTTTGATCGTATTTGGCCAATTGAAGTTAATTTGAATTCTGGACTTCGTTCGTTTTTGTGTTCGACTTTGGTCGTTTATAGGTATACCTGTGGTGTAGCCCGATGCTGAAATGTGTTCATCTGTAATTTATTTTCTTTTGCACTTGCACTATATTGATATTTCGTAGTGAACACTTGTATGCGGGTATGTTTCAGTGTTTGAGTGAATTAATTCGCTCACATCAAATTCGATTGCTCAGTTTTTTGATTGGGTTTTAAGTTGTTTTATTTGGGTTTGATATTATCTTGAATTGAAACAAACTGTGCCATGCTCTTGCAACTGCAGTTTCGTTATTTTTGAACTTGTAAGTCGACTTCTCTGTCATTCAGTAGTGTTTAGATGTCTGGGCGACTTTAAATTGTTCATTTTCGTGGATATCTCTGTTTCGTATTGGTTTCTTGACTTTGCAAATTCGTATGTGTGGGGATTTTTGGTTGGCACAATATTGATTTTGTATCTCTACCTCGGTTGGAATTTGTAAAAATTGTTTTTTTTTATTTGTGGAGCACTTCCGGAAATTCGTTTTGTGCCTGTGCATTTTGCAGTTTATACTTGTACATCTCATACATAGTTGTATATAGTTATGTGCATTTACATATGTACATACTTATGTACATTGTTGATTCGTGTGTACACCTGACTTCAGCTTTGAACTGTCTTACTCACCACAGTTTTGGCTTTGTTGGTTCGATTTCATTGCTGCCTTATAATTGTGGTTTCACTCTTGATGTAGTTGGGCTTGTTGGTTGACTTACCAGTATATATATGCATACGTACATTCGTATGTGGGTATGCATATGATGTTGACCATTTGGCGAGCTATGTGTTGTCTTATCGAAATTGTGGTGCATTTCATACTGTGTAGCTAGTTGTTTTTATATGTTGACTGGGGTTTCAATTCTTGTTAATATGTACATTCATTTATTCTTTATTGAAATCGGTGTTACAACATTCCTATGCACTCTGTAGCATTATATCTGGGCTTCCTCAATTGTACATGAGATATTGGGGTATGAGCTTCATTTTGATGGCCCTATCTAGTTTCATTTTGTTGTTTACTGCAACTTTTGTTCGCATTGTTATCACACAGCCACTTGAGCATTTATGCTGTTCAATGCAACTTTCGTTCGCATTTTATTTTACAGACAATTGAACATTTTCTATTGTAAATAGTGTGTGCTGTGGTGCCATATCTATGGTGCCCTCACCTTCATACTACTCTGTTCATATAGTTATTACTGGGACTTGTATCTGTTGCCTTCATGTTCACGAACATTAAGTCTTGCTTTATTTTGGAAATTGCAGTTTCTTTGTATATTGAGTTATTGCTTCATTTTGGGTATTTACAGTTCTCTGCATATTGAGTTTTCTTGCTTCCTTTTCTGGAAATCGCAGTTTCAATATTGTACACTACCTTGACTTGTACTTGACTCACTAGTTCGAGTCACTTGTGTATGTCGCTATGCATTTCTATTGTACTTGACTCGCTTCTGAGTGAGTCGATGCCCTTTTGTTCTAGTTCGTTGATCTTTTGTGTTTCTCCTTCGATCGTGGCGAGGCAGTACACGCGTGCGTGTACTGCAGCCCTATCAGATTTGATGGCTTTAAATGGATGTTTCGGTTTGTTGAATTGTTTCGTTGGTTAATTTCAAATGATTTGGAGTTGTATTCTGATTTGGGTTGTTGATTTGTCGTTTAACACTGTTTAGTGTTATATTTGCCGTTATCCAATTCTCGTATCGAGAGTTGGATATACGAGATTTCTGTGACTGTCGTCTATTTGACGTTTGATTATTATTGCTCCTATGCACTAATAACTGAGTTTGAATTAGACTGACCCGTGTATTATTTTCTTTTGAATGTAATACTCGGGTCAGACCCGAGTTATTTCAGGTTGTAGATTTCCTTCTTTGAGTTGCTGTTCGGGATTTGAAGACTTTTCACATCTTCTGAAGTTGTCAGTGTCATTTTGTAGTAGTCGTGTCATTGTATAGAACGATATGTATTCATGTATATTAGTCGATAATGTACTTGTATATATAACTTCTAGAGTCGACAGTTGTAGTTGTATCATATGTATCGTGTCAACTATATTGTAACTGACATCAGTTATATATATATGGGATTTTTGTTAATCTGTGTTCCGCATTTATATTATCTGTGTTATTGTTATATCTAATGTCCTAAACTATTATGAACTATCATAGTTTGTTTTATACTGATAATTGGATATGTCGATGGGAGTAAATAAATAATAGATGAAAAATAAAAAGTATATACCACTCCTATCGAGATAACCAATATTAGTGTAAGACCAATTACGGATGGTCGCTTCTATCCAGCCTTATTCTTCGTAATAATAGACAGTATTTCTTTTAATACTCTTTGTTATTATGAGCATAGAGGTGGGGCGTTACAGTTGGTATCAGAGCTTGGGGTTTATGGACATAATATAAAACATAACTTGGATGGAACATATGTTACAACTATTGGTCGATGTTTTATCTGTGATTTGAGTCAAAACTGAAGTTTTGAAATTTTGATGAAAATTTTTAAATATCGTTATTTAAAAATAAAAAGTGGAATTGTGTTTTGTTGTTTGGATGAAATTGTGTTCTGATGATTTGATTGATTTGTGTTCTATTTATCAGAGTGCGTAGCGGAAACAGTAAAACTGTCTTCGCTGAGTACAACTGATAATCTTTTTGATTTAAGAATCAAAATACGAAATTGATATGAATTCCAATTGTTGTTTACCTAGCTGTAATTATTTGTTTTTGGAGAATTTCGAATCCAAATTGAGGATTCGAAGAAATTGCAGATATGTGATTTTTGTTGAAATTTCCGCTGGCTTTCTTTTGTACTAATCATCTATTGATTAGATTTTGCTGTTTTGAATTGTCTTCATTGAAGATACCTTCGAATGATTTCTTTGTTCATTTTGTAGTACGTGCAAACAAAAAAAATAAAAAATTGAATTGCGCGTTACTGCATTTATTTTTACGTTGAACCGATGCTTGGTTATGAAACGTATTTTGTTGCCGTTATTTTTATAACGGGATTTTTACACCAATGCTATATTTTGAAGCACGGTGTTTTGTGGCATTTCTGATGAATGAAAATTCACTGACATTACATTTTGATGTAGATTGTTTTGATGTGATTTTGACGTTTTAAAACTACTGTCGCTTTGGCTTCAGTAACCGCCAAATTTTAAAAGTGGATTTTCAAGCGGTTATTCCGCAATACTGATTTGTAACCGTTTTTACGGTATTTTGAGAAATACAATTTCCTTATCGAAATTGTTACTGATTTGCTGTTTTAATCACGTGATTGGAAAATTGTTTTAAAATGAAAATTGTTTTATAAATTTTTAACAGTTTGTGTTTTCAAAAGAATGAGAAAGTGACTTAAACGATTCAGCAAAATCGAGGATTATGACCCCTTTCTTTTACTGATTCGCTTAATTCCGGACTTGTCCGTTTGAGAACGTAAAATGTTATTTATTTAAAATACATAATTTTGCACTTTCAAGGAAACGATGAAGAGAATTAAACAATTTAGTAAAACTCGTGGTTATGGGACATGTGCGTTTGCTATTTTGGTTAATTCCGGACTCGTTAATTGAAACATTTTGATGCTTTCGAGCCACTATGAGGACCTTCGGGTCATTTGTTGGGCTTTCGGGCCACTTTGCGGACCTTCGGGTCATTTGTTGGGCTTTCGGGCCACTCTGCGGACCTTCGGGTCAAATACCAGTACTAGACCTTCGGGTCACTCTGCGGACCTTCGGGTCAATCTGATGGGCGCCAAAATTATGTTGAGTACTTGGTAGGCTTCGGCCACTCTGAGATGCACGTGCGGCGAATTAAAAACTCGCCATCTGATGGGATCGATCCAAGCTTTCATGTTTATTTTCTAGTCTTCTTAATTGATTTCTAGATATTTGTTGCTTCCAATTATCAGCAGGTAATTGGATATTTGTTGATATGAGTTCTGATTATCGTTTTTGATAATCAGATATTTGTTGTTTCTAATTATCGCTTGTGATAATTAGATATTTGTTGATATGAGTTCTGATTATCGTTTTTGATAATCAGATATTTGTTGTTTCTAATTATCGCTTGTGATAATTAGATATTTGCTGATATGAGTTCTGATTATCGTTTTTGATAATCAGATATTTGTTGTTTCTAATTATCGCTTGTGATAATTAGATATTTGCTGATATGAGTTCTGATTATCGTTTTTGATAATCAGATAATTGTTGTTTCTAATTATCGCTTGTGATAATTAGATATTTGTTGATATGAGTTCTGATTATCGTTTTTGATAATAAGATATTTGTTGTTTCTAATTATCGCTTGTGATAATTAGATATTTGCTGATATGAGTTCTGATTATCGTTTTTGATAATCAGATATTTGTTGTTTCTAATTATCGCTTGTGATAATTAGATATTTGTTGATATGAGTTCTGATTATCGTTTTTGATGATCAGATATTTGTTGTTTCTAATTATCGCTTGTGATAATTAGATATTTGTAGATATGAGTTCTGATTATCGTTTTTGATAGTCGGATAATTGTTGTTTTTAATTATTGCTTTTGATAATTAAATATTCGCTGTTTTGAAATTTAATTATCGCTTGAGATAATTAAATATTTGTTGATTTGAGATTTAATTATCGCCTGAGATAATTAAATATTTGCTGATTTGAGATTTAATTATCGTTGTTAGATAATTAAATATTTTTTGATTTGAGATTTAATTATCGCTGTTAGATAATTAAATATTTGTTGATTTGAGATTTAATTATCGCCTTCGATAATTAAATATTTGTTGATTTGAGATTTAATTATCGCTGTTAGATAATTAAATATTTGTTGATTTGAGATTTAATTATCCCTTTAGATAATTAAATATTTGTTGATTTTAGATTTAATTATCACTTTAGATAAGTGAATATTTATTGAATTTGAAGTTGATTATCGCTTGAGATAATCAAATATTTATTGAATTTGGAATTTGATTACGCTTGAGATAATCAAATATTTGTTGAATTTGAAATTGGATTATCGATTGAGATAATCAAATAATTATTGAATTTGAAATTTGATTATCGCTTGAGATAATCGAATATTTGTTGAATTTGAAATTTGATTACCGGTTGTGGTAATTAAATATTTGTTGATTGATTCTGGCTATCGTTTGGATAATTAAATGTTTGCTGATTTTATTGATATACAGTTTTCTAGTTTCGTATTGATTCTAGATTATGTTGACTGAATTAAATGCGCTGATAATTGTATTTTTCAGTTCTGTTGTTTTCTGATTATCTATCTGATAATCAGACTTTGTTGAGAATTTGTAAAATTGCTTTTATGGAATTGAAAATTTTCTTTGGCGGTTGTATTCCCGTCTTTTATTTTCTAGCTTAACCAGTTTAGGTTAGAAAATTTATTGTTATTTGACAACCTTAATTATGAAAATTGCGGGGACGCAATTTTTATAAGGAGGGGAGTCTGTAACAACCCGGGGTTTTGCACCATTTTAATAATCATCATTAAACGATTATTGTGATAGTTAATTGATAGTTGAAGTTTTAATCGGGTTGAAAATTCTTTTGTAATTTGTTAAAGAATTTTGGGGGCTTTATAAATAAAATTTTGAACATGGTCCCTTGTTTATTTTGGGCCGTGACAATTATCATTGCCATTCCCTTTTCTCTACACTCAAAAACCCGTCCACGCCTTCCATTCCTCATTGGAGAAAACCCTAACAGAAGAAATCGAAAAGAAGAAAATGGTGGCGGCCTCGTTATTTCTCGTTCGTCCCCAAACTCAAGCTTCGTGTAATCGAAGGCGCCGGCTCCAACAACTCGATCGAACGATGCTTCGATTATGGCTCCTCCGATTGTTTCTTCTTTTTGCTGGCGGTCGCTTCCAGTTGGTCGAGTCGATTGTTGGCTAGGTCGTCGAAAACGGTGAGTTTACTCACATCTAATCCAATACTTCGTTATGGCAGTTCGATTTTGCTTTGTTGTTGGTAATTTCTGAATTGGTTCGATTCGTTGATACTTCGGCTTTGAATTCTCTAGCACTGTGACTTTGGTTACGTTGATTTTGTGAATGTAATTTGGCTTTAGCCTCCGTTGCTATGCGAACTTAATTTGGGGTTTTGCTGATGTTGATTTTTGATCGTATTTGGCCAATTGAAGTTAATTTGAATTCTGGACTTCGTTCGTTTTTGTGTTCGACTTTGGTCGTTTATAGGTATCCCTGTGGTGTAGCCCGATGCTGAAATGTGTTCATCTGTAATTTATTTTCTTTTGCACTTGCACTATATTGATATTTCATAGTGAACACTTGTATGCGGGTATGTTTCAGTGTTTGAGTGAATTAATTCGCTCACATCAAATTCGATTGCTCAGTTTTTTGATTGGGTTTTAAGTTGTTTTATTTGGGTTTGATATTATCTTGAATTGAAACAAACTGTGCCATGCTCTTGCAACTGCAGTTTCGTTTTTTTTGAACTTGTAAGTCGACTTCTCTGTCATTCAGTAGTGTTTAGATGTCTGGGCGACTTTAAATTGTTCGTTTTCGTGGATATCTCTGTTTCGTATTGGTTTCTTGACTTTGCAAATTCGTATGTGTGGGGATTTTTGGTTGGCACAATATTGATTTTGTATCTCTACCTCGGTTGGAATTTGTAAAGATTGTTTTTATTTTATTTGTGGAGCACTTCCGGAAATTCGTTTTGTGCCTGTGCATTTTGCAGTTTATACTTGTACATCTCATACATAGTTGTATATAGTTATGTGCATTTACATATGTACATACTTATGTACATTGTTGATTCGTGTGTACACCTGACTTCAGCTTTGAACTGTCTTACTCACCACAGTTTTGGCTTTGTTGGTTCGATTTCATTGCTGCCTTATAATTGTGGTTTCACTCTTGATGTAGTTGGGCTTGTTGGTTGACTTACCAGTATATATATGCATACGTACATTCGTATGTGGGTATGCATATGATGTTGACCATTTGGCGAGCTATGTGTTGTCTTATCGAAATTGTGGTGCATTTCATACTGTGTAGCTAGTTGTTTTTATATGTTGACTGGGGTTTCAATTCTTGTTAATATGTACATTCATTTATTCTTTATTGAAATCGGTGTTACAACATTCCTATGCACTCTGTAGCATTATATCTGGGCTTCCTCAATTGTACATGAGATATTGGGGTATGAGCTTCATTTTGATGGCCCTATCTAGTTTCATTTTGTTGTTTACTGCAACTTTTGTTCGCATTGTTATCACACAGCCACTTGAGCATTTATGCTGTTCAATGCAACTTTCGTTCGCATTTTATTTTACAGACAATTGAACATTTTCTATTGTAAATAGTGTGTGCTGTGGTGCCATATCTATGGTGCCCTCACCTTCATACTACTCTGTTCATATAGTTGTTACTGGGACTTGTATCTGTTGCCTTCATGTTCACGAACATTAAGTCTTGCTTTATTTTGGAAATTGCAGTTTCTTTGTATATTGAGTTATTGCTTCATTTTGGGTATTTACAGTTCTCTGCATATTGAGTTTTCTTGCTTCCTTTTCTGGAAATCGCAGTTTCAATATTGTACACTACCTTGACTTGTACTTGACTCACTAGTTCGAGTCACTTGTGCATGTCGCTATGCATTTCTATTGTACTTGACTCGCTTCTGAGTGAGTCGATGCCCTTTTTTTCTGGTTCGTTGATCTTTTGTGTTTCTCCTTCGATCGTGGCGAGGCAGTACACGCGTGCGTGTACTGCAGCCCTATCAGATTTGATGGCTTTAAATGGATGTTTCGGTTTGTTGAATTGTTTCGTTGGTTAATTTCAAATGATTTGGAGTTGTATTCTGATTTGGGTTGTTGATTTGTCGTTTAACACTGTTTAGTGTTATATTTGCCGTTATCCAATTCTCGTATCGAGAGTTGGATATACGAGATTTCTGTGACTGTCGTCTATTTGACGTTTGATTATTATTGCTCCTATGCACTAATAACTGAGTTTGAATTAGACTGACCCGTGTATTATTTTCTTTTGAATGTAATACTCGGGTCAGACCCGAGTTATTTCAGGTTGTAGATTTCCTTCTTTGAGTTGCTGTTCGGGATTTGAAGACTTTTCACATCTTCTGAAGTTGTCAGTGTCATTTTGTAGTAGTCGTGTCATTGTATAGAACGATATGTATTCATGTATATTAGTCGATAATGTACTTGTATATATAACTTCTAGAGTCGACAGTTGTAGTTGTATCATATGTATCGTGTCAACTATATTGTAACTGACATCAGTTATATATATATGGGATTTTTGTTAATCTGTGTTCCGCATTTATATTATCTGTGTTATTGTTATATCTAATGTCCTAAACTATTATGAACTATCATAGTTTGTTGTATACTGATAATTGGATATGTCGATGGGAGTAAATAAATAATAGATGAAAAATAAAAAGTATATACCACTCCTATCGAGATAACCAATATTAGTGTAAGACCAATTACGGATGGTCGCTTCTATCCAGCCTTATTCTTCGTAATAATAGACAGTATTTCTTTTAATACTCTTTGTTATTATGAGCATAGAGGTGGGGCGTTACAACCAACTTACATTCAATTTAATTCACATTCAGTTGATTTTCATTTAGTTTATTCACTTTTAATTAATTGACCTGCACTTCAACATTAATGAATTCACATTCTATTAATTTACATTCGTTTATAGTTACATTCATTTTCCACTTCCAATAGTTCATTTCAGTAATTCAAATTCATATTAATAATTTTACTTAAGTAATTTTATTTTATAACTCGAATTCATATTAATAAACTTTTCTTTTTCTCATAATCAGTTTCATTTAACTTATTTAGTTAACTTCATCTTATAATTCATTTTATTAACTTATTTCATATTCAATTAATTACCATTCAATTTTATTGAAATTAATTCTATTTGCATTCAATTTATTTACATCCAATTTAAATCAAATTCAATTACTCATGTTAATTTTATTTACTCATTTATTTTTATTCAATTTCTTTTACAACTTAAATACATTTCATTTTATAATTCAAGTTCGTATTCATTTTATAGCTTAAGTGGAATTAATTCACTTTACTAATTTATCTAGTTCATTCAAATCCAATTCAACTCATCTAATCTTTATTAAGTGAAATTTTTATTTCATTTAATCCATTACTCCTTTTATTTAACTCTATTTTTAAAAAAAAACTTTTTTCTTCTTATCATTTATGTTCAACAAATTTAAATTTGTTTTTAGCTTAATAATTCTCAAATCTATAAGTTATACAATTTATTCATTTAACATTTCATGTTATTATTTTATCTAATTCATTTCAAATACATTTCATTTTATTTAAGCTTTCTTGAGTTAAACTTCATTTTATTTTCTTCATTTTACTAACTCAATTTATTTAACGTTTCTTAAATTAATTATTTTATTTCATATCTCAAATTAAAATTTTCTTTTGTTTGCTAAGCCAAAATATTCAATAATTTTAAAATTTAAATTTTACTTTCCTGTTCAAATCTATAAGCTATAACTTATTTTTATCTATTCTATTTTCAATTTATAAGTTTAAAACTATTTTCATATTTTTATTAAATCATACTTGAAATATATTTTTTCACAATCAAAACTTGTTTTAACTGGAAATAAATTCTTTTGGTAGCAATTCTCACTCAGAAACTCGAAAATGAATGCTTGGGATGCTGCAATCATCCCTGGAATTATTTTCTAGTGACCAAAGCGAGTTCAATGCTTTATTTCTTTCAAAGCCTTGACCAAATATATTTCTAGTCAAAACTCTTTTAAATAATATTATTAGTAAATTTTGAAGGCTTTCAAAACAAATTTTGAAAATAAAAGGATTTTAAATTCTAAAATTCCCAATTTTTAGATCCTTCTTATACAAATTTTATTACCTATTTGCCAACATTTCTTTTATTTACAACTTTGTCATTTTTAACAATTTTTATTGTAATTAGATTTTATTCAATTTAATTATCGAACGCTTCATAAAATAAAATTCATAAAGTATTCGTTTTATTTTAATTCAACCAGTAATCGATGATAATTAAATATTATCATCTCCTAACAACTATCATTCATTAAAAATTATCATTTTATATATATAATATATAATTCAGGTAAAATTATTTCATTTACCCTATTTAAAAAAATATTATGTCGACTTGCCTCGTTCAAGTATTTAGAAATCTCTATCGATAACATGGCGTCCCATGCACTGACCAGAATTCATAAATAGCTTAACGGATAAGTAAACACAATATAAAATATTTTATAACACTAAAAAGTACGCGCTCTCATATATATACACTCAAACAAACTCATTCTAAGGTATTACTACCCTTTCTCTAATGAGTCAAACCCCACAAAGCTAAGGTTATTGCTAAACCAAATTCAACATATTTCTTAATTTATTTGAAATAATTCAATTTACAGTTTATATACTATAAATAATATACAAGATGATAACAGGATATATTAAACATAAATAAAAATTCAAATCATCCAAAATATCAATCAATAGCATCCATCTCAATCAGTCATCCAAACAGTTAAAAATCACAACAATCAATCAATTATCAATAATAGGAGATTTTACTAGCAGTTTAATTCTACTTAAATTTAACTGTCAATTCAAATTTTATCAATTAATTCATATGTCAATTTAAATGTCAATTAAATTTATCAACAATAATCAATAAATTCAAATCACTTCACGATATAAATTTAACTACATAAAAATTATTTTAGTCAATTATGAGCGTATAAAACACTCACCTTTTATTTGAAACTAAAAATATTTCAGCTTCAAATAAATGTCACTTCGATTCCAAACCAAAGCCTTCATCGATACAATTCCAACGCCGCTTGTTTCGTCTCAATCGGACCTCGTACGAAGAAGATACACTTTTTTAAGGATTTGAATATAATTTATATAAATAATTTTTTTTTATAAACCTAAATAATCTGGGCCGTTGAATTCCTGGAGAGTAGATCTGGGCCGCACCTCATCTTCTTCCCCACGTACATTCCAGGCAATCTACGTACAAGAAAACCCATCGCCACCTCCTACAAACAAACGCCGCCCCACCATCGTTGCTCTAGAACTCGACCTGCCAACGCCACGACGAAGCCCTCCTCCTGCAGCACCTTCGCCCTCAACCCCGAAGCACTCGGCTCCTTCCCCGCCTCAAGATTCGTGCACGAATGTGAGTAAATTTCCTCCCCCTCGTTGCGAATTGGATGATCATAATCGTATGGATGTAAAGATCTTGCAACGCTCTACGACTCTCTAGTTGGAAGTTTTCGATATAAGTGAATGGATTTAGTGGAAACTGAGGAGAAAGAGCATTAACTTTCGGCCAATGGAAACCTGGTGGCGGCTAGGGCAAAAGAAATAGCTAGGTTTTTCTGAAATACGCGTATATATACGTGTATACGTATTATTTTATTATTATTCTCACTGTTCACGTACTTTTTCGGACGAACTCCAAACGAAGTGTGCCGCCTGGCATTTATAATGTTTTACCCCTTTTCCAAACACAATGAAATATGTTCCGAGGCCTAGTTTGATCATATGTGGTAGATAGCTTTCCGGATCGAATTACAATATTAAATTTTGAATATCAATTTCAACGTGTTTCGATCCCGTACGGCCAAACGGTATCTCCAAATGCTACAAAATTTGAAATCTGATAATAATTCACTATTACGGATCCGATGAAACTGTTTTCGTCGAAATCCGAGACAGTGGCCAAAATGACTATTTTTTTACTCGTCAATTAAAATATAAAATTTTCAATTTTTAATTATTCACTTCTAAATTCAATTTTAAATGTTAAAAATCTTCATTCATATTTAAATAAAATTTACTCAATCATACTAAATCCAGAATTGAATTATTCAAATAACTTCCAATATTAAATTTAAACAATTTAATTATCCAATAAACCAATATTAATAAATCATTAAATTTTATTTCTAACCATTTTTATTCAATAATTATATTAAATTTAATAATTTAAAATTGTTAAAAATACGGGTCGTTACAGAATTTGATATATTTTTAATGGAGTTTTCAAGAGAGTAAGAGGAGGGAAGAAAATAATATATAACTAATTGAAATTTCATTTGAAACCTCCTATATATAGTGTATAAACAGATGTGTCCATTTGCGAAGAGTTGTGACGAATAGACACTTCAATTCAAAATTTGAAAAACTAATTTACAGCATGTATGTCGACAAAACATCTGGGTATATGTCGTCGTATGCTTGTGAAATTTGAAAAGAAAACCCTTTTCTTTTTAAAACATTTTGAAAATACTATACTTTGTAAAATAATTTAAACATAGTTTATAAACATTTTAAACTTTGAAAATCTATGATAATATATTTTTAAATATATTTGAAAATATATTTTGTTTGAAAATATAAAATATAAGAAAATAGGAGATAAAGATCAAAGATTGTTACCAGGGACTTTAACAAAATTATATGACTTTATACACTATAGTATAGTCTTGATATCTTCATATCTTGATCTTTATACTGATGAGTCTTCATGTCCATTTCTTGAGTCTTTATACTGTATAGTCTTCAATTCAACACATGTATAATATCATGCACTATATACTATATAACATGGCAAAACAACAATATCCATATTTTATATAAATGTATATTGTTGTTATCGAGGTTGTTATCATCAAAATCAATAACTAAGGTATTAACAGTGTTTACTTGGATGCATTTTGATATGTATTGAATTTCGTCGAAGATAGCATGTCATGCATTGAATGTGGATCCAAGGTACCCTCCTATGAAACAAAAGTGACGCAATATGGAACTGGAGCGATCTGCTGCATTGAAAAAAGAAATGGTTAAGCCGAAGGCAATTGGTTGACATGCATTAATTATTCCGACTTGAATAACGTATGCCCAAATGATTGTTTACCCCTTTCCATGGATTGACAACTTGTGGATGGGATGGTCGGACATGAACTGATATTCTTTATGGATGCTTACTCATGTTTACAATTAGATAGAGATGCATTTCCTAGTTCAAGAACATACGAGCTTCATTACTGATTTGAGGTTGTATTGTTATCGATTCATGCCGTTCGGTCTGAAGAATGATGGAGCTACCTACCGTCGACCGATGAATAGGATGTTTAAAGATCAGACTGGATGTACTATGGAGGTCTATGTGGACGACATGCTTGTGAAGTCACAGCGATCGATGAATCACATATGTGATCTCTTTGAAATGTTCGATGTACTTCAGAAGTATGAAATGAAGCTCAAACCACTGAAGTGTTTTTTCGGAGTCACGTCAGGCAAGTTTTTGGGTTTTACTATAAACTTAAGAAGCATTGAAAAAATTTAAATAAATTAAAGCATTAAAGTAGATTACTTCCCCAAAGACGAGAAAGACAAAGCAGAGGTTGAATGACAAGTTTGCAACACCGAGTAGACTCATCTCGAAGGCGATTGATAAGTGCATTCCATTCTTCGTGCCTTCAAGAAAAAGAAGGGGAAGTTTACCTCGATGAGGGAATATCAAAATGCTTTCCAATATCTATTAGAACATACAGAGACACCACCAATGTCATCATAGCCCTTAGAAAGAGAAGATTTGTATATTTACTTAGTAGTCTCCGCTCATGCATTAAGTATAGCCTTGGTGCGTAAGGAGAGCAGAATTCAAAGACTAGTATATTACATCAATAAACGATTTACTAGGGCAGTGTACTATTTTTTGATAGTTATACGGAAGTTAAGGCTATATTTCCTGGCTCATCCGACTAAGGTTTCGATTCAACCATACAGGCGAGTATTGCATTAACCCCAGAGTTTCAAAAGGTTAACAAAATAGAATAGTTGAGCTAGTATGATATACCTTACCATCCTAGGAAGGCGATTCGAGGATAGAAATTGGATAATTTCATTGACGAGTTTACCATTTGAGATGATGAAAAGGGAGAGGAATGGGTTCAGCTTCCTTAATGGAAGTTATATGGACGGAGCCTCCAACGATCATAATTCTGGGGAGGCAGTTGTTCTGGTAACCCCGAAGGGAGGAAGGATATATTATTCCTTAAGGCTAGAGTTACTGATGATAAAAAAATGAAGTCGAATATGAAGCGTTGATTGCAGGACTCAAGATAGCAATGTAACTAAGAGCCGAGACGTTGCATATATTTGACGACTATCGATTGGTGCTCTGTTAAATATAGAAGGAATTTCAGGCTAAGGGAGCGAACTTTTTCCTTACCCAACGAAAGTGGTGGAATTACTAAACGATATCAAAAAACACGATAACGCATGTCTTTAGGGAGGAAAATATGAAAACTAATTTACTAGCCAAGCTGGCCCGCTCTGGGGATGCACAGCTTTTGGGTATCGTCCCAGTTGAGCTTTAACAACTCCAAGCATAGATGAGATATGTAACACCCACCTCTATATCCATATTGTCCAAGAGTATTACTGAGTAATATTGTCAAGTAACACAGAAAATGAGGCGATATGGGTGAAGCATACATGAATATTTCGCTGGACCGACACTGAATACTTCTCATGATATAAAAATCACCCACCTCGACGTAAGCAGTCTCGGTACAAAGCTATAAAAACGTGTGGTGCCCAAGGATAGAACAATACACAATATAAAAATAAATACAGAGAACATAGAGTCATCAATGTAGCGATAAAATATAATACATCACATACGTACAAATAGGATACAAAAAGTCAAATTCCCATTGAATCTCAAATATATATAAGATTAATCTGATACATCTAATCCAAAATCCTATACATACATGAGTCCAAATACACGATATACAATACAACTAGTAATACAGCTTCCAACTAAACCCAATAAGAAAATTTGGTCTCATCGTCCCTAAAGCTGAAATGTCTCAGACTGACCAGAATATTATATAAATAATAAACGGGTCAGAATATGTCTATATTCAATGGTGAGAATATAAACGATATCAAAAGGAATAATATATTCAGCATAATAAAAATCCAATCATCAAAAGCATAATCAAACATCCACAGCACGTCGTACAACATCTACAACACATCAAACATCAAACATCCATCAAAGATCGAAACATCCATCACACATCCAAACATCTATCATACACATCACACATCGCATGCATTACACGAATCACACATCACACGCGTCGCACACGTCACACATCACACATCACATACATCACAACTCAAATATCAATTCATATATATGTAATTGGCAATATTCGATTTATTCATTTTATTCTTTATTTTTAATTTCATTACTGCTACTTCATTTTATTTATGCTGTTTTTATTGCTACTGCCAGAAGCCGAGTCTACATCTGAGCCTCGATGCTTCTCAGGTGCAAAGGAAGACCCAACTCGTAATATTTTTGTGAGCGTCCTCACCCGCCTTTAGCTGCACAATAAACGCACGTCGGTTCCTCGTCTCCTCTCCTCACTCCCCTCAACCTCCTGCCTCGTTCTGAATTTTTCCCATTGACCCATGCAAGCGACCCCACGGTCGGCCAAGCTAGGATGGGGCAACAAAATTTTTGGCTATCGCATCCTCGTAAGGAACTTCGTACTCCTCATTCCACTCAAAAGCGGAAATAATCATATTCCCGCTTTAAATTAAATTATGAAATAATATAATTTGCCTCACACATCAAGTCAGAATTCCAAATCATATCAATCAATATGGGTGTATAATATGGAATAATCCACCGACATCCAAATATCAAATACTCGATCCTCAATGAATTATTCGACATTATACTTATGTTGAATAAATAAGTACACCCCACATGGACGTCCCATAAGGCCTGGTGAAATATAATTATATACACAACACCCTCAAAGGATTAACATCAAATAAAATTTTGCTTCGTTTATTAAGTCACTCTCGCTTAAATCGCTTCCTAATTCATTATTCTTCATTTTATTAATTTATAATTCAACACAATGGGTAATTTTACTTCATCTCGTTCGTATCAAACAAATCACAATCATCCACACACTAATGTATTATTTATTTAATTGGTATTTAATGAGATGAAGATTTTTATTTCATATATTTCACTTCATTTTATTTCCCTTTTATTATAAAAATACTTCATTTAAATTTAATCACAAAACATCTGTCTTATTTATTCCCCCTCTTTTTTTTAAATAATAATTATGGATTCTCTCATTTAATTTCAAATTCATGTTTCAAAATAATTCAATTAGTTCCAAAGAAATCTTCATTCACACTCGTCAAAAATTTTAAAACCTCAAAAATACTCTCTTTAAATTTCCACTTCAATAATAATATGAAAATACTACAAAGCAATTTCTATCTTCCAAATACCTATAAAATCTCAAATCTGAAAATATTCTTGATTCAAAATATTTGCATACCCGAATATACCATTTCAAAATCATTATTTAAATCCTTGTCATATTCAAACACTTCTTTTAAAGATATTAATCCATCGAAATAATATATATATATCACTTTCAAAAATTCATTTCTTGTTTGAAAATTTTCAAATAAATAGTTTGCATTCATCTAACAGTTACTTCAAAATATTATTTATAATCCTTTACCTTTAATTCAAATTATTCATCGTTTTAAAAATAAATTTCAAACTTCATTTTATAAGTCTCCTCTAAATATTTTTATAGTCATCCATAATAAATATTAGAATCTTCAAAATTTGTCTAATTTTATCATAATCTCAAAATTCATTATTTCCTAAACATCATATCATGAACGCCCTTCCTTTATTTTTATAATCAACAGTAAATAAGTATAATTATAAATATTCATATTCACTTGTTTAAATAAATTTCAAACTCATCTTTCTAATTTTTCATTAATCCCAAGTAATCTCAATATTAAGTAAAACATCTTTCTAGAATTTGTTGGTTATCTCCAAATAATTTATTCGTTTCTAATTTCATCTTTTAATTTAATTTCCGCTTTTCTAAATGATTACAAATCCCATTCAATTATTTGCAAAAATCAAATTACTAGCAATTATAACAAATCAACAATCCAACATTAATCATCACAACAACATGACATCTAATTCAAACAACATCAACCATCTATTATCAACCAACAACCAAATTTATCCAATTAATTATCCATCCAACCAAGCAAAGCAAATCAAATTATATACGGGAATACACATCAAATAAAAATAGACATAGTGAGTGAGATACACATCAAATAAAAATAGACATAGTGAGTGAGGAAAACTCACTGAAATGATGAAATTTTCAAACCGAAGCTTCAGCCATGATGTACGTTAACCATTGCAAGCCAACCAAAATGCACAATGGCCATGGTCTAGCCTCCATTACGCCTAGGTAGAGCAGCTCCAGTCATTGATGTTTGTCTCTTCAATCCTCACATACGCCTCCACCCATCCTCACCATCAACAACTTCAGCCAAGTGTTGTATGCACTCTCCATCACGCGTGCATCCACAAACACACGCACTCCAATCGACCTCCCCCTCTATCCAAATCATGCTGGCCGCCCTCTTCGGTTCGCGATGTCTTCAAGTCGCGACTCAGACTCACAACCTTACTCCATCGCCACACGCCCAAAGTCATGCCTCTCCCCACGTCGTCAACCGCATCGCGACAATCACAGTCGCAATATCAGGTCGCGCTCCCATCTTGAACGCGAGCTCCTCCATCGCATCATGTGCCATAGTCAACTCCAGTCGCCCTTCCCCTTCACGTCGTCGGCATCCCAGATTTGGCCAGGCCAAATCGCCACTTCGATTGTTTTTTAACGATACGAATTGAGTTTCTGATTTGGAAAATTAGGGCAATTGCTAATAAAGGGAATTAGGTTCGAGTTTAGTTGGGAAGTGGGTAGAGATTTCCAAAAGCGGATAGAGGAAAAATGGTTTGGGCCTAATCTACTGTGTAGTCTTAATTTAATTTCAATTCAATTTTACTTAATTTGCAATGCATTTCAAATTTGAATTTCAATCGTCGAAATAAATTTCACTCTTGTATAAATTGGTTCACATCTCATTTTACAAATTACATCTTGATAATTGACAATTTTATTCGATTCGACGCTCGCTTATTTTTATTTAATAATTCATCACTTTATTACAAAATAATTTTAGTTTTGAACTATTTCTTTTGATTTCAACAAATTATTCGAAGAGAATTTATTAATTTAATACAACTTATTAAAAGAAAATCTTTTATTAATTGGAATTTAATTCACCAAAATTTATTTTAAAATATAATCATTGCAATAGTCGAATCAAACACATTTGTTTTAATTAAATTTAATAATTTATACGGCATAAAAAGTCGGGCTGTTACAAACTTTCCTCTTAAGAAAATTGCGTCCTCGCAATTTCTTATAGGGAAGTCGACATATACAACTCATACCCCGCCTTTCCTCATAATCATCACTCATATATCAAACTCAACCACTTTATTCTCTATGTGGCACACACTCTTCAACTCATTTCATCGTATGCTATGATTTCAAATAGATTCAATTAACGACTTTCTACTCTTCGCATACGGTATATTTTTGTGAAAATTTTCCAAGTGTCGAATTTTTCGAAAATTTTTGGCAGAGTATCTTTGCACGGAGAGCGTTCCGAAAAATCAAAACACAATATAATTAAAAAATATACATCTCCAAAGAGGCATCCCAACACAAGGCATCTCGAAACAAGGGGAAACAATATAATATCACAACATATATTCGTATACCGTAAAAACGTATCTTTATTTAACATTTATAAGCATTTTGCTTATTATTTAGTGAGCAAAAGTGAGTCGACATCGCCAAATTGTTCAAGCATGCTTCATGTATACTTGTCGCAACTCATATGAGCACATTTAAAAGGATAAAGTAATATTATACTCATATGACTATGTAATAATGTTGCATATTCATTTTTGTCGATCTTGCATTAAAGTTCTAAGTATCAAAAACTCAAATTTATTTAATACCTCCAAAAGTAGAGTCGTCGAATCTTGAATTTTTCTTCCAAAACATCTTCCAGATCATCAAAACATCAAACATTCAAAGAATATTGCGATAATTCCCAAAACGTCAAAATCTGAAACGACTATGTAAGTGCAGGTCCACCACTGTAAATCACATTTTTAGCCTAGTAAACATCAAAATTTTACATAACCCATCAAATAAAAGTTGTAGCTTATGTTTTAAGCTTTCCGGAATGGAAAAATCATCAAAATTGGACAAACGGTTCAAAAGTTATAACGAAAACAAGTTCAGCTCAGTTTTGGTGTATTTGCATTTCAGGACAGCGAGCATTACTTTCATTGTCTAACGTTTAAACCATCACAAAATTCAAAATATTGGAAAGTGATAAACATAAAAATTGTTACTCGTGCCATTGTCTAATTAACGGAAAAAGAATCGACAAAATCAGATCATTCCATCATAAGTTATGGATATATTAGTAAGAACCATATTTTTTTTCCATTTTCAAATATATCTATCTATCTATTACTTATAATGGAAAGGAGAAACCACAATTTGCATAAAACCACATTTTGAGAAGTAGCACCCATATTTCTAATTCTATGTGTTGCTCAAGCTATTTCTTCTCTTTTTCTCGAGGTTCAACAACTGGTTAAACCGTTAAAGAACCGTCTGCCTTCTTCCTTCGATTATTATAATCTGGTTAAAAAACTATTTATATTCCTCATCTGATATTTCAGTTATAGATTTAGCGTTTGTCTCTCCAGTTCCTCTTCTCGATTCGATTTTCCTTGTCTGATATTTCAATTGTAGATTTAGCATTCTTCTCCCCAATTCCTCTTCTTGATTCAATATCACTCACCACCGTTTCTCTACGTATCTTTACTATCCACTTTTCTCTATTTTCATGTCAAGATCCAGAAACCTACTCTGCAGTTTTACCCAGGGAAGATGCCGGTATTTTGAAGTCCGGCCAAAATTCATCCGAAAAGGCGTCTAGGAGGGAAGCGGAAGAACCTAGCCATGAAGCGGAGCTAGAGGAGGTGACTGAGTAGAAGTTAGTGCCTGCTAGATGAAGATAAAAGAGAGTATCCAATGTGCATGTGTGTGCATGTGCACATATGCACAGGCAATTATAGTTTATAATTTGTTACTGGGCAAGGGGGTTTGATGTAATTATCACTGCGGGTACATAGTTGATTTAGTCGTGCATTAGTAGTTGAATTGGTCAGTCCTGGCTATTATAAATATGTAAGCAAGGATAACAATTGTGTTATGCATATGTCAATAATGAAATTTAACTCATTTTCTTCTTGTTCAATCTATTCATCTCTCATGCCTATTTCTTTTCTGTTTGCATAACCTACATTTCTCTTTCTGGTGCCTGAACACGTTCCTACCGTTTTTCCTCATCTCCTATCTTTCATCTTCCTTAAACCATTTTGATTCAGTCAAGAACTCAATATAATCCCTAAAACTGATCTACCTCAACAAACACCCTATCAAAAATGACAATAACCAGAAACCAATCTAAGGAATATGGGCCTATCAAATTGGTATCAAAGCAGGACCCAAACTCAGATCCCCATGCTAGTTCCAACCATCCAAATCCAGAAGGAAGCAACCCAAAAAACAGTGATCTTACAATGCCTACCCTTGATAATGAAGAGGACCTATGGGCTAGGCAAGAACACATTAATGAAAAGACAAGCCACACCTTAGATCAACTAGCCGAGGCACATCAAGAACATCACCAATCATTTCAAGAAAGCTCTCAAGAGGTAAATGGAAAGATAGATCTTCTCTCGGCCACCCTAGACTCCTTTATGTAAGAAATGAGAATCTATAAGAATTCTCCTACCACTGGCCATCAAGAACCATCAAGAAGCACCCCATATGTTCCCCCATTCCAGAGAGCAAACATCAGAAATACCTTAGCCTCACCTTACACCTCTGATCAAAACCCTAACATTCATCCAAGACCGCAACCGAGTATATTGCCAGCACCTACCTTGCTTCAACACATCACCATTAAGTTAGAATTTCCTATCTATTCTGGGGTTGAAACAGTTATAGAATGGCTAGACCTAGTTGAGCAGTTATTCAGGTATCATCATACACCAGAAATAGAACGAGTACCTACTTGTTCTTTCCATCTTAAAGATTATGCACAAAAGTGGTTCAAATGGCTAACTAAAAATGTCAAGAATCATGAGCACTGGAAAGTGTTTAGGGAGGAAACTATTGTAAGGTTCGCACCTTCGGAGTTAAGAAAGCCTTTTGGAGTCGTTGCAAGTTTAAAATAACTCACCACTGTCCAATCTTACCTTACCAAATTCAAGCAGCTGCAAGGACTTCTTAATCATCTCCACCTAGACTACGTTTTTGATTAGTTCATGGATAGCTTGAAGGAGGACATTAAAATAGATGTAGAGGCAGCAAGACCCACCAGTTTCAAGGAAGCTGTAAACTTAGCCAAAATTTATGAAAACAGGTGGTCTAAGAAACCAAGCAAACTAAGATATCCCTCACGATCTTCTCTATCAAGAAACTTACATTCAAGAAACTCTAAACCAGGGTCATCCACTTCTACCTCAAGCAAAAATCATTCCCTAACTGAAATTGCTAAGAGCAAGGGTTTAACCCCTGAAGAAATAATAGAGAAAAGAAGGAAGAACCTATGTTATGGCTGCAATGAAAAATGGCATCCGGACCACCAATGCAAGACTAAGCAAGTATATATCTTAGAAGGGGTCATGGACTTGGAAAGTGAAAATCAGGCAGATGACCATGAAGAGCCAGATAATGAAGAAACTATTGAACCTAGTGAAGAATAAATTAGCCCAGCCATCACCTTCCATGTCATGTGTGGCATCCCAGCCTTACACACTATTAAAGTCTGCGGAACATTTTTTGGGAAACCGGTGCATGTGCTAATTGATTCAGGCTCCAATCACAATTTTAAAGATTACGACATAGCTAAGAAAATCCAATTGAAATTTGATGAATCAAAGAAATTTGAGGTTCAGGTAGCCAATGGTGAAAGGCTATAGGGCTCAGGATTGTGCAGTCAGGTACTATTAAAATGCCAAAATTGTTGTATACCCATTGATCTATTACTATTACCCTTAGATGGCTGCCAAGTAGTTTTGGGTGCACATTAGATGACAACACTAGGTGAAGTAACACTAAATTTCTTGAAATTACAAGTCAAGTTAAAGTATAAAGGCAAGTCATATGTTTGGCAAGGTAAACAGCCAGGGGGGTTGAAAATAGTAGACAAAAATTCAATTAAAAAGGACTGCATTCAAGGGCAGGTTGCAATGATGACGTGTTCTCAATTCCTCACTAAAGAGAACGATGATATTTTAGAACCAGTTAAAAAAATATTTGATGAATTCCCCGTAACGACCTACTTTTTTGTACACTCTAAGCTGACAATAAACCGCACATGTCAACTCAAATTGAACAAAAAGGCGGATTGTTAGGGGTGAAAGAAGAGAGGTAGAAGATAGAAGAACTAAGAACAAACACAGAATCTCACAACGCAACAGAATAACATATATTAATCACATAATACTTTACAAGACATTTTGAAATAATACATCAGAGTTACACTAATGCACTTTCTAACCTAAGACAGTTATAATAGCCTGTCCTTATACATCAAATATAGCGTACATAATATACAACGGAAATAAGATAATAACTAATTATCGGTGAAGCCTCCTGCTCTAAGCTCCTCCCAAAATGCATCCGTAGAAAACCTTGACTACTTGGCTACTCGTAAAAATTTGAGCGCCTAAGAGTTTTAGGGAAAGAAAATAAAATTCTGGGTCAGACATGGGTCTGGTGTAAGTAAACTCAAACAACTGAATTATTATTTTTAAAACACTTTTAAAATCAAAGGCATCTCGTAAGACCATGCCGCATATAAATACGGACGAGTTTTACCTTACGATAACCAAAACACTTTTACATAAAATCTAGTGATATTATAATAATGTCTAAGGGTGAAAATAATAATAATCAAATAGTTGTGATGCTCGTGCAGTGTATATCACAACAATACTAGGTATAAAATCAAAAATCGCTAAGGCGCGTTCGCTAATTATGGAGGAATTCCACGAAGGTGCCCTCAGTACTTCGAGAACGGTCCTCCTGTACAAGGATCAGAGTTATCCTTCCAAAGCATTGTACCCATCTAGTCGAGGTACTATAGGAAAAACATAACTGGTCTTGCTAAGATGAGTGCATCGTTCCCGGCATGCCGAAATTGATAGATATTGCAAGAAAAGGGAGCCGACTACACCCTATGGGTTTGCCAATCCTACTGGCCATGTCTCCTATCTCCGGTTTCAGTCATTTTCATTGATGAGGATACGTCTAGCATTCTAGCTTACGCACCGCACCAAAATAGATCACAGAATCCTATATGGATTCCCATACCCCATGGGTCTTGGAATCACGTAAGGATTCCCACATCTCAATATAGATCTTGGAATCACCCATGGATTCCCACACCCTAATGGGTCTCGGAACCACATATGGATCCCAACATCTTAATATATCACGAAACTCCTCCATAGAACCGTATATGGTTTTGGAGTGGTTACAGTTTCGAGTCATCTCTTACGAGTACACTCTTCTGCTTCCCGGGTGCTCCACAAACCAATCGTTGATTTTCCGAAATGCTCAATACCGGTTCTTTAGGAAATAATCAGACAATACATAAGAGCGGGGATCACCCCCTAACCATTTAAGTGGACGGATCTCCTTATCATTCGCCCTAGAAGAACAAAACAAGTTTATACGTACAATATAGCACCACCAATGGTAACGATACCATATAATTACCGTGTTTCTCCTATATATTTCCAGATTTAAATTCCTCCGGTGTTAAGTAGGGAATCGTTTCCCTACCATCAAAATTAAGAAGGATTACATATTTAGGCTAAGATTTGATACTCGGTTATTTAACTATCAAACAAAAACATTCAAAACAGACATCACATTTCCCATGAAAACCACTAAGCCTCACAAATTAATCTTTCATTTATTTGAAATTACTTCATATACTTATCTCGTCGGAATAAGTATATTCACAAAACATTCTTTTCATGAATACTTGAAAACTTTAAAAATAGATATGGAAAGTACGCTTCAATATCAATCATGGATCACAGCTTACACAATGGTTACATCGTTATCCCAGCGAAAAACATCGTAAACTATATGCAATATCTACCACTCGAACTACGCCATGAACATCTACCATAGATCGCAGCTTACACAATGGTTACGTCGCGATCCCAGCGAAAAACATAGTACCTGTAGGCAATCTCTGCCACTCGAATTACGCTATACAAATCAAACATTCTTTCCACATCTCTTTATTTCATAAATAATTTCAATTTATTTATAAAACTTCTTTATAAATTCACAAGTTAAATTTTTATAAAAATACTCTTATCTAAATCTCAAACCATTTGTAAAACTTTCCTTTTTAAATCCTTTATAAATTTCCTTTATAAAATATCATTTACGAAATATCTTTTGTAAAACAAATTAAGTAAACCCTTAGTAAAAACCCTTTTTATAAACAAGTTATTACTTACAAATAACTTTATAAAATAATAATATAACTTGGAAATCATTTAAATCTTTAAACTCCTAATTGATTAAAGAATTGAAGTTAACTCAAAAACATACTTTATAAATTCCAAAAAAGAGGCTTAGCAATCCCAATGGTACTAATTTATGTTACTATTCAATTTTGATTCCAATTCACTTAACAGTTATTTACATAGATCAACATATATGTAAATACAACTCATATCCAAATCACAGAATAATATGTCAATATAAGCTAACTAGCATATACATGTCTAAATAACATAATAGCAGGATGGCAGGATGGTGATTTGTTCTGCTAAACAGATGTCCAAACAATTCAATCAATCAATAGCAGAATGAGGATTTATTCTGCTAACACATGTTTACACGAACAAAATAACAATCAAACAACCAAACAATTTATAGCAGATCAGGGATTTATTCTACTAACACATGTCCACACAAACAATAAACAATCAATCAATTTATAGCAGAACAGGGATTTATTCTGCTAACACATGTCCAAACAACCCAACAATCTACATTATAACTCATTCATAGTTATATGGTTCCTTAATGGTATCGACACTTGAATCACTTATATTCAAAACCATCTTTGAAAAAGAAGTTCTTTTAAAACACTTTTACTTTTGGAAAACACGGGATTTAAAACTTTTGAAACTCTTTTTAAAAAAAATTAGTTATAAGTTAAATCCTTATTTAAATCATAATTAATCTTAATTAAATCTTAACTTAATTTAAATAATTAAACAATAATTAACTATTAATTAAACCCAAATTAACCATTTATTAATTATTAAATAATTAATTAAACCTTCATTAATAATTAAATATTAATTAATCTCAATTAATTAATTAAATAATCTTTAATTAAACTTGAATAATAAGTTAAATCCTTTTAATCATAATTAATTAAAAATGTAAAATTAAACTTTTAGTTAAGTGATAATTAAATAAATAATTAACCTTTAAATAATAATTAATTAAATAATCCAAACTTTAATAGAATGATTAATTAAATTAATTAACTTGATTAAAATAAAAATTAATTGAATACTTACTTCTTAACTTAATTAATCATTAATTAAAACTTTCTTAATTAATTAAAATTAATTAACTTAGTTAATTAATTCTTAAACTCTAATTACTTAACTACTTAATTAATTAACCATTATCTTTAATTAATAATTTAATTAATTATTAAACTAATTACGTTAAAACAAAATTAATTAAATTACATTCTTACTAATTAAGTTTAAAATGGTTTTCAAAAACATTTTAAAAGAAAACTTGGAAATCGTAATTTCTGAACTGCACTTATAGCGACTATCGTTATGAATGTAATAACTTAGAATTTCTTTCCTAAGTTACCATTCAACAACATATCCAGGCATATACAAATACAAACCATGTCTTTAACACATCAAAGCTCGTGACTTTATATCCAAACATATCACATAAATCATTGATTTTAAAGTCTAATGCTAATTAAACTACAAGTTAGCACATACATTCACATCCAAACATACCATAAACCAAACACAACATTATATATATATATATATATGTATATGTATATATAACCACATATCCAACATACATATAAATAAAGTAAATGCTTCCCAAAGTTAAATAAATTTACTCACGAAACGCATTGAAAACTGGAAATACTTTAGAATCTGGAAAGCTTCGAAAACTTTAAAATCCACTCAAAAATAGGTCAATTTCTTCTCGATTTAAGGACCTTTTATCCTTGGAATTTGAAAATGTTGTCAAAAGAAAAGTTTTAAATAATTCTTTCCTCTATCATTTAAAAATAATAATTACTCAATTTGGATAATTTTGAAGGACTTATCGCCAAAACAGTAAGAGGCATTTTCAGACTTAAAAATATTGGTTCAAAAACACTCTTTAAAAATATGGATTTTTGGAGTATTTAAGCTCGAAATTAGAAAAAGTGGCACGCTACAAATTTGTAGCCACTGAAATTATAAATGGTTTGAAAAAATGAAAACCTAAATTTTGGGTCGAATGAAAGGAGTTATGGCCGAAACCATTTCGGGTAAAATGGAAGAATTTTGAAGTGGAAAGGAGTTTGAAGCTAAGTTTAAATATTTTAAAAAGTTTAAAATTTGAAAATATAAAACTTGAAACACTTTGGAAGCCATTAAAGAGTTTTGGAGCTTCAGTACATTTATGAAATGAGAAAAATGGAAAAAGAAATTGTGAAAATTACCGATATACCCCTCGTACCTTGCCCTCCATTCTCCATTTGCCACGTCGTCTCTTTTGTACCCCCCTTGTCCCTTCCTAATACCACATGAATTTAATGCTTTATACCCTAGACCCCGATGTGTCGAATCATGTCTAAAGAAGCATCTTTTTATTTTATTATTAGTTGTCAAAGTGTCACATCATGATTATCTTAAATAATTTAATTTAATTTAATTAATTAAACCTAATTATATTATCCTAAACCATATTATATACTTAATATATATATGTTCATATATATACAAAAGTGTACACAATATTTCAAACAACTTTTATATGATGAAATGTCGAAAATTCGGAAAATGAATTTCGGTCACATTTTCTGTTTTCCATCGAACTATATATATTTTTCTAAACAAATTTTGAAAACTATTTCACTATTATTATTTATTATTTAAAAGAGTTTGATTTTCATTATAAAACCTATATATTTGAATATTTAAAATTAATTAAATATTCGCAGATCAAAGCAGTGAAATTCCGGGTCGTTACATTCTTCCCCCTTAAAAGAATTTCGTCCCCGAAATTACACCTCAACCTAACCCAGAGAACACTTAACACTATACATCAGTCCATATAATGTACATAGATCATTCTTATACCAAGTTTGATTCGATCATAACTCGAATACATAACTTCACTTTCGAACTAGTATCGCTCACCCGATTTTCTGGTGCGGACTCCGATCAGGCTCCTTGATTTGGAACCTCGGTTCTCCTTACATTGTTATAACTATGATAGAAAATTTTAGTCCCATAACAAAAACATCATCAAGTGTTCGCCGTCAAAAATCGAGTAATAAATCTTTGTTTGGAAATGGGTTGAAACACCTCAATCCATGTACTTGAATCTTAAATCAACTATATGAAAAGAGAAATGATCTACATTCAACTTACGTACTTACTTAATTGGTTTTCTCTAATACCAATTTCCCATTAATAAATTTAGGAAAAATTTTCACAAACAACTCTTAGTTTCAACTTGGGTAATACTCCACTACAGCCTAAGAGTATATACCCCTATCTGATCCCACTATTCCATTTTGAATTTATTTTCCTAAGAAAAACATGATCCAAATACCCAGGTTTTATTCAAAAACATTTTGAAATGAAACTATAATTTCAATCCTTTAAAAATTTACATATAGCCCGAGTAACTCCAAAATGATACTAAGGAACTGGGTATTACCAAAGAGTATCATATATTCCCTTACCAACAAAGGTAATACTTAAGAGAAATGTTTACCATCTGAACACAGCTCTTCCCCAATTTTAAGTCATTTTCGAGCAACTCGAACTAGTTAACTTAAAAATATTACTTTTATTTCAAATTCCCATTTCTGAAACAACACTTTACATTTTCAAATAAAACTATCGTTAGTTTCCAAAACTTTTAAAATCCTTTTTCAAAAGCACCAGAATTTAAGTTCTCAATTTTTAACCTACATTCTTTTTAATTAAAAGACATAGCTTATTTAATCCATTTCCATATATTTATTTCCAATATTATATTTTTGGATAAACATCTTTTAATCAAATTTTACCATCGAACGCCTTATAGTCAAATTGTGAAACTTAATTCATAAGGTGTTCGTTATAATTTTTCTCTATTCCTATTTACCCAACCCATCTTAAAAAGGGGAGCTACCTATACGCACTAACAATAATCAATACTCAAATTGGACAAGCATGACTAAATAACAATAATTGATAATAATAAAGCATTATTTTGTCCTATAACAACACCTCAAAAATACTATACTATACTATTTTTGAAAATCATTCTTTATATGTAAAATATATCCTGGGTAAAATTATTTCATTTACCCAGTTTCCAAAACAATACTGTGTCGGTTGGTCTAGTTCAAGTGTTTAGGAATCCCTATCGATAACGTTAGCCAGATGCATCGACCATAATTCATATACCACTCAACCGATCAAACAACACAATATAAAACATTTTATATCACTAACAAATACGCACTCTTATATATAATACACTCATACTCATTCTAGGGTCTCACTTACCTGATCTCAAATGAGTTGCCCCACCAAAGCCAAGGTACTTGCTTAACCTTCAGCTCTGATACCACTGTAAGGACCAACTTTTCTGTACACTCTAAGCTGACAATAAACCGCACATGTCAACTCAAATTGAACAAAAAGGCGGATTGTTAGGGGTGAAAGAAGAGAGGTAGAAGATAGAAGAACTAAGAAAAAACATAGAATCTCACAACGCAACGGGATAACATATATTAATCACATAATACTTTACAAGACATTTCGAAATAATACATCGGAGTTACACTAATACAATTTCTAACATAGGATAGTTATAATAGACTGTCCTTATACATCAAATATAGAGTACACAATATACAGCGGAAATAAGATAATAACTAACTATCGGTGAAGCCTCTTGCTCCAAGCTCCTCCCAAAATGTATCCGTAGAAAACCTGGACTACTTGGCTACTCGTAAAATTTTTAGCACCCAAACATTTTAGGGAAAGAAAATAAAACTCCGAGTCAGACATGGGTCTGGAGTGAGTAAAGAGTGAGTAAACTCAAACAACTGAATTATTATTTTTAAAACTCTTTTGAAATCAAAGGTATCTCGTAAGACCATGCCGCACATAAATACGGACGGGTTTTTACCTTACGATAACCAAAACACTTTTATATAAAATCCAGTGATATTATAATATTGTCTAAGGCTGAAAATAATAATAACCAAATAATTGTGATGCTCATGTAGTGTACATCAAAACAATACTAGGCATAAAATCAAAAATCGCTAAGGCAAGTTCGCTAATTGAGTAGGAATTCCACGGAGGTGCCCTCAGTACTTCGAGAACGGTCCTCCTGCAAAAGGATCAAAGTTATGCTTCTGAAGTATTATACTCCACTACACCAGAAACAGCTTTTGACAGCGTTTCAAAAACGCTGTTATATGATACGACAGCGTTATTATAAACGCTGTATAACGACATGCTGTCGTAGATGCAAAAGTTTTAACAGCAAAATAGAAAACGCTGTAAAAAATTTGATACCACAGCGTTTATTAAACGCTGTTATATGACACAACAGCGTTAGAACAAACGCTGTATAACGACAAGCTATCGTATAAAGAGAACTTACAACAGCTTAATTTTAAACGCTGTGGAAATTATTCTTTTGACAGCGTTTTATTTTGGCTGTTAATATTTTTATTACAGCGTTTAATGCGTGCTGTGTTATGTTTTTACAGTTGGGATGATGTTTTACTACAGTTTACAACAGCGTTTAATAAACGCTGTTACTCACTATTTAATGATAATTACAACACGAATTAAACGCTGTTGTTTCTTCATTGATAGCATTAAAATAGATGTTGTCTTCTATTTATATGATTTTTACAGCATTAACATTCCACTATATTTGCATATTCTAGAACTACATTTTGAGTATAATCAAGCAACCGATATATATAACATGTTCTAATGAATAATAATCTGTTAAATAAACTAGCTAAAACAATATTAATATACAAAAAACATCTATAAATCAAGTTTCAATAATATCCATAAACAAAAATAACACAGTAGACCAAGTTATCATAATATTGTTAAACAAAGATAAGGTATATGTTAAACAAAAATATAATATCAATAAAGTAAGTCCGCACCAAATGCCAACAACAAAACGTGCACAAAGTAATGCTTGAGAATCTTAGTTATCTTAGTCATCTATCTACCTGTAAAGCAAAAGTAATGCTTGAGAATCAATTCATCAAAAAAGTGTACACAAAGTTAAATCGAATTCATAATACAAACATTAAATATTCATCACACTATTTCAGTAGGCGATTTGACTAATACAAAGTATACAACATGCCATAAAATCAAGTAGCATTTACAAGTGAAGTAGAGTAAAAAATAATAAACAAACTCGGTAATTTACTTGGAGTAAAATCAAGCTGCATATTATCGGCGTATGAAGTGGTCTGTTTACAAATTTACATTTTTCAGCCTTCTATCTTACTTCTGCCTTACCACATACCACATTTTTCTGCCTTACTCTGTCACCTAACCCACTCAAACATCATCCTAATACTCTTCTTCTAATGCACTGCACACAACTGCACAAAGCAGTTACAACCCCACCATCAAACTGCACCTCATACAACATCAACCATCTCTATCTATATACCCCACTGCTACCACACTACATCCCCATTATCAATGCTATTACATAACTATGCTAAACCATCCTTTGTTGCACAAACAAACCACCTCACCTCATACCACACTTCTAACTGCCTTCACAACCATACACACAGTCACAGTCTCCCTACATCCTACCCAAACTTCACAAGACAACCAACTGCACATCTACCAATTCCATTAACCTGTCAACATACATCAACATATTAAACTTCACAACATATCCATCTCCCATATAACTACAACTCATCTCCATACTCCCACTGCCGCAACAAAGTTATCACTGCATACATACTTACAGTAACCACCCAAATTACCCTTCACAAAACATCTCAACCACCACCCTTCAGCCATTACATCACTTACATTTGCACACACCTCCTGATCAACATCAAATCCTAGTGCATACATACTTCTCCTCTATGCATACATAGATCCAGAAACCATTTCTGCACATCTTTATACTTGTCTTCAACACAAACACATTTCCGCCACTATAAACTCATTTTCCACCACTCCATCAAACTGTCTTCTGTTACCATCTCCAACCACCACACCTTCATCTGCTTCTGCACATCCACATACACAATTCACCCCAAACTGCACATCCTTCCTTCATCGTCAACCTATACAAACTGACTCTAACCTCCCACTGACATACCATTTCCACTGTTAACACTCAACTGCCAATCTCTTCACTGTTACACTATCATCATCCACTGTTAAGCACTATGACATTCATCACTTCACCGCCCTCCTTAAGTCCATTCACCCCACTGTCTACCCAGTCCAACCACTGTTTCACTTGCCCACTGCCCTACAAACTTCAATGCGCATAACTCATAATACTCATAATATTGCTTCAATACTTTAGTACATATAACTTCAGTGCACAAAAACTTCAAACCCAAAACATCCCACAACCCACAACAAATAAATTCCACATTTCCATTACATCACTGCCCATTCATCATGACTGCCTGAATACCCTGAACCATATCACTGTCATCTCCCAAGTTCATAACCATACATCACTATTCCTCCAACAAAACAAAACAACCACCATGCACAAACAATACATACAAACTTCATCACCCCGCACACTTCCAATACTTTCAATTGCTACAAACAATACACATAATTGCGGTTTTTCCTTGCCATCAAATTGCTGCCTTCACACTGCCAATCCAATACTTTGTGTTATTATTTTTATTCACAACGTCTATATTTCGTTTTGCTCGTATAGTCCTATGATTCATAAGAATAACAACAGTAGGTTGTAATACCACGCTGTAACCCCATGCAATTAACAACAATTATTCTTGTAGTGCAAACTCAAATGAGAATAAATACATGTTGAACTTCTATATCTAACAGTCATGTTTTATGGTTGAACTTAATTAATTTTTATGAATTTATTTAGTTATTATAGACTTAGTTAACTTAGTTGATTTTCATGACTTAGTTAACTTTTATAAACTTATTAGTTATTATAAAAATAAATTAATTTGGTTATTAAATTGGAATGAAATTGCAAGCAAGTTAAAAATACATACATGATTGATAAATTAATCATTTTTATTTACATAGATTGATAAGGTAAGGGGAAGTTTCCTTCATGTACTTTTACAATAAATAATGTATTTTGTTTCCACGGCTATTTTAGTGCTCTTACTGGGAGTACCGAGGCTAGGATTTCCACAACATATTAGCTATAACAGTTATATTGTGTGTATAGGTAATGATAATGAAAACTTTGGTGATAACTACACACACACACACTCTCTAAGGAGCTAAGGCAGTAATGCAACATTTCTTGATAAAAACATTTATAGTCTCATACAAAACAATAACACCACAAAATGTAACCCATCTATGAGAGTTATGATCGAATTATTATTTTTCATCAAAACGTATAGGATGAATAACTATATATTTCAGAAATAATGTGATAGCAATACCTGGAATCAGTTGATTCCCGTTTGTATATTTATGTAAACAGCCTCAACTCATGGTCACTTTTTCTCAACCTTTGGACCTGGAAAACAACACTGCAAATGAGACGTCGACGTGGGCACATAACCTTCAAGACGACGGCATGAATAGTTAACTCTGTACTCACCATATGGATATGTTAAAGTGTATCTAGACTCCTTTTCATTTTCCTTAGGCACTGATATATGGTGTAAGTGGATGACTGCTAGCCAAAATGTATTTGGAGAAACGTGTCGGTCTTTGATTATTTTATGTGGTCGAACAGGAAATATCCAAACTAAAAGTTTGAATATTAAATTATATGATCCGGTCTACAACCTTCAATAATTTTCTTCGAAAACAAGTAAGCGTACCCAATTAAAAACTATCACAAATTAAGAAGACAATTCATTCAATAAAATGAATTATTTTGATCCACAAGAAGTGGAATCGACTGGGCCATAAGAGATTGACATATACCTGAAAACAGCATGTGTGCAGCAAGCATATACTTCTCTAGCTCCTTTGTGGTGCAGCAGTTCTGATGTGCAGACTATTGTTGGTAGTGCAACGAGAGCTTTAGACAAACCTATGAGTACATGTGATGCCACCTGATAAAAGCAAGAATTATAATAAGAATATAGAACATTGCATAATTTGACAAAGCTAAAAAGGTACCTCTTTCTTCTTTTGAAGAGAAGCCATAATGGATAAGAGAAATTTAAAATTGGGGCGACCTCTTTGTTTCAAATTATAGGCATTTGAAGTAAGATCAATCAACTTTGAAGCATCTTCATTTGTGTATTATCCCTCCAAAGAAGAATCCATCAGAAGTGATTTGATTTTCCCCTTTATCATGTCTAATGCCTGCAATGTATATTCTTTATAGTTATATCAAAGTTATCACTAAGAATACAAAGCTTGTTTTAATATATGGGTACAATATGCAGATGTCAAATAGTAATCGTAGAGAGAAAGAGAGAACAAGTATTTTGATTTGTTTCTTTTCTTAAAGAGAGAAACATACATGACTTGGTTGATAACTCACTAAAGAAAATGGAACTACATAAGGCATTGTAAAGCTCAGACCCAAAATATAAATACAGTACTGATACTAACATAACTGCATCGATCCTTTTTTATTGGCTGAAAGTTTCATTAAACGACACGTTAGTTGAGGAGCATCAAAACTATACTAACATAAAATCGATCTCGATAAAAATTAATTTTAAGAAGTTATTCCTAATTATAGATTTTTTTCCCAACTAGAAACAACCTAAATTACGGTTAAAATTTTGATTGTTTCAATTAAATATATATTTCGTTTGAAAGATATTCTTTTTACACACATGCAATGCACGTGCTAAAGTACTCATAACCTAATAGAAATACTAATATTCTTTTTGGTTTCATTCATAGAATTTATAATTAAATTAGTTTTTTGCTTTTACAATTAGTAGAGATTGACAAACTACGAGCTAAGTATAAGAAAACGAACAATAATTATTAAATCAAATAGTTTAATAAGCATTGTAAATTATATCAAAATACTCTTTTCAAAGGTTTTTGACTCGGCGACATATAATATTTTTGTTGTTAGCATCGATGTGTAACTAGGAAAAGGACGGAGAAAACACAAATGTATGTATAATGGTATTTGATATGTGTTGAACTGTTCTCTACAAGTTTTACATATATTGAACTGATGTTATGATGCCCAAAATTGACATTTAGGTTTAGATTTTCAAATGTTAACCTTTTATCTTCAAATGCGGAGCATGAGCTCTTTGTGCTATTTATTAATGTTTCACACATGTAAAGATCTTTACATCTCATTTGTGTTATTTATGTTTTATATTTTGTATGCAGATCATATATCTATGTTAATCATTTTCTCTTGCACGCGCAAAGAGCGTGTCAGGGTTTTTAGGCGTGCCGGGGTTTTTAGGTTCAGGGAAAAAGTTGTAGAAAAATTTAATTTCAGATACAAGAAGTTTACTTTTTAGGTTGGAAGACATTTTTTAGTGTAAATCACAGAATAATAGTGGCAACTATCATTTTCTGTTCACACTAAAATGTGTCCTTCAGACTAAAAAAACAAACTTATTGTCCATGAGACTAATTTTTTTTTCAACTTTTTCTCTGTGTCTATTTTCCTGAAAAAAAAAACAAAACTAATTACTACAAGATTCGGAAATTCAGATCTAAAAATGTGGGGCAATAATCTGAGATGTTCCATTTCATGAAGCACCCCCGAAATCCACCTTACAGCCTAAACATACAAAATTCTATGCAAAGAAAATAATGTAATTCCAGACGCTTGCTAATAAAATAAAACAAAAACAAGACAAAATTTCCTAGGGTAATTGTAGGATTTTAGTTAAAAACATACTCTAAGTATCTGCTTCTGAAGAGAAGATTACAGGTGAAGACTGCACAGAATGCTTCATCATTTACCAACTGCAATTTTCTAATCAGGTCTCATTGATAAGCAGGTGCAGATCCTTTTGTCTACTAAGAAAACCAAAAACTTGTTTAAGATTTCCTCTTGATGGTCGTGCATTTATTGCATACTTGCACACAAATACCAGTCTCTTCCTCATTTCCCACTTTGTTATCCCCGAATCCATGAAATATTGTCCATTATCCAAACATCCTACATAAATTATGCAAATATTTCTTCATCTCAATCACAAGGAGAGACTATTTAAAAATAAAAATGAAAGCTAAACATGCTACTAATACTAGTTAGAATATTTTTCTTTAAGATATCGAAATTAAGCTAACCTTTCTCATCAAATAAAGCTGTTATGATAGCAAGGCACACACAGATACTAATATCTTCTCCTGAAATAAAATGAAACCGTACATTATGAAGCAGCTCGGTTGAATAGCGGTTAATACAAGCATGCAAAGAAAATTTAGCTGAATATGAAAAAAATAAGGCCTTACCATCATGACAACAAACCAGGAGTTTTCTTTGTTTATTCAGATTGAGTTTTGCGAAATCAATGGCACGAGGCAGTCCATTCAACATGGAAAACCTATCCAGTTTAGAAGTCTATCCAAGATGGTCAGAAACTTAGAAATATACTCTACTGGCTGTTTAAATACAGTTGTGTAGTTTTCTCACTTACCAACATTGGAAGATGCAAATAGGAGTTAGCAGATGAAGAAGAAAAGGTAACAGTTTGGCTGTCACAATTTAATATACAGTCTACACTAGCAGAAACACGATCAACTGCACAAAATAACTGATTATCCTATAATCAAATATAATAACATATAGCGTAAAAATGTCTTGAAATGCTAACTACTGTAACTATAGTTCATAAACTGAAAAATCACAATAGAAAAAATAAAAGGATAGGAACAATGTACAAGATTAACACATATGGAATCAATATTTTATTTTAATACAGAGTACCAGGTGCAAAAGTTCCTAAAGGCCCGAGTATTTGACTAATTTTCCTCAAAATGGCATAGAATTAGCCTCAAGCAACATTTTTTGCTGCTTATTAGATAATAAGATTGATTTATACAGGTAAATAAAAAAGAAGATGTTTCCTACCACTGTATTAAGAAAAGTTGCCCAAAAATCATAAATCGTGCAAATAAACTGTTTCAAAACAACTTATGCAAGGTTGTACTTGGACACTACTCATTATTACAATGAAGTAAGAGCTGTTGAGCATCACCTATAAATAAATTAAATCAGCATTAAGTAATAAATCAAGATATCATACCATTACAGCTTCTAGCCACAGCAATATTTGTTTCATCGATCCAATGAAGAAAGCACTCCTCATCATAATATGTTATCTTTGTATTCCTAGGCTGACATCCAATAAGAAATTCTTGATCACTTAAAAGTTCGCTACCTAACTTCTGTGTTCCAACTACAACTTGAGGAGAAAAAATTTCTCTTTGCGACCAGTACACCCTTTCTTTTTCAATGATTTCAGAAACTTTCTGGTTACAATTTTCAGGACCGCAATCTATAATCTCATACACATGCTTCCAGAACAAATCAGGCGACAAGCCACGAGACCAGCTTTCTTTATCATCGCCTGCTCCAGGAATATAATGCCAGCTGAACTCAGATGTTCTTCTTTGATGAATCTCTCCATGTGTTGCAGAAGCAGAAACTAATATAATGGGTGTGAAATCAAATGAGTCGCAGTCAGGAACTTCGTTTAGCCATATCACCGATTTTGAGAAATCCATAAAGGACGGAGAGGCTTTTTCAGAAACGAAGTGAGGAAATCAATATCAGCACCACAGGATTCAAGGTCATTAACCCATTCTTCAATTCGGTCCTCTATAGCAGCTTTTTCTGTACTAGAGACCCACAGAGGAAGATGCAAAGAGCAATCCCATGTATCTGACATATATTTCTCATACATACCAAGACCTTGTCGCTACAACATATTTACTTCCTGCTCGAATCATAGGAAAACAAGTTTATAAGCAACTCTTTATTACACCGTTTTGTTATCGGTCAATGTTAGATAGCATACCCAGCCAGTTTCCACATCTACTATCACCTCCTCACTATCAGTACTTGATGCACATGATAATGCATATGCTGTTGTGAAAGTCTCTGAACCTATCCTGTCTTTCCGAGAAACAAAAGCTTGCAAGTCTGTTCAATCCGTGCCTTAACTTCATCCTACCTTGGAGTATGCTAACCCACATCAGTTTACAAACTCTCAGCTTCATCTTGCAAGTCTTCTGTATCTGAAAGATTAGTATTTGATTCCATGCATTAATCAGTAAAGATTCAGGTACCGTGATGACATATTTAAACTTATTTCAAAGCATAGATAAATTGGAAAACTGGTCAATCATTTCAAAGCACAGAGGACAGAATTCAATCTAACAAACTTGTTCCTTAATTTGAAAACTCTAATTTGATCTCCCCTCTCCAAAATAGAGGTTAAGTCAAGTAGACATTTTTTGAATTTCTGCTTGCATATCATCCCAATTCATCTACATTACGAAATGCCATAGTGATTTCCTCCATGCCACAGACTACACTAAAATATTAAACAAAAAATCTTCATTTCTGTAAAAAGTTTAAGCGTTGTGTACAACAAGATGTGGCTAAAAGAGTCAAAGAAGTTGCATATATTTTAATGCCAGTCAAAATCTGAAGCGGAACCTATAGTTAGATATATAGAAGAAACATATGCATTAAACAATGTTAATACTACCAACATATAACAACATAATACTACTAAATATGTTGCAAGGACAATGGTACATACCTTCTTCATAACTCATACCATGAAGACTGATATACAACCCATCATGACTAGGAATAAAGCAACTTTTTGTATCTTTATAAATAATGCAAAGGAAAGACCAGTACAAATAAAATCATCAATACATGTATAGGTAGCCTACACTAGCTAGGATACGTTCTTATTCTGACTTACCGCTATCCTATATAAACAAAGTTACAGGATTAGGAAGTTCCAGAAACGCAAACATGCACTGGCTAGTATTTATGCCTCATCCCTTCTTTTTCTTTATTTAAAATAAAATAGACCGCTTCTTTGCAACTTAGAGACTGTTAATAATTTATTTTGCAGTTCAGTCATATAAACAATCTTGACCTTCTTTGTCAGCCCCATCAACTTTGTCCAGGAAGGTCTTAAATACATGTTCCCATATAAGGGTCTCATAACTATGAGTTTTACTTTATATTTCATGTATCATGGGTTAACTAGTGTCAAATTCATCATCTTTTTCTAAACTACAGGTGTAGTCTGCTCCAAATTATTGCAATAGATATGGGAATGTTGCTTCTGTATTGAGTATCAATGAAAAAAAGGTATTAATACTCTAGCATATGCCTTTCTTCTTCTTCTTCTTATACTATGCAACTTTTGTTCAAAAAACAGAGAAAAAATAGAAGGAGTGTTACGTACCAATCCACTACACAAGCACTTACGCATATAATCATATTTCCAAGGTTTCTCTTATATATTTATCATATTTGTGAGAGAGTATATACAGGAGCAAAAAATGAAAATATCATATTAAGTTGAATCCGCGTTGTTAATTTAGTTGACAAAATTAAAGTTATACTAACAAATGGGTTAGTTAGACATTAAATTGTTCGGTTTTGATTGAAAACTGCAAAAGAGAACGTATACCATGAAATGAATTAAATAAATTTTGCAAAGAGTTATTTAATATTCCATGATTCGGCTATAAATAAAATACGTAGTCTAAATCAACCTTGAAATTAAAGATATACAGTAATAGACAACATTATCATTTAAACGTAGAAACTGAAATAGATAAACTGTCAACAAATCTTTGAGACATTGAAAGTAAATTTAGTTATTTTGGTTTTATCCATGCTACCAACATCCTACAATTTAACCTACTAAATAAGGAATCGTATAAAGTTGAACTTCCTTAACTTCATAGCCTATACAATCTCTCAACTTCGATGTTTCAATCTATGAATCCATATTTTTACAAGTTAAAAGTAGAAAATAGTTGAAAGAATAAAAATAATATTAATTTCAAACAAACTAAAATTAGAAAAAAGTAGAATGAGTAATACCAGAAAATTGGAATCCGAATTGGGTGATGAAGTCCAAAATTGGATCGAGTGGATTTGACTCGGATGCTCAAGTTTGTCGTGCGTCTCTCTGTGCAAATTTGGCCAACAATTGCAGATGCAAGGGTCGGTGAGGGTGGCATGGAAGGCTTGAAGCGCGATGAAGTAAAGCAAAAAATATATATAGAGACATTTGGGTAGAGGTGAGAAAGACAGAGAGGATGTAGAGGGATACTTTGTCACGTAGATCTGATCTTTGTACAGTTAAATAGAATCGGAAGAAGAGTAGACCTATTTTAGGGTTTTAAGGGAGGAAGGAGAAGATTGTGTAAAGCGAGGGAAACAGGAGGGAAGTAATGGTGAAAGAATGCGGCCTCTAAACTTAATTGGAAGAACCGCCATATATTTTTAGGTGGGTTAATTATACAGCGTTTTACGTTTTTCTATTGGTCCTAAAACAGCATTATCGCTTGAAACGCTGATATATAATGCTGTTAATTAATATTTTTCTTGTAGTGCTCGTCTAGCCGGGGTACTATAGAAAAAACATAACTGGTCTTGCTAAGACCGAGTGCATCGCTCCCGACATGCCAAAACCGATAGATATTGCTAGAAAAGGGAGTCGACTACACCCTATGGGTTTGCCAACCCTACTGGCCATGTCTTTTATCCCTGGTTTTAGTCATTCCCACTGATGAGGTTACGTTGGGCATTCCAGCTTACGCGCCGCACCAAAATAGATCACAGAATCCTACATGGATTCCCATACCCCATGGGCCTTGGAATCAAGTAAGGATTCCCACATCTCAATATGGATCTTGGAATCACCGATGGATTCCCGCACCCCAACGGGTCTCGGAACCACATATGGATCCCAACATCTCAATATATCACGAAACTCCTCCATAGAACCGTATATGGTTTTGGAGTGGTTACAGTTTCGAGTCATCTCTTACGAGTACACTCTTCTGCTTCCCGGGTGCTCCACAAACCAATCGTCAATTTTCCAAAATACTTAATACCGGTTCTATAGGAAATAATCAGACAATACTTAAGAGCGGGGGTCACCCCCTAACCGTTTAAGTGGACGGATCTCCTTATCATTTGGCCCTAGAAGAACAAAACGAGTTTATACGTACAATATAGCATCACCAATGGTAACTGTACCATATAATTACCGTGTTTCTCCTAGATATTTCTAGATTTAAATTCCTTTGGTGTTAAGTAGGGAATCGTTTCCCTAACACCAAAATTAAGAAGGATTACATATTTAGGCCAAGATTTGATACTCGGTTATTTAACTATCAATCAAAAACATTCAAAACAGACATCACATTTCCCATGAAAACCACTAAGCCTCACAAATTAATCTTTCATTTATTTGAAATTACTTCATATACTTATCTCATCAGAATAAGTATATTCACAAAACATTCTTTTCAAGAATACTTGAAAACTTTAAAAATAGATATGGAAAGTACGCTTCAATATCAATCATGGATCACAGCTTACACAATGGTTACGTCGTTATCCCAGCGAAAAACATCGTAAACTACAGGCAATATCTACCACTCGAACTATGCCATGAACATCTACCATAGATCGCAGCTTACATAATGGTTACATCGCTATCCCAGCGAAAAACATAGTAAACTATAGGCAATCTCTGCCACTCGAATTACGCTATACAAATCAAACACTCTTTCCACATCTCTTTATTTCATAAATAATTTTAATTTATTTATAAAACTTCTTTATAAATTCACAAGTTAAATTTTTAGAAAAATACTCTTTTCTAAATCTCAAACCATTTGCAAAACTTTCCTTTATAAATCCTTTATAAATTTCCTTTATAAAATATCATTTACGAAATATCTTTTGTAAAACAAATTAAGTAAACCCTTAGTAAAAACCCTTTTTATAAACAAGTTATTACTTACAAATAACTTTATAAAATAATAATATAACTTGGAAATCATTTAGATCTTTAAGCTCCTAATTGATTAAAGAATTAAGTTAATTCAAAAACATACTTTATAAATTCTAAAAAAGAGGCTTAGCAATCCCAATGGTACTAATTTAAGTTACCATTCAATTTCAATTCCAATTCACTTAACAATTATTTACATAGATCAACATATATGTAAATACAACTCATATCCAAATCAGGGAATAATATGTCAATATAAGCTAACTAGCATATACATGTCTAAATAACATAATGGCGGGATGGTGATTTGTCCTGCTAAATAGATGTCCAAACAATTCAATCAATTAATAGCAGAATGAGGATTTATTCTGCTAACACATGTTCACACGAACAAACTAACAATCAAACAACCAAATAATTTATACCAGAATGGGGATTTATTATACTAACACATGTCCACACAAACAACAAACAATCAACCAATTTATAGCAGAACGGGGATTTATTCTGCTAACATATGTCCAAACAACCCAACAATCTACATTATAACACATTCACAGTTATATGGTTCCTTAATGGTATCGACCTTGAATCAATTGTATTCAAAACCATCTTTGAAAAAGAATTTCTTTTAAAACACTTTAAATTTTGGAAAACACGGGATTTAAAACTTTTAAAACTCTTTTAAAAAAAATTAGTTATAAGTTAAATCCTTATTTAAATCATAATTAATCTTAACTTAATTTAATTAAATAACTAAACAATAATTAACTATTAATTAAACCCAAATTAATCATTTATTAATTATTAATTAATTAATTAAAACTTCATTAGTAATTAAATATTAATTAATCTCAATTAATTAATTAATTAATCTTTAATTAAACTTGAATAATAGTTAAATCCTTTTAATCATAATTAATTAAAAATGTAAAATTAAACTTTTAGTTAAGTAATAATTAAATAAATAATTAACCTTTAAATAATAATTATTAAATAATCGAAACTTTAATTAAATAATTAATTAAAATAATTAACATGATTAAAATAAAAATTAATTAAATAATTACTTCTTAAATTAATTAATCATTACTTAAAACTTTCTTAATTAATTAAAATTAATTAATTAGTTAATTAATTCTTAAACTCTAATTACTTAACTCAATTACTTAATTAATTAACCATTATCTTTAATTAATTATTAAACTAATTACCTTGAAACAAAATTAATTAAGTTACATTCTTACTAATTTAGTTTAAAATGGTTTTCAAAAACATTTTAAAAGGAAACTTTGAAAACTTGAAAATCGTAATTTCCGAATTGCACTCATAGCGACTATCGCTATGAATGTAATAACTTAGAATTTCTTTCCTAAGTTACCATTCAACAACATATCCAAGCATATACAAATACAAACTATGTCTTTAACACATCAAAGCTCATGACTTTATATCCAAACATATCACATAAATCGTCGATTTTAAAGTCTAATGCTAAACTACAAGTTAGCACATACATTCACATCCAAACATACCATAAACCAAACACAACATTATATATATATAACCACATATCCAACATACATATATATAAAGTAAATGCTTCCCAAGTTAAATAAAATTACTCACCAAAAGCTTTGAAAATTGGAAATACTTTAGAATCCGAAAAGCTTCGAAAACTTTAAAATCCACTCAAAAATATGTCAATTTCTTCTCGATTTAAGGACCCTTTATCCATAGAATTTGAAAATGTTGTCAAAAGAATAGTTTTAGATAATTCTTTCCTCTATCATTTAAAAAAAGAATTACTCAATTTGGATACATTTTGAGGGACTTATGGCCAATACAGTAAGGGGCATTTTCAGTCTTAAAAATATTGGTTCAAAAACACTCTTTAAAAATATGGATTTTTTGAGTATTTAAGCTCGAAATCAGAAAAACCATTTCGGGTAAAATGGAAGAATTTTAAAGTGGAAAGAAGGAGTTTGAATCTAAGTTTAAATCATTTTTAAAAGTTTAAAATTTGAAAATATAAAAATTGAAACACTTTGGAAGCCATTAAAGAGTTGTGGAGCTTTAGGACATTTATGAAAATGAAGAATGAAATGAGAAAATTGGAAAAAGAAATTGTGAAAATTGGTTTTTATAATATGTTACATGTTAAATTACCGATATACCCCTCGTACCTTGCCCCTCGTTCTCCATTTGCCATGTCGCCTCTCTTGTACCCCCTTTGTCCCTTCCTAATACCACATGCATTTAATGCTTTGTACCCTAGCACCCGAAGTGTCGAATCATGTCTAAAGAAGCATCTTTTTATTTTATTATTAGTTGTCAAAGTGTCACATCATGATTATCTTAATTAAATTAATTTAATTAGTTAAATCTAATTATATTATCCTAAACCATATTATATACTTAATATATGTGTTCATATATATACAAAAGTGTACACAATATTTCAAACAACTTTTATATGATGAAACGTCGAAAATTCGAAAAATGAATTTTGATCACATTTTCTATTTTCCATCGAACTATATATATTTTTATAAACAAATTTTGAAAACCATTTCACCATTATTATTTATTATTTAAAATAGTTTGATATTCATTATAAAACCTATATATTTGAATATTTAAAATTAATTAAATATTCGCAGATCAAAGCAGTGAAATTCCGGGTCGTTACATTCCCCAAGGTGCTTACACCCCTGGATACACTACCACCTAGTCAGCCATAAGATCATAAGATACCAGTGCAACCAGGATCAAAACATATATGCCTTAAACCTTACAGGCATTCACACCATATCAAAAATGAATTAGAAAACCTTATCCAAGAAATGTTTCACTCTGGAATAATTAGGCCTAGCTGTAGTGCTTTCCCTTCATCGGTGGTTATCGTACGTAAGAAGGATGATTCTTGGAGGCTATGCATACACTGCCGAGCCCTTAACAACATCACACTTAAAGGTAAGTTCTCCATACCCTTAGTTGATGATCTATTTGATGGTTTACATGGTGCAAAGTATTTTTATAAATTAGACCTGAGGTCCGGGTACCATCAAATCAGGGTATATAAGGAGGACATTCATAAGACCGCATTTAAAACTTATGATGGACATTATGAGTTTATGGTTATGCCATTTGGGCTTGTGAATGCCCCCTCTACTTTCCAGTTATTGATGAATACCATTTTCAAGCCATATTTGATAAAATTTATTTTGGTGTTTTTTGATGATATATTAATATATAGCCAAGCCATGCTTGAGCATTTAGAACATATTAGGGTTGCTTTGCAGGTGTTACATGAGAATCATTTGGTGATTAAATTATCTAAATGCTCTTTTGCCAAATAAACTATTGCCTATCTTGGTCATGTGATCACTGCAAAAGGTATAGCTGTAGATAATAGCAAAGTACAGCCTATTCTGGATTGGCATGTTCCCATTACACTTAAAGCCTTGAGAGGGTTCCTAGGTCTAATAGGATACTACAAAAAAATTATTAAGCCCTATAGAATACTAGTTAAGCCTTTAACTGATTTATTAAATAAGAACTCCTTTTACTGGAATGATAAAACAACTCATGCCTTTGATAAACTAAAGCAATGCCTTATGTCCCGACCAATCCTCAACATGCCAGAATTCAATAAACCTTTTATAATTGATGTGATGCAAGTGGGATAGGTATAGGGGCTGTCTTACTATAAGAGTGTGGACCCATTGCTTTTCTGAGTAAGGCTTACAAGGCTGGAACCTTAATCTATCAACATATGAAAAGGAATTGCTTGTCTTAGTTTTGGTAATAAGGAAGTGGTCCCAATATCTTTTAGGAAGGAAATTTATAATTAGAACTGACCACCAAAGCTTAAAGTACCTATTAACCCAGAGGCTCCTTACTGGTATCCAAGGCAAATGGCTTGCTAAGCTACATGGGTTTGATTACATTGTGGAGTACAAGACTGGTACAAAAAATGTAGTGGATGACTCACTCTAAAGAAGGGGTGAAGGCAAAAGCCAATCTTTGGCTATCTCACAAGTGCAGCCTAGATGGCTACAAGGACTAAAAAAATCTACTCAATCTCCTATGTATGCTGAGATAAAGAAGAAACTATAGGAAGGAAATATAAGTGCCAACAAATAGAAATTAGCAGATGGACTGCTATTTAAGAAAGAGAAAACTGTGGTGGATCATCATGATACAGATTTAACAAGGATACTTATTAATAAGTTTCACTCTACACTTCTTAGTGGTCATTCTAGAATTAGAGGGACATTGAGGAGAATTAAGGCAGTATTTTACTGGAAAAAAATGAAAAGGCATATAGAGGACTTTGTCAGGGAATGTGAGATATGTCAAAGAAGTAAAAGTGAAAATATCCATATTCCAAGCCTTTTACAACCTTTACCCATCTCTGAAAGAATCTGGACTGATATAACTATGGACTTCATTACTTGCCTACCAAAGAGCTAGAAGTATACTGTTATATATGTAGTAGTGGATAGATTGTCGAAGTATGCTCATTTTTTCCCATTAACACATCTGTATACAGCTCGAGGGGTCGCTCGAGTATTTTTTGATGGAGTCTTTAAACTCCATGCATGCCTTCATCTATAACTAGTAATCGGGATACCCTATTTACCGATGCCTTCTGGCAGAGCTTTTCAGATTACAAGGGAGTACATTGAAGTTAAGTATATCATACCACCCCCAAACTGATGGCCAGTCAGAAATCACAAACAAAATTTTGAAAGGGTATCTAAGATGCTTTGTAAGTCATAAACCATCTTAATGGATCTAATGGCCATCTCTTGCTGAATTCTGGTACAATACAACATGGAAATCCTCTACAAAATGGCACCATTCCAGGCAATTTATGGTGTTGCACCCCCTACTCTTCTCTCATATATACCAAAGATGGCTAAGGTGCAATGAGTAGAGGATGAATTGTTCTCTAGAGACTTGATTTTGCAATTGTTAAAAGATAGCTTAGTGCTTGCCCGAGATAGAATGAATTTTTTTTTCTCATATGAGAAGGACTGAAAGGAGCTTCGAGGAAGGAGATTGGGTATACTTAAATTTGCAACCCTATAGGCAACTCTCGGCTAGGAGTCAGAAAACCAACAAACTTTCTCCAAAGTTTTATGGTCCATATGAAGTAGAAAAGAAGGTTGGAGAAGTGGCTTATCAATTGAAGCTGCCCACTGAGGTGATACACCCAGTCATTCATATGTCTTAGCTGAAGAAGAAACTTGGTACATGTATAATTATTCAAGATAGTGCACCCACTTATGTGGAGGAGTTGATTAAAGAACCTAAAAGGATCTTAGACAGAAGGATTGTGCCTCTTAATAACAAGCTTATTGTTCAGATTCTTGTCAAATGGAAGGAACTACCTGAAGAAGAGGCCACTTGGGAAGAATATTGGGATATAATTAGATACATTGGACCTTGAGGCAAGGTCCATTTTTCAAGGGGAAGGGAAATGTCAGGATCCATAAACATGCACTGCAGTTTTACCTAGGGAAGATGCCAGTATTTTGAAGTTCGGTCAAAATTCGTCGGAAAAGGTGCTGGAGAGGAAAGCGGAATAACCCAGCCATGAAGGGAAGCTAGAGGAGGTGACTGAGTAGAAGTTAGTGCTTGCTAGATGAAGATAAAAGAGAGTATCCAATGTGCATGTGTGTGCACGTGCACACATGCACATGCAATTATAGTTTATAATTTGTTACTGGGTCAAAGGGGTTTGATGTAATTATCACTACGGGTGTGTAGTTGATTTAGTCGTGCATTAGTAGGTTGAATTGGTTAGTGCTGGCTATTATAAATATGTAAGCAAGGATAACAATTTTGTTATGCATATGTCAGTAATGAAATTTAACTCATTTTCTTCTTGTTCAATATCTTCATCTCTCATGCCTATTTCTTTTCTGTTTGTTTAATCTACATTTCTCTTTTTGGTGCCTTTCTGCCATCTCTCCTTATCTCCTATCTTTCATCCTCCTTAAACCATTCTAATTTAGTCAAGAACTCATTATAATCCCTAGAACAACACTGATCTACCTCAACAAACACCCCATCAACAATGACAATAACCAGAAACCAAGCCAAGGAACATGGGCCTATGATTTCACTGCTCTACAAATTTAAATCTTAAACACAAAGGAGAAACCATACACATGTCAACTGAATAATGTACAACATCTTTCTTTTATTACTATCCGCTTTCATCTTTTGTAACCACCCATTTCTCACATTTACTTCATGTTGATCCCTATCCTTCACTTACTATTAGTACTTCGGTTATACCATCGTAATTATTTCATGCTCTTCCTTCTCTTCCCCTCCTTCTTGCTACTTCTTACCCACTTGATCTGAAAGCCCTAATTTTAATAATTTGATAACCACAGTGGTGAGTAACCTCAATTCACCGATTGTTCTTCTCTATTGCTTTCTATAAGAATTTTTTCCATGGTTCCTATTCTAGATTGCCTTATGCGTGCACTTAATGTCAAATATTTTTAGGTATGAACAATGATATTTAATTTAAAAGTCTTCTTTGAATAATGTTAGAACTTAAGTAATTAATAAAATTGTTGTTTTTGTCAAAACAATGTTTATGTCAATTGAGTTTTAGATTTAAGAGACTGGATTCAGTCATAGATCTAATTATCTAAGCTAAGTTTTAGGTACTATAACAGAAGGGTGCTCTGAAATTCTGAGAAGTGTAACTAAAAATATTGAGAACATAATGAGGCTAAATGCATTCTATTCTTAGAGGTAATGAAACTCACAACATGATCTTTAATTTTTTTAACTTAATGCAATAGACCGTGTTATGGCTACTATTTTAGTTATTCTTCACATATATACTGAATCTGTGAAGGGGATTTTATTAAATCATTGTAATATAATAACCTCAATACACAAACCAAACTATTGTTCTCCATAAACCAAAATAGAAAGTTCATTGATATCCAATTGCATCATATAGTATATGAAGCTCTAACCTCAATTACTAAATAGTATATAAATATTGATACTCCCCGTCAATCTTTAAAGATGGATATTTATGAATGTTGTTTATTTTCACGTAGTCATATTAATACAATTTTATGTTTTCATATTGTTTAAGTTGATATACTAATGGTGGAAAATCAGTTGATATTTTCATTTCAATTCATTTCTGAACTAATTTTTGTTTGACTATCATGGTCACCCTTACTTTCACTGTGTTATTCCGACTATATACTAGAATCAATTTGGTTGATGCTATGTTGTAGTATATGCAATCGTTGGAACTTTAGTGGAAGATCGTAGAAGATATGCAGTCTATGTTGTTTCTCTTCTATTCGAGACTGGGGCAGTGCAAAATTGGATGTGTCAACATACCTTCTTCCTCTGTTCTCACACTATGCCATCTCATGAGATGCAGTTGCAGAAGATGCTATAATCTTTGAAGCCTAGAAGTGATGGGAAAATAATACATACGTTTGTATGGAACTTTCTTTTCCTTCTTTTTTCTTGGTTTGTACTTTTCCTCATTACATATTCTACACTTCCTAAGAGTTGTGCAGTTAAAGCGCTCGGCAGATTTAATGCGGCGGAGGTACAAAAAGTCATAGCGGGGATATAGCGAGGATATAGCGGGATATAGTCGATGACCCTAAAATAGCATCTAAAACTCGTACTTAATGTTTTTACAAATATATAAATGGTAAATTAATGAAAAATTAGCATTCAATTGAATTATAATTAATGCATAAATAATTTTAAATAAAAACATGTGTGAATATACTGTAAATAAACGTTAAACTGTTATATAACATAATTGAATTTAGTAGAATATTATAGTATTTTTATTTCTGAAATATATTAAAAATTCAATTAAATAAATTAATTTCATAATTTTTATAATGTATAAATGTCAATTTTCAATTCGTTTCTTTTAAAGAAGATATAGCGAAAACAGCGGAATATAGCGGAAATAACGGGATATAGCGGAAATAGCGGGGCTTAAAGCGGAAATGCTATATTTGGGGCTATATGAAAAAATCATAGCGGTGCAAATCCGCTACAAGATATAGCAGGGTTATAGCGAGGTAATAGCAGGGCATTAACTGCATAGCCTAAGAGTGATGCCATCTTTCCAAAACAACATGCAGCCATTTAAACATGTATATATTTTTTGATAAGGTAAACCAAAAGCCGACATAAGTTTTTTAACTTCATATTGATTTTCACACATTAAATTATTGGGCGGCATATGTATTTTTGCAGCTTGTACAACGGCTGTAAATCCGGCTTCGGTAACGTTGTATTTTGACTTCATCGCAATGTATCTGCGGTTACTGATATTGGGTGCCGCTTTTACAACCATCCCAAAGAGGTTTCTTAGCAGCATCCAATAAATCATAAAAAAAAATTGCTTCAATATTTGGTTCTTCAACATTTACATCATCGTTATCAACTTCAACCGTAGGGAACATTGATCGTGTTGCATCTTCAACCATATTTTCTATACGGTTCGTCATAACAATTTCATTACCAGCAATTCCTAATTCAGACTCTACAGAAGTATGTGCTACAACTTTTCCATGACGATCCCAAATATAATACTCCGGCACGAAACCGTTTTTGCACAAATGGACTTTCACAATATCTGGTAACAAATACTTCAAATGTTTACACCTACTACACGGACAACGAATTTCTACATCGTTTCCGTTATTACTTAAAGTGAATTCAACAAATACGTTTATACCATTATAAAAGTATTCTTTTATTGAGCTTCTCAATCTCCTTCTTTGATATATTCATCTCCTCCGATCAACAAAATAGTCGATCATTTTTCCTATTTGAAAAAATATGTCATAAATTCAAAAATAAATATTGGTCATTTTACAAATTCACATTTTATTTTTCAATGTATCGATACAAAAACTTATACGCGTCAATTTTACCTCACCTAAGAATACAATATAGAAATGTTGGTTTATGGTTATCTTTTTTTCTGGTCAGTCATCCTACTTCCCATTACAAACATAGTAAACACTTACATTTCGTACATTTTCGTTTTAAACGATTCAATAAAATTTCGGCAGCACTTCCCTTTTGTTTCCTGCATTGTACACAGGAAATAAAAAAGAAAAGTAACTGCGAAATTTTGTGAACCGTTTGAAACGAAATAATGTACAAAATGTAATTGTTTATTGTGTTTATAACTTGTCCAATATAGGGACAAATCCAACAAGTATTGTACCAGGTGAATATAAATGGCCGTTTTGTGACAAAAACGAATATATATACAACGATCATGTACAACAATTGTCGGACGGGGCCAAAAACTCTCTAAGGGACGTAAAAAAAAGTAGTTTATAAAAACAAATATTTACTAATTTTATATATGTCAAAAAAAATGTAATTTACAACATTTATTCCGCGTATTTATCGAATAAGCCTGCTTCAATATTGTTGTCATTTTCCAATACAGTCAACAAAAATTTGAGACTCGTGCATTCATTATTGTTATACAAGTCAAAATGTTATACAACTCATGTCTTATTCCAATGAACACAATACAATGGTAGAAACAACACATATATAATGGTTTACACATACACACAAAATCATAAATTATACATACTCTTTAAAATTTCACGATAACATATGAAATAGGTATACCAGGGATACTATAAACCATTATTAGGCTATTGGAAACAATTATAATCATTAATTAGCCATAATTTATCAACTTATGCAAATCTAGATTTAGGGTAAAAATTAGATTTTTCATGAAAATAAGAGATTATACCTGAGATTGAAAGCAATAGAGTGTGATTAGGCAGCCGTGGAGGATCCGGAAGCTTGAAATTGGTGATTGGAAGCTTGAAATAGGGATTTGGGAGTTTTAAAAAAAAATTCATACTGGAAAATGAGGAAGAATTTTATACAACCTTATACATTGTAAAGTCTATTATATGTTTCTAATTGATTACTTTTAGTTACCATTTGTCAAAATTATTGCCTTTTTACTTTCATAAGAAGCAATTATTTCTCCATTGTTTATGATTATTTAATTACATGTGTAGTTAAAACATGTATCTTCATGTTAATCTATAACTTGATATTCATTCATTTGAAAGCAAAACTCAATTATGTGTTAAATTTTGGTGATACAAAATCACAAATAGAAGGAAACAAATATGCAAAAGGGAAAGTAATCGCGTTTGTTCATTATGGAAATGCATTAATAATTGGATTGCATTTGAATGAGATGGCAATGAAATTTATGCATGCGCACGTTATGGAATAATATATATGCAAAAGATATGCATATTATTTCTTTCTTCGTAATCGCATTGCTTTGGGATTATTTTCTTCCATCTTTGGAACGAGTGAATTACTTGCTATGTTTGCGTGATTTGTTACCGTTGTAATTTGCCTCCATTATCTTCTTACCATATTTTGGTAATTTGATTGATGACTCACATAAATTTATATTGGCTATATATTGAGGGTAGACTTCATTGTAAACCCATCTTGGTATTCAGCCAGTGATCTCCAGATAGAGTGTCTCTTTTTTTGTTATTCCTAATTGGGGCTTTGGTATGTAAACTCTTATCTTGTAATCTCTTGTAATTCTCTCAAGTGTAATAAAATCTATCTTCTTTGGACTGGACGTACACTATCTAGATGATAGTGGAATCAGTATAAATTTTGTGTGTCTCTTTTCTTCTTTATAGTTATTTGCTATTTATTTGGAGTAATAGAATAACTGCTGCTAGATTAAGTGATGTTCAAATTGGCAAATCTAGATCATGTTTATTGTTTTTCCGCATTTGTACAATTTCCGCACAACAGATTGGTATCGGAGCAAGGCGATTTGTTCAGATTTGTGCATCAATGGCTTCTAGAAAGAGCGGTAGATCTGGTGGTGATTATGCTATTACTCATTTGGATGGAAAAAAGAGATTTTGTGCAATATGGAGTGGAGGAGATTATGTTGAGAGAGAAGAGTGTTCCAGCCTTGGAAATTTGATGATAAGGAGTTTACTGTGTTGAAGAGACATCTGGATTTGGGAACTTGTATCTACTTTATGGCTCGATGTTGATGTGAGAGTCTTATGTTGATTTCCATGGGAAATTTGTTGTTTGGCAGATAAGGTATGTGGAAGGAGAGAGATTTGTCTTGTATACAGAGATTTGGATCAGTCTTGTTATGTCCGTTGGCTTTTTGTTTTCTTGCTCTGTATTTGGTTGGTGATTGAGAGAATTTTTTGACCTTGGTGGCTTTGAGATTATTTTGATATCTACCTTCTTTTGATTTTGGATATTTGCAACATTTTGTTGGCGGGCGGGGACATAGTCTGAGCTCGTTAGCAAGGTGTGATGGGGGGTGGCCTTGCCGGAACCCATTGGGTAAGTATTCATTTTTGGTATCCATCTCGTTAAGAGATTTTGGTTGAAGGTGGAGTTTGATTTTAAGAGTTTTATGTTGAAAAGAAAATTTGACTCGAGGTGGAGTGTTGGAAATATGTGATTTTGCATCAAGGTGGAGTGTTAAATTTTGGTGATACAAAATCACAAATAGAAGGAAACAAATATGCAAAAGGGAAAGTAATCGCGTTTGTTCATTATGGAAATGCATTAATAATTGGATTGCATTTGAATGAGATGGCAAGGAAATTTATGCATGCGCACGTTATGGAATAATATATATGCAAAAGATATGCATATTATTTCTTTCTTCGTAATCGCATTGCTTTGGGATTATTTTCTTCCATCTTTGGAACGAGTGAATTACTTGCTATGCTTGCGTGATTTGTTACCGTTGTAATTTGCCTCCATTATCTTCTTACCATATTTTGGTAATTTGATTGATGACTCACATGAATTTATATTGGCTATATATTGAGGGTAGACTTCATTGTAAACCCATCTTGGTATTCAGCCAGTGATCTCCAGATAGAGTGTCTCTTTTTTTGTTATTCCTAATTGGGGCTTTGGTATGTAAACTCTTATCTTGTAATCTCTTGTAATTCTCTCAAGTGTAATAAAATCTATCTTCTTTGGACTGGACGTACACTATCTAGATGATAGTGGAATCAGTATAAATTTTGTGCGTCTCTTTTCTTCTTTATAGTTATTTGCTATTTATTTGGAGTAATAGAATAACTGCTGCTAGATTAAGTGATGTTCAAATTGGCAAATCTAGATTCTGTTTATTATTTTTCCGCATTTGTGCAATTTCCGCACAACATTATGCTTAGGCTCTTTACCATAATTTCAAGAATAAACATAGTTCCATGTCTAATTGATAGATTTATAGCATCCTAGAATCGGAGAATATACTTGATAATACCATGTCTCGTGAAGAAGTGATTTAAGTGGTGCTTTGAATAAAAAAAAAATACAAGTATCACCCTTCATAGAAACATACATGCATGTGATTGAAGTATGATATTATTATTATTTATAAATTTTCTTGAATTATTAGATCTTCTCCAGTCAATTGAGTACATTATTCAGGAATTGAGGTTCACACTCTCATAACTACGCATTTTGGAATATATGGGATTAAGAATAGTATGCAAAAGGCTTGCAAAAAGTTTTATTTTGTCCTCAAGTGACTTTTGCCTACAGAAGGCTTATCTCTATAACAATGAATGTGTTTGGGCTTTTGAGGTGGCCCATTTATGAATTAGAGTGCAACTGTTCTATGACTAGATGAGTAAGAAGCTAACATATTTGTAGACTTGTAGTCTACTGAAATCTGTCATATTAGTCTGTTTGCTTTCCTTGAAACTCTGACTTTGTGCTTATTAGGAGATAATTTATTTTTATTTTTTCATCTTCCAAATAAAGGGATGATCTAGTTTGACTATAGTTGGCAATTTAGACTTGAAAGATAATTATGAAGAGTCAACAAATGTGATTCATCAACCTTCATATAAGCTAGCTATGATTGACAATCACATATTTTGAAAGATAAAGTTTCATTTCTGAATATGATATGAAGAATTGAATGGAAATTTAATTTACTTATGCATAATTTTTATTCATAAATCATTTCAAATGTGCATACTATTACAACCTAGCTATGATTATCAATCAAATAAGCTAGATAAGATTTGTTACATATTATGTGCTAGCGTGGTTAGATTTGTTACATATTTGTTCAGTTCTTTTAAGAAATTTAACTGCCCAAATATTTTATAATTAGCGATTTCTTACCTTTTTGCTCAGTTCCTTTTAGAGCTTTATCTTGCTTGCGCCTCAAAAAATTGGTCCTTGTGGATTTTTCTATATTAGGTATGTTATAGCTACTAATAATCTTTCTATTTTTTTATTTTACCTTTTATGTATTTCATTCTTTTCAAATTTCTGTAGACATTTTTCAAGTTCTTTGTCATGTTTCATTTCATTTTGATTGATTAAGATTTTGGTTTTATGTGCTCTAACCTAATTTATTTTTCACCTCAAATAAAGTTTCTACTTGAGTTTGAAATCATATATTTTTATATATACTTAAATATATAACTAAAATTTTATAACCTTAAGCTTTTACAGCGAAAATAGTTTCAGTTTTAGATTATTAATTTTTTCCAATTTTTGGTAACATCTCATTCAATTACGAAGTTTCAAGGCAACTAAAAAATTAGTAACAAAGCATTGAGATGTTACTTTTATAATACATCTACAAATGTAATTCTATATTAAAATAATTGTTCTAAGTAACATCTTAATGCTTTTGTAATATATAGGGACATGCTTACAACCATGACGAATTGCAACATAGAAGCTCAATGTCTAGCCATACAAAGTGACTATATTTTACATTATGTTTTGGATTATGTTGTCGACATGAATCTTCTTAAACTATCGTTTATGTTTGCCTAAAACAGTATATAAATTCTCATGTCATATTTTGTAATTTAATTATTGCAAGGGCACTTTGTTAAGAAACCCTTTTATTTACTATTTGCGGACTATTTGAATGCATATTTAGATTTTTTTAATTCATATGTAAGTCTAGTCTTTATAATATCCAATATTGGTAACCATGGAATTAACATTATACTTAGTAGCATGGTTTTAGTCTTTGTCCCCTTTAATCATGTTTCACGTAGTTTGGAATAATAAAGAAAAATATTCATTGTTTTAGCTTTTGCATTACGTCAGTCATATATGTACTATATGATGGGGGATAAGAAAATATATAGTCGTGGTTTTTTGGATAAAATTTTCAATTATGCTTCCTAACTGTGCTTTTTTATATAGATCGCATATTTCCTTCAAAAGAACCTACCGTGAATCAATATACAAGACAAATATGGTTTAAATAGAAGAATAAAAACAATTATCAGAAAATTTTCAAAAAATAACAGGTGTCAATATAAGTAATAAATTCCGTAAAATTTCTAGATTTTTTTATTTGACAAACTTTAGATGTATATGCAAGTTGTTTGATCTCTGAAGATTACATACTCACTGCATACCATAGCAATATATGCATACAACCCAAGGTTGAAAGTTCCATTTTCCGGTTCCGTTTCGGTCGGTTGAGATTTCAAAAATTTCGATTCCGTTTCGAAAATTCCGACAATTCCCCTTTAATTCCGTTTTGTAAATTCCAGCATTTTTTCTTATTTTTTATGTATTGAATTTATTAATATTAACACAATTTTATTAATAGTTTAAAACGTTGTCCACATTATACAAAATAATGTTTCAACTACGTAAAAAAACCATTACAAAGCCCAGTCCACAATAATAAAGCCCAACACATTAGTTATTCACTAGTTTCATCAGCCGCTCAAATTGAATTAGAAAACAAAAGCCCTAATATTTCATCGTTACCTCATTCATTCAGCTCGACATAAAATATGAATCCTAAATCACAAAATCCCTAAATCGGTACAACTATAAACATATAAGAATGCTTGCTCAAGCTTGAGATCTGCTTGCTCGACAATGGTTGCCATGCTTGACAAAGGAAACTAGAGGTAAAAACAAAGTACATATTTTATTTTTAGTGTAAATGAAACGGGTTTTTAATCCAATTCCGACCCGGCCAACGTCGAAACCGGGACGAACCGGCAAAATTCCGACGTACCGGTCGGAATTTTGAACCATGATACAACCCACTTCCTTGAATAGTAATACATCTCTGTCTCTTCTTTTATCTCTAATCTCCAATAGTAACAAGGAGAATTCCTTGAATAGAAATACCAGAAATACCCTCCATCTGTCCACTTGCACATCTCGCATCAGCGTTTTCCTCCCTCTTCCCAGAACTACATAACCCTACTTCCCTTTCGCTCTCACTGTATAGAAAGAAAAAAAAAAAAAATTGATTTTCTCATCTTTTCATCATCGACCACGATTGCCGATTATCCACGGGATATGCTCAAATTTGATCCGCCTTCCACTACCCTTCACTCGCCGGTAATTATCCTGTTAATGAACAAATGATGATGTAATTGTCGGTTCTATGATTCCTCCGATGCAAGTGGTCAAGCATATCGTCGTTGCTAGATGACGCAAGCACGCATATGAAATTATTGAAGCAACACAGTAAAAAGCATGAATTGGCGAGGTGTTTTACTCAAGGCAGTGGGTAACAATGGTGAGATAGGCTGAGGGAAAGGGATATTTTTCTAGATTGGCTAACATGTTCAAGTTTAATACACAATTGATTATTTACAGGTTAACTTTGTATATTTTATAAATATATTCATTATATTCTTAATACTACTGTTTTATCTTTTCTAATTATAGATAAAGATCATTTGTTATCATGATGAATTTAATGATTGGTACAAGTTACATGATGAACATTCTTTTTTGCCTTCGTTGTGATAAATTCACTGATGGGTAGAAGTTATATGATCCTGTAGCTTCAGTAGGGATGACATGAACCAAATACCATTACGTACGAATTAGCTGCTTGACTTTATGTATGTTTGCGTATCTTCATTACGTTGTAATTTCTTGCAAGAAAATAATGGTTTGTATTGTGTTTCTTTGGCGCCAAACGGTCGATCCACAATACTAAATATTTGTTTTCAGAAATATGTTTGGACACTTATGTATTCTTCACTATATTCTACAAACGTGAGAATCAAGTTTGTTACTCCAATTGATATATTGAATACAGAGAATATTCAAAGATATTTTTGTATTATATGGTTATTTTTATGTTTTTGTACATCATACATGCCTCCTTTTTCGATTAGATAGACGTTAACCTCAGTCATCCTTCTATAATATTTATTGGTACATGCATATAAAAATGTAATTTGAACCGTGCTGGCTTCTTTACCGTTCATATAACACAAACTTGGTATTTACAATCCTAATGTTTAAAAGGGGTGTACATGGAAATTATGATTCCTAATTGAACCACATATAAAACATGAAAGTTTGCTTAGCTTGCAAGTAAACTTTTTGTTCATTGATTCATCAAAGTAGCAATAAATACATTGTGTAGCTATTAGCAGAATTTTTTTATTCAAAACGATGAACTATTATTTGCAACGTCCACTACAAGAAAATGTTATATTTAAGACAAAAATTAGGGACAACTTAAAATTTTGTCTCTAATGAAAAACAAGTTAGGGAAAAATTAGGTTGTCTCAAACAATGAAACTAGAGACCTGGGTTGGATCTCAAATGAGTATCAATTTGTGTTTCAATCCCTATTTTCTATGGGACCTAACCCCGACCGTTCATTGGGACTTCATCTCGACCGTCAATTCATTAGGTAATCAAATCACACTAAATAAAAGTTGCCCACTTTCTCCTCGTTATCATTCTAGGGCATATCGTCTCATGCCTATTCAATTGTGTGGCATCTTCTTCCTGGACAGACTTCTTTGATTGAACATGAGATAAGTCGACTTGGAAGGAGGGATTGACGAGGAGTGAATAGGTAAGTTTCCCCAATTTAATTTGTAAAATCCATTGCCTTAAATAGTTTTATATATTTGATTTGATTAGTTTTTTTAATGTTCCTTAGTTAAATTCGAAGAACATAGAACAGATTTGCAATTCAAGTATTAGTCAGGGACCATTAAATATGATAATTGCACATCAAATCAATTGCTGGCATTGAATAATTGTCGGCATTCACAAACTTAATCCTGACAGTGAATAATTGTTTTCAAAGTTCTATTCTTATTTATAGTTTCTCTTTCTTGGGTATTATGACAGTGTCTTATCTTCAAAAGAATATATTTTTCTCTTGGACTTGAAAACTATTTGTGAATATTTTATCAAGTGTCATTAGGGTTAGCTTTCAATATGATGTTACTATCTTGAATTACATATATATCTGTAATAAAAGTTGATATATTTGGTATCTTGCAACAACTTATGAGCCATGGTAAAATTTAGCTATATGTTTTTGGTTAAAACTTCACCTTAATTTACTTGATACGAATTGTCCACTTTCAAAATATACCCAACTCTAGAAATAAGCCCCTTAGATTAGATCCATGTGTTGTTGCAATCTAGAGAATGGCTAGTTTAAATATCTAGTTTAAAAATTGGAAATTTTTTAATCCGTGTACAACTAAAAGTCCGCTGAACTCGCTGAATTAGGATTCTAGCAATGCCAACAGATTTTATGGAGCTGTATCTCACACAACTTTGAGTTAACTTCACATATTAATAGCGATATTTTTGGGTGGATATTGTCTGCGTTGGTACTCACATTAAAAGGAGATATATCTAAAGTTAGATTCTATCACCTGAATTGTTCCTAGACAAAGATTTGTAAGTTAAACAATACTCTAATTTTTACACACATTCAAGCAAATATAGAAACTTATTTTACATACGCACTAAGTAGGCTGTTTTGCATAGATTTTTGCAACTTGGAAAAGATTACTTGTCATTTTCTCTTTTCCACAAACAAGTAAATGACATGCGTGATGTTCATATACGTAGACCATAGCTGCAAACTTATAATTATAAGGATGGAAGTTGTGGCGAGGGATATGTATTTTTGTGATGATATAAAATCGTTAAAAGGGAAGGTACATAGGTAAATACGGAACTTGAAATAGATACTTTGGAAACATATTTCCGACTTATTTGATAATTAGTAGTGATTAGTTATCATTGAAACGACACCTTTTTTCCAATAATGCTACTTGTTAAGTTTTTCTAAATATTATAACCCACTGAATGTTAGTTATAAGGACTTTTGAATACTAATTCTCCTACTGTATTACTAGCTAGATACTATATATATATAATTCTACAAATTAAAGTATCACCGACTGAGATGCAACATGCAATTTGTATGTTTGTATAAATTTTTGAGGGAAATATGATTTGTTGGAACATTAATATATTGAAAATAGGTCAATCCCTATATAAGTGGTTTAGTGAAAAATACGTTAAACCATGATTGTAGGTACATGTATAGTTTATAAACAGATCATGGACTTTATTTAGTGGTACAAATTACGCAAGATACCTATGCCATTCTTAGATAAATTATTCAGATCGTATAAAATGCTAGCTTTTTTTTTCTTCCAAGAAAGCAGTAAACAAAAAAAAATTGATCTTGTAATAGTTCATTCTTCTTTATATTGTTTATGTGCTTCTCTAAGAAACTAGAAAAATATCTATTATTTTTCTTCATATGATGCTTAGGCATATTGTGTTGGTTATAACTTGTCCCATAATGTGGTATTATCTATTTAGATCATTTTCCCCTGTTATTTTGTGTCACATGTATTGTATGATATGGATTTATGGTTATAAGTTGATAAGTAATTATTTTCATCTACAACCAAATTGAAAATGATTCACTATGCCTTTTTTATCTATAAAAGTATATAATACAGTAGAAAATCAAAGCATAATGCATACAATTTGATTAATAAAGTAAATATAACGGATGTATATTATGTGTATTACTTATTACCAAATAATTGGATAAACCATTCTTAACTATTTAATATATATTGGATGCATATACTCTACACATATATTAGTTGCATAAGTGTAAATTATAAAAATTTTGTCTAAATATGAGAGGCTAAACAGCAATAGATGATAGAGTTTATAGGTCTAAGTAAACTGCACTTCTAAACAAATAAGATGAAGAATCTCGTGAAGAGATCACAACTCAAGCCTTGGTAATACTCAACAATTATCATATATTTTACTTATATGATAATATACTCAAGTAAATTACATTTAGTAACGATTAACATATGATAAGATCAGTGACGTATATTGTACTAATAGTACTCAACAATTTACTTACTACTTGTAGCTATTTATTGGTTGATCCTTTAACATTATAATTGTTTCATTTTTAAAGGAACACGAGACATAAAAACTATCATAATATTGAAATGGAGAACAAGCAGAGAAACAAGAATAAAGGAAAGAAAAGAGAAGGTCCAGAGCACATCTACTGAATGATCTGTATGTTTATTAGTTTATTTTAGTTGTATGAATGTGATATTCTTACTTGGTACAACGTAGAAATACAACAGACGTAGCATGAATGTGCATGATGGGTCTAGTTACACAAATGATTGAGTGTCTAGTCCAACATGATAATACATAATAGCTTGATAGTGGGCAACATCAGAGCATCATCATGTCTAGTATGAAAATTTATCAAGCACATCATCAACACCGTGTATAGTGCATATCAATGAACAGTAACAACACGACTTGAGTCATGGGTTTTGCAAGGTGCGTAAACGGAGTGCCATGGTTTGAAGTAGCTTTGTATTTGAACTGCTGCTGTGTTTGACTGCATGAACTAGTTGCAAGCTAAGCCTAAAGAAGAACTACAGCCGACTTCAATATAGAATTTGTATGGCAGACATGAAATGAAAATGCAAGAAAGGTCAGGTTACACACAATGAGCAACAATTTGTCAAGCACGACACAAGAGCTATATAGAGGGTGTATCCATGAGTGGGAATAGTAGAGCTGATTTGAGTACACAGTAGTGCAACAAGGGTGATGAGTATGACGTGCTACTGATAGCAAAGAATAGCAAACGATTACAAGTCAGGTTTGAGGGCATAATGAAGAGCTGATTCTACTTGCTGAGTCAATGCAGGAGTGAAGATATATAATTTGGATGTTGTAAAATCTTTATAATTTGGATTATAGGTTGTATTTTGGATTTAGTAATAAATGCACCGACAATCAGTTATAGTGATAACTGTGTTTGTTCATGACAATCATGTTTAAACTATGATCGTTTTAATGTTAAGTTATAGTGAGAATGTTAGATTTATATATCGAAAAATGTAATTCTTGTTTTATTCATATATGTTTGTGAATATCATGAACACTACCAATGTTAAATAATATGTGACCCATAAATGATTGTAATTTGGGTCTTTAGTTATTAGATCAGAGACCAAACAATTAGTTCTTAAGGAGTTTCTAAGTTACTTGAGACCAATGTAGGTTGTCTTTAGTTTTTTAGAGACCTAAAATTTAAGACAAAAGTATTAGTGTCTGTTGGGTCTTAAACAAAACATTGAGACCAGATATCTTAATTTAAAACCAATATATGAGGTCTTTAATCTCTTTTTTTCTCGTAGTGGTCTGTATATTATAAATTTTTTTTCCATTCTCTTAACTTGCATGAAGTAGTACAAGTATGTTAACCATCCTGTTAATTCATAAACTGAGAAATTGTACTTAACTCATCACCCATCTTAAAAATATGAAAATCACCCATCTTAAAAATATGAAGTGTTTGTTTTTTCTTCAATAATAAACTTAGTAGCAAAAAAATGTCTTCCTGTGCAGCTTGCAAAACTTCCTGCAACTGATGCTCTAGATGCGGTTGCAATGATAGTTCATGGTACTTATATTTTCAATTAACCAACTTATATAATAACTAGCATTGAAGGTTATTGTTAATAACTGTTGTGTGCATTTATGTATGTATAAACGTGGCTGCAAACAAAATGCATACTTGGGTGAAGTGAGCATGATTACCACTAAGGCTGTGATTCACGAGCGCATGAGCAATGACTGAGTCCTGAAAGGAGCAATAACTGAGTCATTTGCCTCTTCTGTAACTAAGCTAATATGTGTTACTGTTATTTTATGTCTAAGTAATCCAATATTACAGTAAATAGAAAAGCAACATCTCTTTCAGTGTTTAGCAAGGACAAAAGAATTATACTGAAGTTGGATCAATTACTTCATAAATTTGGTCTTTTTTTTCAAGGGACATAAAGGTACATACATAGAATTTGCTTTTTTTTAGACTATTCTTTTATCAGGTTGTCGGGAGCGGAGGAAAGAACATTGAAATTGCAGTGATGACAAAAGAGGAAGGACTGAAGCAGCTTGAAGAATCGGAGATACATGCAAGTTGTAGAAATTGAGGCCGAGAAAGTCATTGCTGAGAGATTGATACCTGATCTAATGCAATGCTATTGTCACCTAATAGTCCTGGATGTGTAATCATGAATTATTTTTCCGCTCCATTTTCAAAAATTTGTCTTCTTTAAGTTCAACATAGAGAAATTTGCTTCGTTTCTGTATGACTTTTCATATTAATTTTTTTTTAATCCTGAAGTTTGTTGTAATGCCTTATACTTAATGTAATCTAATATTGGGATATCTTTTCTTTGGTCTGTTCCTTCCACAATAGATGAGAGAATACATGCCACTATGTATATTAGGGGTAATTTAATTGTTTAATCGGCCTTAGGATATTATTAAGAGGGGCTTGCTTATTAGAGATCCCCATCATATTTCAAGTCGTCAAGAGAAAATTAGTTGGATTTTTCACTCCTGCTTACGTTAATACACGCAACATAAACTGTCTTTATTATTCCAATTCCAATTTGAATTATTTCTTGGTTGCAACTTGCAAGCTTCACGAGCGCATGAGCAATAACCGAGTCCTGAAAAAAGCCATCGTTGGAAGCAGTCATCCAAGACTTAATTCCTCTTCTTAGTTGGAGAGGAGTCACTAGGCATTTAATATATTTTTCAAGTGAAATATGATTTGTCCATTATTAGTTGAATTTTTTTATAAGCTGCTGTATATTATTTTTTTAATTTAAAACGTTGATTATTAAACTCTTTGCATATTAGTTTTTCTTAACAGTAACCAAAATGTTTAGCGGGTTATTTATTGTGATGAAGAAATCCACTAGACTTAAAGCCGAAGCTCGAAACATGTTTGTTACTTTACAAGGATGAATGTATGGTAAACTGAACTAATCAATTCAAGATTTAGTGAAAATGATGCGTGAACACATGCAACCACATTATTTTTTTTTTCTATTTACTTTGTCATTGCCAAACCTTTTTATAATAGGGTGAGACCAAATTTGCTTTTTTACGAAAGGAGACCAAATTTGCACGTTCAAGTGTAATATGTGTTATGTGTGTTTATGTGCGTACGCTCTTTCCTAAGTTGTTTTCTTTAAAACATTATAAATAAAAAATAGAAGTTATAAATAACACCATTGCTTTGAATAACATATCTTTAAATATCTTCAAGTTAAACATGAACTTTAATTGTCATCAATGATTGTATTTGTATAACTGATCTATACACACAAAAAATAAATTTGTTTTTCAAAATGAGACGGTAAAAATAAAAATTAGTAGTAAAATTCCTATAATTAGAAAATGCCAGCATAAATGATCATTTGTACCTTCTATAAATTAATATGGGACTGTAAGTTTTGAACAAATAATATTGTTGTGCAAATTGAAATTTGAAATATGATACATGTCATACGTCTAGTATACCAAAACAGAGAATAATCAATTATAAACTCGTCTCACAAGTTTATCAATCAGATTTCCACTACTCAGGAAGTCTGTATTAGCTAATTTAAGCAATAGGTATGTCATAGTTAAATTACAACAACAATGTTATACTATTGTAAAAAATAGCACAACGTAGAAACCGAAAAGATAAAAGAATGATGTATGAGAATATACAAATAGACTAGAACCTGACCGGTTAACTAAGGAAATTCCGTCTGAGGCTTGTCGAAACAATTTCCTTAAGAATTTTTTATTCAAATTCTACCAAGATACAACAGACGTAATCTGCACGAGATTGTAATGAGTATGTCAACTTTGTGATTTATTGTATAGAGCAGTAGAGAAGAAGAGGCAGAAGAAACAGAATTGAAAAATGGAATGAGAATGTGATCAGTATTCTCTCCTATTTATAATTTCGTTCGCGTCCTTTCAAACAGTCGCGTCCGTTTGACGGGTCGCACCCGTTGCCTTTTAACCGCTACTGTTTGTTAACGGGTCGCACCCGCCGACTACTGTCCGCTCGCGTCGCACCTGCATCTGTTCGCCCGCGCCTCTTCAGTCGAGTCGCACCCACCTGCTGCTCGCATCGGTTCGCCCACGCCTCTTCAGTCAATCCGCGTCCGCTTCCGATCAGATCTGCACCTATTCGTATAGCCTGCAACTGTCAGAAAACCCGGTCCAGTTTTGCAGTAAAAATAGGATCATATTAGATCCAAACCCAAACCCGAACCCGAGCTCGGCCCGGTTCGGTTCGGTCGGACGGACGGCGGCGACGCGCGCACGTGTGTGGTGGTGATGCATGATCTCCCTCCTCACAACGAAGCAAACATTTGGGTGCCCCAACCCATTCATTACAAAGTTATTAATATACTAGAATAGTTTTGCAATTTTGGCGATGTAGGACTATATTATTTTCATTCATTTTAGTATTAGGAATTCCAACAATCCCCCACATGAATGATAATATACATATCCCCCACACAAAGCCAAATACCACAGAGTACATATGGAATAATGCTTTATCGTGGATAAGTAGATATTTCACTTTGAACTTTCCCTAGTTAAAACTTATCGGATCTACTTGGCTAATCGGTGAATTATTTCATCTTGAACCGTCAACCTTTATTGTATATCCAGACAATAAGCTTTACGAAGCATTGATTCCCTTCTCATCAAATCTCTTGGTTGTGTTCATTTTGGTCCTGAGCACATTTTGGTTCTGCGAGTGTTATAGAGAATTTAAGCCTTTAATATTATCATAGAGCCGACCCAGCTCACACTAACATAGGTGATCGTAACCATTAAGAGTATCCTACATATACCCCACTTGTTATTTCCAAGATATGGTCATCATTAAAAAACAGTTTTAACCTTTAACTACTTCTGTAGGCATGCATTATATTTTGCACCATAGGAATGGAGTAGGACTAAGTCCAAACAAATGCATTGCTTCTTGAGTTACTTATAACTGGTTTGCCTATTGATCCTAGTCTGTGGGATCTCCAGTTGCTAGGATAGGTTTCCGTATAAGGTAAATCTTGTTGGTTTAGGCTTTTAAACCCATTCTCCTCGATGCGCAGTCAATTTTTTCTCTTGATAAACCTTTAGTAAATGGATCCGCTAGGTTATCATTTGTTCTCACATAATCAATGAAAATAGTTCCATTAGAGAGTAATTGCCTAACTGTGTTATGGCGACGACGAATGTGTCGTGATTTGCCATTATACACAAAGTTTTTCGTTCTACTTAGCACTACTTGATTATCGCAGTGAATACATATGGCCGTTACAGGTTTGGGCCAAAATGGAATATCTTCTAAGAATTGACGAAGTCATTCTGCTTCTTCGCCTGCTTTATCTAATGCGATAAACTCAGATTCCATAGTGGATCGAGCTACATGTTTGTTTAGTAGATTTCCATGACACTACTACTCCTGTAAGGGTAAAGACATAACCACTTGTGGATTTTGATTCCTCTGAATCTGCGATCCAGTTTGCATCACTATATCCTTCTAAGACCGTAGGATATTTTCCATAATGTAAAGAAAAATTAGTGGTATTCTTTAAATATCCCAACACTCTCATTAGTGCTTTCCAGTGTTCCTTCCCTGAGTTACTTGTAGATCTGCTTAATCAACTTACCGCGTAAGCGATATTTGGTCTAGTGCAATTCATGAGATACATTAAGCATCCTATTACACGAGAGTATTTCAGTTGCATTACACTTTCATTAGTGTTTTTATGTAGTACTTCTGATGGATTAAAAGGTGTTCTCACTCCTTTAATTCCATAGTCTTGGAATTTTTCAATCACTTTGTCTACATAGTGTGACTGAGATAATTCAATTCCAGTAGGTGTTCTTATTATTTTGATTCCCAAAATAACGTCTGCAACTCCTAAGTCTTTCATATCGAAATTGTTGATTAACATCTTTTTTATGGTCTCTATTACTTTAGTGTTAGGACCAAAGATTAGCATATCATCTACGTATAAACAAATCATAACATATGATTGTCCAACTTGTTTGTAATAAACACATTTATCACATTCATTTATACAAAAACCATTTTTCATCATGACACTATCGAATTTTTCATGCCGTTGTTTTGGAGCTTGTTTGAGTCCGTATAGTGATTTTACTAACCGACATACTTTGTTTTCATTTCCTTTGGAAATAAAACCCTTAAGTTGCTCCATGTAAATCTCCACATCGAGATCTCCATTTAAAAATGCTGTTTTTACATCCATCTGATGAATCTCTAGATTATATATGGATGCAATTGCTATTAACATTCTTATAGAGGTTATTCGTGTAACCGGTGAATAGGTATCAAAGAAATCTACACCTTCTTTTTGACAATATCCTTTGGCTACTAATCTGGCTTTATATTTATCAATAGAGCCTTCTGGTTTCATTTTCTTCTTAAAAATCCATTTGCAGCCAATTGGTTTTATTCCAGGTGGAATATCAACTATTTTCCAAGTTTTATTACTTAGAATTGAATCAATCTCACTTTGGATTTCTTCTTTCCAACATGAAGATTCAGAAGATGACATTGCTTCCTTGTACGTTTGAGGTTCGTGTTCTAACATATAAGTTAAAAAATCCGAACCAAATGTCTTGGAAGTTCTTGCCCTTACGCTTCTTCTTGGTTCAACTTCATCTTTGTTCTGATGAGTTTTATCTTCATATGTCTCATCTCTGTTATCTCTTGTCCTCTTTGGGACAAGGTTTCCATCGTTTCTTTTATGTGGGAACACATCTTCAAAGAACGAGGCATCTCTTGATTCCATGATTGTATTTACATGAACATCAGCTATATCAGACTTGAATACCAAAAATCTGTAGGCACTGCTATTTTGGGCTGGCCCTAGATAGTAACAATCTACTGTTTTTGGTCCAAGTTTGACTTTCTTGGGAGCTGTGCAGTTAAAGCGCTCGGTAGATTCAAAGCGGCGGAGGTGCAAAAAGTCATAGCGGGGATACAGCGAGGATATAGCAGGATATAGCGGATGGCTTTAAAATAGCATATAAAACTCGTACTTAATGTTTTTACGAATATATAAAAGGCAATTAAATGAAAAATTATCATTCAATTGAATTATAACTAATACATAAATAATTTTTAAATAAAAACATGTGCGAATATTCTTTAAATAAACGTAAAACTGTTATATAACATAATTGAATTTAGTAGAATATTAGAGTATTTTCATTTCTGAAAATATATTAAAAATTAAATCAAATAAATTAGTTTCATAATTTTTATAATGTATAAATTGAATTCTTCAATTCATTTTATTAAAGAAGATATAACAGGAATAGCGGAATATAGCGGAAATAACGGGATATAGCGAAAATAGCGGGGATTAAAGCGGAAATGCTATATTGTGGGGCTATATGGAAATATCGTAGCGGCAGAAACCCGCTATGAGATATAGCGGGGTTATAGCGGGGTAATAGCGGGGCATTAACTGCACAGCTTGGGAGGCGGAACTGGAACTTTTTCCAAGCACCCCCACACTTTGAGGTATTTAAAACTTGGTTTGTGTCCTTTCCATAACTCATATGGAATTGTTCCTGTTTTATTGTGAGAGAGTTTGTTTAATATGTGATTAGACATATTTAAGGCTTCCCCCCACAAGTTCGTCGGTAGACCAGAGGTTAAAAGCATGACATTAATCATGTCTTTGAACGTTCGGTTCTTCCTCTCGGCTACACCATTTTGTTGTGGTGAATATGGAGCTGTTGTTTGATAAATTATACCATTTTCGGCACAGAACTGTTCAAATGGTGATTCATATTCTCCACATCGATCAAATCTCAATATTTTGATATTTTTATTTAATTGATTTTCTACCTCAGCCTTGTACTTTATAAATGATGTAATAGCTTAATCTTTACTATTCAAAAGATATACATAGAAATATCGCGTATAATCGTCAATAAACGTGATAAAGTACTTTTTCCCACCTCTTGTAGGTAACGATTTAAAATCACATAAATCTGTATGAACCAAACCTAGTGGTTCGATGCTTCTATCAACAGATTGAAATGGTTTTTTAACCATTTTTGCTTCTACACATGTCTCACATTTGTAGTTCTTATCTACTTGGAATTTCGGAATTAATCCCAAGTTTGATAATGTTTTCATTTTTCGGAAAATTATGTGTCCCAATCTATCATGCCATAGTAAAATTTCATGCTCAAGCAAGTAAGAAACATCAATTTTATTAATAACACAATCAGAATACATAGTTTTATTGCCGATAACGGCTACATTTGCCTTAAATAGGCCATCACATAAATATCCCCTACCGATATACATTCCAGCTTTGGACAGGACCATCTTGTCTGACTCGAATACCATTTTGAATCCTTTCTTTGATAGTACTGAGGCAGAGATCAGATTCTTGCATATGTCTGGAACGTGGAGCACGTAATTCAACTTGACAGTTTTTCCAGAAGTAAACTTGAGGATTACTATGCCACTGCCTTCGATCATGGAAATAACAGAATTACCTATGTAGAGTTTTTCTTTCTGATCGAAATTTTGATATGTTGAAAACATGGATTTATCAGAGCAGACATGACGAGTAGCTCCTGTGTCCACCCACCATTGGTTAGGATTCTGAACCAAATTGCATTCAGATATAACTGTTGAAAAATTGGACTCATCCACTTCCATATTGTCAACTATATTTGCCTCTGAGTTGCGTTCCTTCTTGTGTCTGCAATCTCTAGCGGCATGTCCCATTTTGCCACACCCAACATTCGCCATTAAACTTCTTGGTTTTATTATCTTTGGGTTTGTTTTCAGGAGCTTTCCTCTTCTTTGAGAAGTTCTTCTTTTTGTTGAAGTGGCCTTTATTCTTGTTCTTCGACCCTTCTGTTACCAACGCATCCTCACTTTGTTTGGTAATTCCGCGGTTATCTGCCTCAATCTTTAATCGTATGATGAGGTCCTGCAAAGAAATCTCTTTCTTTTTATGCTTTAGATAGTTGCGGTAGTATCTCCATGACAGCGGCAGTTTTCCCGTGATGGCTTCAACCAAAAACGATTTCCAACCTTATGACCTTCCGCTTCGAGTTCATGAATGATGATTTGTAGTTCATGCAGTTGAGCAATCACCGGTTTGGAGTCAACCATCTTGAAGTCCATGAATTTATCTACAATGAATTTCTTAAGACTGATATTCTACGTCTTGTACTTCGTAGCAGGTGCATTCCAGAGTGCTTTTGCTGTCTTTAGAGGTTGATATACTTTGTATAGCATCTTGTCGAGACAATTCAGAATATAGTTTCTGCATAGAAAATCGAAATGCTTCCACGTATCAACATCTAATTCCTTGCCTGGTGCAGGAATTGGTTCCTTCTCGTCGAGATACCGTTCATGTTGTGTGTAGTAGCCTTTGTTGAGAGCTCTATTGTTTCCATCTTTGTTTTAGTGAAAACAGAAAAAACTCTTAAGATGTTATACGTCTAGTATACCAAAACAGAGAATAATCAATTATAAACTCGTCTCACAAGTTTATTAATCAGATTAGACCCGAACCCGAGCCCGGATCGGTCGGACGACGTCGGCGCGCGCATGGTGATGATGCATGATCTCCCTCCTCACAACGAAGCAAACATTTGGGTGCCCCAAGGCCCCAACCTCTTCATTACAAAGCTATTAATATACTAGAATAGTTTTGCAATTTTGGCGATGTGGGACTATGTTATTTTCATTCATTTTAGTATTAGGAATTTCAACAATACATGGGCTATTTAGATGAAAATCAAGAACCATTGAGATAATACTTAACTTAAAATTCTTAATCATGCAACAAACAATGTTAAGTTTTGATGATTATTGGTAATAATGATGACATTCAAGTCGATAACACTAAGTAATCATCAAACAGGTTCTAATATAAAGAAGAAAATAACGTGCTTATTTATTGGAAACAATAGTATAGATGTCATGATATATAAAGTCAGTAACTAAGTGACTATATGCAAGTCCACATGGACGTGCATATATACTCGTATGAATAAATTTTATACTAATATATCGCCGTATTCATGACTCATCGGTTTCTAGCTTGGTTCTTTCTAGATCTACCACCTGCGATGACAACGATAGTATGGCACATCCTGAATCAACGATGCAACAAGAAATAGCCATAAATTGAACAGATTGAAGACTGTCCATTTTCAAGTTGGTAAGTTAGTTCTTGCTTTTGGTGGCAAACGACTACATCAATTTCCGTCTTTATAGCGACGCCAAAATGTTGAGTTATGTATTGATTCCTAAACTCTTACAGTTACACTTTCCTGGCAAATGAATTGCAATTTGCTCCTTGCAATGCATTAGAGATGTGTATTCCTACACATTTTGCAAGGTTTTATCGCATTTTAGCCCCAAGAATTATGTTCTTCGATAGACAATAAGCTTAATGTTTGGTCCTACTAACTGTATCAATGAATTTATTCGTCCCACATATAAATATATAATGATTCTGATGTTGTTTCTACAATCTCTGCCTTTTTTAGTTTCTTATTACAATCATAAAATCTATGTGATTTGGAATACTGTGTTGTTTTTGAATTTTACCTTTTATGTGCAGCGCATTACCTTTGATCCCAAATTTTGAGTCTTCCCTTCTGTTATTTTGGGAAATTTTGCTCCATATATCGTTTACTATGTTTGGTTTCTTTCTTCCTATGATGAATTTGGAGTTATTTGAGGTTGCATGGTTATAATCCATTTCAATGCTGTATACTTCCTCGCAAAGTACATTTCTTATTTATGTTGGAATCATGAAATTAATTGTAAGCTCAAACAAAAATAAATCCGCCAGACACATTTATATTAACCAGTAATACCTCCTTAGAGCAACTCCAACGAAATCATCAAATGAAGTATCAAATTGTGTAACTTCCATTTTGAAGTTTCAAAATTCATGGTCCAACTCATACTACAACAAAAATACCCTTTCATAACTGCCAAAAACAGTTGTAATAGGTCTATTACAGTTAGCATCCGCCAGTCTTTATATCCGCAGTTGTAATAGAGCATGATTATTTTACAAGGGGCACGTATAGTTGCTTAAGCAGTTGTAAAAGTCTTTTACAACTGCAAATAGAAGTTGTAAAAGAGTTATTTACAACCGCTTTAGGCAGTTGTAAAGGACTTATTTACAACTGTTTACGACACATGTAATAAATATTTTAACAACTGTTTTCGTTTGTTGCGTTAACATTTTACAACAGTTTGTAATAGTTGTAGTGGGATCTACTACAACTAGTGATGACAATTGCAACAAATATTTTTACAACTGCTAAAAATTACTATAATTTATCTTTTCACCGTTGCTATTAACCATAAATTTCATGATATTATAATCAAAACTAATATTTCATTAATAATAACAACAATCATTCAAATACTTGAAACAACACGAACCATTCACATTCAAAAACAATTCAAGTTTACACACTTTATGAATTCATAGCCCCGTTCTAAAACATAACTAAATCCATAACATAAATCGGTAAAAGTACATATACGTACTAATCAAAATAGATAAATTCTTTATGCTAAGCAATAGGAATTCTAACCGCTTGTCCAATCTTATAGATATCTGAAGTAGGCCTAAATAGAAGAGCTTCAGGAACCACTACCGCATCTTACAAGTATCTGCTCCTAGTGATACATGATGCACTAAAGCGGTAGGGTCAGTAGATGCAATTGTTTCTTCTGTGACAACATTCCTTTGCCAACTCAATAATTTGCACTTTCTAGGCTGTTGCTGAAATTGTATATTAACATCAGTTGTGACGTTGTTGCTACTCCGATGAGACTGAAAAAATAAAGCATTATGGTGAAACTGAAGGCGGCATATTATTTGTCGCCATTGCTAAAAAAGAAAAGCATCAACTAAGCCTATTTACAGATCACATTTAAAATCATTTTTTAGTTTGTCGCTATTGCACAACACTCATAACTAAGCATTTTAACTTTATTATTAATGTGCCTTTATAGAAAATGTTAACAATACCAATTAATAATTATATGATTTTGTTTTTTTATCCTTGAGCACTGAGTTGCAGCTTTCAACAGTAATACACGGGACAAGAGTAACTATTGAACTTTGAACAGTCTCATGATTTCGAAGCACGAACTTGTTATTTTTCACAACTAAAACACTAATACATAAGCATTAATATATTTACAAGATATGTTTCTATAGTATTTGACAATCAAGTTGGACTAGATGACTTGGAGTTGTATTCTTCTAATTGTATTTAACTAGCATGGTATTAAAATTTAATCCCCATAAACTTATGATGTTTAAAAAACTCCATCTGTCCCATAAAAAATGGCATTTTAACCTTGACAGCACATTTAAATACAACGTAAATAAATATTTCAATGTTTGAGATTTTGGTTAAGTGACGTATGTTTCAATATATTTTCATTCTTTTCTTTTTCAAAGCTTAAGAACAGATTAAAAATTAACTATTTTATTTTATTATGCCTTTGAAAGAAAGAGAAAAAAAAGTACTAACCTGAAATGAAGAAGATAGATTTTGAATATCTTCCTGCTCTTCCTCAAGTTGCTTGATGACACTGTCAAAGCTAGTCGTTACAGTTATGAATCTAACCTATCAATATTTGAAGCAATTAAGTACCAATCATGCAACTGGATGATTTATGGAAAGGGTTTGCTGCTCAATGCTTTTATTGTATATACGATATAGTTGATTGGTTTACTTATGTAGGGATGCTTACTGTTATTTAACGAATGTGTAATGCAATCAAGACTTAAATCTACATTAAGGACCACTTTTATACTCGCAAATTTTGAAAACTACAGTACATGAACAAGTACTAAGAACTATAGAATCATTCAAATACTGATCGTCCATATAACCCATTCATAATATAGTTTATTATCCAACTGAGTGTATAATAGGACATTCATAATGTAGTTAGTTATCCATACAACTTATACTACTTCAATAAACTATGGCTCATACTACTCCACCAACTACTTCATAGTCTATTTTAAAAGACAAACAGATCTGTATTCTTTTTGCAATGCAAAAATTAAAAGATGGATTGCAAGATAAACATATCCAAAGTGTCAAACCTACTAATTAGTCAATAGATTCAATCACTATAATACATGAAATTATTTGATGTGATGCATACACATGCAAAATACTTATAGGCTCTCAAAGTCACCAATTGTAAAATTTAAATTATCAATCATTTTCTTACTTGAAAGTTTCTTGTTACAAACATAATTTAGAGGAGTGCTAATTTGGCTGTCTGTGTTTTCATATATTTTTTAGCTTCTGCCTTCTGTTATTGATAAATTAACAATGAGATAAGCAATATAAATCACACTAGTAGAACCAAGCTTAAAAAACATGCATGCACCCGAATTACAGTATTTGCGTACATGTGTTAATGATAACATGTGTGTTAATTTCAGTTTCGAAATTAATATACAATGATTACTTAAGCAAATTCCGGTCATGAATCGATTGTTGATGCTCTATAACTTAGGTACTGCTCATGGTAACTGCCATGAATTCATTCTTGATATGCAATTAGAGCAAGCATGTTCCAGGCGCTGACAACCATTTCATGCAAATACAAATTATCAACCTAAAATATTGGAAGACAAATAAACTCAATGAAGTTTTCAAAACGTGGAATAATTAGCTCTTTCTGCAATTTAAAAAACCAAAAAGTGGAAACTTCCTCCACTGAGCAGCAATATTATCTCTTTACATGCTCAATTGCACTTGCCAACTCAACATCCATCCTAAGTTACGTTTCTGTTATTCTAGGTTTCAAATTCTTTAAATACACATCGTAATCTTTTTCTGGAGGAGGGTTTGAAGTATCAACAACAAATGGTTCACAAAATGGAATAGTACTTTTAACTTGACAATTCAACAAGTTTCATGAACTAATAATGCAGCACATTATATGATATAACATGCTTATATCTAATAACATGTGATATATCTACCTTCAAAAACATAGTAATTTACTTGAACAAATATATATAAAGAGTGTTTTTACCTTGAAAGAGTTATCACATGCACATGGGCTTCGAAGCATTGCAATACATATCCATGCTACTTCCTCCCTTGATATTTTACCCAGTTACCAATGAAAAGGTTTATGATTGTTACTCTGATATTCTAACAACACAGCAGCCCAAATTAATATGGATAGTGAACTTTGGCACAAAAATATAAACATTGACATTTCAAAATACTTTGCTGGATCTTTGATCTAAACATACAAATATCTAGTGCACACATCCACTTTGGATGTGTACATTGGAAAAAAAAAGTACAATGTCATTGCGTTTGATTTACACTTGCACAACATAAAGCTTTAAACTACAGATAAAATTCAGATAAACTAAACTCTTTTCATTGTCGTCCACTGTCTCACGAGTTGTATAAGATTTGTTCGTTCAGATTGTATCATAATTTATTAACATGTCCCAGATCATAATCTATTCAAATAAAGATTTCGATTTTTATTTGCACCCTGGACATGTACATTTATACAAATAAAACTAAAATTACAAACACCTATTACTGCAAATCAAAAACAATTGAGAATAGTAAATCAATTATAAAGAACAATGTTTTTTATCACTTTGTTACCTATGGTGAAGGATAGATTGTAAAACCAAGCTTTGATTTTTTTGCCATAGTCAACAGAAAGGCATTCCAACAGCCAGGATCCCATACCAGGACCAGTACCACCACCAGCAGCACTGAAAACCAAGAAACCTTGCAGACTAGTGCAATTGTCTGCTAATTTTCTAACATGGTCTAGACACAAATCTACAATATCTTTTCCCACTGTAAATTACATTCAACCAAATAATAAGTAACAATAACATACCTCATATAACAATCTGTATATGGCTTTATATTTCTAAAAGTGGTAATTAATATGTCACTTGCTATATTTAGGTTAAAGGTCGCCTTTTAACAACTTTAAATGATTTCTCTCATTCTGTAGATCATAAAATAATTCAAGTGATATAGACAATACTTGGTGTTTCATCACAATAAAATTTTACCTTATCATTCAATAATTGTGTATACAAGAACAAAAATACCCAAATAAAAAAGATAGAAAGGATTGTGATACCCATGTAAGGTCCTCTAGCAAAGTTATTGGTAGCATCCTCTTTTCTAGAGATGAGTTGTTCTGGGTTAAACAGTTGACGATATGTTCCAGTTCCAACTTCATCAATTACTAGTTATATAATGTTTAAATGAATACAAAATAAATCAAGGATTTAAGCAAGCGCTCTCTCCTAGTTATATAATGTCCATCGTGAGTACTGCTTGAACTGTTTCTCAAACTTTTACTTTCAAGCATCATTTCCTTTCATTTAATCAAATCAATATGTAAAAAAATGAATTGAAAATACTGTATGTACCATCAAAATCACACATCAAACTACTGTGAATTATATGTATTCCGGGTTTTATTATGTACCAACAATCTAGCAAGTTAAGCATCATTCAATTAGAAAAAATACAGACGCAGATGGCAGTGAAATAGTAACAACATTCAATGGAACGAAATGAATGAAATCATCAAGCAACACTGTACCTTAAGTGTAGGAGATTTGGAGGATCAATGAAGCAATTAACTCTCTGACGTCGACGTTAATGTGAGGAAGAAGACGGAAATAGTGTTCCATTTTGCGGAGCAGGTTAGGTCTTTTTGGAAATTTGGGGTTCGCGATTTGAATCGGCGGTTAGGTTTAGTTTTGAGAATTTTTGACCTATTAATGAATTGAGCGGCCAACGGAAATTAAAGAGGGAGATTGTAATTTTTGGGGGGCAGCAAAGTGACATTGGGAGACAACTGATAGAAACGGTTGTTATAAATAGCTTTTTATAACTTGCGTAAATAAGCAGTTGTTAAAGAGGCATATTACAACTGCTATACAAGTAGAGTTGTTAAAAGTATCTTTTTCTACAACTGTTAAAAATGAATAGTTGTTGCAAACTACTTATTACAACTCCTATTTTGTGTTGGTTGTAAAGGAAAAGTTGTAATATGATTGCTTTATTGTAGTGTCATACACCAAATGATGATGCAAAATTAGTTTCTCATCTTATTGATGCAAATTTGACATTTAACTAGAGAAATTTGGTGTTTTAAAATGGTTTTTTCATGGTTGATTTAAGTGGCTACTTTTTTATTGGTTATTTGGGTTGGAATATATTAATATTTGAGAAATCATATGGATAATCAAAGTATTATAAAATTAATCAACGAGGGTTTAGATGTTTCATTTTACAATATTGGACTGGAGTTGCTCTAAGTCCAATTTGGTAGCATTACCATGCTTAACGCTTAACATGATCTGAATATTTTTTTCCATTTCAACATTTTCACCGAAGATATCAAAACAGGCTAATTTATCAACAATTAGAATGAAAAGTTCTATACTGAATATTGGTGGTATTATGTGCTAAAATAATTTTTTCCTTTGGAAACGAATGTGCATGCAGTACATTCATTATGTATGTATATACATTGTAGCTTCCAATTTCTATCAAATGATGAGTTACTCTAATAACTAAGATGCTTTAAATCTTCAGTAATCGTTGGTATATCCATGAAATAAAACCTTCCTAGCTTGTGTTTAATATTCATATTTATTGGGAGTTACTGTAAATAATGGAGAGGTTCAGATCGTTAATTTTCCAACTATACACATACCTTTGTACGCCGCATTTAGTTGGCTCAAGTATAGTTATTTTTCACTGAAAGAAACAGTACTGTACTTGACCATCAAGTTGAATTTGTATGATTTAATGCGCTCAAATAACAAAAATCCCGAACTATTTCGGCAATTTATTCACAGAAGGGGTTGGATTTTACAAGGGTACTGAAACCGATAGCCTACTTTTATTCAACATGAAAGTCAATATGTCATGTTTCCAAGAGGTCAGGCCCGTCAGGGATCAGTGGAAACCAGCTCTTGCACATATACGATGAGGGATTCTTTTTATAAACCACCAGTGTAAATCACACTTGGCGTTCATCAAATAGTTAGAAGTATTTAACTTTTTTATATAATATAAGTATTTATGAATGGTTGTTTGATATAAGTGCAAAAGCTTTGTTAGTCACAACACTTTTATTTTAGATAAATTGACGTTTTTATTTCTACCAAATTTACACTGAATTTCTCTTGATGAGTGGTTGATAAGGGAACGGCGACGGAGGTTGCAAACAGATGATGAGATTCCGTTATGGATGTAGAGTATTTTCGAAATTTCAAAAAGACACCGTGAAAATTTTGTTCATTGAATTCTCTTTACTAATAGCAGGGAGGAGATGGAGATAGAGATGTATAGTAACTTTGCAGTCAAAATATGTATACGAAGGGACAATCAAAATTGTGAGGTTTATGTAACTTTTATTTTTGATTTGAATGATGCCAAATATATTTTTATTGGTTGTATAGAAATAAAATCATAACATTATTGTGGTGCATGGTTTATTTCTGTCCTATCATCATCTGACAATGAGTACTGAGTAAAGGAGAACTTGGTCAAGTGTAATTTTATTGAATGCTTTGATAACATTTGTACAGATTACATACGGTTTGTATTTATAGAGATGCAATAGAGTAAATGGGCTACTGGGCCGAGATGGGTAAATACAATACTGTACCCGAACTCTATAAACAGAAGAAATAAAAGTATCTCCTTATACATTGCCGCATAACTATATTTCTCCCCTTCAAACCCATCTAGGGTTTACATCCTCTCTCTCAATTGTGCCATCATGAATTTTTCTTGCAAAAATTCCTCAGATCTGAGATACAAAACCATGCTAGATCTCATAGATCTAACTCACTCCGTCTACCCTAGCTAGGGTTTTACCTGCTTCATCACCAGTGCTGCTATCCACCACTTTTAGATCCATTCTTAGCCTCGAGAAGTTTTTAGCTGAGAGAGCCTTTATTAAAATGTCTGCACGCTGGTGTTGCAGGAACATGGCGAACATCGAGCTTTCCTCTACCAATTTGTTCACGAACAAAGTGCAAATCGATTTCGATGTGCTTTGTTCGTGAATGGAGAACGGGATTTGTAGAGAGAGCCACCGTGCTAAGGTTATCACACCAAATTATTGGACTTTTTGTCAGTTTAATTCCAATTTCATGTAGTAATTGTTCAATCCAAATTAGCTCTGCAGTTGTACTCGCAACCGATCTGTACTCGGCTTCTGTACTGGAGCGTGAGACCGTTGCTTGCTTCTTTGAGCACCACGAGATGGGATTATCATCAAGATAGATACAAAAGCCAGATGTGGATCTTCTTTCGTCTGGGTCGGTAGCCCAGTCGGCATCAGCGTAAGCTTGTATATTTAACTCTTTACATGTATATAGTGATATTCCATGATTAATTGTTCCTCTAAGATAGTGCAGTACACGCTTTACTGCCTTCCAGTGCTCATCTCTAGGTTGTTACATAAATTGACATATTTTATTGACACTATAACATATCTCTGGTCTTGTGATAGTAACATACTGTAGAGCACCTACTATGCTTCTATATTGTCGATGGTTAGAAATATGTTCTCCTTTGTCTTTAGAGAGATGTAGATTACTGGTCATAGGAGTGGGCAGTGGTTTGGCTAAATCCAATTTTGCTCTGGCAAGGATTTCTGAAATATATTTCTTCTGACTTAAAACTAGTTCGGTAGCACTCTTCTTTATGACTTCTATACCCAAGAAGTAGCTTAAGTCACCAAGTTCTTTGATAGAAAAAGTCTGATTTAAATGCTGGATAGTCTTGTTGATTTCACCATCATCACTACCTGTAATTAGTATATCATCCACATATACAAGTAGATAGACTGTTTGACCATGATTTGTTTTCATGTATAGAGAATAGTCCGACTTGGTTGACTCATATCCTAAGTTGATCAAAGTTGTCTGAAATTTTTCATGCCATACTCTTGGGGCTTGCTTGAGTCCATAGATAGCCTTGTGAAGTTTACACACCAGACTTGCATTGTTGCTTTGAATATAACCTTTTGGTTGTTCCATATAGACCTCCTCTTGTAGCTCACCACTGAGAAATGCATTGTTCACATCTAGTTGTTTAATTTTCCACTGATTGTGTAGTGCTATGGTCAGAATGATTCGTATAGTGGTTGGCTTTACTACAGGGGAAAATGCCTCATTAAAGTCGAACCCAATGCTGTGTATACCCCTTTGCAACAAGTCTTGACTTGTATTTTGCTATGCTGCCATTGGGATTTCTCTTTATTTTATATGTCCACTTGCTTCCCGTAACATTTTTGTGACTGGGTAGATGCACTAAGCTCCATGTCTTGTTCTTTGTGAGGGCATTATACTCCTCATCCATGGCTAGTTTCCAGTGATCGTACTTGACAACTTCTTCAGAAGTAGTAGGTTCCTTCTGGCATAAATAAGCTGCATATAATTTAGGTTTAAAGATTCCACTTTTAGCCCTTGTAATCATATGATGTTCTTCTTGCAGGAATGCTTGATTGATTATTATCACTGGCACTGGAGTGTTCTGAACATGGTGAATTTGTTTCATCATGTTCTGGAGTTCCTTCAGGGTTGGAATTGCTATGTGGTGAGATGTTAAGATAATCACATGACTCAGTTGTACTATGACCTGGTCTTATGAAAGACAAAGTGTGTTGTGGTCCTGATGTCTCATCATCTTTCCACCCACTGCTCTAGTCAATAACCTCAGGTATTAGTGGAATTGACACTCTTGTATTGTATATTTTTTAGTGGTTTTAACTCCTTTGTCTGCAAAATAAAAATGTTTTCATTAAATACAACATGTCTTGAAATGCAAATTCTACCACTATTGCTCAGACATTTATACCCTTTTTGATTATTAGCATAGCATATGAATGTGCAAAGGTCAGACCTTAGACTTAACTTGTGGGTATTATATGGCCTGAGACATGGGAAACACAGGCAACCAAAGGTTCTCAGGTCTGAATAATTTGGTTTTATATTAAATAACACTTAAGTTGGGCTTTTATACCCAAGAACCTTGGTTGGTAACTTGTTAATTAAGTAAACTGATGTAGTAAATGCATCGGGCCAGAATTTCATTGGTAGAGAGCCTTGAGCTAAAAGTATTAGGCCAGTTTCCACTATATGTCTATGTTTTCTTTCTACTAGACCATTTTTTTCAAAGTGTGTGGGCAAGTAATTCAGTGAATAATTCCTTTATTTTGAAAATATTCTTTAAGAGGCTTAAATTCACTTCCCCCATCTGACTGAATGATTTTAACCTCACTATTGTACTGCTTTTCAGCTTGACTAATAAATTGAATAACTGCTTTGCATACCTCTGGTTTAGCCTTGAGAAAGTATATCCAAGTATGGCTAGAATAAGCATCCACAAATGAAATGTAATACCTGAATCCATAATCTTAATTTACTGGAGAAGGTCCCCAAAGATCTGTAGCTATAAGTTCAAGTGGTTTATTGTAAGCAGTAACAGAATCTGTAAAAGGTAATTTGTGACTCTTGCCAAGTTGACAACTTGTGCATATATAAGGAACAGAAATATTCTGAAAGGAAATATTATTATTTTTCAAAACATGTTTTACAACTTTAACACTTGGATGTCCCAGTTTACAATGCCATGGGTCAAATACACTCTTACTGCTAGTACCACTAGTTTCTAAATTGTTGCACCATGATCTTTTATGAGTAAATTTTCTTATATTTCCAAGACTAAATCTATAATGCCCCTTGTGCAACCTACCTTGTAACAGTATACCTTGATTTAATAAGTCTCTAACAATGCAAAATTTTGGGTGAAACTCAAAATATACATTGTTGTCATTGGCAAACTGTAAAACACTGATTATATTTTTTTATTTTAGGGACAGTTAACAAATTATTCAAGTAAAGTTGTCTTTTACCTTTGATACTGCCATTTCCAACATAAGTTATACTTATAGCTTCACTCTTACCCATATGAATAGTTTGTGTACCTGAGTATTCCTTGTTGCCAAGATTCAAATTTTGAATGTTATTAGTCAAGTGATTGGTGACACCTGAGTCTGGGTACCATTCTTCAGAATGTATGTCTTCTGGTCTGGTAAGGGTGTCTGAATTCATTTGAGCATTTTGAGCGTCCTCACTGTGATTTCTTGATGAATTCTTTAATTGAGCAACATTTGCATTTGGGTTGAAATTTCTTTGCATGCCTTGGCTTTGTTGACTATTACTGCTGTCAGTATTATATTTGAAATAGCATTTGCGAGCAATATGGCCAAACTTTTCACAAATTTGGCACTTAACTCTATTGTTGTTGTTCCACCTTCCACTTCTTACTCTGCCTCTCTAGTTAAAGCCACCTCTGTTTTTTTGAACTTTTTCTTGATTCTTGGTTCTTGAACTTGAAGTATAGTTAATTGAGTAATCTGATGCACTTGATTTTCTTTGTTCAACTCTCCCTTCATGAGTAAGAAGAGAGGAGTGAAAAAACTGCATGCTTGGCAGTGTCTTCTGGATGAGATGACTGCAATAACAGACTCATATTCTTCTCTAAGACCATTCATTATGGTCAAGATTTGCTCAGTTTCAGAAATTTTATGACCTGCAGTCTCCAAAAGATCACATAATAATTTAATCTTGGTCAAGTACTCCCTCATTGACATGTTTTTCTTTTTTAAATTCTGCAATTCTCTTTTGTAATGCATAATTCGTGCAACAGATTGTGAATTGAAGATCTGCTCCACTGTTTTTTAGATTTCATAGGATGATCCACATCCAACAATTTGATGCAGTAGATTGACACTAATTGATGATAAAAGCCATGCTAATAATAAACCGTCATGTCTCTTGTATTTCATATAATCTTGATTACTTATCATCTTGCCTTCTCTGTCTACAGTCATTATGGGTGGAATTGCAATGGTTCATTTGATGAAATCTTCAAGGCCATAACCATTTATGGCAGTTTCAACTTGATATTTCCAAAGCAAGAAGTTGTTTTCATCAAGTTGAATATTGTTAAGGTGACTCTTGGGTTTTATTAGAGGAAAGCTGGTGGTTTTAGTGATAGATGTGGAAGTTAAATTATTATCTCCTCCTTCTGACATGGTGGTAACAGAATTAAAGAAAGGTTGCGGCTATCTTGGCAAGGCACGCTGAAATTTGGTATTACACTGAGTTTCAGTGTGCAGCTGAGAACAAAAAAGGCAGAATCAATGATGAGAAGATGATACAGGATTCTTCTCTGATGACAGAGATGCAACAGAGGTTCAATTGATCTTTAACTGGGCTCTCCAGGCAAGGCACTCTTCAAGAAACTGATCAAGAAACCAATTCTTGATCACTACAGAGGGAAAAAGGTATGAATTCTCTAATGATGATATTTAATCTGAAGAGGACACACTGATCTGAAAAATACTCCAGCTGATGATATCTTTATGATGGAGTTCAGTCAGTGAAAAGATGATCTGCCTATGATGCCGTTAGGCGGAGGCTCTAATACCATAAAGGAGAATTTGATCAAGTGTAATTTTATTGAATGCTTTGATAACATTTGTACAAATTACATTCGGTTTGTATTTATAGAGATACAATAGAGTAAATGGGCTACTGTGCCGAGATGGGTAAATACAATACTGTACCCGAACTCTATAAACAGAAGAAATAAAAGTATCTCCTTATACACAGTCGCATAACTCTATTTCTGAGTTAGATCTCGTGTTACTTGAATTTGATTTTGGGTTAACTAAATAGTTGTTATAGTTCAGTATATCAAAATTTTGGGAAACAGTTATTTATAAGTAGCATTATTTTCTAACGTGTTGAAAAATAGAACAGAATATCAGATTTAGTTGCATTAGGTATGAATTTCCCCTTCTTTTCCCTCATTTTTGTCATTATTTTACCAAATTTTAAGTCGTCAAATGTGATATTATTTACATACCAGCACTACAAGAAACATGACAATTTTTGATGGCTCAAAACCGTCGGCGGTCGTCGGAAAAAACCGATGCAAAAAATTCCCTCGCTGAACAGTATTTTCGACGGCTTCCAACAACACCTGTCGCCGCTTTTCCGACGGCTACAGATGGCAAGACGACGGCTTCCGACGGCCGTCGGAAGACACGTGGAAGATCACGGTGGGTGCCGAAATCTGTCGGTAGCCGTCGGAAATTTTTGACCTACATGCCGTCGGAAAACCCGAACTTGTTTTTCATTTTTTCAGCTGCATTTTTTCCTTCCATCCACAATCCATAAACACAATATATTCCACCATACAAGCATATATCCAATTCAGATATTCAATATGAAATCAAACCATACAAACATAATCAAATCATATAAAGAAATAAATCAAGCATAATTCATATAAAATCAAACCAACACTTCGCTACCCTAATTTACATACATCTCATTGTACAATATAAACATCAATCATTCATCAACTCCTCACCATCAACTCCCAAATGTCAAAATTACTACCACCAAATGTATCATCAAACAATATACACAATTTTTCAAATCCAACTCCACTAACTCAATGTATCATCAAAACTTACTAAACAATGACGCAAAACAAAAAAACATACCTATCACTCCGGTCAATCACCTTCAGAACCTCCCGAACCAGCTAAAGATGGAAAGCGGCCACCATACTGCTACATGTACTCAGCAATACGCTAGTCCAGCAGCTGTGTCATCTCAATGGCCTGGCGACGGTTCTGCTCTTCCAACTGCGCCACCCTAGCTCTCAACTCATCGATCTCTGCTAGATCGATCTCAGCTCTGGCCGTTTGGCTGGCTCTCCTCTGTCTGCTAGCCTACAATACTTATTTAATTTAGTCCATAATCTTACTATCAAAGCTACAACATAATGTGTTAATTGTTATATCTATAAACTTGTTACTGAAACTAAAGCGATGTGAAGTTCGTTAAAACTAAAAGATTACTAAATCGTTATATCTTAATATATTATTCATTACCACTTGATTTCCAAAGCCATAGTGCCTGTCTCGGGAAGTGGATCCATGACTGACTCAAAAGTGACGTCCTCCTCGTCCGTCGTTAGCTGCTCTCGACCGGTGTCCTCTAGGAATTTTTGCCGTTGTTCAATAAACCCTGCCTGCATGAACAAACAAAAATACAGTTAAAATTAGTAGCATGATATCTTAATTCATTATGCTTTAATAATTAAAACAGTTACTAATAGTATATAAACTAAAATATGCTTACACGGCTCTTTCTCGATTTATCGTCATGCCATGTATATGAAACTGTCTCGTTTGGATTTACATGCTCGACGACATGAGTACGGGTAAATACATCCATGTACGATACGAGATCCCACGCCTCAGCTTCCTGAAATTGATTATTATGTACTATTATTGTATATTCAAAATTATATAGCACAATAACTATTTACAATTCACATTTAATAAATTTACCAACTCCTGGCGATATTGCTGGAACGACTTTGACCCTCCTCGGTGAGTGATATGATTTTTGTACCTATTTGCAGAGTTTCTTTTCGACTCTGCCTGTACATTTAAATTCAATAAATTATTTACTTACCAAATATTTTTTGATATTTATGTATCAATCAAATAATTAATAAAAGTTTAGTACACTTACCTTCGCCTCGTCACTATCCCAATGTGCTAGCCACCCTTCCCACAAACTCGCCCCCATCCAGTTCAGCTTCTGCCTTTTATGCTTCATAGCCGACGTAGAATCCCTGTAGTTCTTCCTTATCTTCTGCATCCAGTAGTGTTGTACCAGCTGCAGGTCATCTGATTGTACGTCAACTGCGGCCTGTATTTCATGATAAATAAGCGACCAAAAATTAAACAATAAAAGGTGAACAATAAATAAGCGACAAAAAAAAAATAAGAACGGAAAACAGAAGATTATACTTACAATGAAATCTTGCCATATACACTTCAGGATGTGGGGAGGGATATTATCCCACTTCGGCCAACAAGCCGTCATCCTACTCTTGTACGAATCTCTCGAAACTGATAGAACTATAGCTGACGGCTGTAGGTCAAAGCCCCTGTGTTAAATATGATACAGATTAATATATCGTACACAAAATATTTAAGATGCTAAAAAATGTTTGATACTTACCCCTCCGCTCTAGGTACTAGATACACAAAATATTTAAGATACTGAAAAATCTTTGAAGCCTTGGTGTGATGGGAAAATAATGCATACGTTTGTATGGAAATTTCTTTCCCTTCTTTTTTCTTGGTTTGTACCTTTCCTCGTTACATATTCTACATTTGCTAAGAGTGATGTCCTCTTTTCAAAACAACATGCATCCATTTAAACATGTACCTATTTTCTGATAAGGTAAAACAAAAGCAGACATAAGTTTTTTAACTTCATAATGATTTTCACACATTAAATTATCGGACGACATATGTTTTTTTGCAGCTTATACAACGGTTGTAAATCCGACTTCGGTGATGTTGTATTTTGACTTCATCGCAATGTATTCTACGGTTATTGATAGCTAGGTGTCGCTTTTACAACCATCCTAAAGAGGTTTCTTAGCAGCATCTAGTAAATCATAAAATAATTTGCTTCAATATTTTGTTCTTCAACATTTACATCATTGTCGTCAACTTCAACCGTAGGGAACATTGATCGTGCTGCATCTTCAACCATATTTTCTATACGGTTCGTCATAAAAATTTCATTACCAGCAATCTCTAATTCGGACTCTACAGAAGTATGTGCTACAACTTCTCCATGACGATCCCAAACATAATACTCCGGGACGGAACCATTTTTTCACAAATGGACTTTCACAATATCGGGTAACAAATACTTCAAATGTTTACACCTACTACACGGACAATGAATTTCTACATCGTTTCCGTTATTACTTAAAGCAAATTCAACAAATTATACGTTTATACCATTATAAAAATCTTCTTTTATTGAGTCTCTCAATCCCCTTCTTTAATACATCCATCTCCTCCGATCAATAAAATAATCGATCATTTTTTCTATTTGAAAAATATGCCACAAATTGAAAAATAAATATCGGTCATTTTACGAATTCACATTTTATTTTTTAATGTATCGATATAAAAACTTATAAGCGTCAATTTTACCCCACTTAAGAATACAATATAGAAATGTTGGTTTATGGTTATCTTTTTTTCTGGTCAGTCATCCTACTTCCCATTACAAACACAACACTTACATTTCGTACATTATTTAATTTTAAACGATTCAATAAAATTTCGGCAGCACTTTCCTTTTGTTTCCTACATTGTACACAAATGCGTGTACACAGGAAACAAAAAAGAAGCAACGGTGAAATTTTATGAACCGTTTGAAATGAAATAATGTACGAAATGTAATTGTTTACTGTGTTTATAACTTGTCCAATACAGGGAAAAATCTAATAAGTATTGTACCAGATGAATATAAATGGCCGTTTTGTGACAAAAACGAATATTTATATAACGATCATGTACAACACCTGTCGGACGGGGCCAAAAACTCTCTAAGGGACGTAAAATAAAGTAGTTTATAAAAATGAATATTTACCAATTTTATATATTTCAAAAAATTATTAATTTACCATATTTATTCCGCGTTTTTTATCGAATAAGGCTGCTTCAATATTGTTGTCATTTTCCAATACAATCAAAAAAAATTAGACTCATGCATTCATTATTGTTGTACAAGTCAAAATGTTATACAACTCATGTCTTATTCCTAATAACATAATACAGTGGTAGAAACAACACATATACAATGGTTTACACATACACACATAATCGCAAATTATACATACTCGTTAAAATTTCATGATAACATATGAAATAGGTATACCATGGGATACTATAAACTATTATTAGGCTATGGAAACAATTACAATCACTAATTAGCCCTAATTTATCAACTTATGAAAATCTAGATTTAGGGTAAAAATTAGATTTTTCGCGAAAATTAGAGATTATATCTGAGATTGAAAGCAATAGAGTGTGATTAGGCAGCCGTGGAGGATCCAGAAGCTTGAAATAGGGATTTGGGGGTTTAGAATTTTTTTTTGCGTCTTAGAAAATGAGGAAGAAAAGGCTCAACCGGAGCCTATTATTTGCGATTTCCGACAGTTTTCGATTCCTACGGCCGTCGAAAGCCGTCGGAAATAAGCCGTCGGAGGCCGTCGCTAGGCTCTGTCGGTATTTCAGCCTTTTATAGTAGTGCTGGAGAATGAAATTCTTCTTTTATGAATATGCATAATTTTATATATGCATGTATAATAGTGTGGAACTGTGAATGATGGATGTACATGAATTGAAATAATATTCAAATTTTTATTGATAGAAAATTCGTAGTATAATGTTTGATAATTGGAACATGGAGACGATATAATGCTTAAGTTTTATATACCAATAGTTTGTATCATCTACTAATTGCGTTTCATATTCACCGACAATTAGATAAAATATTACATGTTCATGCATGAACCGACAGTTAATAGAATATTACATGTTCATGCATCTTTCGATATAGCCCATATAGTTACTATATATTTATTTTAAAAATGAAAGGCAATAATTAAAAAATTTCACATGCATAAATAATTTTGCAAAAATTTCACAATATTAACCATAGTCATTGGATTACATTTAGACCAAAATAAGAAAAACAGAACTAATCATCTTCTTTTGAAAAAAATTCATTACCCTCTTTTAGAAAATCATAATGAACATACCATACAAAATCTATCAATATAAGTGTAATTCATACACATAATGGGAATAGTATTAGTGACATTTCACGATATATCTCTCAAACTTGAGATTGCGGTAGTGCTTGAACTTTCTGGATATGCAAACAAGCCTCTAAAGGTTACAACTATCACTCCATGTCATATGTAGCTTGCAATCCATGGACATCAACAGCTCTTTACTCTTATTATTCGAACAATTGCTATAGGTGGAGTCATCAATATCTCCACACATTACTTATTGAAAATTATGCCCAATATAGGGCTCTTGATTCCAATCTTCATAATTTGTGTTAGGGTTATATTTAATGTGAATTTTTGTATTAGTTGACTACTTTTGTTTTCGATCAGTAGTTATATATTTGGTATATGTTTGTAAAATAAATGGAAATACAAAGCTTATAAAAGATATTAGGATTACTGGGTAAGATCCTTAACATTTAATAACAAAACATATTGATCTCCACAACTATATTCCCTACCTGACCGTGTGCGTAGCACGGACCACACACTAATATATTACTATTTCAAAATTCCACAATACTTTGAAACTAACTTTTCAAAATTTTCATCAAATCTATCTAAACTTTTGACAAAATATTTAATACTTCTAATTTGTAAATCTCTTACAATAATAATCATATCACTTTTACTTATGTGTATATATACATATATATCATCTTCATTTCAACATATTTTAAAACTTTAAAACCATCTTTCACACTTTTCAACGGATTTTTCTAAAAAAAATTCACAAGACATTTGATATTGTATTTCCAAGCCGTTCAACATCGCTTTCTTTCAAATATATTTCCAAAATGGATTATATATCATCTTTTAATCAAAAAGTTAACATTCGCAATATCAGTTAAACCTTTATCAAACAATCAATAAATTTTTAAATCTTCTACGATAAAAATTTACATCACTTCTAGATATATATTCTTTTAAATAGAAAGCAATTCTAATGCAAGCCAACAACAATCTATGTACTTCTAAATACATTTCACATAAACCACATCTCTTTATCACTATAATAGGAGATTTTCATTTTTACTAAAAATTATTATACATGAAATTTCTTTTAAATTATTCTCACAAAACTCGAATTTTAAATTCAATATATATATATACAACTTTGCTTATTATAAAAATTCACTTTACCATAAATCACCTCTATTCCACTCAAAAAATATTTCTTCTAAAACGATTCATTGCTTTAATATAATAGTACCCACTCATATATATACATCTATATAATCAACTCAAAACATTCTCTAAACTTTTAAGATATCATAAAATTTCCTTATCGCATATTCTCTAAATTATCATCTCAAAATAATATTTTTCCATAAACATTTTTTCCCCAAAACCTTCACCTAAAATCTTTTCAAACTCACTCTCATACTTCAAAACTATTTTTCCTATTCATATATTTTCCAAACAATTCGTTATCTCACTATAATGACTCTCACTCTCATTTTCATATGCATATATATATATGTATGTATGTATTTATATGTATATGTATGTATATATATATATTCTTAAGTCTTCATCTATATTTCCCTTTTTAAAACTCAACTCAAATGCTTCTTTAAAATATTGCTTTCTTTCCGAAACATCTTTTCAAATGTTAATTACATTTTTTCTCAAATTAAATATTTCTTTCTAAATAATAACTCTACATTTATTAAAACATTTTGCTCGCTTTAAAATTTTCTCCAAATCCCTTTAAGCTCTTCAAAATAATTAATATAACTATCTCTAAAATTTCATTTCAAACATTGATTTTTAATAAAACTCAAAATCTATTACTTATCTTCAAAATAATACATCTCTCATCAAAATCTTGTGCCCATAAGTCTCGTCCTAATGTTTAGGAATTCCTATCGATAACGTTGGTCGGACGCATCAACCAGAATTCTTAAATACTCAACAGACAAATAAACACAAAATTTTACTTTAAAAATTCTTTTATAAAGACATTTGCTAACTTCTAATAAAACCTCCCTCCAAATCATATATATAATTCCAAAAGATTTTAAATTAATACATGCTTACTTATATCAAAAGTTTTATAAATAATCAATAGAATACAATCAAAAATACTCAACTTACAAAATCCCAACATCATTAATCATCTAACTATATTAATAAACAAGCAAGTTCTCATCTTTATATTTACTTTAATTGTATCTAATTTTACATAAAATTTATTGTTTAATCAGTACAACCACACAAAGAAATCAAAACATCTATCATCCAATCAAAACAATCAAAATACTTAGTGAAAGCAATTTACATACTTTCGCTGTGTCACTCTGATCACTACTGGATCTTCTCACTTTAGAGCCACAAAGAGTTCTAACATTCACCTTCAATACCGACACTACTGGTCGGACCAACCTCCATCTATTACTCTACAACGCATATAGGGATTTACACTTGGTAAAAGGTAAAATTTATATATATATATATATATATATATATATTGTATAATAAGAAAAGTACAAATACGTCCCTAGATGATTACCCCTATAGTCATCGTATAATCCTACTATTAATTAAATATACACACTTATCTACTATAAACCCATGGAGACAGGGACTCTAAGTCTCATCTAAGGCTAAGAATCGAGTCTTCTATACTCTGTATTGTTCTAAACCTACTCTGATACCAACAATGTAACACCCCAGCTCTGTACCCATCTTACTTAAGAGTATTATAGAGTAATATTATCGAGTAATACAGAGAATGAGGCGATATGGGTGAAGCATACGTGAATATTTCCTTGGACCAACACTAAATACGTCTCATAATATAAAAATCACTTACCTCGAAGTAAACAGTCTTGGTACAAAGCAATAAACACATGTAGTGCCCAAGGATAAAACAATACACAATATAAAAATAAATCATAGAGAACACAGAGTTATCAATGCAGTGATAAAATATAATACATCACATAAGTATAAGTGGGATACAAAAGTCAAATTCCCACTGAATCTCAAATATATACAAGATTAATCCGATACATCTAATCCAAAATCATACACAAGTCCAAATACACGATACAATACAACTAGTGCTACAACCTCCAACTTGTTAGTCCATGAGTTTATGGTTTTGATGACAACAAACTTAGAATAAGATTATAAAATATAAATACTAACATTATAGTTTAGATATATATGTATATGTAGGATTTAACCATGCAGGTATCAAGATTGAAGACTGTACAGTATAGAGATTCAAGATATCAAGATTGAAGACTCACGAGTATCAAGAATATCAAGATTATTAAGAATATCAAGATTATCAAGAGTTCAAGATTTCAAGATAAGTATTGAGTCTAGAATTATGTTAAAACTTCATAATAGCACTGAAATCTTCACTCCATTTTTCTTTTGAGATGGAACCCATTTCTACCTTTTTAGTGGCTTACAAACCCACGGCAAGTAGCTTATAAACCTACGACAAGTGGCTTACAAACCCACAAACATCCTGGTTTTGTACAAGTTCTCGAGTCCTGATATGATGAGATATTATGCAGGAAGAAGCTTGCAAAACTACTTCAAAATGATTTTCAAAACTACTTCAGAATGATTTTCAAAACTGCTTTTTAGCCTTAAAAATTATCTTTTCAAATGATTTTCAAAAAGATGTTTTAGCCTTAAAATATTCTTTGTTTTTAATAAACTCTTGTTTTAAACTTCGTTTGTTTTAAACTATCTTTTAATTATAATATATTTATACTTAGATTTAAATATAAAATTATAGTAAAATTTTATATATATTATTCTCTATATTTATCTATGTATTTATCTATAGTCAAGTATATTTATAAAGTTTAAATAGTTTTTAATATAAGATAAAGGTTATTTTCAAAGAAAATCAAATCTTCAAAAAATGCTTTGGTATGTTGACATGCCTTAGTACCCCATGTCGACATAGTGACAGTTAGATTCAAAAATTTGAATTTCAAAAGAAGTGTCTATTCGCCATAACCTTTCACGAATAGACATGGTTGTTGTTCTTCTATAAATAGGGGTTAGTTTCAACGAATTTTATATTAGATTTTCTGGTTTTTCACTTCTCTTCTTCTTCCACATTTTCTTATTCAAAATCCTATCATCACTCTGCCGAAATCAACATTGAATCTAACTAGATCATCTCTAGTTTGATTTTCTATCACTATCTCAACAAGATCCCAGTGCTATTCAGAGTTATAGGCTTCTTTGTAATCTATCTAGCGAGAAAAGGTGTTGTAGCCTTGGAAATCAATTGGGTGAACTTGTTGCCCCAGAAATCAAGTATCTCTAACCAAAGGATTGTGATTCTGGAGGGTGTACGTCGTAGCCTTGAAACCGAAGGTTGTAATTGTTGAATTGCTTTTGAAAGGAAATCCGTACTTAGTTGTGCGGGACTGGATGTAGGGTAACTCCAAACCAGTATAAAATCTGGTGTGTTCTTTCCTTTACTGCATTTACTTTATTTCTGCATTTGTGTTTGATTCTATGATTATATCTATGTCTGAATATTACATACATCTGTGTACAAATCAACAATAACTCAAAAAGATTTAGTAATTTCTAATAAACACTATTCACCCCCTCTAGTGTTCATCCTAGCCTTAAGATCCATATTCCGCATTCCTCACATTTGATATCGGAGCAAGGTTTTCAAAAGTTTCATAATCTGATTTTTGATTTATTTTTTAAAATGGCTATGTTTAAGAAATTTGTTAATGCATGTTTAGAAATATTCAGATCATCATTGTCTCTTGAGTCTGCATATAATCAATATTCAAATACAAGTTGTCTACTAAGATTGTTTGATGTGCATGAATCATGCTTTATGGGAGTTGAGGAATCGATCCAGAACAAACAAACTATGCAGATCAAAAAGAAAAAATAGATACTTGATAGTGGATGTTCTAGACACATGACTGGGAATCCAGATATGCTGAATGATATAATATACAAAGACGGAGGACTGGTTAACTTTTGAGACAATTCAAAAGGTTATGTGATCGGCATCGGCAAAGTCGGTAACTCTAAAACTCCTATTATTACTAATGTTTTGCTAGTTAAGAATCTGAAACACAATCTGCTAAGTATAAGTCAACTATGCGATAAAGGATATAAAATTAAATTTGAAAAAGATAAGTGTCACATTGAAGATAATAATTCAACCATAATATTTGAGGGAATTAGGAAAAGAATATTTATATTATTAGTATGAAAATTTCAAATGATAACTTGTGTCTTTTGGCAAATGCAAGTGACCCTTGGATTTGGCATAAGAGATTTGGGCATTTTAATTTCAAACTCTTATCTAGACTGTCAAAACATGATCTAGTAAGAGGCCTCCCTAAAATTTATTTTAAAGTAGATAGTCTATGTGATGCATGTCAACTAGGAAAACTTAGAAAAAGCTCCTTTAAATTAAAAAATATAATTTCTACTTCAAAACCTCTTGAATTACTTCATATTGATCTATTTGGTCCATCTCAAATTCTATCAATAAATAATAGTAAATATGTTTTTGTAATTGTAGATGATTATTCTAGATTTACATGGACAATATTTTTAAAACATAAAAGTGATACTTTTGAATATTTTAAGATTTTTTCAAAAAGGGTTCAAAATCAACTTTCTCAAAAAATTATAACCATCCGTAGTGATCACGGTGGTGAATTTGAAAATGAAAAGTTTGAAGAATTCTGCAATAAAAAGGGAATAATTCACAACTTTTCATTTCCAAGAACTCCATGACAAAACAGAGTAGTAGAACGTAAAAATAGGACGATTCAAGAGTGTGCGAGAACTATGCTTTCTGATAGTAATTTACCAAAGTACTTTTGGGCAGAAGTAGTTACTACCGCCTGTTATATTTTAAATAGAATTTTAATTAGACCTTTAACTGATAAGACATCTTATGAACTTATTTACTCAAAGAAACCTAAGGTATCTTATTTTAGAATTTTTGGAAGTAAATGTTTTGTTTTAAATACAGAAGATAACTTAGATAAATTTGATCCTAAATCCGACAAAGGTATCTTTATCGGATACTCTAATAGAAGTAAAGCATACAGAGTATTTAATTTAAGAACTAATACCATCGAAGCAACAATGCATGTTTCATTTGATGAAAATTTCAAAAATTTTGAAGAAATAAATGATGAAGAGGATTTAATCACTCAAAACCAAGAGTCAACTGAAACTAATAATGAATTAAATCATCCTAATAAAAGGATTAAACTTTTAAAAGATCACCTTATAGAAAATATACTTGGAGATATGCAATCTGTTGTTAAAACTAGAAACCAACAAAGTCAAATGAGTAATGTAGCTTTTATATCAACTATTGAACCCAAAAATCCAGAAGAAGAATCAACTGATGATTCATGGATTTTGGCTATGCAAGAAGAATTAAATCAATTCACTAGAAATGATGTTTGGGAACTTGTTCCTATACCTGAAAATAAAACAATAATTGGAACTAAATGGGTTTATAAAAATAAAATGAATGAACAAGGAGAGGTTGTTAGAAATAAAGCCCGGTTAGTCGCTCAAGGTTATTGTCAAGAAGAAGGAATAGATTTTGATGAAACCTTTGTCCCCGTAGCAAGATTAGAAGCCATTAGGATTCTACTTGCTTTCGCAAATCATAATAATTTCAAATTATTTCAAATGGATGTTAAAAGTTCATTTTTAAATGGTTTTGTAAAAGAAGAAGTATTTGTTAAACAACCACCACTTTTTGAAAATGATAAATTTCCAAATCATGTGTACAAACTTAAGAAAGCTCTATATGGTTTAAAGCAAGCTCCTAGAGCCTGGTATGATAGACTAAGATCTTACTTGTTACAATCAAATTTTTGAAATAGGTAAAGTAGATGATACTCTTTTTATTAAAAGAAATAAAAATGATATTCAACTAGTACAAGTCTACGTAGATGATTTCATTTTTGGATCAACTAATTTTGAAATGAATAAAGAATTTTCTGAAATAATGACAAAAGAGTTTGAGATGAGTCATATGGGTGAAATAAACTTCTTTTTAGGATTACAAATAAAACAATTAGATAATGGTATCTTTATTAGTCAAGAAAAATATGCTAAAGACCTAGTTAGTAAATTTGGTTTGACTACTGCGAGTGGAAAACCCACTCCCATGGCAACCAATGAGTACCTTAGTAAAGAAGATCTCTCGAAAGATGTAGATCAAAAATTATATAGATGAATGATTGGATCACTACTCTATATCACTGCGAGTAGACCTAATATCATGCATAGTGTCTGTCTCTGTGCAAGGTATCAATCCCAACCTAAAGAAACTCACTTAAAAGCTGTAAAATGTATTATAAGATATGTTAAACACACCTTTGATTATGGCTTATTTTATCCTAAAAATGATTCATTTGACTTATTACCTTACTGTGATGCTGATTATGCTGGTTGTAAATCAAACCGAAAAAGTACAAGTGGAACTTGTCGCTTTTTAGGGCATTCTCTGATTTCCTGGTTTAGTAAAAAGAAAAACACAGTTTCTCTATCAACAACTGAAGTAGAGTATATTTCTGCTGCTTTGGCTTGTTCTCAAGTAATATATATGCAACAAACTTTAAAAGATTTTGGTTTAAATATCTCAAAATCACCAATTTATTGTGATAATACTAATGCAATAAATTTATCCAAAAATACTACTCAACATGATCGAACTAAACATATTGATATCAGACAGCATTTTCTTAGAGATAATATAAGTAGAGAATTAATTACTCTCGACTGTATCAATTCTGAAAATCAAATTGCTGATATCTTAACAAAACCCTTAAATGAATCTACATTTACTAAATTAAGAAGAGAATTAGGTATTTGTTCATTAACTGAAATATAAAAATAACAAAGTATAATTAAAAATTAAATCAAAATAAATCAAATAGTAAAAATATTGAGCACCATGTCGACATCCCCCTTATACCCATGTCGACATATAACGTTTTTAAAATTTTAAAATTTTTTCCCACCAAAATTCAAATAATTGGTTATATATTCTTCTTATTTTCTTCATTTTCTTCATTCTCTCTATTCTCTTTCTGTTCTATCTTCTGAAATCAATTTATCAATGGCCTCCTCTTCCAAATCAAACATAAAATCAACCTTTTCGTTCCCTTCTCCTACCTCTGGTCCGTTCCAACGTACTACGCTCGCCCGAGTGACAAAAATGGAGGATTCTCTGAAGGATGCAATTTAGTTAGTGACTGAAATTCAAATGGTGCAACTCCGAATGGCAAAAGAACAGGAAAGGCAAGGGAAAATCCTTAGAAATTTACAAATATTTCTAATGGACAATCATGCTAATCCAATCTTGATTGACGAGGACTCTTCAGGAGATCATGAACAAGAGGAAAGTGAAGAAGAAGAACCAATGGAAGAAGAGCATGCAGAAGACAACGACAAAGTCATTTGCGTTGGCGAAGTATGTTTTGACAAGGATGGAAACTTGGTTGAACAACGTGGAAATTTCTGTTTCCATTATCCAAACTGTTCGATCCATAGATCTCCAATTGTCAAAGATACTCAGTAGTTTCTTCTTTTTCGTTTTTTCATCGTTATGTGTATATTTGTCACGTTTTACGAAAATGTAAATATAAACATATATATATATATATATATATAAATATTGTGTGTTCTTATATATGTTTCCTATATATGTTATATATAAGTATTATATAGGTACTTGGTTCGGAATGTTAGTAGTTTAGGACTAAGTTTTAGGTTTACAAGTAAGTATTGATGATAACACTATCATCATATAGGATATTAGACTAAGAGTTATATAGTTTAGAGTTAGTTTGTTTTTGTTGATGATAAAGGGGAGAAATATAAAATAGAAGAGTTAGGCATAGATTAAGGGGGAGTTATTAGATTTAGGGGGAGTTATTAGGATAGAAGTAATATTTTATAAACAAAGGTTGTCATCATCAAAAGGGGGAGATTGTAAGTCCATGAGTTGATGGTTTTGATGACAACAACCTTAGAATAAGATTATAAAATATAAATACTAACATTATAGTTTAGATATATATGTATATGTAGGATTTAACCATGCAGGTATCAAGATTGAAGACTGTACAGTATAGAGATTCAAGATATCAAGATTGAAGACTCATGAGTATCAAGAATATCAAGAATATCAAGATTATCAAGAGTTCAAGATTTCAAGATAAGTATTGAGTCTTAAATTATGTTAAAACTTCATAATAGCACTGAAATCTTCACTCCAATTTTCTTTTGGGATGGAACCCATTTCTACCTTTTTAGTGGCTTACAAACCCACGACAAGTAGCTTACAAACCTACGACAAGTGGCTTACAAACCCACGAACATCCTGGTTTTGTACAAGTTCTCAAGTCCTGATATGATGAGATATTCTGCAGGAAGAAGCTTGCAAAACTACTTCAAAATGATTTTCAAAACTACTTCAGAATGATTTTCAAAACTGCTTTTCAAAATGTTTTAGCCTTAAAAATTATCTTTTCAAATGATTTTCAAAAAGATGTTTTAGCCTTAAAATATTCTTTGTTTTTAATAAACTCTTGTTTTAAACTTCGTTTGTTTTAAACTATCTTTTAATTATAATATATTTATACTTAGATTTAAATATAAAATTATAGTAAAATTTTATGTATATATATTATTCTCTATATTTATCTATGTATTTTATCTATAGTCAAGTATATTTCTAAAGTTTAAATAGTTTTTAATATAAGATAAAGGTTATTTTCAAAGAAAATCAAATCTTCAAAAAAATGCTTTGGGATGTCGACATGCCCTAGTACCCCATGTCGACATAGTGACAGTTAGATTCAAAAATTTGAATTTCAAAAGAAGTGTCTATTCGCCATAACCTTTCACGAATGGACATGGCTGTTGCTCTTTTATAAATAGGGGTTAGTTTCAACGAATTTTATATTAGATTTTCTGGTTTTTCACTTATCTTCTTCTTCCACATTTTCTTATTCAAAATCCTATCATCACTCTGCCGAAATCAACATTGAATCTAACTAGATCATCTCTGATTTGATTCTCTATCACTATCTCAACAAGACCCCAGTGCTATTCAGATTTATAGGCTTCTTTGTAATCTATCTAGCGAGAAAAGGTGTGATTGTAGCCTTGGAAATCAATCAAGCGAGAAAAGGTGTGATTGTAGCCTTGGAAATCAATTGGGTGAACTTGTTGCCCCGAAAATCAAGTATCTCTACCCAAAGGATTGTGATTCTGGAGGGTGTACCTCGTAGCCTTGAAACCGAGGGTTGTAATTGTTGAATTTCTTTTGAAAGAAAACCCGTACTTAGTTGTGCGGGACTGGATGTAAGGTAACTCCGAACCAGTATAAAATCGGGTGTGTTCTTTCCTTTACTGCATTTACTTTATTTCTACATCTGTGTTTTATTCTGTAATTATATCTGTATCTGCATCTGTGTACAAATCAACAATAACCCAAAAAGATTTAGTAATTTCTAATAAACACTATTCACCCCCTCTAGTGTTCATCCTAGCCTTAAGATCCATATTCCGCATTCCTCACACAACTAAGCCCAATAAGAAAATCTAGTCTCATCGTCCTTGAATCTGAAATGTCTCGGACTGACTCGAGTATTATATAAATAATAAACGTGTCAGACTATGTCTATATTCAATGGTGAGAATATAAATGATATCTAAGGAATAATATACTCAACATAATAAGAATCCAATTATCAAAGGCATAATCAAACATCCACAACACATCGTATAACATATGCAACGCATCAAACATCAATCAAATATCGAAACATCCAGCAAACATCAATACATCCATTATACACATCACACATCACATGCATTGCACACATCGCATACATCACACGCATCGCACACATCACATATCACACTTAACATACAACACAACTCAAATATCAATTCATTTATATTTACTTAGGAGTATTAGATTTATTCATTTTATTCTTCCTTAATTTTATTACTGCTACTTCATATTATTTATGTTGTTTTTATTGCTACTGCCAGAAGCCAGCCAGAAGCCAAGTCTACACCTGAGCCTCGATGCTTTTTAGGTGCAAAGGGAGACCCAACTTATAATATTTTTGTGAGCGTCCTCATCAATCTTTAACTGCACAATAAACGCATGTCGCTTCCTCGCCTCCTCGTTCCTCACTCCCATCAACCTCCTCGCCTCGTTTTGAATTCATCACGTTGGGCTATGCATTAGACTGTGACCATGCGACGAGGATGCCATGTTGCCGCAACCGCATTGGGGAGCAACCCCACGATCAGTCAAGCTAGGATGGGGCAAGCAAAAACTTCTGGCTATCGCATCCTCGTAAGGGATTTTGTACTCCTCATTCCAGTCAAAAGCGGAGATAATCATATTCCCGCTTTAAATTAATTATGGAATAATATTATTTTCCTCACACGTCAAGTTGGAAATCTAAATAATATAAATCAATATGGGTGTATAGTATTGAATAATCCACCAACATCTAAATATCAAATACTCGATCCTCAATGAATTATTCGACATTATACTTGTGTTGAATAAATAAATACACCCCACACGGACATCCCATTACGCTCGATGAAATATAATTATATACACAACACCCTTAATTAATCAACATCAAATAAATTTCCGCTTCATTTTTTAAGTCACTCTCGCTTAAATCGCTTCCTAATTCATTATTCTTCAGTTTATTATTTTATAATTCAACACAACAGGTAATTATACTTCAGCTCGTTCGTATCAAAAAAATCGCAGTCATCCACATATATTAATGTATTATTTATTTAATTAATATTTAATGAGATAAAAAATTTATTTCATATATTTCACTTCATTTTATTTTTCTTCTTATTATAAAAATACTTCATTTAAATTTAATCACAAAATATCTCTCTTATTTATTCCCTTTCTTTTTTAAAATAATAATTATGGATTCTCTCATTTAATTTCAAAATAATTTATTTAGTTCCAAAGAAACCTTCATTCACACTCATCAATAAATTTTTAAAACTTCAAAAATACTTTCTCTTTAAATTTCCACTTCAATAATAATATGGAAATACTACAAAAAAATTTATATCTTCCAAATTCCTCTAAAATCTCAAATCTGAAAATACTATTGATTCAAAATATTTGTATACCTAAATATACCATTTCAAAATCATTATTTAAATCCTCATTTATATTCAAACACTTCTTTTAAAGCTATTAATCCATCGAAATAATATATATCACTTTCAAACATTCACTTCTTGTCTTGAAATTTTTCAAATAGAATAGTTTGCGTTTATATAATAGTTACTTCAAAATATTATTTTTAATCCTTCCCCTTTTTAATTCAAAACATTCATCATTTTAACAATGTAGATTTCAAACTTCATTTTATAAATCTCCTCTAAATATTTTTATACTCATCCGTAGTAAATATTTAAATCTTTAAAATTTCTCTAATTTTATCATAATCTCAAAATTCATTATTTCCCAAACATCATTTCATAAACGCCCTTCCTTTATTTTTATAATCAACAGTAGATTAGTATAATTAAAATATTCAAATTAACTTATTTAAATAAATTTCAAATCAACTTTCTAATTTTCCATTAATCCCAAGCAATCTCAAACATTATGTAAAATGTCTTTTTAAAATTCGATGTTTATCTCCAAATAATTTATTCATTTTTGATTTCATCTTTTAATTTAATTTCCACTTTTCTAAACGATTTCAAATTCCACTCAATTATTTATAGACATTGAATTACTAACAATTATCACAAATCAACAATCCAACATTATCACATTTAATTCAAACAACATCAATCATCTATTATGAACCAATAACCAATTTTATCCAATAAATCAGCCATCCATCCAAGCAAGCAAATCAAACGATTATATATGGGATAACGCATCAAATAAAAATAGACATAGTTGTGAGTGAGAAAAACTCACTGAAATGACGAAATTTCCAAACAAAAGCTTCTGCCATGATATACGTTAACCATTGCAAGCCACCCCAAATGCACAACAGTCATGGTCTAGCCTCCATTACGCCTCGGTAGAGCAGCTCCAGTCGTTGATGTATGTCTCTTCAACCCTCACATATGGATCCACCCATCCTCACCATCATCAACGTCAACCAAGTGTTATTTGCACTATCCATCACGCGTGTATCCAGAGATACACACACTCCAATCGACTTCCACTCTCGGTCCAAATCGCACTGGCCACTTCTTCAGTTCTCATTATCTTCAAGTCGCGATTACAGACTCGCAACCTCACTCCATTGCCACACGCCCAAAGCCACACCTTTCCCCACGTCATCAACTACATCGCGACAATCCAAGTCGCAATATCAGGTCGTGCTTCCATCTTGAACGCGAGCTCCTCCACGCGTCATATGCCGTAGTCAACTCCAGTTTCCCCTCCGGCCCCTCACGTCGTCGGCATCACAGATTTAGCCAGACCAGATCGCCATTTCAATTTCTTTGTATTGATTTTCTAATATGGAAAAGTAGGGCAATTCTTAATAAGGGGAACTAGGTTCGGGTTTAGTCTGGAAGCGGGTAGAGATTTCTAAAAGCGGATAAAGGAAAAATGGGTTTGGGCCTAATCTAGTGTGTAGCCTCAATTTAATTTCAATTCAATTTTAGCTAATTTGCAATGTATTACAAATTTGAATTTTAATCGTCAAAAGAAATTTCAAACATGTATAAATTGGTTAACATCTCATTTTGTAAATTACATCTTGATAATTGACAATTTTATTTGATTCGATGCTCGCTTATTTTTATTTAACAATTCATCGCTTTATTACCTGATAATTTTAGTTTTCAACTATTTCATTTGATTTCAACAAATTATTCGAAGAGGATTTATTAATTTAATACAACTTATTAAAACAAAATCTTTTATTAATTGGAATTTAATTCACTAAAATTTATTTTTAAAATATAATCATCGCAAAAATTGGATTCAAACACTTTTATTTTAATTATTTATTTATTTATACGGCCAAAAAAGCTAGCATGTTTCAAGATAGATGTTAATTGGATCTTGGATGTCGAGGAAGTGAAGGCATCTGTAACGACCCGTAAATTTTCAATAATTAAAGTTGTCAATTTAATAAGATTTTAGTAAATAAATTTGGAAGAAATAAAAACTTTGTAATTTAATAATGAAATGAATGCCAAAATGAAATGTAACAATGTATTTAAAAACTAATTATTAATAATTGAAATGAAATTACAATTTAGTGAAGTAATGAAAATTGGTATACTTGGCTATAAATTAATGTAAGAAAACTAATGCAAACATTTAAATTTATAAAAGGAATTATATGAATTAAATGACTCTTGAATAAAGATTGGGTATATAAGAATGGTAACATTTGTTGTGAACAATGAAATCACAAGTGTGAATGTTGAATCATCAATGAGATAATATATGATTAATATAAATTGAAGTAAATCAGTGTTAATTAAGTAATTGTAACATTTGATTTGTAAACAATAATGAATTCATTAATGTGACTTAAAGTAATAGTAACGATTGTAGGTTACTATTTAATTGGCCTATTAATTTAGTTGTAACTGTTATATTTGAGTATAAATTTGAATATAAGTAAATAAGGGTAAGTGGTGTGTAAATAAATGAATTAGTATAATTAATAGTAATTGAGTAAATTCAATATTAGGTAGGTAATTATAATAATTAGTTGAATATAATAAACTTAACTGTAAATTAAAGGGCAATGGTAACAGCTATTATAAGTTGCATATTTAGTCTATAAAATAAATCAGAAATCTTTAATGTCATTAATGAGAATTAATGCAGTAACGGGAGGTGTGAATGTATGAATTAAATAGAAACGTAAATTTATTTATAAAGTAATAAATTGGTAAAAGGAATGGAACTAAGTTAAATTAATTAATTGGTTTTAAACCTTAATTAATGTGTACAATTGACAAGATTTCACATTTAGAAATGTAACATTTAATACAAATTTAAGATGAAAATAGGAGTAGAATATAAAACTAATGTAACTAGGTATAGATGGTAATAATGGTCCTAGTATAAAGATGGCAATTAAACCAAATCAAATTATTGGAAGCAATTTTTATTTAATTGGAATGTAATCTATAATAAAATGGATTATTGTAGGTAAATGAAATTAATTACTATGTAAATTGAAATTTGGATGAATTGGGAAGTTATTAATGTATTAGTATATAAACCAATGTTAATATTACCCATAAGAGGATAAGTTAATAGTTGATTCAATAACAAAATTGAGAAATCAAATATATGGATTTAATTGGTGATTTAAACTTATAATTTCTAAATTAGATAAAATACGGTGCTTACACGCAATGACTTTCTATATTATATTTCCCTATGTTTGTTTCTCTAATTTTTATCTTCTATTTTTTTTTATAAACTTTGAATATGTTTATTTGATTTCTGATTGATTTTTTTTATAATAGCTTAGAAATTGCAAGAGATATAAGTTACTTGTTTTGTTTATTTGTTGCCTTTTTCTTTTCCCTTGCCTTTCCATTTGCATTGCCAATTACTTCCCACATTCATTAATCGTGAATTCTTCTCATAATTCACGTACGTATTGTTCCTTAAACTCCTCTTTTCATTGCATGCAAACAAAGGAAAAAAATTAATAAATACATCAAGTTATTTGTTGCCTTTTTATTTCCCAAACCATTCAAACTCCTACCTTTTATTGCCTAGCCTCTTTATTTCTTACCTTAACTGTTCATTCCTTTAACCTAGCCACCACTCTCTCTCTTTTTATTTCACGTACAAAGTTTCTCACCTCCTCATCTTATTCATTTGCATGAAGAAAAATAATACAAGATCTAAAGTCATGACTTCCTTCTTCCTTCTCCTCTTTTTTTCATTTTGTTTTCTTTGTCTTCCTCCAAGTTAGGCTCGGCCTCCATCTTCTCCTAGCACACCTCTAACCATCATGACCAAGCAACACAAGATGATGGTTGAACCCATATGTGGTGTAGCCAAGCCATTGATTGATTAAGGCAAGTTATGCCACTTTGATTCGTTATTTTTCCATTGTTTTAACCTCTATTCTTTTGTATTGAATCATATTCTTATGTATGCAATATTTGTTTGCATACAAGATTTGGATCTGACTCTTCATCCACTCAAGTTTGCATTGTGCTTTGTCGTGCTTTTTCGTGCTTTGTGGAGTCTAGACTTGGGTTTGAATTTCAATTCTAGCTTTTAAAAGGTGAGTTATTCACTCTAGACATACGTACTTTTATAATTATGAATTGATGACAGTTAATTGTATAAAATAATGTGTTATGTTCATACATGCCTGTGATATATTTATATGATGTTAAATACTGTTTATATGCATGTTATATCATCTGTTATAATATTATTTGTGTACTGTTATTTATTTCCTGCTTATCATCACTACAAGTTCCCTATCACTATGGGTTGAAATGATACATACCCGAACGGACTTTAGAATAGGAAAAAATCGTTATGGGCTGAAATGATAGGCCTGAGCAATTTTTATTTATTTTATTTGACTTAGGATTGCGGGTTTGAAATGATAGAACCCGGATTTTTCTTTTTAAATTACGGATTGAAATGATACATATCCGTATCACTTGACCTAGGTTAGAAAATATTATACAGGCCCATGGTTATATTTTTAAAATAATATTTTCCTAAAATTTATTAAGTATTTTGAATTTTTTAAAATATATGAAATTTGAGCTAAAATTTTTTGTTTAATGATTTAAATATAAGAAGATGTTGGTTTTCTATAAGTTAAGATTTTATAAGTCTATAAGTGGCTTTAATTGAAATTATAAAGATGTGTTGATTTTAAATAGAATTTAAAGACATTTATTGATGATAAATAACTTAATAATTGAATTTGACTTAATATGGAAGTTTTAAGTCTAACCTAGTAATTGTTATGAATTTTACTTTATGAAACAGACATGTTTTGTGTAATAAATAATGCATTTTGAACTGATAAAATGGAATATAGTTTTAATTGGATATTCTGTAGTAAAATGTATTTAACTAGAAAATCATAGTTAATTGATGTCTAAATGAATATATCTAAAAGAAAAATTGATTGTTATATTAACTATGATAAAACATTCTTTTGTGAAATGTTATGTTTTGTAAAATAAATAATTATGATTTTTAATGGAAAAATGAAATTTTAATTATGACCTAACTTGATAATTGAAAATTTGGTTTTTCAAAAGGAAATTTAAGTTAAGTAAATAAATAGAAATTTAGTTTTATTTATGAAATGGGTATTTTAAATTAAAGTGTTAAGTTGGTGGTTAAAAATAAAAGTTAAGTAAAATAGTGTATTTTGACTTAATAAATGAATTATGGTTTAAATTGGATATTTATTTATAAAATTTTATTTTATTAAATCATAAGTTAAATGATATCCAAATGAATGTTTTTGAAGCATGAAACATGAATTTTTATAAGTTAAAAATATACATTTGACATGTAATTTTAATTAATGGGATATTGAATAAGACAATAAATGCTCTTTATTATGAAAATAAAATGTAAGTTAAAATATACATTTGACATGTAATTTTAGTTAATGGGATATTGATTAAGACAGTAAATGCTCTTTATTGTGAAAATAAAATGTAAGTTAAAAATGAACATTTGACATGTAATTTTTGTTAATGTAATATTGATTAAAACAATAAATGTTCCTTACTGTAATAATGAAATGCAAGTTAATAATATACTTTAACTTAACATAAGGAATTTCAACTTTAAATGGGAAATTACAGTAATTAAGTTTATTTAACTTAAAAACATAGTTTATTTAATATCCAAATGAATTAATTTGTGTAATAAAATAAAAGTGATAAAACAACTATGGTAAAAATTGTAAGTATATAAACATTTGGATTATATAAAAGGGTAAAGTGGAAAGTATTACATTCCAGAATGCTATGATTTCTTAAATATTACATTTCAAAAACGCTATGATCCCTTAAGGTTACATTTCCAACTTGCTATGATTTCTTAAGTATCGCTTTTCCAAAATGCTATGATGACCTAAGGTTTTGTTTTCGAAATGTCATTATTTCTAAAATGTAATGTTTCAAATTGCTATGGTTATAAAAGTTACGTTTTAGAGTGTTATGGGTTTTAAATTATTATGGTTTCACAGTGTTATAATTAAATTGTTTAATTTGGAAGTGGATATGATAATTTGGTTTTGAAGGTATATACTGTTTAAAATAAATGATATGGTTTGAAATAGATATGACATTTTGGTTTTGAAAGTATTATACTGTTTTGAAAATAAATATCCGTGGGTTATAATAACGATTGGTTGTTAAAGAGGCCGGGATCGGATATGGACATACTCTCTGTCGATACCGAAAACCACTTTAACAACTGTGTACGCGGTGGAGTTTCCAGAATGAAGTGGATGGTGGCGATGATTCTAAAGGTATATATGTGGACCCAACTCCCGTGAGTTGTCATAAGGTGGCTAAAACATGAGCGATCGACGGGCCAATGAGGTAGCACCTCTGATCGAACACACTTCTTCGATACCATTCTATTACTTTGTGATTGACTGGGTGCACTCCTTGATTTGGGAGTGATGTTCGAGGTGGGCGGTAGTGGCTGCTATGCGTCACCACCAGTCCGGATGCGTAATTGGTATATCTACCCTGGCATTGCCTTGTGTGCCGTGTCACATACCATATCGAGCTTTACTACGAGTTGTGATTTCTCCCGTAGCCTGTGGAGTATCGAGGGTAGCCCCCATTTTTGGGAGTATGCTAATACTGGATAGACTACTGGGACTATTACGTGTTAAGGTGGAAAATGTAAATCCTTAATGCTATTTAAAAGTATGTTTATTTTATATTAGACATTATTATAATAGCGCAATATTACTACATAGTAAATAGTTTAATGGATCCTTAGAGGATGGGTGATCCCAAGCATCCTTTGAGTTACTTGTACCTATTATTACAGTTCACTTGATTTGGTTTACATTGTATAAGTATGTATGTCCTGACTCGAGTGTTTTGTGTTTTGTTTTACGCTCGGGTCAAACTGAGTGATACATCATTAGAGACTCACCTTTGGAGCTGGAGTTTTGCTTTGAAGAACCAGATATCTATTCATTTTGTTATCCAGTTGATTCCAGTTGTATTCCGAGTTGTACCTGATTATCATACTGTTTCTCCTGTTGTATCTTGGTACTTCTATTGTATCTTACTTAACTCTGATGTATTTATATAGTAGCTTCATGAACTACTATTTCTTTACTTCTGCTGCATTATATTACTTTGTGTCTGTGATCTGTGATTATTTATTTACTAAAAGTGATGAGTTTGCCAAATTTTTATTTACAACGCGGTATTTTGAGCAATTCAAGTCCGACATGTGCGGATGCGAATGGTCCAAAAAAGTGGGTCATTACAGCATCCTGGATTACTCTAGTTAAAGAATAATTACTAAAAGGGACTCTCCCAAATGGAATAAACGAGCAACGGAAACTCCTACGTAAAGTACTTTGATTCATATTGCAAGAAGGAGTGGTGTATACGAAAGGATTCTGAATGCCCTTACTGAGGTATGTCACCAAAGATGAAACTAAGAAAATTCTTACAGATATGCACGAAGGTAACTATAGTGATCACACTGGAAGGCAAACATTAGCAAAGAAGGTTCTTCGCTATGGATTCTTCCAGTCAATCGAGATGTGACTGGCTATTCTAGAAAATGTGATAAGTGCTAGAAATTTACAAAGATACTAAGAGCCCCATCCACTAAGATTACGCAAATGGTTAGCCCATGGCTGCTTGCAGTGTGGGGAATTGATATCATCGATGTACTATCGATGTCGAGAGGCAAAGCGAAATATGTTATAGTGGCTACAGAAAATAAGCTGAAGTGAAACAACTTACAATTATTAATTTGAAGAAGGCGATCAACTTCATAGTGCAAAACATTTTGTGTAGATATAGAGTTCCACAAAGATCATCATTGACAGCGAAACTCAATTCAAGAGTGTCTAGTTCAGAGAATTCTATGCTCGATTCCAAATTGAGAAGAGCTTTTCGGTAGTAACACACCCGTAAGTAAGATCATTAAATCCATCATCAAGAAGAGATTGAAGAGGCCTAAGGACAACTGGGTTGATGAGATACCACTTGTATTGTGGGCTTGGACAAACCACAAGTACACGACTGGCCATACTCCATTCATTTTGGTCTACCGAACCGATGCCATGATGCATATTGAATCTAAAGTCCCTTCTTATAAAAGATTGCACTATAATCCCAAGATGAATGAGGAACTCTTTCTTGAGTCTTTCGACTTGGTTGAAGTGAAACAAAATGAGGCTGCTATAAGGATAGCTTCTTTGAGTAGCGAAATAGTTCAGCGCCAAGGTAAGAAACCATCCTTTGAGATAGGAAACCTCAATTTGAAAAGGATCTTTCCTGGTACGGGGGTATTTGGTTCGAATTGGGAAGCTCTTTACCTGATATAATATAAGCTTGGAGATGGAACTTTCAAGTTATCAAATATTGATGGGATCCTAATTCCACGAGCATGAAATAACAAACATTCACAATGCTATGTCACTTATTTATTTTTTAAAATAATACATCCTATCAATTACGACTTGATGTAATAAGGTAGAGTCTGCCATTCTTTATTTCACAAATAAAGTTGGCTTTTAGAATCAAGGGAACTGTGTTGTTAAAAGTCTAACTTTGTGTTGTGTGACTAGTGGCAAAATCAGACATCCGGTGTTTTGGAAAACTGACTGTTTAGGTACCCGAAGATAAGTATCGATGAACTCCTCTGATCCAAGATTGAGTCGCTGGAGTATAATCGTACCAATGTCGATCGGACGATTCGCCCTTACACATCTAATCTTTGACTAGTGCCCAGAGGTAGGCCAGGTCAACGATTAATGCTTGAAGATAGGCATCAAAGACACCGTATCCTAAAGACAGGATTCAGTATAGGATTGAATTTTTTTACAGGTACGACCTTGCTTACAGCCTGGCTAGACACGTTCAACTGATGATAGGCGAAGTTGGTCGATGAAGTATATATAATTAACACCCAGAAATAGGCAAAATCAAGGATGAATGCCTAGAGACAGGCATCCGAGACACCAATTCCCAACGAAAGGAGTCGGTGTTTAATTGGGTTTTTTATGAATGCAACTTATTTACGGTTGAATAGGATACATCAGACCGTAGCTAAATGGAGTTGGCCAAATATATATATATATATATATATATATGGTTTTTTTGTTAAAATGAAAAACATTTTGGCTCATGGTTAATAGGGCTAAGTAATGAAACAACACTAAGCAATTGCAGAAATTCATTTATATGTTTAGAGTTGTACTAAATAATGACATTGCTTGGATCATAGATACAAGCATGAATAATATATATATAAGTAATTGAATTACAGATGATTATATTAAAAATGTAGGCAGGTAAATAGGAAATAGAAATAAAAGATGCAGTAATGTATATAAGGAAAAGGTTGGATAGAGTCAATCTTTTTATCTACATAACTTTTCATACAAGCTTTGCAGGGACCACTCTAATACAACATTGGCCTGTGTATACACAGTGATGCCAAAAGAACAAAGTACAAAATAGCAATCAGTCTCCATAAGCTAGATGCCCTACTTCCTCTTTGGCTTTTTCACTGGAGTGTCACCCTTCTTCTTCGAAGGCCTGCATTTTATTCCCTTAACGGGTTTTGAAAGCAACTGTTTGTCTTCATCATCAAAGCCAGACTTTGGTTGACTAAAGGCGGCTCCGAGCATAGATGTGGAAGGGATCCAAGTTGGAAAGGGGATTGACATGGATGGTTAAGCAAAGGAGAGACGTCGATGGTGGAGGAGGATGACTCTCCATACCCAGCTCGAGCTTCACCTTGATTTTTGAAAAGTCAATTTTCAGCCTATCTGCCATTGAGGTTATCTCATGCCATTTCTTACCGACCATAGGCAACTCGTTGTCGATTGATTCTTCAACCTCCTCCAAGTTCTCCAAGGCCCCTATTTTCTCGGAGTCAGGGCTGGGACCAAAACTGGAAGATGGCCTAGGAGGAAGGAGTGTCGTGGTGATGGCGGTTGATAGCATTAGAAGCTGCATATATGGGTGTTTGCGTTACGACAGCCTCTAAAGTAGTCGCTGCAGAAGTGGCAATGTCTACGGAGACTTGTCGAGTTAGAGTAGAGTTGTTCATATGATATATAGCCCTGAGATAATTAGGAGTCTCAATAGGCACTCGTTCTTCGACTAAACACCTATTGCTAAGATTTTCCTACCCTTTTCCATGGCTACCAAGTCTTCTTTATCCAGAAATTTCCTCTTCAATGCCTCTTCATCAACATCACGACCAGAGTCCCTGGCCTTTCTTAGAATTTCATCCTAGGCGCCAGCTAGTGTCATGGGATAACCACCTCCCAACCACTGGAGATTCTTCATCTTTATAACATTTGCAAAGAACTGGAGGAGAGTGGCTTCTGTTTCTTCTTCAGTTTGGATTGCCTTTGCCTTTAGATCCACATTTTCTTCCTCTATAGTGGCTATCTTGATTTTTAATTCGACAGACTCACCTTGAGCCTGCTTCCTTATTTCTCTTTCATCTTTTAGGTCATCTTTGAGTTTTTCGACTTGGCCTAGAGCACAATGTTTTTTGCCCTACGAGGCATGAACTAATTTCCTTTCCAGCCCACAATATTATTGAGAATGTAGTGTGATGATTGATTTGGATTGTGGGGGAGCTATGGTAGCAGTGGTAAGAGGTCAAGATGATGAAGGAGGTCTGTGAAGGGAGGATTTTCGATGCTAGAAATTTTGAGAGTACGAGTGTTATTAATGTTGGGAATCGAAGGTATGCTCGACGCAATCGCCCGATTTCCTCTGTTCATCGCATCGACATTGTCTTTCCCCAACATTACACCGTACCTGATCCCTCATCCTTAATCTTTCTATTTCCAACTCATAGTAAGAGGCCCGTGGAGTTTAGGAACGGTGGTGTCCAGTGCATTCTCGAAGCCTTTTTGTACGGTTGCGCATCTTCATTGTACCTGAAAGGAAGATGGACCGTATCAAAATCAAATCAAGGGACTAAGAGCAAGTGCAGAGTGTTTGTGCTTATGATCCTACAAGTGCGTGAAGCTCCAGCGTGCCCTAGATAGTCTATAGACCATGTTCGAGAGGGTTTAGAGATGGAGTTTCATCACCTTTAGTGTTTTGGAGTATATCACTAGAAGGGAAGCTGAATTTGCGATGGATAAAATTTAAGATATCTTCGAAGTTCAGCCCACTGGAAGGAAAGTCGAAGAGGTCCCCAAGATTGCTTAAAGAACCAAAGGTGTTGTCGGATGCACCCGTAAGAGGAGTTCACTCTTCAATAGGATTGTGGCATGGTTCAAGTACAAGCTGGCAAGAATTGGTTGCTTATTGTTTTGGTCTGGGAGGTGAAGTGACCGTGGTGCCCTCAGTTGATGTCTCCCAAAAAGGTTCCTCTCCACCAGCATCATAGTCCTCATCTTCATCTTCCTCGTCCCACCATACCATAACAGCCATTTTGCAAATATCTTTTTTTTCATTTACTCACTCTTACTTGCATTGTAATTTAGTCACACTAGAACAGCGTCACAATCCAACAAACATTAACAGTTTTAACTATACTAACACTTTTTTGCATTGGGAGCCGAGGTTGAATTAAATTTAATTGAAATGTATTAGGGCGAAATAGTAAATGGGTATTATAACTTGCGAGTAGCCCTAATCCTACGCTTTCCCAATTCAGCCATTATTAGAAAAAATCATCCGTATTTTCGATCTCCCCTCCAGGTTTTTGATTTTCCCTTTAAAATTTCAATCGCTCCTCCGAATTATTGATCGATCTATGAGGCAATTACTATTTCAAGCTGATTATGCTGCTTACAGGTTTATTTCTTTATATTCTTTAAATGTTAACTTTTAAATGGTTCAACTTCATGTTTTTAACACATTTCACGTGCTTTTGATTACTTGTCGAAATTGATTATTAGGTGGATATATTTGAGGATTTATATTCATCTCGGGAATTAGGGTTCATCATCTTTTTTTTGAAAGGATGGTGCCGAAGCCGTCTATTTTTCCCCAAACTCTTTTTAATGGTTTCGAAAGGGGTACTTTCACTTGTATTCACTTAGACCCAATAATATATGTTTTAAAATTAAACCCAATAGTTTTGAAAGGGTAATTTCAAATGGTTTCGAAGCTATGCTTCTATAATGGAATGGTAATACTTTAATACATTTGAAAGGTTTCGAAAGAAAGGTTTTAAAGTGTTTCGAAAAGCAGGTGCCTAGTGTTTTGAAAAGAAGTTTTAAACACTTTCAAAAGGGAGTTTTCCAATGGTTTCGAAAGTAAAGATTAAAGTTTCAAAAGCCTTAGTTTTCAAAAAAAAACCCAATCTCAATTTTTAAAGGTAAAACCCATGGCATTATAAAAGAGTAGTGAATACAAATTGAATTAACTCATGAATGAGTAAAATTGCATCCAAAAGGTCAGGTAGACCGGAATATAGGATACCTAAATACTAGTTAAAGAAGTTGTCAGATAGACAGGTTCATAGTAAAACCATGAACTATGTATAGGAAAAGTTATTTACAGGGGCCAATAGGTTTGTATTGAACCCATGAAAACTATATTTGGATTAAATTATTGAAAGATGTCAATAGGTTCCTAGTCAACCCATAAAAACTAGGATAAGAGAGAAGTTATTGGAGTTACCAGTAGGTTCAGGGAGAACCCATGAAACAATGAAGTTATTAGCAGGGACCAATAGGTTCTTAATGATCCCATGGATACTATGAAACCGGATAGGAAGTCCATAAATATTAAACAGGTTATTAGTCAGCCCATGAAAACTAATATGTTAATAGTGACCCTAGAAACTATAACTAAGACAGATAGTCAGAATGAATAGGGATGGAAAATCCAGAATTGATTTACTTGTTTGCATATCATCATAATATTCTGAATTGCTATGTTTTAACCATTTTTGATGCAGGAGCACAGTATATGGTTTTATAAAGTTTTGGATAAGATACTAGTGAGGGGAAAACCCGTTCTGCTAAGCGGCGTGGTCTCACTAGATATCTAAATGGTTTGAGATGGTAGATTATTATTCATGCCAGGCTTTATGTCTGACTCAAAGTTTATGTTTTCCCCTTAAATTCTCGGGTGCTCAATTAATTTTGAGTAGTTTGAGAGTTGAGGTTTTCAGGTACCTCATTAGACGAATAAGCTTTCAGAGACGTGCAGGAGGCATGATAACTATTTAGAGTTCTTTTCTATTTTGAATCTTTCGTGTTTTTTTGTAAAGGCAAAGTTGTTTAATTACCTAGATTATATACTCTGATCATCCAAGAGGGCATCTTCATATGTCACTCTTGGCGTATGTTGTAATAATTATATTTTCTCTGAACTTGGTTCTCATATTGGGATTATGTAATGAATTTGAAATGCTTCAAAATGGAATGAGAAAGTTGTTTGTTAATTTTAAATTTTTTCCATATCCATGTGTTTCTATTATATAAATATATCTAACATTACCGTATTTGGTCGTCGAGGATTAATAACTATGGATGACTGCAGCATCCATAGCCGTTAGTTTTGGCCCTCCAAGTGGGGGATGTTACAAAGAGATAATAAGTTAAAACAGTTTTAAATTTGTTGAATATCCTGGTTAAGTAAAACAAATCTGAGATTTGTATTTATATTCTTAGGATGTAAAAGAGTGTTATATGATTATGAACTTAAGTTTTAAAGTGTTAACAAACATAAGTTCTGTTTTATAAGATGTTTGTAAACTTAAGCAATGGTTTTATGAAATGGTTCATAAATGGTTTTAGTATTAAATAAAATACCGTTGATATAAATAAATGTGAATTGAAGAGAAATTGGTGTAGTTAACAAACCAATGTGTTAAACACGTAATTTGTAAGTAGATTATTTTATTCGCATAACTGTTCTCGATCTAGATTCGAGTACATAATTTTGAGGTAATTTACATCGGTTAGAACGAGTATTTTTACTCGATTCTTGACGGTGAACACTTGATACAAAATTTTGATATGATTTTGAAGTTGTTTATCATAGATATGGATATGTAAAGAGAACAGAGGTTTCTATTCAAGGAACCTAATCGTAGTCCGCACTAGGGAAGTCGTGTGAGAAATACTAATTCGGAAGTGGAATTTGTGTGATCGAGCGAGTGATCGGATTTGATATTGTGTACGGATGACATATGTACATGTACGAGCTTTAATGTAATCATATGCTTTTAACATTTATGCAAGTTATATGGTTTGATGGCATGTGTAAGTGAGATACAAATTCATGGAAGCAAAGGCTTGCAAGTCGCTTTTGGTCTCATGAGAAAGTTTGATTGCTTAACTAATAGGTACATGTTTATATTGTTGTTGATTATTTTATGCCTCAGATATGGGAGGCCACTTTTGGGGTTTTGTTTTCCATTGTTGATTTGGGCCAGTTGTGGCGAGTGGTAATTTTTTGGATCGAGGCACGCAAAGGAGGTGCTGCCGAAATTTTTCATGACATTCGAGACTTTAAAAATTTAATAACACATTTCAACTAATTGATTGTGAAAGCTTAAGGGTTTGGAGACATTTTCCTTCCATTGAGAATTTCGGGGATGAAATTCTTTTAAGTGGGGAAGAACGTAACGACCTAAATTTTTTAACATTTCGAATGGGAATATTTAATTTATTTAAATATTCAAATTTGATTCGAATTTGATAAATTAGAAGAAATTCAATTTTTAATATAACAACTCGATTTTTTATGACATATTTTTAATTTAATTTATAGGATTTTTCCATAATTTTTAACTTGAAAAATATTTAAATTTAAGATAACCAATGTATATTATTGTTTTGAGATCATGTCGCATTTTAATGTGCGGTCGAATTTTTGTTTTGTCGTTCGCCGTTCGTATGCGAACGAAATTCTGTCTAGCGAAGTGCCTGAAATAACTATATAAATCAACCTCAAAACTTAGACAATTCAACATATCTTGACTTTTCCATTTGCCTCTCTCATTTTCTCTTTTACTTTTCTTTTTAATCACTTCCTATAAATAAATAAATAAGTAACTTAAACCTCAAAAATACAAATCAAAGAAAATACTCAACAAAAAATTGTAAAACAAGGATCTTTGAGTCCGTGATGATGAGATCTACAGGCCTCTATAGTTTGACTGAGTTTGGTGATGTTTTTGGGAGATCGACAATGGGGCGTGAGGTGTAGAAAACTAGGGTTTTGATTTTTAGTCGATGGGGGCAACGATGGGTGAAATCAAGTATGGCATTGGGTTTATGAAGAGGAATAACATCTGGTAGCCAAGTTTTAAGGGATGTGATACCTTATTTCAAATCATGTTGTTAGGGTTTTGGTGCATGGAAGCTTCGTTCGGATCTTGGCAGGGTAGGTCGAGCTCGGAAATGAGGGATCGGTGGTGAAGTACTCAAGAGGAGAAGATCAACGAAGGTGTCGGATTGTTGATTCATGGTGTGTGGATCGAGTTCGAGACATGCATGCATGAATGGAAATGGTGGGTGTATAGGAGGGTTAGCGATGGAGAAGAAGGATTTGGGTGGGAAATGTTTTTTGAAAAGGGTAATTAAGTTGTAATTAAGGAATTAATTATTATAATTTAATTCTCAAACCATATAAATTGAATAACTTCCTCATACGAAGTCCAATAGAGACGTGGTCTTTTGCATTGTGCTCATAAAGCAATATCTATGCACTGGAGCTGATTTCGTCGAGTTTGGAGTAAGTGGAATTTTAAGCTAAAATTGTACATATCAAGCCGGAACGCTTAAGCGTCAACTGGAATTTTGGTTAGTTATCTCACCTCTAAATGATTAGTATAATGATATATAGTACATATAAATTATTGTTTTGTGTTGGGATTTATTGGTTTGGTTTGGTTGAATATTCGCTTTTTAAAGTGAATTACATATAAAACGAAATACATGGAATTTTGTAGAGAAATTCGGATTTCTCGCCGTCGTGATTTTAAATTTTTGTATATACTTGTTGATTTTAATTCTATTTGTGTACCTGTTATATAGATTGTTAAATGTCAAAAATTGATAGTTTTCCATATTAGATGTGACATTGATACATGTTAAAAGTTGAACCTTTTAATGATAAAGGTAGTAAAGCATTGGTCAAGTGCTATGATAGTTATTGGCCTCGTTATACTGTTTTGAAATACTATTATTCATTGTTTTGATTTGAAATTGTTCTGATTTGGAGAATGATTTTTAAATCTGACTTTTGGATTTTATATGATATCTTATTTAAAATAGGATTTTAACTTCTTTATTTTACTTTAACCTTTTTATCTAGGCCTGTCAACGGATGGTTTCAGATGTGGATAGTGCCATATCCGCATCCGAAATCATTTTCAGATATCGGATATCCGCATCCGCAGATGCGGACGGATATCGGATAATTATCCTATCAGCTAACGACTGATAAATCAAGAATTAAATAAAGAAAATTTTAGTTCAACGTAAATATTTTTCGATCCCATTGATTATAAAAGTGTTAAAAATTAACAAATATGATGATAATAAATAGTTCCGAGCAGTTAAAAAGCATCAAGTGCATATAATATAAACTACTGACTTAATAAAATAATAAAAAAAATATCTTTCAGTGCACTAAAGTACACATAATTTGAACTATAATTTTGACAAAAACCGGACTGATAATTTTTCGGATGCGGATGTCTTCGTATCCGCATCAGCATCCATTTTTTAGGATACCGGATATTTATCCGCTTTTCGGATGCGGATGCGGACGGATTTCGGATTTTTCGGGTATCCATTGACAGCCCTATTTTTATCAGTCTTTTCTAATATATATGGAAATGTTTTAGAATGTATTTTGGGGAGTATTTATTTTACAGAAAAGTTATTATAATAACGAATGTTTATTTTAAAGAAAAATAAAGAAGAATTTATCTATTTATATAAAGTGATTTTATTTTTGAAAAAAAAAAGACAGAAATATTTTAGATTAAATATTTGTGAAACCCTTTACATAAATGTGGTATAAAGGGATAGATTTATAAATATTATTTTATAAATATAAAGATAGTTCTATAAAGGGTATTTTATAAATAAAAGATTGAATTTATAAATGCTATTTTATAAAGGAGAATTTAATATCATTTTGATAAATTGGAATAATAAATTCCATTGATGGATTTATAGTGATATTTGGAATAATCGTTTTTATGGAAAGTATTTGGTTCTATCTTGAAACTGAAGATTTGTGATAAATATATAGAGATTTTATATGTGACGCCCCACCTCTATGCTCATAATAACAAAGAGTATTAAAAGAAATACTGTCTATTATTACGAAGAATAAGGCTGGATAGGAGCGACCATCCGTAATTGGCCTTACACTAATATTGGTTATCTCGATAGGAGTGGTATATACTTTTTATTTTTCATCTATTATTTATTTACTCCCATCGACATATCCAATTATCAGTATAAAACAAACTACGATAGTTCATAATAGTTTAGGACATTAGATATAACAATAACACAGATAATATAAATACGGAACACAGAATAACAAAAATCTCATATATATAACCGATGTCAGTTACAATATAGTTGACACGATACATATGATACAACTACAACTGTCGACTCTAGAAGTTATATATACAAGTACATTATCGACTAATATACATGAATACATATCGTTCTATACAATGACACGACTACTACAAAATGACATTGACAACTTCAGAAGATGTGAAAAGTCTTCATATCCTGAACGGCAACTCAAAGAAGAAAATCTACAACCTGAAATAACTCGGGTCTGACCCGAGTATTACATTCAAAAGAAAATAATACCCAGGTCAGTCTAATTCAAACCAGTTTATTAGTGCATATAGGCAGTAATAATTTAAATATCAAATAGACGACAGTCATGAAAATCTCGTATATCCAACTTCTCGATAAGAGAATCGGATAACGGCAGATATAACACTAAGCAGTGTTAAACAACAAATTAGCAATCCAAATCAATTTAAACAATTGAAATGTCAATTTAAAAACAACAAAGCTGATTGGCTGCAGTACACGCTAACGTGTACTGCCTCGCCAATACAGTCTATGAATACTCAGAAGATCAATGAATTCAAAAGTCAACGGATCCAACTCAAATGCCATTCAAATAAAATCACAACGCGAGCACAAGGTCAAACCCGAGCGTTTCAGCCGGATTCAACTCAAGTGTGATGAGAAAAACAAATCCAATGTATATCAGATCAGTGATGCTCAAACCCAAACCAAACTACAATGAACCAAGGGACAGGACAAGTGCAGCCCCTATATGAATAATGGAAAACATAAGTGATGCAACAGTTCAGTGGACTGCAAGTATTGACCCGGTAGCCACAAGTATAAGAAATGCCCAACACAAATGAATGCAGTGAAGGGTTCATGGATGTAACATGCACCAGATCAGGTCGGAGTGAACCAGATTCAAGTGCAGACCGAAGGTAGCAACCAACAACAAAATGCAAAGGTCAAGCCATGGTTGTCATGACTCAACACAAATGCAAAGCTTCAACAAATCAAAACAGCGTCAAAGCATATGTATGCAGACCCAATGTCTCGAATGACTTAAGTGATGAAACACTGAAATAATGCCATTGTCCAGACAACAACAGAGCACACTGCACCAAGTAAGTGACAGCAAGCAACAGGGCCAGACCAAAATAATGCAAGCATGAAGTGAATGCAATTACAGGTAAACAACCCAGGGCCAAGCGACTGATATATGCAAGCAAATGAAACGCAACATAAATTAAAAGCTATGTATTGATCAACCAGCCTGCAGGATGTATGCAAACATAAGGCATGAAACCACAGTGCAACAGGTCAAGATTGTATACCAAACTGAAACAAGCACATACATATATATGTATATGCAAAAGTCATGTGCTACTGGATACTAACAGGGTTCAAAACTGTATACCAAATGCAACAAGGAACCAGAACTAAATGTCATGCAATGGAATTATCAAATTATGCTATAGTGGGGATACAAGCACTTACCAAATCAAATTAGTCAATATGATCCAGGCATGTAACAACATGATTCAAAAGAATCTACAGTGGAATGCAGACAACAACTCAATAAATGACAGACTTCAAAGCCCCGACCAGTGTACATGACCAAAGCAACAATCAAAAAGGAGTATCAGTCTACACAACATCCAGCTCAACTAACAAACATGTGAATCAACTAGCCAACGTAACGAGACTCAACAAAGGCTACAGACAAGTAGCAGTGTGCAGGATGAGATACGACAATAGTTCGAAACAACTCGAAGACTCAATCAAGCATACAGAAAGGTAAAATCTCATGTCAATGCCCTGTAAAGCAATGCTACAAGATGAACAAACAGTGATACAAACAGTGAGCCACAATATCGCAATGATAACGAAATCAAAGCCTCCAGTAAAACGAGTTATTCAATGCCGAGAAACAATGTGACAAAGATCAGGCGACAAGTTCGAATTCAATGCAGTACAAAATCAAAACCATGTGTATCAAGTTGTCACAATATCAAGAAATCGAGAAATAGGATAGTGACCAATTCATATAAACGCAAACCCCAAAAATTCATCATCGGCAAAACCAATTCAAAACCAAAGACAACAAGAACAAAAATCAATTTCCAGACGAATGAAGATCGACTTCAAAATTCAAACGAACCAAGAAATCACAAGTTCAAAAACAATAAACTCTGAATTAGATGTGAGTGATGGACACTCACCTTGATTCGAAGAATTAACCTAATCTCGCAATTGAAATCGACAGAGGCCCAAAATTCAAAGTGGGCGAACGAGACGAGCATGCCCTAATCCGCTGAGAGGATGATCGAGTTGTAATTTCTTCGAAACCCTAATTTGGAGACGAGGAACAAATGAGAGGCATTGACGAGCAGCTACTAACTTTTGAAGCCCTAGTTTCGAACGAACGAAGAAGAATTTGGGCGCCATTTATTCTCGTTTTTGATTTTTAGGGTTCGAAAAATGAAAGAGGGGACCAGGTTCTTGAACGAATGAATGGAGGAACCAATTTGCCTCTAGATATTATTATAACATAGCCCAAAGATAGAACATGGGCCAAGGTTTAAATTTGTAAAAATCACCTATTTACTTAACCAAATTTTTATCAAAGGAATTTCAAACCGATTTAAAACTCCAAAACAAATAGCTAGGAAAAGTAATCGTCTAATGACGATAATAAACTTTTACAAAAAGGATTCCGACTCGATTAGAATCTACACTAGCAATTAACAATGATTTAATCGTCATTTATAAACTGACGCGAAAAACCGGGTTGTTACAGACTCCCCTCCTTAAAGAAATTGCATCCACGCAATCATAGGGAATAAATGGATAAAAGGTAACAACCAAAAGAGCATGGCAATGTCGAAGGTATAAGCAAAGCAAGTGTCAGCGGGGAAGTATTAGATAAGAAATCAAAAGGTTCGACTGATTCAAATCAAAAGAATCAACATCGTGGGGATCAAGGAATCAAAATCAGACGACTGTCTAAAGCAAGAATCAATCGAGTTCCAGCAACTAAAAGAGAAGGAAAAACAGAGCAGAAATCCCATACAGAGCACGAATTGAATGTGAGTAAATCAAATTACTCACCTGAATCGCCAGAGAAAAAGACGAAGCTCAAATCTCAAAAATCGCAAATATTCAATCATCAAAAACGATAATCAAATTTCTCAAATCAACAAATATTCGATTATCACAAACGATAATCAAATTTCAAATTCAACAAATATTCGATTATCAAAAACGATAACCAAATTTCAAATTCAACAAATATTTAATTATCTAAAGCGATAATTAAATCTAAAATCAACAAAAATTTTAATTATCTCAAGCGATAATTAAACTTCAAATCAGCAAATATTTAATTATCTAAAGCGATAATTAAATCTGAATCAACAAATATTTAATTATCTCAAGCGATAATTAAATCTAAAATCAGCAAATATTTAATTATCAAAAGCGATAATTAAATCTCAAATCAGCAATTATTTAATTATCAAAAGCGATAATTAAATCTCAAATCAGCAAATATTTAATTATCAAAAGCGATAATTAAATCTCAAATCAGCAATTATTTAATTATCAAAAGCGATAATTAAATCTCAAATCAGCAATTATTTAATTATCAAAAGCGATAATTAAAAACAACAAATATCTGATTATCAAAAACGATAATCAGAACTCATATCAACAATTATCTAATTATCACAAGCGATAATTAGAAACAACAAATATCTGATTATCAAAAACGATAATCAGAGCTCATATCAACAAATATCTAATTATCACAAGCGATAATTAGAAACAACAATATCTGATTATCAAAAACGATAATCAGAGCTCATATCAACAAATATCTAATTATCACAAGCGATAATTAGAAACAACAAATATCTGATTATCAAAAACGATAATCAGAGCTCATATCAACAAATATCTAATTATCACAAGCGATAATTAGAAACAACAAATATCTGATTATCAAAAACGATAATCAGAACTCATATCAACAAATATCTAATTATCACAAGCGATAATTAGAAACAACAATATCTGATTATCAAAAACGATAATCAGAGCTCATATCAACAAATATCTAATTATCACAAGCGATAATTAGAAACAACAAATATCTGATTATCAAAAACGATAATCAGAGCTCATATCAACAAATATCTAATTATCACAAGCGATAATTAGAAACAACAAATATCTGATTATCAAAAACGATAATCAGAACTCATATCAACAAATATCTAATTATCACAAGCGATAATTAGAAACAACAATATCTGATTATCAAAAACGATAATCAGAGCTCATATCAACAAATATCTAATTATCACAAGCGATAATTAGAAACAACAAATATCTGATTATCAAAAACGATAATCAGAGCTCATATCAACAAATATCTAATTATCACAAGCGATAATTTGAAACAACAAATATTTGATTATCAAAAACGATAATCAGAGCTCATATCAACAAATATCTAATTATCACAAGCGATAATTAGAAACAACAAATATCTGATTATCAAAAACGATAATCAGAACTCATATCAACAAATATCTAATTATCACAAGCGATAATTAGAAACAACAATATCTGATTATCAAAAACGATAATCAGAGCTCATATCAACAAATATCTAATTATCACAAGCGATAATTAGAAACAACAAATATCTGATTATCAAAAACGATAATCAGAGCTCATATCAACAAATATCTAATTATCACAAGCGATAATTAGAAACAACAAATATCTGATTATCAAAAACGATAATCAGAACTCATATCAACAAATATCCAATTACCTGCAGATAATTGGAAACAACAAATGTCTAGAAATCAATTAAGAAGACTAGAAAATCAACATAAAAGCTTGGATCGATCCCATCAGATGGCGAGTTTTTAATTCGCCGCACGTGCATCTCAGAGTAGTCGAAGCCTACCGAGTACTCAACATAATTTTGGCGCCCATCAGATTGACCCGAAGGTCCGCAGAGTGACCCCAAGGTCTAGTACTGGTATTTGACCCGAAGGTCCGCAGAGTGGCCCGAAAGCCCAACAAATGACCCGAAGGTCCGCAGAGTGGCTCGAAAGCCCAACAAATGACCCGAAGGTCCGCAGAGTGGCTCGAAAGCACACAAAATCATCAAATATTTCAATTAACGAGTCCGGAATTAACCGAAATAGCAAACGCACATGTCCCATACCACGTGTTTTACTAAATCGTTTGATTCTCTTCATCGTTTTCTTGAAAGTGCAAAATTGTGTATTTTGTAAAAATACATTTCACATTCTCAAACGGACAAGTCCGGAATTAAGCGAATCAGTAAAAGAAAGGGGTCATAGTCCTCGATTTTGCTAAAACGTTTAAATCGCTTCCTCATTCTTTTGAAAGCGCAAACTGTTAAAATTTCTGAAAACAATTTTATTTATTTTGTAAAAATAACAATTCACATTCTCAACTGAACAAGTCCGGAGTTAAGCGAAACAGTAAAAGAAAGGGGTCATAATCCTCGATTTTGCTGAATCGTTTAAGTCGCTTTCTCATTCTTTTGAAAACGCAAACTGCTAAAATTTTATAAAACAATTTTCATTTCAAAACGATTTTCCAATCACGTGATTAAAGCAGCAATATTAGTAACAATTTCGATAAGGAAATTGTACTTCTCAAAATACCGTAAAAACGGTCACAAATCAGTATTGCGGAATAACCGCTTGAAAATCCACTTTTAAAATTTGGCGGTTACTGAAGCCAAAGCGACAGTAGTTTTAAAACGTCAAAATCACATCAAAACAATTTACATCAAAATGTAATATCAGAGAATTTTCATTCATCAAAATGCCATAAAACACCGTGCTTCAAGAATTTAGCATTGGTGTAAAAATCCCGTTATAAAAATAACGGCAACAAAATATGTTTCATAACCAAGCATCGGTTCAACGTAAAATAATTGCAATAACGTGCAATTCAAATTTTGCACGTATTATAAAATGAGCAAAGAAATCATTCGAATGTATCTTCAATGAAGATAATTCAAAACAGCAAAATCTAATCAATAAATGATTAGTACAAAAGAAAGCCAGCGGAAATTTCAACAAAAATCACATATCTGCAATTTCTTCGAATCCCCAATTCGGATTCGAAATTCTCAAAGAAACAAAATAATTACAGTTATGTGAACAACAAATGAAATTCATATCAATTTCGTATTTTGATTTTTAAATCAAAAAGATTATCAGTTGTACTCAGCGAAGACAGTTTCACTGTTTCCGCTGCGCACTCTGATAAACAGAACACAAATCAATCAAATCATCAGAACACAAATTCATTTTTATTTTTAAATAAAGATATTTAAAAATTTACATCTAAATTTCAAAACTTTAGTTTTGACTCAAATCACAATAAAACATCGACCTATAGTTGTAACATATGTTCCATCCAAGTTATGCTTTATATTATGTCCATAAACCCCAAGCTCTGATACCAACTGTGACGCCCCACCTCTATGCTCATAATAACAAAGAGTATTAAAAGAAATACTGTCTATTATTACGAAGAATAAGGCTGGATAGGAGCGACCATCCGTAATTGGCCTTACACTAATATTGGTTATCTCGATAGGAGTGGTCTATACTTTTTATTTTTCATCTATTATTTATTTACTCCCATCGACATATCCAATTATCAGTATAAAACAAACTACGATAGTTCATAATAGTTTAGGACATTAGATATAACAATAACACAGATAATATAAATGCGGAACACAGAATAACAAAAATCTCATATATATAACCGATGTCAGTTACAATATAGTTGACACGATACATATGATACAACTACAACTGTCGACTCTAGAAGTTATATATACAAGTACATTATCGACTAATATACATGAATACATATCGTTCTATACAATGACACGACTACTACAAAATGACACTGACAACTTCAGAAGATGTGAAAAGTCTTCATATCCTGAACGGCAACTCAAAGAAGAAAATCTACAACCTGAAATAACTCGGGTCTGATCCGAGTATTACATTCAAAAGAAAATAATACCCAGGTCAGTCTAATTCAAACCAGTTTATTAGTGCATATAGGCAATAATAATTTAAATATCAAATAGACGACAGTCATGAAAATCTCGTATATCCAACTTCTCGATAAGAGAATCGGATAACGGCAGATATAACACTAAGCAGTGTTAAACAACAAATTAGCAATCCAAATCAATTTAAACAATTGAAATGTCAATTTAAAAACAACAAAGCTGATTGGCTGCAGTACACGCTAACGTGTACTGCCTCGCCAATACAGTCTATGAATACTCAGAAGATCAATGAATTCAAAAGTCAACGGATCCAACTCAAATGCCATTCAAATAAAATCACAACGCGAGCACAAGGTCAAACCCGAGCGTTTCAGCCGGATTCAACTCAAGTGTGATGAGAAAAACAAATCCAATGTATATCAGATCAGTGATGCTCAAACCCAAACCAAACTACAATGAACCAAGGGACAGGACAAGTGCAGCCCCTATATGAATAATGGAAAACATAAGTGATGCAACAGTTCAGTGGACTGCAAGTATTGACCCGGTAGCCACAAGTATAAGAAATGCCCAACACAAATGAATGCAGTGAAGGGTTCATGGATGTAACATGCACCAGATCAGGTCGGAGTGAACCAGATTCAAGTGCAGACCGAAGGCAGCAACCAACAACAAAATGCAAAGGTCAAGCCATGGTTGTCATGACTCAACACAAATGCAAAGCTTCAACAAATCAAAACAGCGTCAAAGCATATGTATGCAGACCCAATGTCTCGAATGACTTAAGTGATGAAACACTGAAATAATGCCATTGTCCAGACAACAACAGAGCACACTGCACCAAGTAAGTGACAGCAAGCAACAGGGCCAGACCAAAATAATGCAAGCATGAAGTGAATGCAATTACAGGTAAACAACCCAGGGCCAAGCGACTGATATATGCAAGCAAATGAAACGCAACATAAATTAAAAGCTATGTATTGATCAACCAGCCTGCAGGATGTATGCAAACATAAGGCATGAAACCACAGTGCAACAGGTCAAGATTGTATACCAAACTGAAACAAGCACATACATATATATGTATATGCAAAAGTCATGTGCTACTGGATACTAACAGGGTTCAAAACTGTATACCAAATGCAACAAGGAACCAGAACTAAATGTCATGCAATGGAATTATCAAATTATGCTATAGTGGGGATACAAGCACTTACCAAATCAAATTAGTCAATATGATCCAGGCATGTAACAACATGATTCAAAAGAATCTACAGTGGAATGCAGACAACAACTCAATAAATGACAGACTTCAAAGCCCCGACCAGTGTACATGACCAAAGCAACAATCAAAAAGGAGTATCAGTCTACACAACATCTAGCTCAACTAACAAACAGGTGAATCAACTAGCCAACGTAACGAGACTCAACAAAGGCTACAGACAAGTAGCAGTGTGCAGGATGAGATACGACAATAGTTCGAAACAACTCGAAGACTCAATCAAGCATACAGAAAGGTAAAATCTCATGTCAATGCCTTGTAGCAATGCTACAAGATGAACAAACAGTGATACAAACAGTGAGCCACAATATCGCAATGATAACGAAATCAAAGCCTCCAGTAAAACGAGTTATTCAATGCCGAGAAACAATGTGACAAAGATCAGGCGACAAGTTCGAATTCAATGCAGTACAAAATCAAAACCATGTGTATCAAGTTGTCACAATATCAAGAAATCGAGAAATAGGATAGTGACCAATTCATATAAACGCAAACCCCAAAAATTCATCATCGGCAAAACCAATTCAAAACCAAAGACAACAAGAACAAAAATCAATTTCCAGACGAATGAAGATCGACTTCAAAATTCAAACGAACCAAGAAATCACAAGTTCAAAAACAATAAACTCTGAATTAGATGTGAGTGATGGACACTCACCTTGCTTCGAAGAATTAACCTAATCTTGCAATTGAAATCGACAAAGGCCCAAAATTCGAAGTGGGCGAACGAGACGAGCATGCCCTAATCCGCTGAGAGGATGATCGAGTTGTAATTTCTTTGAAACCCTAATTTGGAGACGAGGAACAAACGAGAGGCATTGACGAGCAGCTACTAACTTTTGAAGCCCTAGTTTCGAACGAACGAAGAAGAATTTGGGCGCCATTTATTCTCGTTTTTGATTTTTAGGGTTCGAAAAATGAAAGAGGGGACCAGGTTCTTGAACGAATGAATGGAGGAACCAATTTGCCTCTAGATATTATTATAACATAGCCCAAAGATAGAACATGGGCCAAGGTTTAAATTTGTAAAAATCACCTATTTACTTAACCAAATTTTTATCAAAGGAATTTCAAACCGATTTAAAACTCCAAAACAAATAGCTAGGAAAAGTAATCGTCTAATGACGATAATAAACTTTTACAAAAAGGATTCCGACTCGATTAGAATCTACACTAGCAATTAACAATGATTTAATCGTCATTTATAAACTGATGCGAAAAACCGGGTTGTTACATTATATTTGGAGTTTATAATTTTATTAGGATTTTTATAATTATATTTGGTGATTTATAAAAGGAAATTATAAATGAATTTGGAGATTTATAAAAGGAAGTTACAAATGAATCTGGAGATTTGTAAAAGAAGTTTTGTAAATAAAAAAGGGGATTTATAAAGGAAGTTTATAAATAGGAAAGGAATTTATAAATGGAGTTTGTAAATAAAAAAGAGATTTATAAAAGGGAATTTTATAAAAGAAAATGAGACTTGATTTCTATAAATGATCATTTTAAAATTACGGTGGTATGGAAAGTATTCTTTTCATACTTAACACTTATTTCTGAGGTATGGAAAGTCGTCTCTATTTTGAGAATTAAGAATGTGTGTCAAGATAAGGATATTTTTCTAACTTGCTCGATTTGATTGTTAATCGATGGATAGTACTGTTTGAAATGGGAAGTGGTGGTAAGTATATTTGGCTTAATTTCCATACAACCTGTTTACTTACACCAAAAGTGTTTTGGGTTTATTGTTATCGATGTTTGAGTTACATTTGTTTTTAACCCAAATAAGTATGGTTTTGAAAATGAAATCTTTCTTAAGGTTTGTGGATATACTTATACCGTTGAGATAAGTATATGGGTATAATTTCCACCTATTGGAAATGTAGTGTTTTGTGAATATACTTATACTGTTGATATAGGTATATGAACAGGATTTCTAAGTTTTGAAAGTGAAATTTTTTGTGAGTATACTTATACAGTTGAAATAAGTATATCAATATTTTTCAAGTATTGAAAGAGTAGAGAAGATTTGTGAATATATCTTTGTGAAAGTATTTTAATATAAGAATTTACAAAGTGGTTTTAGTTAATGAAAGGATTAATTAAAGAGGCTCGGTGGTTGCTTTGTGCTTAACCATGCTTGGTTAAATCTTTGGTTGAATTTCTTGTTTATTTTGTAGTTAAATAACCAACTATCAAATGTTGTCTAATTTTAAATTTATCGTTGTCGTTTCGGAGAGACCGGGATCGAATAAACGTGAGTTATCCAAAAACAACTTTGAACCAACATAAGCATTCGAATTAAAGACATCTTGAAGATAATGGAATCAAAGACGGAGTTCTTTGAAATGCAAGGACTATTTGCTACTAATCCTTAGAGTGATTCCAAAAAGGATGCAGTAGAAGTGGTGCCTTCGGTTTGTTCATGTGATGAACAACTTGTATGGATGGATGCTAGTATTTCATTGCTGCCTGGAGGACAGTGTTAGCATTTAAGTGGGATTTGCTAAAAAAGGTAAAACATAGCCTCAAGCCTCACAGATGGAAATGACTCAAACATGAGATATGTAGTGGGGCTATGTGGGTCGCACCCATTAGGGTATGGTCGTCACCCTTCTAGATCACTATTTATGGATTTGGCATGTGCATGAGAGCTCTCGGAAAACGGTTATAGAGCAGCCGATGTGCTGACATATTTCATACTATCCAGTAAGGGGTTGGCCGGTCCTGTGTTGGCAGGGTTCCATGTGAGGCACTCAGTACATTTTCTAAAGGTGCACTATGGCAGGCGGTACCCTAGTAGCCTTGTCATTGTACGGAATCCATTCTCCAAAAAGCACCATATAGACTTAGTTGTGCCCAAATATGTTGGAACGTAAGATGCAAGCATTCCAACGGTTTTATATATTTATTTAAAATATTGTACATTATTATAATATCATTGGATTTTCCTATGAAATGGTTTGGTTATCGTAAAGTAAAAAACTGTCCATGTTTATGTGCGGCGTGGTCTTATGAGATACCTTTATTTTGAAAGGTTTTTATAACAATAAAATCCATATGACGTGTGTTTCACATGCTGCTTACCAGACTGATCCGGACGTTATTTTCTTATAATGCTCGGGTCAACCCGAGCATGTTTTCTAGATTTATTTTGGATGCTTTAGAGCTTAAAGAGACAAGCTGGATGCCTCTAAGATGAATTCACAAATATTTTATTTCCACCGGTTGTTTATATATATATCAGTATTTGTGAGGACAGGTTGTTATAATTGTCAAGGCTGATGATTGGTTAGTTTACTCTAATTGATGTATGTATATCACAGTTTTCTTTTGTAATGATCTATTGTACATTATATATTACTCGTTATGATGTAAGATACTGTTCTGTTTTTTTATTTTGCTCTAGTAATCTGTCTTTTCGGCACTTGGATGCTCGGCACGTGAATACCGTGGTTGTATTAGTGTCGACTTTTGAGGGTCGAAAAGGCGAGTTGTTACAACTGGTTTTGGACATGAGTGAGCAACAAGAGGCCAGCAGAAGGCACATGTAGAAGCGAGTAATACAATTGTTATCGTATGCTAGTGCACTAAATGCATAAGCAGTTGATGTGGTTGTTGTTGACACTGAATGCACATGCAGCAGAATGTAAATGAGGAAGATCATCACCCATTATCAAGGTGCTCAATTTGAAGAGAATGCAACCTTGCAACGCCAAAGTGTCTGTGATGCGATTAATATGAGATCTCCAACCGGGATGCCTACTACCTACACTTATCCAAAGAGTGGTATACCAAGCAATGAAGTATAAAGTAGTAAAAGAATTTCTATACATGTTACTGAACAGTCATTGATTTCCTTTAAACCCGTAAACCCTAACAGAAAATTGAGTAAATAGAATCCATTCTTTTCCTAGAAGAGGGAGAGAGTTCTCGTCTAAAACTGTTCCAATATTCAAATGGGGTTGGGATATTATTATTTATCCATACATCATAGATGTCAAGGAGACCAGTGATTATGAAGTTAGAAAAATTGCATTCAAAAAACAATTAAGGAGTGGTTTCGGGGGCTATGTTGCTAAAATAGCATAGGTTATGATTTAAGTTGTTTGTTAATTTGTTATTCAATCTAGTGATAGTGTTTAGTTTTCTATGCATAGTGATCTACATATGAATTTTGACTTTGGGAGATGCTTCAATTTTCCAGATATGTTCGAAATGTTTGAGTGTAAGCATAACCAAAAAGTTCAAAAAGTCATACATTGATTTTAAATTGCAACTTTTCTTTTTGCTCCAACTCAATACTTGTTCATTATTTTCAATTTTTCAAGGTTTAAAGTTCAATAATGTTAATTAATTCTGAAATCGAGTGAGCACACTAGCAGCGGGGTTCTGGTTAAAAGATAAGTTCTAGTTAAAATCCTCATCTGGGTCTCATTGAGGGAATAGATGTCCACTATTATGTCATTTTGTTGTTAACCACTTGGAAGAGTTCTGAAAAGTCTATTTAAAAGCAATTGGGAGGTCCATGGGTCATTTTAGAAAGAAGTTAAATTTCAAGAACGAGGATTCATTTTATGTCTCAATATAAATATTATGTAGGTTTGTTATGTTTTTCCAGAAAAAGGAAAATTGTAGCGTGTTGGGTATGTAAATATTTTTAGAGCCATTATAGTAATAGTTTCTTATCTTTTCTTTCCACATTAAACTAATGTTGTCTAGAAATTTCCAAATCCAATTACACAAAAGCGAGATATTTATGATTTAGTTATGAAGTTCAACTTGTTTATAACTATTATAATTTAGTTAACGTTATATAACATCTATATATGCAGGTATGTATCTTATTAACTAAATCATATTTAATTAATTTAATTAATTTTAAAAAATTGAAAATTTAAATTATTTATATTAAACTGCTCAAGGTAAATAATTAACTATAACCATTACAGTTTTATATACATTTATAATTATATATATATATGTGTGTGTGTGTGTGCATATATATATATATATATATTATTAACTATCATTTAATTAAATTATTTATTAAATAAATAATTGATTTAATAAAAATAATTTTAATTAAATAATTTTAATAAATTAAAAATATTATTTTAATTTACCTTAAACAATTTAAGATATATATATATATCTTATATATAAAAGGAATACTTGAGTTACTGAAGCCTTTTTCGACTTCTCAAAAATGTCCTTTCCGATCTCCACCAGGTTTTAAATTCCTTATATAATGGATGAGGGTATATTTGTCTGTCCACTCTTCACCTGCTCCGCAATCGGTTCACTACCACGTTTTACGACCACGTCTGCAAATACAGTTCTACAAATGAAGCCTTTGTTTTCCACGTTCTCAACTCATTGCTCCCTTCTCTTCTATGACTCAATTCCTCAACCCTATTTCTTCATCCTCTCAATTTCTGACCTTACACGCTAGCATCATCCCTGCCCAAAAGCTTAACGGGAGTTCCTGATCTAGGAGGCATGAGATGTGAAGCAGACAATTCATCAGATCCCAGAATTCTTCCAGGCCACCAAGATCCGTGCCTTCTTCTGACCCAAACTATCTTGCTCATTTCCATCCGAAACTCCCATCGAAACCGCTGTTGAAATCGATCCACCTCAACCACCGAAAAATGCGAGATCTCCCGAAGTTTCCATTTATCGGCTGGAAAATCTTAACTTTTCCATTCTTCGTACAAGCTAATATGGATTCGTTGTTTCGAATTGAAACAATTGTTCTGCTGCTTTTTCTGCTGTATTTCTGATATATTAATTTTGTCTTTGTTTTTGTTAAAGATTTTATTTCTGTATAACAGAAGAAAATAGTTGAAGTAGTTTTAGATCTGAAATCAATACACCTTTGGAGGTTGCTTTCCACGCCGCCATATTATGACATTTTGGTTGATCAGAAAAAGGCTTGGTTATGGACGATGATCTAAAATCCCTAATGGCGTGCGTCTCCTCACAACTTCCAAGCCGTAAGTATTTAGTTACTCTTCAATAAAAATGTTCCCTTTTTACCACTGATTTGATTTGGTCTGCTCAATCCATTGAACTAGGAAATTGATAATTTCTTATCATATGGGATAAAACCGATTTAATACAATGATTCACAAATTTGTTTTACATTATTAATAGAATTAAGTCGGTCCACTATGCCTACAATTTATTCTCAGTATGTTTAGTAATTTACGTTTTCATTTTTAATTTTTTTACGTACACTCCATTCGTTGTGTGGCAGATTGAATGTGGGATATGTAATGTAACGAATTGATTAGAGTTGACAAATAAGTTGGAGGAATTAGCAGATTGAAAGACGGTTCAGTCATCATTCAAGGTAAAACAAATTACTTTCACTGTGTTGGAATTTATTTTATAGGAAGTTTGATTTTCTTTGTTTGGATTATTGATTATGGATATCATAATCAATTTTGGCAAATTTTCCATTGATTCCCTCATTTGGGTTGCCTATGATTTTTTATAACAGAAAATTACATGTAAATTCGCTACTATTATTGCGGTCTGTGGGAATTTATTACGAAGAACAATGTTGTTACTGAAAACAATAGCTCTTCTCATCTTTAAATGAATCTTCTCATTATTCAATGCTCAATCTTCTTTCAGGCAAACTTTAATCCTCCAGTTTTGTCTTTGATTTTATATGTTTTACTTTGTTAATCGTTTATCTTTCTTCACAATCCATCTTTTATTATTATTTAATATTATGTATCAACATACTCACAAGCATCAAGTCATTATAATTGTTTAAATTTTGGTGTCTATTTGTATCTTTCTTCTCCAAATATTACCTTCAAATTATCCGCCTTTCCGTTTTTAATTTAAATTTCCATTATCAAAAATATAAGCTCCATGACAATTTCATGTGTTTTCCTATATTTTATGACTGACTGACACTAAATACATTCATACCATTTATAAACTTCATGTATTTTAAATTTATTTTTTACCAGTAAAATAAAAACCTCCACCATTATATTATGTCTTTCTGATAATATTTGTGTTTGAATGATGTCACCTACAATCTGTACCATCTTTTTACCACTGATTTGATTTGGTCTGCTCAATCCACTGAACTAGGAAATTGATAATTTTTTATAATATGGGATAAAACCGATTTAATACAATTGTTTTACATTACTAATAGAATTAAGTCAAAATTGATAATTTCTTATCATATGGGATAAAATCGATTTAATACAATGATTCACAAATTTGTTTTACATTACTAATAGAATTAAGTCGGTCCACTATGCCTACAATTTATTCTGAGTATGTTTAGTAATTTAGGTTTTCATTTTTAATTTTTTTAGGTACACTCCATTTGTTGTGTGGCAGATTGAATGTGGGAGATGTAATGTAAAGAATTGATTAGAGTTGACAAATAAGTTGGAGGAATTAGCAGATTGAAAGATGGTTCAGTCATCATTCAAGGTAAAACAAATTTACTTTCACTGTGTTGGAATTTATTTTATAGGAAGTTTGATTTTCTTTGTTTGGATTATTGATTATGGATATCATAATCAATTTTGACAAATTTTCCATTGATTCCCTCATTTGGGTTGCCTATGATTTTTTATAACAGAAAATTACATGTAAATTCGCTACTATTATTGCGGTCTGTGGGAATTTATTACGAAGAACAATGTTGTTACTGAAAACAATAACTCTTCTTATCTTTAAATGAATCTTCTCATTATTCAATGCTCAATCTTCTTTCAGGCAAACTTTAATCCTTCAGTTTTGTCATTGATTTTATATGTTTTACTTTGTTAATCGTTTATCTTTCTTCACAATCCAGCTTTTATTATTATTATTAAATTTCTTACCAAATTAGGTTTTTGTTATTATTATTAAATTTCCAAATTCATTCTCCTAGCAAAGACATGTTAAGGTTATGTTGATTTTATTCTTCCTAAGCCCCACCCTCTTTGGATTTAAAAATTGATGCCAAATTAACAACTCAGTATATACTACTATAGGAACTATCCCCGCTCTAAAGGAAATTTCTTTTTATTTTATTTTAATCAATTACCCATTTTGAAAAAAGATAAACAGACATTCAATAAATCTTTAGAGTGGATAAAATAGAGTTGATAAGATTGATTCTCCAAGCTCCGGATAAAAATCTATGGTTCCATATAGATAATTTTCTATTAATTTTATTAGTTACTACTTACCAATGTTCATTCTTAAGTTTCATTGGCATAATCAAGAACCCTAAGCGATGTATAGGAAACTTCAAGATTTTATAATTAAGTGTATCGGCGATAAGATTCTCAACATTATCGGCATCACTAAAGTCTAAAATTGTCAAATTAATCTTAACCCCTAAAAGCATTTCAAAACTATATAAAGTAAATTAAAGAGCTATTATGTGGCGTGGATAATGAGAGTAAAAATCATGGTATCATCCATAAATTGAAATACTGAAAGACCATTGTTAGTGATATCATTAGGAAAACTAATAAAAGCCCCATTTGTAATGATAACTTAATGATCCTAGTAAATACGTCTGTTGTAAGTGGTATAACAAGGGCGATAAAGTACAATCTTGTCTAAGTCCACATGTAGATTGAATTTTATTTCTTAGAATCCCATTAACCATTATAATCGAGTTTCCTGTTTTGAGCAATAACATATCTAACCAACCTATCTAAAGCTAAAATCCCTGGCCATTAATAAATCTTTAAGAAAAAACCAATCAATAAAATCAAAAGCTTTGACAAAATCTAGTTTTAAAAGAGTGCAGGTGATATTATTTTTATAGCAATAATTTATAAATTCTTTGACTACCATGACCTAATCCTTGACTTTGTTACCCTTAATAAAGCAGATTGTGTTATATCAATTAGATTGTTCATTTTAGTGCTTGACCTATTAGCTATGACCTTTCAAATAATGTTAAGATAATAGTTTATTATCGAAATATACCTAAAATGCTTAGGCTCTATCATGTCCATTTTCTTATAAAGTAGAATTACCTTAGCGGAGTTAAATCTTTTTAATTGTAAGTTGTCATTATAAAATCATTACACATTTTAATTAAGTAATTTCTAAGACATGCAAAAACTCTTATAAAACAGCGTAGGAAATCCGTTTGGTCTAGGCGATTGATCCCTAGTCATATCATTAATAGCCCTAAAGATCTCATTTGGGAATGGATTATCCAAATCATCTAAAGCAATCCTTGAGTTTTTCGTATACAAATCATTCTTTAATACCATGACCTCTTTTAGTTTCAATAGTGACTTTATAGCAGTTAGTAAAGGCATTATTGATTAGGCAAATTTTGATCAAAAATTTCCACATTTTTAGTAAGGAGTTTATGATATTACTACGATTACGACCATTAGTCACTCTATGCAAAAACTTAGTATTCTTATCTTCCTCATCCATGCATTAGACCCTAGGCATCTGTTTCTATATTCTTTATTCTTGCATAACAACTTTATTTATTTCTTCTTTGAGATTCAAGAGTACATTTCTCTTAGCAAAGTTAAAATTCTAGATTTTTCTAATTTATTTAATTTTACAATTTCAAAGTATAATGTTTCTTTTTTAATCCAAATGTTGCCAAAAGCATATGTATTCCTGTAACGACCCGGATTTTTCTGTCATTTAATTTTAAATATTTAAATGGTTTAAATATTGGATTTGGGATTATAATTTAGTTAGTAAGGTTTTAAAATTGAAAATTTAAGTGATTTCGGAATTTTGGAAATCGTCGATTTAATCGACAAGCTAAAATAGCGATCTTGGGCACATTCTTGAAATTCGATAAAACCAGTTCCATTGGATCCGTAATAGTGTATTATTATCGAATTTTAAATTTTGCAGCTTTTGGAGTTATTGTTTGATCGTACGGAATAGAAACGCTTTGAAATTTATATCGAAAATTTAATATAATAATTGGAAAAAAGCTATCTTCTCCATACGATCGAATTAGGACTCGAAACCTTTTCCATTATGTTTGGAATAGGGGTATAACATTATGAACGCCTAGCGACACACCTCGATATGGATTTGTGATTTTGAGTTGCGTAAATCGAGACATTTTGAAAATAAATTAATTTTCTTGTTAAGTCAATTTCTTTTCAACTGTCCTTCTAACTTACCATCAGCCTCCCTTCTCCAGGAAGACATGCCACCATCACGTACGAGGGAACCCCTATCAATTTAGGGGTCGCGTCTTCCCCTTTCATTCGTTACGTTCGAATCAGTTTACAAAAATAAATAAATAAATAAATAAAATAAAATAAAAAAGAATGGAAGTCGCCTTGTTTATAAATCGCGAGTCCTTCTCAGTTCAAAATCGTGAGCTAACACCTTTGTCTGAATTTAAATGAAATCAAATGTAAACCAAAACAAATCTCGCCTTCCCCCTCAAAAATGTTTTCACCACATAACCACATTTTCAAATTAGACCCAATTATCGAAATAGAGGGCGATGGGAGGTGCGACTATCCGCTCTTGCGTGCGCAGTGTGGAGAGGATTCGTTTAGGCAGCAGTCGTTTAAGGTTTTGGCGGCGTTCGCGAGGAGGTGGCTGAAGTCGAGAATAGGGCGTGGGTCGTAGTGCTTTGATGGAGGCGATTGTCGTTCGCAACAACTAGGGTTTGCACGATTTCAAATTTTGCGTGCGTGGATGGGCCATTGCAAGCTGACGTGCATGCTTGAGGATAGACGTGGCCAGAGCTTTGTCGAATTGTCAGTAGCGAGGAATACGGTTGTGATGGCCGTGAATTGGACGAGTGGCATCATTGCTTACGGAGGAGGAAGGGGGCGAGTGAGCTACTGCTGTTATGGCGAGGGAAGAGGCGGTAGGCGGCGGTTCCGGGTAGAGCGCGACGGCGTGAAGGGGAGCGTTAGTCTTTGTTATTACAATAATTAATTAATTTTTTATGTACATTTAAGAGAATAATTACACTATATAATTCGTGTATCTTAAATTGCAATATTAAATTCATACAAGGTATAATTCGAATAAAACAAGTGGCATTTGGGTTCGTGTCAGTGAATACTACGCAATAAAATTGATTTAGGATTTTTCGAAGCCGGTTTAGATTTTAGAAAGATTAAAATATGGATGTTCTGCAAATAAAAATCAAGGTGAGAAAAATTCTCACTTATTTGGATTGCTAAAATTTAAATTTTACATAGTTGAAATTTATTTTGGATGCCTATTGAATTTATAAATTATTGTCTGTTGAATGATAATATATATATATATATATACTAGTAGTTGGAGTGAAATTCCCGCTATAACGACCCATAATTTTCGATAATTAAAAATTGTAAATTTAATGAGTTTTGTGATTTAATGTTGGAAGAAAAAAAATTGTGATTTAATAATAAGAATAAAATTGAAATAAAATGTAATGGTATTAATTTAAGGTAATTTATAACTGCTTTAAATATAACTCCAATTACTTAAAAGGATTAGAAAGTTATGATTAGTTATGGATTGTAAATTAATTATAATAATAGGTGTATTAATTGATAATGGGATATAAGGAGTAATTGATAATTGGAATGTTGTATTAATTAATGAAATAAGGTGTGACTAATTGATTGATAAAATGAGTGTAATGAGAGTTGTTCATTCGTTTGCAAATAATAAACTTACAAATGTTATTAAATGTAGAAATGGTGACAATTGTTATTTGTTACCAATTTATTTAAATCAATTGCAATTGAATGTCATTAAATGTTAAATTAATGTGATTTAGGATAATAACTGTAAATCGAGAATGTAATAAAAGGAATAGAAATGTTAATTTTATTCATAAGGTAATAATTGATGTAATAAAAGAGTGAAACAAAGATAAATTAATTTATTGAGACTCTGAATTATAATATAATTGACAAAAATTTAGTATAATGGAAATGTAGTAACTAATCCAAATAAAAGGATGAAATTGGAGAATATTAATATAATAAATAGTGAACCAATGTTAATTATATCTATAGAGTAATAAGGGATTGAATAATAGGATAAAAAGTCAAACAAATGGAATTATTGGAAATTTAATTTATAATTACTGAATATTTTGAAATTGAAATTAAACACTGTAAAGTATGCAATATTCAACACTGAATTGATATAGAAATTTGTTTTAAAGGATCATAAATGTATTAGCAATCTAAAGTGATAGAAATTGTAAATTATTAAATTTGAATTGAAAAAGGTGACTTAATAAATTTAATATTAATTTATTTAATTAACGTGAAAATAGCCATTTTGGCAACTGTCTCGGATTTCGACAAAACTAGTTTCATCGGATTCGTAATAGTGAATTATTGTAAGGTTTCAAGATTCATAGCGATCAGACTTGTCGTTTGATCGTACGGACTCGAAACGCCTAGAAATCAATTTAATTAAACTCAATTGAAATCAATTTGAAATAAGCTGATTTTAAGTTAACTTCTTCATACGATGGAATTAAGACCTGAAACATGTTTCATTGAGTTTAAAAATATTAAAAACATCTATTTTGATATATGGGACGACCCAGTTCCGTTTCGTGAACGAAACGGGCTTTTTGGGTCATCTATCGTTCAACTTTCAAATCAATCTTTTCCATTCATTTCTATTTTTGATCTGCCTATAAATAGCCTGTTATAAACCCTAGTTATTCCTAGTTATTTCTTAGTCCATTTTTCTATACGTACAATTTCATCTGTCCACTCCTCCTTCTCAATGGCAGAAAACAAATTTCCAATTAAATTTCAAATCAGATTTCAATCGAAAATTAAAACTCCTCAAACCCCATCAAATTTTATATCAATTCGAAGCTCTCGACGAGCGTAATTCATTGGTGGGATTCATTTTCTAATTCAGATCACCGTTTTTCCAGAAACCGAGGATGAACCTCGACCGTCCGTTGCTAGGGTTTCGATCCAACGGCGGATCGTCGTCCGATCGATAATCGGGAGGTGGCGTTGGGAAGGTGGCACGATGCAAGACTTAGGAGTGCTAGCCGTTCACACCAATTGGCTGCGAGTTCGCCAGAATTTGGAATTAAAGAGGGCGGCGGCACTGGCTTCTTGGGCGAGTTTGGAGGCGGCGCGACTTCACCCAAAGGGCGGCGGAAGGAGGCTAGGCCTGCGGCAGTCACTGATCAGGGTCGCATAGGCCAGAGCTTCTGCGTTTGGACAGTGTTGCTAGCGGCCATTCACGTACTGGGTTCGATCGTGTTGAACCAGGGTTCGCGTATTGAAGATTAATTATGAGTATGCCCTTGTGTAATTTATTTTATTTAAATTTAAATTCCAATTGTTCTAACCTGGCCTGCAATTGGTATATCTACCCTGTCATTGCCTCGAGTGTCGTGTTCACATGCCTTAGTGTGCCTTCTACGAGTTTGGTTTGTACCATACCTATGGCGTGCCCTCTGATAGCCTCCAGTTTATGGAGGAGTTACGGTACTGTATAGACTATGGGAATATATAAAAATGTGTTAAGGGGGATATGGGTAACGCCTTAACGCTATTTTAATATTTTACTTTATTGTAGACATATTATAATAGCGTATTGTACTACATAGTAGATAGTTTAACGGATCCTTAGGAGATGGAAATCTCAAACATCTCTTAAGTTATTGCACCCACGTTAGACACTGGATAGGAGATGTCAAACCCCATAAACATCTCTGACGCCGTTCCACTCATATTTATTTATCGTTGATTTAACTTATAGAAGATCTTTTAGTTCTAACTCGAGTGTTTTGTCTTTTCAATTTTCTCGAGTCAGCCTAAGCATTTCAGGGTTGAATACCTTATTTCTGGAAGACGAAGACGAAGATTTGTACTATTATTATTTATCATATTATTCTACTACATCATGTTATTCCACTGCATTTATTTATTCCTGTTTATGTAACTCTGATGTTTGTGTTGTAAAGAATAATCAAATGAATTTTTAAAATAGCTTCATGAACTGTTATTTGATTATTATATTTTGTCATTCTGTTGCAAGATTTTGTATTTGTTTCATTTCTTTCTCTTTTCTTATTTACCCCATAACAATCTGTCCTTTTGAATGGTTTGAGACCGGCATGTGTGTTTTCTTAAAACGTTCAAAAAGGCAGGTCGTTACACCCGCACATTATAGCGGATGAGACCCTATGCGCCTGCATAATGGCGGATGACCCTATATACCGCGATATCCCCCTCGAAGTGGGATTGGTATTTTTATATGTTGTATTAACATCTATGGATATTGGGAAATAGGTTGGAGGGATCCAATTGGATTCCTCAAAAATGTTGATTAATTTTCATATATAGTGATATATGATTAGTGTGAATAATCTGTTATAAATTATTGCTATGATATTGAATTATTAAATGCTATAATAGCACAAACCTTAAATTTGGTATTTTAAATACCATAAATAGTTATTTTTGAAATTTAAGGAATTAAAAAGGAGATTTTGAATATAAAAATACTTATAAGGAAATTTGGATTGTTTTAAAAGAAATTAAGTGGAATGAAAATATATATATAACTTGCTTGGGTTATACTTAACTATTCGTAAATTGTTTTAAATAGAGATTTTTAAATAAAATTTATAAAGGGATTTGAAAATGATATTTTGAAAATACGAGAAGGAGTTGAAACCGATATTAAAAATAGGTTTGAAATAAAAATGGAATTTATTAAGGAAGAGATTTATAAAATGAAATTTTATAAATAAAATTGTTTTATAAAGAAGTGAAACTCAAAGGAGTTTATAAATTTATAAACGAGGTTTATAAATAAGGGAAAATGATATCAGCAGATAAGTTGAAATATAAGCTTACGATGTGAATTTATATCGAGTTATGGGAATCGTTTTGGTAAAGAAATAGTGGAATCTATTTTTGAATGTGAGAATAGTGGTAAAGTTGAGATATAATCGATGTGATATGAATCGAGAGGGATTTATAAACTGAATTTGGCAATATTGGATTTTTAAAAATAGATTTTTGTCGAGAAATTAAAAATTTGTAAAAATGAGATTTTTAGTTACTATGCTATATACTTTAAACTATTATTTAGATTAGAATATTCCGAAAGGCTAGTTACTATAATATTAAATATTTATTGAAATAAATTCTAATTTTATTAATCAGCTTTGTAAATTAATCAGTTATTTAAAAATGATTTGGAAATGAGTTATTGATGTTCTTTAAAATGTTTTGATATTTTAAATTTACTTAAACATATTTTACAAATAAACTATTATTCTTTAAAAATACTTATTTTATATATATAGTTTTAAAAGATTGAATTTATTTATAAATCCTCTCGAGATTTGAAGCGAAGTTTGTTAAATGAGTATGATTTTAGAAGAGAAATCTTATAGTGGGATTTTGTGATCTTGAAGAAAAAAATTCCAAAGTGTTAAAAATACGAGAAATTCGGGAAATGAATTAGAATTCATAAAAGAGGTTAGAAATGGGTATTTGGAGATATAGACAAGTGCATTCGACTTTGGAAATGTTAAGGGATTTACAAATAAAATTTGTAAAGAATTTTGAGAAATAGGAAATAAATGGACTACTTTCTGAATATTGGAAATAAAAGATCTTAGGGAATATGCTTATAAATATTCCTAAGTATTGGTCGGAAAGAATTTGAAAATATTTAACTTCGAAATTTTAATTATAGAAATATTTTCAAAGGGATGGATTATAATTGGAAGCGAGAACGATTCGAAAGTATCCTGTTGTGGATATAAGTAATTGATGTCGTTGCAAATATTGAATATATTGAAGAGATTTGGATATATATATATATATATATATATCTTGTAAAGATTTTTGAAATGGGTGTTTTCAAAAGATTAAAAATAATGGGGCCTAGTGACTGCCTATGGATGTTTTATTGATAGTTAAATAACCGATTATCAAGAGTGGCCAATTTCATTAATCATTTCGAAGAGACCAGGATCAGATTTAATTATCTGAAAACCACTACGATCCGGTTTGAACGTAGCGAATGAATACCGTGAAGATGATGAAGATGGTGATTCGGTTTGTCCAGACCCAGGACAACTTGTATGGACGAATGCTATCAGAACATCGTCACTAGAGGACGATGAGCATTCTAAGTAAAATTGTTCTTGAAAGGTACCGCTTAGCCTCGAACCTCATCAACCGGGAATGACTAAAACAGGGGAGATGTTGCAAGGCTAAGTGGGTCGCACCCAATTTGGGTATGTTATCACTTTTCTAGATGTCCTCGGAAACCTAAATATTATGGATATGGTTGTGCATGAAAGAAGGAGCGCTCGATAGTAAGAGTGGGAACACCCGGGGTGATAACATATTCGGTCTATCCAGGTTAGGGTTAGGCCGGTCTTGTGTAGCAGGGCATCCCGACGATGGTCCTCGGTACATTGTTCTAGAGGTGTACTGTGATGGGCGGTACCCTAGTGGCCCAGTCATTCGTATGGAATCCATTCTCCAATACGAGCTTTACGGTTTTGTTTGTAGAGCCTAGTATGATGGAATTTAATTAATGTAACAATTTTGACTATTTGAATAAGTATTTGTGTTTAAACACTATTGTAATATTAAAGTATTTCCTATAAAATTGTTTTGGTTATCGTAAGGTAAAAACCCGTCGTGTTTATGTGTGACGCGGTCTTACGAGATACCTTTGTTTTCAAAGGATTTTGATTACTCTAACAATTCAAATTGAGTGTGTTTTCTCACGCTAGTTTTCCAGACTGACTCGGGTGTTATTTTATTATAATGCTCAGGTCAGACCGAGTATTACAAATTCATGATAGGATGCTATGGAGCTCGGGAGACGAGCTGGATGACAAGACGTATTTCCATAGATTTGTATTTTCCATTGTGTGAGGACAAGTTATTAAACTGTCCAGATTGGTTGTTGTATATTGTACTCTGAATATGGTATGTATATTAACAGCACAATTCTTGTATTTAAAATCTGTTATTATATAATATATTTTGTTCCACTGCGATTGTGAGACTTTGTTGTTGTTGTTGTTGTTTATTTTCTTCTATCTCTTTCTTCTTCTTCTTCACCCTAGTTATTCACTCTTTCGTACAATTTGGGTTGAACATGAGTGATTTATTATCAACTCAAAGGGTACGGAACTGTGGGTCGCTACATTTGGTATCAGAGCTGAAGGTTAAGCGAGAACCTTGGCTCTGGTGGGGATTACTCATTAGAGATAGGGTCAGTAGAACCCTAGAATGAGTTGAGTGTAATAATAGCTATGAGCGCGTATTTGTTAGTGATTAAAAATGGATTTATATTATGTTAAGAAATCTGTTGAGTGTTATATAAATACTGTTCGATTAGTGGGACGCCACTAAATCGATAGGAGTTTCTAAACCCTTGAATAGAGTAATTCGATACAATATGGTTTTGAAGTGGGTAAATGAAATAATTTTACCCAAACTATATTTTGATATAAAAGAGAATAATTTTCTAAAAATTATTATAGTGGTGTGTTTGGTTGTTATTATATATATAATTAAAATAAGACTTTGAAATTTGGAATAGATATAAAAACCAAATTAAATTGTATAAGCATTAATTATACAAATGAGTTAAAAACTAAAGATGGGTTCAAACCGGAATTTGGAAAATTAAATCCCAGAGAATTTTAGAAGTATTTTCCAAAGTGTTTGAAGATAATAATAGTATTATTTTTTGGAGATACTTTTGAATAGAAAAAATTTGTTTTGAATGGATTTTGGAAGTGATAGAGCATTGAACTCACTTCAGTCGCTAGAAAATAATCTTAGTGATGACTGTAACATCATCAGTGTTCATTTTCGAGTTTCTAGGTGACAGATTGATACCATAGTAAGTTGATATGGAGATTTTTGGTGAAAACGAGTGTTGTTTTGGGAATTCCGAAGGGAAATTGTTTTGAAATGGAGCGAAGTGAACTGTGAAAATCCAAGAAAATGGTTTGTTAAACCAAAAAGAGTATACATATATATATTTGATTCCAAAGTAATTTGAAATAAATATCGGATGTTTAAAATTTCTGGAATCCTGTGGAAGATGATATTAATAGAAAAGAAGTGTGAAAATTGAAGTTTGGAATAAAAATTTAAATTGAGAAAGTTAAAATGGAATTTAACTTAAAATAAGTGAAGGAATAAATTAGTGAAATGAACTAATTAAAAGGATTGAACTGAAAATGAATTAGTGAATGAAATATGATTCAGAATGCTGATTAATAACAATTTGAGTATGAAATTAAGTTGTTAGATGAATTTGATGAAATGAGTACTAAGTGATAAATAAGGTGACGAAGGAATGTGGATTAATTGGATGTGTATAAATGAAGGAAACCGATAATGTGAATTGAAATGAATATTAATAGTTGATTAAATTGAATATAGATGTGAATTATAAAGTGACTATATAATTATAAGTTATAAAATTTGAATTGGACTAGAAATAATGTCGAATTGCAGTAAATATAAATTTCAAGTTGTGAAATAATTATATAACCATATGGATAAATCTTAAATGAAATAGAATTTGAGTGAAAATTGGAATTGTGAATAAATAAAGTTGAATAGCTTATAAAATTTGAAATTAATGGAATGAAAATATATTTAGGCTATAAATAAATGTATAGTCTCGAGTTAAAAATAAAATGGGAATACATTCGAGTATAAAATTGATGAAAATGTGAAAAATAAGTTGTGTGACTTATAAAATTGAAAAGTGAAATAGAAAACCTAAAAATAAAAATGGAGTGATATTTTGGTAAGGGAAATAAATCCAAAACTTGAATTATGAAATGAATTTGGAACTCAAGAAAATTAAATGAAGTGATTTTTGAAAATAAAATCAGAAATTGAATATGGAACTTGAGTATAAATTAAAAATTCGATAAATTGTAAGCGAATTTAATATGATTGGGAATATCGTCGAATAAAATAGAATTGGATTGAGATAGCAACAGCTTGGGTTATAAATAAATTCTATTTAAGTGTAAATGAATTGAATATGACTTAATATATATCATATAAATGAATTCAAAAATAAATTTGAATATGGAATTGAAATTGAAGTGAATAAAATGAATGACCTAACTAATTAATTAGTAAATGAACTAATTAAGAATAAATTTGAAATAGAATAGAATTGAATATAAATTGAGTTGCAATCAATTTAAAAATAGCTATATGCTAAAATGGTTATTCTATTAAATGAACATCGCCGAATTTGCATAGAAAAGTTGTTGTTCGACGCAAACGGAAGTAAATAAAATTCTATGAATAAATAGGAAGTGAATAAATTGATTTTTGGATCAATTTGAAATGGATACAGGTTTGTTTGATGTAAAATGAATTGGATGCAAATAAATTTGGTTGTAAATCTTTTGAATTGAATATGGATTGATTGAAAGTAATCAATTTAATGTCAGAACCTTATAATTGCTTATAATACATGTGTAGCATGATTGGTTTATGAAATCTATATGTTTTAACTATTTAAATATAAGTGGAATGTTATTGAATTTGATGTTTTAGTACTTATGTGTTTATATTGAGTAAGTACACATACTCGAAGGCTGTCGGGCTAGATTTGGGTTGCGTAATTGCATATGATGTAAACTTGCTTGCTTAATAATGCTTAAAAACACTAAATAAGGTACGTTTTCGGATTAAATACTGCAAAATATAAATATTGATACATATTTTTTATTTTCCGACCGTGTAGGTCGATGTATATATATTTATCTTTCTTGTCATATTGCAAAAGGTCCTCCGTACAAAGGAGACTCTGCTAATAAAATTCGAAAATTTAGGGTGTTAGAAAATTTTTGAAAAGTTTTGGAAAAATTTTGTTAATGACAAATTGATTTCAAATTGAAACTGAAATAAGAGATTTTGGAATTAGAATTGAAAACTAATTGTTTTGGTCGGAACTAAAAGATTGGAAAGGTGAAATATCGAGTTTCAACTAAGTGGGTTTTGGATAGGTTAATGGGTTTGGAGCATTCTTCCTACTTAGCAATTTCGGGGACGAAATTCTTTTAAGGGGGAGGAATGTAACGACCCAAAATTTTCTATTGTTTAATTTTAAATATTTAAATGGTTTAAATATTGGATTTGGGATTATAATTTAGTTAGTAAGGTTTTAAAATTGAAAATTTAAGCAGTTTCGGAATTTTGGAAATCGTCTATTTAATCGACGAGCTAAAATAGCGATCCGGGACACAGTCTCGGAATTCGATGATACAAGTTCCATTGGATCCGTAATAGTGTACTATTATCGGATTTCAAATTTTGTGGCTTTTGGAGTTATCGTTTGATCGTACGGGGTAGAAACGCATTGAAATTTATATCGAAAATTTAATATAATAATTGGGTCCAAAAAGCTATCTTCTCCATACGATTGAATTAGGACTCGAAACCTTTTCCATTGTGTTTGAAATAGGGGTATAATATAATCAACGCCTAGCGACACGCCTTGATAGAGATTCGTGATTTTGAGTTGCGTAAATCGAGACATTTTTTGAAAATAAATTAATTTTATTGTTAAGTCAATTTCTTTTCAACTATCCTTCTAACTTACCATCAGCCACCCTTCTCCAGGAAGACACGCCACCATCACGTACAAGGGAACGCCTATCAATTTAAATTCGCGTCTTCCCCTTTCATTCGTTATGTTCGAATTAGTTTACAAAAAAGAAAAGAATGGAAGCCGCCTTGTTTATAAATCGCGAGCCCTTCTCAGTTCAAAATCGCGAGCTATCCCTCTTCCTTTTTCCAATCAGTTTGAATATATTTCCTTTATCTGAATTTAAATGAAATCAAATGTAGACCGAAACAAATCTCGCCTTCCTCCTCAAAAATGTTTTCACCACATAACCACATTTTCAAATTAGACCCAATTATCAAAATAGAGGGCGATAGGAGGCGCGACATTCCATTCTCGTGTGCATAATGTGGAGAGGATTCGTTTAGGCAGCAGTCATTTGGGGTTTTGGCGGCGTTCGCGAGGAGGTGGCTGAAGTCGAGAATATGGCGTGGGTCTTAGTGCTTTGATGGAGGCGATTCTCGTTCGCAAACACTAGGGTTTGCATGATTTCAAATTTTGCGTGTGCAGGTGGGCCATTACAAGCTGATGTGCGCACTTGAGAATAGACGTGGCCATAGCTTTGTCAAATTGTCAATGGCGAGGAATACGGTTGTGATGGCCATGAATTGGACGAGTGGCGTCATTGCTTGCAGAGGAGGAAGGGAGCGAGTGAGCTACTGCTGTTACGGCGAGGGAAGAGGAGGTAGGCGACGGTTCCGGGCAGAGCACGGTGGCGTGAAGGGGAGGGTTAGTCTTTGTTATTACAGTAATTAATTAATATTTTTATGTATGTTTAAGAGATTAATTACACTATATAATTCGCGTATCTTAAATTGCAATACTAAATTCATACATGGTATAGTTCGAACAAAAAAAGTGGCATTTGGGTTCGTGTTAGCGAATACTACGCAACAAAATTGATTTGGGATTTTTCGAAGCTAGTTTAGATTTTAGAAAGTTTAAAATCTGGATGTTCGATAAATAAAAATCAAGGTGAGAAAAATTCTCACTCATTTGGATTACCAAAATTTAAATTTTACGTAGTTGAAATTAATTTTGGATGCCTGTTGAATTTATAAATTATTGTCTGTTGAATGATATAATATATATATATATATTAGTGTGTATATATATATTAGTAGTTGGAGTGATATTCCCGCACATTATAGCGGATGAGACCCTATGCGCCCGCATAATGGCGAATGACCATATATACCGCGATATCCTCCTCGAAGTGAGATTGGTATTTTTATATGTTGTATTAACATCTGTGGATGCAGGGAAACAGGTTGGAGGGATCCAACTAGATTCCTCAAAAATGTTGATTAATTTTCATATATAGTGATATATGATTAGTGTGAATAATCTTTTATAGATTATTGCTATGATATTGAATTATTAAATGCTATAATAGCACGGACCTTAATTTGGTGTTTTAAATACCATAAATAGTTATTTTTGAAATTTAAGGAATTAAAAAGGAGATTTTGAATATAAAAATATTTATAAGGAAATTTGGATTATTTTAAAAGAAATTAAGTGGAATGAAAAAAACATATATATATAACTTTCTTGGGTTATACTTAACTATTAGTAAATTGGTTTAAAAAGAGATTTTTTTTTAAAAATTTATAAAGGGATTTGAAAATGATATTTGAAAATATGGGAAGGAGTTGAAATCGATATTAAAAATAGGTTTGAAATAAAAATGGAATTTATTAAGGAAGGAATTTATAAAATGAAATTTTATAAATAAAATTGGTTTTATAAAGAAGTGAAACTCAAAGGAGTTTATAAATTTATAAACGAGGTTTATAAATAAGGGAAAATGATATCAGTGGATAAGTTGAAATATAAGTTTACGATGTGAATTTATATCGAGTTATGGGAATCGTTTTGGTAAAGAAATAGTGGAATCTATTTTTGAATGTGAGAATAGTGGTAAAGTTGAGATATAATCGATGTGATACGAATCGAGGGGGATTTATAAAATGAATTTGGCAATATTGGATTTTTAAAAATAGACTTTTGTCAAGAAATAAAAAATTTGTAAAAATGGGATTTTTAATTACTATGATATATAATTTAAACTATTATTTATATTAGAATATTCTGAAAGGTTAGTTATTATAATATTTAATATTTATTGAAATAAATTCTAATTGATTAACCAGCTTTGTAAATTAATCAGTTATTTAAAAATGATTTGGAAATGAGTTATTGATGTTATTTAAAATGTTTTGATATTTTAAATTTACTTAAACATATTTTACAAGTAAACTATTATTCTTTAAAAATACTTATTATATATATATACAGTTTTAAAAGATTGAATTTATTTATAAATCCTCTTGAGATTTGAAGCGAAGTTTGTTAAATGAGTATGATTTTAGAAGAGAAATCTTACAGTGGGATTTTGGGAGCTTGAAGAAAAAAATTCCAAAGTATTAAAAATACGAGAAATTTGGAAAATGAATTAGAATTCATAAAAGAGGTTAGAAATGGGTATTTGGAGATATAGACAAGTGCACTTGACTTTGGAAATATTAAGGGATTTACAAATAAAATTTGTAAAGATTTTGAGAAATAGGAAATAAATTGACTACTTCCTGAATATTGGAAATAAAAGATCTTAGGGAATATGTAAATATTCCTAAGTATTGGACAGAAAGAATTTGAAAATATTTAACTTCGAGATTTTAATTATAGAAATATTTTCAAAGGGATGGATTATAATTGGAAGCGAGAAAAATATTTCTAAGTATTAAAACGATTTGGAAGTATCCTGTTGTGGATATAAGTAATTAATGTCGTTTTAAATATTGAATATATTGATGAGATTTGGATATATATATCTTGTAAAGATATTTTTGAAATGGGTGTTTTCAAAGATTAAAAATAATAGGGCCTAGTGACTGCCTATGGATGTTTTATTGATAGTTAAATAACCGATTATCAAGAGTGGCCAATTTCATTAATCATTTCGAAGAGACCAGGATCAGATTTAATTATCTGAAAACCACTACGATCCGGTTTGAACGTAGCGAATGAATACCGTGAAGATGATGAAGATGGTGATTCGGTTTGTCCAGACCCAGGACAACTTGTATGGACGAATGCTATCAGAACATCGTCATTAAAGGACGATGAGCATTCTAAGTAAAATTGTTCTTGAAAGGTATCGCTTAGCCTCGAACCTCATCAACCGGGAATGACTAAAACAGGGGAGATGCAGCAAGGCTAAGTGGGTCGCACCCAATTTGGGTATGTTATCAATTTTCTAGATGTCCTCGGAAACCTAAATATTATGGATATGGTTGTGCATGAAAGAAGGAGCGCTCGATAGTAAGAGTGGGAACACCAGGGGTGATAACATATTCGGTCTATCCAGGTTAGGGGTAGGCCGGTCTTGTGTAGCAGGGCATCCCGACGATGGTCCTCGGTACATTGTTCTAGAGGTGTACTGTGATGGGCGGTATCAAAGTGGCCCAGTCATTCGTATGGAATCCATTCTCCAATACGAGCTTTACGGTTTTGTTTGTAGAGCCTAGTATCTTGGAATTTAATTAATGTAACAATTTCGACTATTTGAATAAGTATTTGTGTTTAGACACTATTATAATATCAGAGGATTTCCTATAAAATTGTTTTGGTTATCGTAAGGTAAAACCCGTCGTGTTTATGTGTGACGCGGTCTTACGAGATACCTCTGTTTTCAAAGGATTTTGATAACTCTAACAATTCAAGTTGAGTGTGTTTTCTCATGCTGGTTTTCCAGACTGACTCGGGTGTTATTTTATTATAATGTTCGGGGTCAGACTGAGTATTACAGATTCAGGATAGGATGCTATGGAGCTCAGGAGACGAGCTGGATGACAAGACGTATTTCCGTAGATTTGTATTTTCCGCTGTGTGAGGACAAGTTATTAAACTGTCCAGATTGGTTGTTGTATATTGTACTCTGAATATGGTATGTATATTAACAGCATAGTCCTTGTATTTAAAATCTGTTATTATATAATGTATTTTGTTCCGCTGCAATTGTGAGACTTTGTTGTTGTTGTTTATTTTCTTCTATCTCTTTCTTCTTCTTCACCCTAGTTATTTGCTCTTTCGTACAATTTGGGTTGAACATGAGTGTTTATTATCAACCCACGCTTTGTAATTGAGATTGGTACTCAATTTAGGTTTCTTTGTAATTCTTTTGGTTAGTCAAATAAAATTGGTTTTTGGATGAATGGTTTGCGTTATATATTTTTCAATTCTTATATCTTCTTAAATCTAATTGTATAGAGATCCTTGATTAAACCTAACAAATAATCTTTAAATAACACTTGGTTGTGAGCATGGAACCTTGCATTATGCGGTTTACTCAATGGGCAGTGCGGTTCTAGAGGATTATGCACAGTGACAGCATTACGGGTATGCCCTAGGGGCAATTCTGTAATTTATTGTAAATTATTAACTCTATAATCAATTCTCGTTTCTTATAAAAGTTGTTTTCTTTCTTTTATACATACATGCATTTGTTATAATATGTTATAAATAATTGAGAATTTAATTAAAATATGTTTAACAGAAAATCCATAAATGATGTGTTTGTGATAGTAGTTACAAATACTTGTGATCATGAGTATCATATCACATTATATTAAACACATCATTTTAAATATTCCTAGTCAAGACATATCGAGACTGGATATCGACACGTCAGTTGAGACTAGAGTACATAACTTCTCTCCAAACATTAAGCAATCTATTACTCATGACTGATCGAGGTACCAAGGGTTACAAACTGATATTTGTTGGATAAATATGAAATGACTCACACGATAGTTTGGTTAATATAACCAAGGTTAAATAGAAAATATCGATGTGACTATTTTATACAGTTCTCTTAATTTAGAAAACTATAGATCTTCAATACGAAAGCTTCGCTTTGATTATAGATAAATTATGGCATGATAACCATCGATAGTTGGGTCGAGTGGAAGTATAGGAAGTGAAATACTATTAGAGAGATGATTCGTCTTCTAAGTTATATGGGGTTAGTATCACGGTCAACTGAAGTCAACTCAAAGTCAAATCTTCGGCCATAGTAATTTGGTTAATAATAATTGTTATTATTGAAACAAAGACATTGTATTCCGGACTATAAAGTTGAATGTGGACAATATTGGAATTTTGACCATTATCAAGTTCCATAATTCCAAGGTGATATAGTTTCGACGAAGAGAATTGGTATAAGTAATCATCACTATCGGGTAATGCCAAATAAAGTAAAATTGGATTTTACCAAAATCAGGTAACCGATAAATTAGGCCATAATGTCACACCACTTGCTAAATGAAGTGCGAACTTTAATATTCGAATTGTTCGATATTAATCACTGACCGAATTTACACCTAAAATTCATACAACTGAAACATTGAATGCTCCTTTGACCACCTGATTTAATTAATTTATAATTATTATATATTAATTAAATTAATTTATATTTATAAAATATTGATTATAAAATTTTATTTGATGTATTGAATAATATTAAATAGTGTGTATATCAAAGTTATAAATATACTGAATGATATAAGATATCGGTGCGCGTTTAAATTTGATTTAAATGCAGGAATTATTGTTTGAGCTTAAAATGTTTCAAGGCCACATTGTAGCATGTTGTAGCTGGCCTTGGTACCTTAGGATGTGGCCAGCCATATGATGGCCAAAGCATGTGGTTTTGATGTGGTAAAAGTGAGAAAAAGTAAGAGAGAAAAGCAGATCGCGATCCACACTTTATGCCCTTGTCTTCCTTTACTTAAGGCCTGTTTCTTTCTTTAGTTTACTACACATTTTCCACTCTTCAACCAAAAAACTCCAGGCCGGCCATAGCTTGCTATCACAGAAAAAATTCAAGTTCAAAATACATCAAATTCAACAATATTCGATAGTGGTAGTATTCAACCACCAAACTCCAAGCCGGCCATATATTTATTTAATTTAAAATCATTTATGTGATTGTAAAATACAATTATATAAATTTACAAATAATAATAATTTTGATCAAAATTTTATATATACTATATAACGCGTTTCTTTTCAGAAATTAATTTTTTATTATTTTTAGATAATAATTTCATGCGATTTTGTAATTTAATAATTGTTTATATAATTAAATAATTAAAATTGAAAGGAAATATATATATATATATATATATTAATCTGAGCCGAGAGTAATAAGATAAATCTTTATATATAAATTTTATTATTTATTTAATTATATATATGTGTGTGCGTGTGTGTAACTGAATATATATTTTTATTATTTAAAAATAAAAAAATTTGTTCGGATTTTAAGTATATTATAAATGTTAAAATATTTTATAAATATATATTTATGTATATATATTTAAAATAATTTTATAATTTAAGTATATTTGTATATAAATACATTTACCTATATATTTTTTCGTAATGTTTTATGCTTAATTAAATACATCCAGTATTTTATAATATATACACATAGACATACACGTATACAAATTTATATCTTATTTCATTTTGGTGCACACATATGTAAACATTTGGATAACACAATTGTATACACAAAGGCGTAACATGTCAGTTATGGTGTAAATTCTAGCATCTATACATGGGCATGTTAAACCATACACACATGATTATGTTGCATGTATTATGATACACATATTCAAATTATAATACAAACAATATTTTAAATTTAAATTAAATATTGATTTTATTTAAAACAAAATTAGAAAAGTTCTAAATGGATCTAGACTACATAAGCCCATTAAAGATCCAATAAAGGAAAGTTTTTTGAAATTTACCCTTTAACTCCGTTGTGGGCTAGCCTAATTCCATCAAAGGTATCAGAGCCCAATAGCTTATGCGGTCTAAACTAGTCATGTTAGGGAAAACTAATTCAGCTTGCCCACTTAGTACTGTGTCTAGAAAGATGATGTCTAGGATTGGAATTGGGTAATCAAGTACCATGTCCTACCTGGTTACCGACCTGGTCTAAAAGGTAAAGTGAGCCCAAAGGTCACCCCTAATAGAAAATTTCCAATTTGAATTAGGCCTTAGGCTACTTTTTTAATTTTTTTTTGAAAATTAAATAAATTTTTAAATTTAAAGGTTAAATTTAAAATGAAACATGTTTATTATAAAAGTTATAATATAACATAAGTTTACAAAATGTTTGAAATATAGTAAAATTTTCAAAATGTTTGAAAATATTTTAATATTAATTCGAAATTTAAATTTATTAATAAGATTAATAAAAGAAATAAATAAATTAAATGAGTTAATTAATGAAAATATATACATGTCTATTATATATTTAGATATATGTTATAATATTCTAAAATATTTAAGATAACATAAGTGTACATGTATGTATATAAAATGACTTTTTGAAATTAATATAATTTAATAAAAATTTATTAATTTAATAAATAAATTAAAGGTTAATTAATTAAATTAAAATACATACATATATACATATATATATTATATTTAATACCGTAAAGGTTATAATAATTATATTCAATATAAAATTAATTAAAATGTTAATTAATTAAGTATGATTTAGTCCATATAATGTTATACATAAGGCTATTATATAAGTAATTTGAAATATAAAAGTTATACAATAATAAAACTTATATAATATGAATGTATAAACTAAAGGTGGAACATTAAAGACACCCAACATATTTAAGGAATAAATACATACATAAATGTACGTATACCTTAATTTTCAATGTGTCGACATTTGAATCACGAGAGTATTTCATAATAATTACATTATTCCATAAGTCAATATTACTCGATATAATATATTAAAGATTATGAATCTTTACTATACTGTTGTCCTCTACCATTTATATATTAATAGATTACTTGTATACTCTTTAGTTGTTGAGCTATTCTCAAGTAAGAGATGTTATGTGTAGTACTGTCAATATATTAAATAGACGATGTAAGATAATTGCACGTTGTTGTTGAGCTTTCCTCAAGGCATGTGCATTATACTTAGACCGTCGTAAAATGGTAGGTCTGAGTGAATAATCCAACATTATTGTTGAGCTTTTCTCAAGGTAAAGGTGGGATTAATACAAAGTACCATGGATTAGAAATTGTATATATATAACCAATAAGGATTTATCCATCGCATGTGGGAGTATGATTTGTTGAGTTTTCCTCAAGGTCAGAATCCCAAGACATACGAGTCATAACACACACTAGTGAAGTCGAAAGAATTCTACGTTTCGACTTAGAATTTGGCGAAACATAAAACACTAGTGTATGAGCTTACTAGTAAAATGAAATGTAAAGTTTAATCTTACTAATATTATAAGAATATCTACTATGTTAATGCCCTAATAATCTACCCATTAAAACTTGCAAAAAATTTCAAATCAAGGCTTTTCAATGAAAACGATCGATTGGCCGGACCAAACAACTATGTCGATTGGCAACGAGCTATAAAGATAGCTTTGACATATGAGTGAGTTGTATCGTCTGTAACTTGTGCTCCACTGATAAGACCCGCTAATGAAGATCACGAAGACCTACATGTTGCTTATAGTAAGTGGCCACAGACCTTAAAATCGCCAAAGTATTTGTGCTGTCTACTCTAGACAAACAGTTGTAAATGTAGCACAAATCAATGTCTATCCATTTAATTTTTGATAGTCTCAAGGCACTATTTGGTTAGCAGTCTCAGTTGTAAGGTACGAGACTAATAAGAAACGGTTCAACACCAAAATGCAAAAGGGATAGAAGATGCAAGATTACGTGTTAGTGATTAAGGGCTATATTAATAGGCTTGCATCATTGGACATGACTGCAAGCAATGAGTTACATGTCTACTTGATCCTTGGTTCATTAACCCCTTAGTATGAATTGTTCATACTGAACTATAATATGAACAATCTGAATATGAATCTTGTGGAGCTCTCTCAATATGTTGAGGTCGACCGAGTCACAATCTAAGGATCGGTTGGTTGTGCTTGCAGTTAAAGGTGGGGAGGGTAAGAAGAAAAGTAAGAAAGGAAAGAAAACCGCTGATGACAAGGGTGAGTGTCACAACTGTCACAAGAAGGGATATGAAAAAGAAACCATCCCGAGTATCTTAAGATTGTGAAAGAAAAGAAGAAGAACAGTTCCACAGCTCCATCGGGTACATTTATGATTCAAAATAGTTTTGTAATCAATAAAATGCTTGGGTTTTAGATATAGGATCTGAAACTCATATTTGTAACTCGTTACAAGGGCTTAGGAAGTGATGCCGCGTGGCAAAGCATGAAATGAGACTCCAGGTTGCTGATGGGTCTATCGTGGATGCAACAGCAGTGGGAGATATTCACTTATGTTTGCCTAGTGGTATTGTATTGGCATTAAATAATCGCTATTTTATAGAAGACTTTATTTGTGGGATTGTAACTGTTTCTAGACTGTTTGAGAATGGATATGTGTTTCACTGTGCAAATAATGTTATGGACATTGGTTTGAATGGAAATAAAGTTTGTGAAGGTGTTCTTGAAAATGGCATTTATGCGATCAATGCAAATTATGTTTGTTTTGTAAGCAGTTCTAGTAGCAATATAAATGATAGCCATCTTTAGCATTGTAGGCTTGGTCATATTAGTAAGAAACTAATACACAAATTGAAAACCTTCAGTGGGAGCCATGAAAGAGTTGATGAACTCTTAAAGCTAGTACATAGTTATGTATGTGGCCCAATGCTTGTAATAACCAAGGATAATAGTTCTTACTTTGTTGCCTTCATGGATGATTTCTTGAGACTAGGATATGTGTATCTTATGAAGAACAATTGTGATGTTTACGAAAAATTTAAGGAGTATAAGAATGAAAATGAAATCAGACAAACCAAAAGATTAAAATTCTTCGATCTGATCGAGGAGGCGAATATTTTGGACAAGAGCTCCAACAATTGAAAAGATAATATGATTATCTCTCAAGTTACTCCATCCTGTACTCCACAACACAATGGAGTTTCAGAGTGAAGGAATCAAATCCCGTTAAATATGGTTTGTTCCATGATGAGTAAGGCCGATTTACCTTTGTCTTGTTGGGGATGTGCATCGGTAAACATAGCGCATATATTAAACTCAGTACCCACTAAATCTATGCCTAAGATGCCATATGAGATATAGCACGGGAAGAACCCCACTTAATTATTTGAAGGTGTAGGGTTTTTAAAGGTTTTTCTTCATTTATCAACTATTATCTAGATTTGATTTGAATAATTATTGCCAAATCAGATTAGATATCTTAATTTTAGATTTGGTGTTTTTTAATTCAACTTGTCAAATTTTTTAGGTATTCGTTGACCCAATTTTATGTTATTAAATATAGTTTTCATAACATTTTTATACCCATACATATATCGAACATTAATCAATAAATTGAGGCAATTAATATACACATATATAACGAATATATACATGGTAGATACAAATATCAATACCTACACATGTATATATTGACCATATTATTGTTTGTTATTATATTCCTTTTAACATGTTATAATTACATATCATCATTTTGTATGGAGATTGAGTATCCTGTTAATTGGATGTTTGCAAAACAGGAAGGTGAAATCAGTTAACGATGTCACTTATTATCTATTTCCACTTTAGATAATGATGTATTAAATTCCAAATCTATTACATAATTTTATTCACATCAACTTTTAAATATCAAGTACTTGGTGTTTACAGATTCCATAGTTTTAAACGGGTAAAATTGTCGCGTAGTACCAAATTAGGTTCCTTTTCTCCACAAAGATTACCACGTAACTCCATACTGTAACACAAAGGTTACACGGTTTTGCAGAAGAGATAAAACTTGAATTTATGTTTGATTTTCTCTTAAATTTTGATGCAGCGCAATCTACCAACTCATTGGATTTGAGGCGTTCAAGGACCTTAGGTCGCTCACGACCTAGTGAAGGTCGCTCACGAGTTAATGGACTCAGTGTTAAGGCATTCAAGCGACCTAGCGAGTTAAGCATTCCAAAACTCATTACTTTGGATCGCTCCGACCTTTTCGAGCTACGACCTAAGATAGGTCGCTCAACGATACAACCTTGCGAGCTACGACCTAAGATAGGTCGCTCAACGATACAACCTTGCGAGCTACGACCTAAGATAGGTCGCTCACTGTAAACCGCTACCGTGTTTCTCTAAGTCGCTCCGGATGCCGCTTTATTTTAGGTCGCTCGACCTTATGCACTGAGAAGATAAGGCGATGCCTTGTATTTTGGGTCGCTCAAGTATTAGGTCGCGTGAAGATTTCCAGAAGCCTTGTTCTTAGGTCGCTGCTGCCGTGTTGTTAAGTCGCTGCTGCCGTGTGTTCTTAAGTCGTATGATGTTTAGGTCGTATGTCGTTTGTATTTGTATTTGTATTTTCTTAAGTCGTGATGGCCTTGTAATGTGTTGTAAAGTGTTTTCTTATGTCGTATTGTATATAAGTCGTAGGTCGCGGCCAATGTTAGGTCGTGTACTCTGTTAGGTCGTTTGTCTGTGTTAGGTCGTTCATGACCTATGTGTTGTGATGTAAGTGTAGAGTTGTAAACCGCCTATAAATATGGGTGTTGCGTCATTTGTAAAGTGAGTTGATTTTGAATAAAACTTTGTTTGAGTGCTTTGTGCCTCTTTGAAATTGGTAGTTGAGTGTAATCTCCTATCTCCACCTTCGGCATTCGAGTGCACTTGAATCAACGATTGTTGAAGCCAATTCACGGTATCAAGTGCGCTTGATCAACGTCTGAAGAATTGCAGATCTTCCTTCACGGCATCGTGCGCGATCAACGTGACGAAGATAGCTAGATTCCGGCATCTTTGAGATCAACGGAGTTGGGCGTTTGGTATCTTTCAATCCACCGATTGCTACTTTCACCATTTCATACATTTTTGTTATCCGCTGCTGCATCATTTGGTATCGGAGCGAGACTTAGCCAATCATAGCTAAGCCGAGTCTTGGAGCCAATTATTATTGAAGAGTTCAAGCCGAGCCAATTGAGTTTAGGCCGAGCTAGTTGAGGGCGTGAAGTGTTTGAGCCGTGCATAGTTTGTTCATTTCTAAATCAAGGCCGAGAGTTGTGAAGTTTGACAATGCCGCCGAGAAGAGCTAATCGCCATCAGAATGTTGAAGCGTTGTATAGAAGAGAAGAAGCCGAGAAAATGGAACAACGCATCAATGAAAAGTTTGATGAAGGCATTGGGAAGTTAGAGAAACTGATGAATGATATGAATCAAAGGAGGAGGTCGCCAATCTCGAACCATGGAGGAAACAGAGTTTCGCCATCGGTTACGGAAGCGAGGAGGGTGTCGCCGCAATCTTATCGAGAAAGAAGAGAATCTTCAGTTTCGTTGAGAAGAGAACATCATGAGTATAGAGATGAAGAGAGAAGAACTCCACGTGAGTTTGAACATGAACCATACCGTGATGATGAAAGACAAAGTAGAAGAGATATGCGAGATCATAGAGATGTGGGTGGTCGAGATTGTTATCGAAGTACATCTGTCTTTGATGAAGATGGTGGTAGATGTAGTGTTCATTCTCGAGATCGAGACCAAGTGCGAAATGCATATCGGGATGTTGAAGATGATCGACGATGGGAGTCGGGGATGAAAACTGAAATTCCAGAATTCAAGGGTGGAATGGTAGCGGAGGAATTTTTGGATTGGTTGTCTAATGTGGAAGAAATTTTTGACTTCAAAGAAGTACCCGAGCATCGTAGAGTGAAGTTGGTTGCTACACGATTGAAAGGAAGAGCTATGGCATGGTGGCAGCAAACTAAACTTACCCGGGAAAGGATGGGAAAGTCAAAGATTGAGTCATGGGAGAAGATGAAGAAGTTAATGAAAGCTACATTCTTGCCGTATAATTATCAGTCTCTTATGTATCAACGATTGCAGAATCTGAGACAGGGAACAAATTCAGTTAATGATTATGCAGATGAGTTCTATCAACTTATTGCCAGGAATGATATCATGGAGACAGAGGAGCAGTTGACAGCTAGATTTGTTGGAGGATTGAGAATGCAGATTGAAGATATGGTGAATATGTTTGATCCCAGATCTGTTGCTGAAGCATATCAAAAAGCTCTAGTTTGGGAGAAGCAAGGTAGGAGAGGTGGTGGTGTGTTTACAAATTCTAACAATCCAATGAAAGGGGCTAGTAGCAATGCAAATGTTTCTAAGGCTGTTGCAAAACCGGTTGTAAGTGAAGTTGCTAAGACCAAGGTCAATAGTGGTATCAAATGCTTCAATTGTCAGGAGTTTGGTCACAAAATCAATGAATGTCCAAAGCCAAAGAAGCGAGTGATGGTTGCTGAGGCAGAGGATGAGGAAGTAGAAGCTGAATGTTCTAATTCACCACATGTTGAGGAAGAAAAAAATGTGTCGGGAGATGAAGGGTATTCATTAATGATGAAGAGGTCTTGTTTAACACCAAAGCAAGAGACTAGCTGGTTGAGGAGTAACATCTTTCAGTCAACATGCACTATCTTGGGAAGGGTTTGCAAGTTTGTCATCGATGCGGGAATCTGTGATAACATCATTTCCACAGAAGCTGTGAAGAAGTTAGCATTAAAGACTGAGAAGCATCCGAAACCTTACAAGTTAGCTTGGTTGAGGAAAGGCGGGGAGGTGAAGGTTGGACGAAGAGCTTGTGTGAATTTTTCGATTGGGAAGAAATACAAAGATGAAATTTGGTGTGATGTTGTGGATATGGATGTATGTCATCTGTTGTTGGGGAGACCATGGCAGTATGATAGAGCGGTACAACATGATGGTCGTACTAACAGTTACAGTTTCATGTTTGAAGGTACTAAAATCACTTTAATTCCTAAGAAGCGACAACAAGAAGAAAGCAAGTTGGAGGAGATTGAAGAACTTAAAACTTTGCTATCTTTGAAGGAGTTTGTTAAGGAAGTCAAAGAGCAGCCTGAAGTATTTTTGTTGATTGGACGTGAGAGTAATGAAGTGGTTGAAATTCCGAAAGAAGTAAAGCCAATGCTGGAAGAATTTGACGATGTATTTCCTAAAGAGCTGTCAACGGAGTTACCACCGTTGAGAGACATTCAACATCAAATTGATCTTGTTCTAGGAGATGTGTTACCTCATAGACCACATTACAGAATGAGTCCAAAGGAACATGAGGAGTTGAGAAGGCAAGTGGAAGAGTTGCTTGAACAGGGGCGTGTATAGGAAAGTTTAAGTCCTTGTACGGTGCCATCTTTGTTAGTGCCGAAGAAGGATGGAACGTGGAGGATGTGTACAGATAGCAGGAAACTCAATAAAATAACTGTCAGATACAGATTTCCGATGCAGAGGCTTGATGATTTGTTAGATCAGTTGAGCATGGCTACTATCTTTTCGAAGATTGATTTGAAGAGTGGTTATCATCAGATTCGAATCAGACCAGGGGACGAATGGAAGACAGCATTCAAGACAAGAGAAGGATTATATGAATGGCTAGTTATGCCGTTTGGTCTTTCGAATGCACCTAGTACATTTATGCGGGTGATGAATCAGATCTTTAGACCATTTATTGGGAAGTTTGTGGTGGTGTATTTTGATGATATACTGATATATAGTAGAAGTGCCGAAGAACACTTGCATCATCTGAGAGAAGTGTTGATGATACTGCGACAGGAACAATTTTATGCTGCAATGAAGAAATGCATGTTCATGACGCATAGTGTTTTATTTTTGGGATATGTTATTTCAGAAGGAGGTATACAAGTGGATCAGAATAAAGTTGAAGCAATCCGAAATAGGACACAATCCAGGACGATAACAGAAGTTAGAAGTTTTCATGGTTTAGCATCATTCTACCGAAGATTTATTCCACACTTTAGTAGCGTGATGGCACCAATTACTGATTGTATGAAGGGGAAACAGTTTTCATGGTCAAAGGAAGCAGGATTTGCTTTTGAGCGAATAAAGGAACTTTCGACGACATCGCCAATTCTAGTGCTGCCAGATTTTCAGTTGTTGTTTGAGCTACATACTGATGCATCTAAGGTTGGGATTGGAGGGGTGTTGAGTCAGAAAGGACGACCAATTGCATATTTTAGTGAGAAGCTTTCGGGAGCCAAGATGAGATATAATACTTATGATGTGGAATTCTATGCTATTGTTCAAGCTATAAAACATTGGAGACACTATTTGTTCCATAAAGAATTTGTTCTATATACTGATCATGAAGCACTGAAACATTTGCAGGGGCAGGACAAAATTGCAGCCAGGCATGCTTCGTGGATCGCATACCTACATCAGTTTACATTTGTGGTGAAGCATAAGTCGGGAATTACAAACCGTGTGGCAGATGCATTGAGTCGAAGGAATCATTTGTTGACTACAATAAAGGTTGAAGTGACGGGGTTTGATGTATTGCCAGAATTATTTGTTGATGATCCTTACTTTGCGAAGTTCGTAGATGAAGTCAAGGAGGGAAAGATGGATGAGTTTGTATTGGTGGATGATTTTCTTTTTAAAGGGAATCGATTATGTATACCAGAGTGCAGCTTACGAATGAAGATTGTGAAGGAGTTGCATGAGGAAGGTCATGTGGGGAGAGACCGTACATTGCAGTTAATTTCGCAATCATATTTTTGGCCGTCAATGAGAAAAGAAGTTGGAAGATTTGTGGAAAGATGTCATATATGTCAAGTTTCAAAGGGAACCTCTACAAATGCAGGATTTTATATGCCATTACCTGTGCCTATTAGACCATGGGTTGATGTGAGCATGGATTTTGGTTTGGGTTTGCCTAGAACTCAAAGGGGAAATGATTCCATATATGTGGTGGTAGATAGATTTTCCAAGATGGCGCATTTCATAGCTTGTAAGAAGACAGCTGATGTCGTCCGTGTTGCTCAATTATTCTTTAAAGAGGTGTATCGATTACATGGGCTACCTGAATCTATTGTTTCTGATCGGGATACTAGATTTCTAAGCCATTTTTGGTTGAGTTTGTGGAAGTTGGTTGGAATGAAGTTGAATTTTAGTAGCGCCTATCATCCGCAAACAGATGGGCAAACGAAAGTGGTGAACATATCATTGGGAAATTTGTTGCGATGTCTGGTGCAGGATAATTTGAAGAGCTTAGATATGAAATTATGTCAGGCGGAATTTGCACATAATCATGCTGTTAATTGAAGTACTGGATTCAGTCCATTTCAAGTTGTATATTCAGCAATTCCGAAGGAACCGTTGGATTTGACGACAGTGCCATATCAGAAGGGAGTTGTTAAGCGAGCTGGTGATTTTGTGACTGAGTTGCAGGAGTGCCACAGAACTGTTTATGAACGATTGCTTACATCAAATGAGAAGTATAAACAACTGGCAGATAAAAAGCGAAGGAGTGTGAATTTCAGAGAAGGTGATTTGGTTTATGCCGTGTTGACAAAAGATCATTTTCCTGTTGGAACTTACAACAAGTTGAAAGCTCGAAAAATCGGTCCAGTAGAAATTTTGAAGAAGATTAATGATAATGTGTATCAGTTGAAATTGCCAGAGCATATTCACACTGCAGACGTTTTTAACGTCAAATACTTGATTCCGTATCATGGGAATGAGCTTGTTGTGGAAGAGGAAGGTGCAAATTCGAGGTCGAATTCTTGTCAACCGGGGGAGGATGATGCAGCGCAATCTACCAACTCATTGGATTTGAGGCGTTCAAGGACCTTAGGTCGCTCACGACCTAGTGAATTAGGTCACTCACGACCTAGTGAAGGTCGCTTATGAGTTAATGGACTCAGTGTTAAGGCATTCAAGCGACCTAGCGAGTTAAGCATTCCAGAACTCATTACTTTGGATCGCTCCGACCTTTTCGAGCTACGACCTAAGATAGGTCGCTCAACGATACAACGTTGCGAGCTACGACCTAAGATAGGTCGCTCACTGTAAACCGCTACTGTGTTTCTCTAAGTCGCTCCGGATGCCGCTTTATTTTAGGTCGCTCGACCTTATGCACTGAGAAGATAGGTCGCTGCCTTGTATTTTAGGTCGCTCAAGTATTAGGTCGCATGAAGATTTCCAGAAGCCTTGTTCTTAGGTCGCTGCTGCCGTGTTCTTAAGTCGCTGCTGCCGTGTGTTCTTAAGTCGTATGATGTTTAGGTCATATGTCGTTTGTATTTGTATTTTCTTAAGTCGTGATGGCCTTGTAATGTGTTGTAAAGTGTTTTCTTATGTCGCTTTGTATATAAGTCGTAGGTCGTGGCCAATGTTAGGTCGTGTACTCTGTTAGGTCGTTTGTCTGTGTTAGGTCGTTCACGACCTATGTTATGTGATGTAAGTGTAGAGTTGTAAACCGCCTATAAATATGGGTGTTGCGTCATTTGTAAAGTGAGTTGATTTTGAATAAAACTTTGTTTGAGTGCTTTGTGCCTCTTTGAAATTGGTAGTTGAGTGTAATCTCCTATCTCCACCTTCGGCATTTGAGTGCGCTCGAATCAACGATTGTTAAAGCCAATTCACGGTATCAAGTGCGCTTGATCAACTTCTGAAGAATTGCAGATCTTCCTTCACGGCATCATGCGTGATCAACGTGACGAAGATAGCTAGATTCTGGCATCTTTGAGATCAACGGAGTTGGGCGTTTGGTATCTTTCAATCCACCGATTGCTACTTTCACCGTTTCATACATTTTTGTTATCCGCTGTTGCATCAAATTTGAAAATGCATGGTTTTGCAATAGAGATAAAACTTGAGTTTTATGTTGTTTTATGATTTTGTTGAAGTGATTATTTGATGGTGAAATCCTTTTGATGGAGGTATTTTTTTCATGATGAAATTCTTTTACGAGCTGTACTACAAAAGGTCATGAAGAGAAAAGTTTAATAATAAGATGGATACACTCAGCAAAAACATGGATATATTTTTTTTTTTGAGAAAAATGTGTGATCCTCTAGTAAAAGAGGAGAGCACACATGATGCTATATATATAAAAACATAACAAGGTGCTGCCAACATGCCTGGCAGGTGACAAAAATAAAAGAAACAATGAAATAAACATGTACCCCTATAATGAGCTCCGGCAAAGCCACCGCCCATTACACCCTAGAATCGAGCTCCGGCAAGGCCACCGCCCGACAGTAAGGTGTTGGAGTTACCTAGAAATGTAGAATAGCATCAGAAGCTATTCTGAGAGGTCAAAGATACTGGAAGCCAGCTCAGTCAAAATCTATGAAGCCGCCTCAGCTGATAATCTAGTAAGAAAATCCACTCTGAGAACTCTGATAATACTGGAAGTATCTCCATCCTCGATCAGCAATCCTGGAAAAAGCTATCCTGCATACCGGAATATAGACATAAAACATCCTATCTAATCCAAACCTGAGACAAAACTAGGAAAAAATTAGAATGAAACACATATATGTATATAAGTAGCATTTATATACATATACGTGTAAATAAAACATAATAAGATATAATAAAGCAAAATAATCTAGAACAAAAACTAACCGGTTTAAATTGTAAGGGAAAAATGGCCCAAACTGAAGAAAATAAACAAAATATAACCAAAAATAAAAATAAAAATAAAAATAACTAACATAAAAACAAAGAAAATTTTGTAATTATCATTGTGGACCATCAATTAAAAGCAAGTTGTGAAGCACCGAGGGATCTTCATTTAAAGTTGAAAAGAAACAAATACTATTATTATTAGAGACAAAAATATTATTGTGTTGTTTAAAAATATTGATATTATTACTAACTTTGTTAAGATATTCCTTAAACAGATAGTTTTTGGCTAATTTATATTTAGGATTAGAGATCCAATTAAAGCAAAAGGACGAAATTAAAAAAATCAATTTATTGAAATGGTTTTTATTATTATTAAAAATACGTTGATTTCTTTCAAACCAAATGTACCAACATGATATAGTGAATAAAGTATCAAGCAAGTATCGATTATCCTTATTAAACTTAAATCTAAAAGTGTTCCAATAGAAAAAACAATCAGTAATTCTAGATTGGATATTAAAGTCAAAAATTATATTAAGGGTGTTCATAAGAATAAAGTGAGTATCCATACATTCATAGTAAATATGCTTAATATCCTCCAAATGTCTATTACAAAAATAACAATTATTGTCAATATGAATATTTTTTCTTTTTAAATACTCTATAGTATTTAATTTTCCATGCATAATAAGCCACATATGGATTTTAGATTTAGGAGGAGCATTTGATTTCCAAATAAATTTAAAATAATTATAAGTTACACCCGAAAAATTAATAAATCTATAAAAAGAATTTGAAGAGTATTTCTTATTCTTATCCCACTCCCAACTAATAAAATCGTTATCATTATCAATGTTATAGAGATTTAATCTAGCAATGAGCAAAATAAACTGCCTAAGGGTAGAACCTTCTAGGATTCTACTAAAACTAAAAATCCAAGGAGGATCATTTTCAGAAGAAAAAACTTCTGAAATAAGTGCATATTTAAAGTTACAAATATCATACAACTCTCTAAACTCAATCTTAAGAGGAATGGCGGAAATCCAACTATCGTGCCAAAAGGAGGTATTATTACCAGAGTGAACTATAATATTAATGCCTAAATTAAAAATCTCATTACATATTAAAATGGATTTCCAAAAATAAGATAGTTTACAAGAAATCGATGGGCTAATTTGATAAAGATTATTACTACCATTATAATAATATTTAGAAATAATTTCTTTCCAAGTAGCATTATCATTAATGTCTTTAAACTTCCATAACCATTTACCTAGAAGGGATAAATTCATATTACGCAAATTAATAACTCCTAAACCTCCATCCTTTTTGGATTTACAAACAGAATCCCAATTTACTAAACTTTTAATGCAGCTATTAGATCGATCACCATTCCATAAAAAATCTCTACGAATTTTATCTATTTTATCAATCACCCAAACAGGGAAAAGATGCATTGACATCCAATAGATCGGAAGAGCTGATAACACAGAATTAATTAAAACAAGTCTACCCGCTCTAGATAAAAGCCTACTATTCCAATTAGAAATCCTATGTTTAATTTTATCTATAATTATAAACCAATCATCATGTTTTAACTTAGTAGGCCTAATCACAAAACCAAGATAAACAAAAGGAAAACTCATAGTTTTACAATTTAGTGTTTTGGCAACTAAATTTTCAACTTTATAAAAATCATTTAAAATTAAGACCGAACTTTTATCAAAATTTATTTTTAAGCCTGATAGAAGTTCAAAACTATATAAAATAAACTTAAGAATGATAATGTGTCGTGGAAGATGAGAAGAAAAAAGCAAAGTATCATCAGCAAATTGAAGGACTGATATACCATTACGCGATATATCATTACCAATATAACCTAGAGATCCAATATCAGTCGCTTTTTTAATTATCTTAGCAAAAACGTCTGCGACTAAGTTAAACAAAAGAGGCGATAAAGGATCCGCTTGTCTTAGTCCTCTCTTAGATTGAATTTTATTTCCCAAAATACCATTAACCATAATACTAGAGTTGCCAGATTTAAGCAAATTCATGATCCAGCTAATCCATCTAGGACTAAAACCTCTAGAATGAAAAATATCTACTAGAAAATCCCAATCTACCGAATCAAAAGCCTTTGCAAAGTCTAATTTTAAAATGGCACAGGTAATATTGTTCTTACAACAGTGGTTAATGTATTCTTGAACAACATCAACACCATCAGTGATATTTCTCCCTTTATTGAAAGCAGATTGCGAACAATCAATAAGATCATTCATTTTAGAACTAAGTCTATTAGCTAAGACTTTCGAGAAAATTTTAACTGAATAGTTGATTAAAGAAATAGGTCTAAAATCTTTTAGGTTATTAGCACCTACTTTTTTGTGCAGTAGAATAACATTTGCAAAATTAAATCTACCTAATTGTAAATTGCCATTATAAAAATCATTAAACATATTAATTAAATCTAATTTTAAAACATCCTAAAAAGTATTATAGAAGAAAATTGGAAAGCCATCCGGCCCCGGGGATTTATCACCTGGCAAATCGTTGATGGCTTTACGGATTTCCTCTTCAGAAAAAGGAACATCTAAATCTGAGAGATTAATATTGGAATTAGTTGGATAAAGTTCATTCCAATTAACATTTATTCTATGATTGTTTTTGTTGCCAAAAATATCTCTATAATAGTCTGCGAAAGCCTTATTAAGATCTCTTTGGTCAATAATTTCAACATTATTAATAAGAATGGAATTAATCGTATTACAACATTTTCTTCCATTGGCCATATTATGAAAAAATTTAGTATTATTATCACCTTCGTTGATCCACTGAATTCTGGATCTTTGTTTCCACATAACTTCCTCCTTTTCTAGAATAGAGTTAAGTTCTTCTCTTAAATTATTAAGAACATTCCGCTCACCTACATTTAATTGTCTATTTTCTTCAATTTTATTTAGTTTAAGCATCTCATTAAGAATATTTTCTTTTTTAATTTGGTATTACCAAAAATATTCTTACTCCAATTTTTTAGAAAAAACCTAAGTTTCCTTAGTTTTAAAACAAAGATTTTAGCTGAATTATCACCATTTCTAATATTATACAAACTCATAGAAGTCCATTTATTAATAATTAACTTCGGTAAACTAGATTCTAATAACCACATTTTTTCAAATTTGAAAGACCTACTAAAAACTCTAAGATGATCACAAGAGAGGATAATTGGACAATGGTCAGAAAGAGTGTAGGGAAGCCCTGACACTCTACAAATAGGAAACTTGTCCTCAATTTCATCACTGACGAAAAACCTGTCTAGTAGAGCCATAGAAGGGGACTCCCTAGAATTACTCCAAGTAAAATCTCTGTTAGAGAGAGGAATTTCAATCAAATTTGAATTAATAATAAATGTATCAAATTCCTCCATAGTAGAGAAATCTCCCTCCCTTGGAGTTCGCTCACGTATAAAACGAGTAACATTAAAATCACCCCCCAAAATCCAAGGGCCTGGCGCTAAAGATCTAAACTCAAGGCATTCATCCCAAAGAATCCGACGACCTAATTTAGAATTCGGCCCATAAACATTAGAAATGTTTAAAAAATAATTGTCAGAAAGATTAATTAGAATAATGTGAATCGAGTGTTGATTGGAGATACATTGAAGAAGATTAAAATAGTTGTCCCGCCAACCAATCATTAAACCTCCAGAAGCACCCACTGAAGGTAGAGAAACCCATTTTTTAAAATGATATCCACTTAGTCTTCTATAAAAACAATTATCTGGACACTCAATTTTAGTCTCTTGAAGAAGTGCAATATCAATAGAATAGTCTTTAAAAAAAGCTCTAACCTTATCACATTTATTTAAATCATTCAAACCTCTAATATTCCAACTGATGATCCTCATAAACCCAAAGATCTAGCCCTATCAAATTCCTTACTTCTAATAAACTCACGATCTAATTCTATATCAGTGAAAATAAAAGCAGTATCGCTGGCTAAATGACTGAACTCAGAAGCTGACAAATTACCTAAGGCATAAGACGAATAAGTACTACCCAAATCAAAATGCGTACTTGAGCCTGATTCCGATGTACCGCTCACGGTACTCGAATCAGGAGACTTACCCAAAGACTGAGATCGACTGCAACTAATCCTGACACTCCTACGAACCGAACCGCTAGAAGCTACAAACTTCCTTCGTCTACCTCTCTTCGAAGAAGAATAACATGCAGCAGAATTACCACCTAACTCCCCGTTTTGAGCTATCAAGTGAAGGCCAGATTTCCTATCCACCGATTGCAAAAAAACTGGACCATTGGTACCACAATTATTTGCCAAAATCAACGATTTCCCTACATTTGATGCTTCATAATCCAAACCATCAGATTTCAATGAAGTTGCTAAGCCCGATAATAACTCTTCCCTGTTATTAACTCTATCCAAAATCGCAGCAGTGAAAGCTTCATTATCATCATCAATAATACTAGCATCTCCACCTTTCAATGTGCTAGAAACAACATTACCATCATAAAAGCTCACCAAAGATAGATTGTCAACTACCATAGAGGAAATTGGAGGATTCACGATATCAACAGTATCCGAAAACTGTGCATCATGTACAACCATATCAGTGTGCATATCATCAAGAGAAGTATTAATCAAGTTTGAATTATCCATAGCAGCACGAATCTCTACTTCAAAAGCAATGTCAATATCCTTCTGCTGTTCAAAAAATAGAAACCAGTCACAAAAATCATCTCGCCCAAGCAGCTGTTCATCGCCTGAAACAGTATAATCATCAGAAGCAAGAGAATCTACCAAATCATCCACCAGCATTCCATCACTTTTACAAAAATCACCTGTGCTATGATCACTCAAATCGAATACAAGCGGCAGATCTACAACTGACATTGTCGCCAAAAAATCACTGTCGAAAACCTTAATGGACTTAGGATACTGATCTACATCCATTCGAATATCCAGATCTTTACTATCATCTTTCAAGTTGTTCAGATTATCCTGATCGAACAAGAATTCACTAACAACCAAACAATCCTTATACTGCCACCATCATCATCAACAAAGCCATTGTTACAGACATTCTTACTCAATTGAACATTCATAACCTTATCCACTTCTCCCTCAATAAGATCAGAGATTGATTCCGGTTCAAGACATTCAAATTTGTTAGCAGTAGGAATCTCAAAATTCACCAAACTTCTAGTATGTGAACTGTATTTTTTGGTCTTTACCATGGTAAAACAATAATTTGAATTAATTCCAGATTGTGAGTCAGAGGACATATTACTCAAAGCAACAACATCAGGATCAATTAAAATAGGGTCGAGTCTTGATAAATTCTTCTTCTTGATGGAGTCAGGAAGACCACTTTCAGATAAACTAGTAGGATTATCCTTTTTCGAAACTTTGTGAGTATGATTAGATTTGCCGAAATATAATTCTGGATCGCCAAACTTTTCTCTATACCCTTTACCAATGTTTGGTTCATTGATAACGTTGAAATGTAACAGCAAATCCTCTAAATATTTGATACCTTCACTGCATTTTTGCCATAAATGATCCAATAAAATCCCCTTCAAAAGCATACATTTTAATACGAATTGGAAACCATGATCGACCAGAGTTGCAGAGGAGACAGGATCGATCGATTTAGACAAACAAGCAAATTTCTTGTGCCCAGATTTACCGCAAGCAAAGCAAATAATGGGTTCTCGACATTGAAAAGCATAGTGATTAAGACCACCACATCTAAAGCAGATATCCTTTCCTTTCCTAGAATCGATCGAATTCTTGTATAAAGATTGCGAAGAAAGGCTCTGAAATTGATGGGGAAGTTGTCGATCTCGTACCACCTGTGCATATGATCGATAAGAATTATGATCCCGATGAATAAGATCAGATGAGAGGAAAGGAGACGATTGAAACGAAGAAGAGGATCTTCGATCGCGGGAGAAAGATACAGAAGCCATTTTTGTGAAATTTTTTGAAATAAAAGAGGTAAACAAAGTAGAATTTTAATTAGGACATTGTAAAATGGATTCTACTTTTGGATATGTGGGAGTTTTCGGCAGGGGATCAACAAATTTGGATGTGTTTTTGGTATTGGATCACCGCGTGTAGTGTAAATTTTATTTTAGTTTTCTAATACATGGATATATTTGATTTTTCAGTTTTGTGAGGGGCTACTCAATAACTTTTGAGGTTTAAATAGAATTATCCTTTTTCATTTTTTTATACTAGGGAATAATACTGTAACATAGAATAATAACTCAATGCCTTGACACGGTACGCTACAAATTTTTCTTGAATAGAACATGCCATCGCGTTATATGCGTATCAAGGCCTACATGTATCATTGCATCGCTAAAGTATTGAAACTTTCGCCTGCAATTCTTATAGCTGTCACTTTGGGTTCATTTATGCATTTACTTTCATTTGTTGCCATCACCACTAATTAATATTATCTAAGCCTTCGTGTTTAGTTTCACTAATTCCTGGTTGCTTGCGATAGCGTGAAGTCCATGCAATACGAAAGAACCATTGTGGTTTATTAAGTATAATGTACCATCACCTTGAATTATATAGTGTTGTTTCTGTGAAATATATAAAGCCATCACTGGTAAATTTATAAGTCGTCGCCATGCTGGGTCCTCGTGTGGTGCCCACCATTCTTATTCTAGTTTTCAGGCACAATTTTTCTTAATCCAATATAAAGTTTAACTTATGTTATTATATTTTACTTGGCCAAAAATGGTCCAATGGCGGTTTTGTAATTAGTTTAAAAACTGATTTACTACCCCATTAAGCAATAACTTTTTACCTAACCAATTTTGTTGCTAATTTCTTATTGGCTAATTTTCTTATCTTTGCAGTTTTATTTTTGAAAAAATTAAATAGCTTAATTAATTAATTTTCCTTAATTATTTAGTGTTTTCCTTCACTAAATAATTTGTATAAAATAAAAAGTAATAGGAAAAATCCTATAAATTCACCAAAAATTTCTTTCATCATATTTTAACTTATGTAAAAATTTCAGGCCAAAAGAATTATATTGTTTTTAATATTTAATTAATCCAAAATTAACCATTTTCTCCAACTTAGGAAACTCATAAAATATTCCCATTTACTTCAAAAATTATGAAATTAAAAATCCATCTCTATTTAATCATTAAGCATATCATATCAAAATAACATGGCATTTGGATGTAATTAGACCATATTTTGCCCTAAAACATGCACTAAATAACTTTAATTAAATTTTAAACCATAGTTTAAAGAATATTCAAACATCAAAACATGTTTAGCATCATCAAAACATTCATATGAAGATCAAATCTGAACCCAATAGGTTATGATAGGTTTTACAGATAGGTTTTACACATCTAGTTTAAGAAAAACTTGTTTCGATCTCTTCTTTTCTTAAGTTTGAAAACTTGAATTTAATTTTGCTTGGACTCTTCTTTGTTTCCCTTGAATTAGTGGTAACTTGTAGTTCTAAGGAATTTATTTTTTTGTGGAATGAAATAAAATGAAGATGGAACTAAGGATATGGGTTAGAAGGTTTGGGCTTTACTAACATATTCCCCTCACTTAAATCATTACCTTTTAAAATTTAAATTGTTTTTTTCATTAATCAAGACCAACCAAATTGCTCCAATTGCCTTTGGTTCATTCAATTAACCTTTTAAAGTGCCCTACACTTAATTAGTTAAATTCCCCTTAGGCAACTCTTGCGATTAAATCACATCAATAATTTAATTAGTAGGGTCTCTATATTAATAATTTAATTTATTTTTTCATATTATGGACTCTCCAAGACTAGCATGCTATGGTCTCCCTTCATTAAAATTTCATCCTCGAAATTTCGATAAGGAAAAGAAAATTTATGCTAACTCCCCGAAAGTGTAAAGTTATCATCGTATAAGTACACACAATTACAAAAGATTACATTAGTGCTACACTAATGAAAACCATCAATAATCAATCATAAATGTTAGTGCAATTACTAACACACAATCATATCATACATGAATATACTAGTTCTCTAATTGTCTATACAATAGACAAACAAAGCACACCGCTATCTACATGAATGTCTAAATAACTCGAGATCAATATTTATAATCCTATCATCTACCTCTTAGGTATAATCGTCCTTATCCTCCATTGGACGTAAACATGTCTGATAACTTTGTTCCTCAATTTCTTCGTACCATGACCTACTATTTCTTTCAGTCATCTCATATACATCAAATCTGGTTCTATAGATAAATCCTCCATCATCCTCGGTTCTACTACCGAATATAGATCGTAACTACTCGATAAATCGACTCTACACGCAAGTCTATCGATCTTCTCAATAATTGGAAATGGTCCAGCGTATCTAGGTGTGTTTGTACCAAAATTGGGCACAACACTCTTTGGATGTGTTTGAAGAGATAAAATGAAGAAAATATATGTAAAATGAAGCAGATCTAACAAACACACCAATAAACAGATAAGAAATTGCATAGAAACACACGGATTTAGAGTGGTTCGGCGAATTGCCTACGTCCACTATGAAATGACTGATGTTTATTTAACTTTACTCGCTGATTACAAAAGGTTACAGCAGTACAACTGAAATTTGATAATCATTTCGACAAAATATCGGCGTAGAGAGGCCAAAAAAGTCCCCTTTTCTATAGGTCCATGGCTGTTATTTATAGGCGTAGGCTGCAAATATCTCGCTCAGATCTCGGAAGACCTCTTCTCTCACGTGGGTGGGCCCACACGATTGATTACATGCCGTTTGCACTCGATCCATGATCGATACGAATGAATTTCGTATCGATCAATATTTTGTCCAATCGACTCGAGATCGATCATGAACATTCTTGAGGATGTACGCAAGCTCCTGTGAAAATTTGGTAGCATTTGGACTTGTAGATTTTGAGTTATGATCGATGCAAGTTTGGATTTTTTTTAAAGGATGTCTCCTTCGTATCGATTGTCTTTGCTCTATTCGTATCGATCACAACTGTTCTGTTCGTATCGATTATCTTTGCTCTATTCGTATCGATCGCAACTATTTTGTTCATATCGATTGTCTTTGCTCTGTTCATATCTATCGCAACTGTTCTGTTCGTATCGATTGTCTTTACTCTGTTCGTATCGATCGTATCTTGAGCATACGAACTCCGATTGACTTGAAATTCGGAACTTTGGCTTTCATCGCTTTGTTGGCCTTGTCATATCAATTGTAGCCTGATCCGGACCCGCATAAAATTTATCGACATCCATAGTGAGTTTGCGTATAACCGATCTTCGGGACGGACTGTCCTCGGTTTCTAGTTAAGTTCTTGGTGTCACGGCCTTGCCAAAAGGCATGATAACATTTGCCCCCAAAGTACGTCTTGTGTGAACATGACGTGCTTTGAAAAGCTGCATCCTTCATTTTGAAGAAGTTCTATCTGATTCGTTGAGTAGTTGCTATCTTTCCATCAAAAGATGTAACCTTCGATTGATTTCTTGTAATATGAATGCGAATTTGTTGACTGCCAATGATTATGTAGTGCATTGTTGTAACTGAGTGTCGAGTGCTAGCGATTTGTTGTTCACTGTTGTAATTGTCATCAGGTGAGCATTCAACTCCTGTGAATTTTGAAAATTGAATGTTAGTCCATCATACATGCATGTATGTTAGCCTGACTCCCGTCAATGTTTGGACGTTCACGTGTCGTTGTTAATTTTTTTTTGTATCGAGTTTTGTATCGATCCTCTCCTGGATCGATGTGAAATTTGAGTTGTAACAACGTTCGATGGTTGTTTTAATTCCTTCCTTCGTATCGATCCTCTCCTGGATCGATTTGAGATATTAGAATGTATGCTTCGTATTTATGCCTATCGACCACGAAATGAATAGTCCCTAGGAATGCTTCATAGCGATGGAGTTTAGTGGCTCAAATACGATCATGTAGTGACTTTCGTATCAATGGGCTTCACATCGATGGATACGAAGTTGATGGCTGGTCACTGATGGACACAAAATGTACAAGTGTAAACTCATGGGACAGCTTCGTGAAGGATATGCCATTTCACATTCCTCTATTCAAGAGGGATGCCTTGTTGTAGATAATCTGTGATAGGAGTCATCCGTGACACCCTTTTTGGCTCCGTCTCTAGGATCTAGTCAATCTTCATCTATCAATGCTTGGAATGATAAGTATTTCAACTGGGACAAAGTCTATATGTCGTGCATCCCCGAAACTGGCTAGCTTGGCCAATGACTCAGCTTTTTCATTTTCTTCTCTGAGGATGTGTGTAATGGAGTAATACTCGAAGTCAGCTAATAGCTCTTGGACCCAGCTGAGATAAGGAGCAAGACGTTGCCCCCTAGTCAGATAATCTTTCCTGACTTGGCATACTACTAACAAGTAATCACATAAGACATGTAAAGTTTCCACTCCTAGTTTTCTTGCAAGTTTGAGCGCCGAGGCTTCATACTTAGCTTCATTATTTGTTGCAGGGAAGTTGAGTTTGAGGGCGCAGCAGATCGATCGTTCCTCAGTAATCATTAACGCAACTTCGACGTTAAAAAGGCGATTATCAAAAATTCCATCTATGTATGTTCTTCATTGGTTGGACGGTTCTCCACTGTTCTTCGGATAATCTTTGATGCAGTGAATTCAGATATGAAGTATGCTAATGTTTAACCATGGATAGCTCTCTGAGGGAGATAAGTGATATGAAATTGGCTTAGCTCGATATTCCATTTGAGTAACCTTCCAAACATCTAAGGTTGATATTGGACCTATCGTGACGGCTGGTCGATATAGACGTTAACGGGGTGAGCTTGTCAAAAGCTAGTTTTCATCATATACTAGTGTTTGGATTCGCTTCTCTTCACATAGTAATGCGATGCTTATAGCCGTGTTGACACGACTTAATTGATGTATAAATCTTCGCGATCCAAAGGTTTGGGTAAAATGGGAGGTCTCTTTAAGCGATCTATCAGAGCTAGAATTGCATCAACGCAGTTGTTAGTTCATTCAAAAGTTCTCTACCCTCTCTTGGTCAGGTTGAAGAAGAGAATTCACTTGTAGATGGTCCTAGAGTTGAATCAGCCTAGGACGGTAATCTTCCGACTAGCTCTGTACCTGCTTAGTTTCCTCGGTACAAGGATGACTCTAATCTTTGGAATTTTCTGACATTAGCCTCAATCCCACGAGAATTAATAACGGAACTCAAGAATTCTTCTTACACAATGCTGAAAGAGCATTTCAAAGGATCAAGTTTCATTCTGCAATTTTTTGGAAAGCACTGAATACCTTTGCCAAGTCATCGATATGGTCATTTGATGGTCCTGACCTCACGAGCATATTAACCACATATACTTTCATCGATCGGCCGATATGATTTTTGAATGATCTATTAATCGTCCTTTGGTAAGTAGCATAAGCATTCTCAAGTTTGAATCTAGGGATTACAGCATAACACTATAGGCCCAGGTCAATAATGAAACAGTTGTATTCCTGGTCTGGGACATGCTTCAGTATTCGATTGTATCTGGAGTTTGCATCCATGGATGTGAGTAATTCATGTCTGATGGTCGGGTCCATCAGTTGGTTGATCATTGGAAGTGGAAAACTATGCTTTGTCATACCCCATGCAAATCTGAGTAGTTGATGTATGTCCTCCACTCTCTGTTCGTTTTTCTTATAAGTAAAGGATTGGATACTCATTTTGGTTGGAGGGCATCATGGATAAACCCACTGGTTTTGAGCAGATTCGCCTCCTCTTTAAGTGCAACAGATCTCTCCGGATCCACATCGCATCGTTTTTGTTCACCGAGACATGCCTCGAGTCGACATTTAATGCAGGGTTCTTCATGTATGGCGAGAGTCCATATATATATATATATATATATGAGATCGAGTCCAAGCGAACACATCAAGATTCACCTGAAGTAAAATAATTGACTCTTTCATCATCATTGCACAGAGTTGTGATCTGCTCTACAATACTCGTGATGGGTTGTAGGCGCTTCATGTGTTTATTTGCAATGGTAAATGATCAGGCTTATAAGGACGTTGAATCAAAGGATTAGTAGAACTTAGCCTTGTACTGCATGCTGCTACATAGCTGGCTCCAGCTTTGAGATTGAATTTACTTCTGTTTCTAAATGATGCGCTTTTCATTCAATGTACTCGCGATGCATTGCTCATTGCAAGGGTCGGAATGATGATCAGTTGCCCATGAGTTCGGGTATTGATCTGATGATTCTATCTCTAGGCATCCTTTCAGTCACAACCTAGAGTTGTTATGAATTTCAGGCATGGGTCATAGGTTCAAGTTGTCATAGTCAACTCTCGGATAATCGCTCTTTTGTCCCCCAGTCTCAGGTTGGTGGATGCATTACGCGGACGGTCTAGTCTCGTCCTAGCTGTGTTTATACTGTAGTTCAAGCTTTAAGAACCAGAGTTGATTGATGAATGGTTGAATCATATTAATCTTTTCTTCTTGCTCGTGCCCCCAAGTCTGGGGAATATCTCGATTAGTGGCAGGGTAGATAATGTCCGCTTCAATTTTGTATTCTATCCCATTGAACCATGGGATCAAGTTAACCGATGGAAGGCTGAGTCGTGCCTATCCTGCATTATGTTCTAGTTCTTTCCTTTAGGCGGAATACATTGTTACTTTGCCGACATTCGGACAAAAGCTAGATTCTGGATGGTCAATGACATTCACTTCACTGCTTATGTCGCCATACTTTGGGCAAAAACTAAAGAGTGAATTGTCCAGTCAGATCCAATGCAGATTGATGCTTCCCTTGTCGAATCCAGGGTAAGAATTAGTGTGCAGATGTTTAGGTTGCACTTGTTTTGAATTGCTCTTTTAGTCGGATCATGGTAAGAGTCAATGAATGAATGGTCGCATTGCATTCATTTAGTATTGGATGATCAACCATGTCCATTTCGATTTATGTTCTCCTGTTAGATCTAGAGATAAAGTCAGCTCAAATGCAGTCATGTCATGCTCATCTGGTCTCATGCTCTTCCTGACGGATCGAAGGAAGGCAACGAAGGACGAATGGTCAAGTCACACTCATTCGTGGTTTATTCTTCTATCCATGCTCTGTTGGTAAAAGGTATTCAATGGATGTTTGTGTAACATCTATTTGTAGTCGAAGAGGATCGATATTGACCGTAGATTCAACGGCACGATGTAGAATGCTCGGACCTCATTTCCTGTCGATCCAATGGTATGATATGAAAGGTGCAGATCGATATTGCTCGTCGATCCGGCGCTACGATATAATTGGTTGCCCAGAACTTCGGGCATCATTCTGATTGATTAGCATTAGGGTCTCCTTGTAGTCGTTGCCTTAAGTTGTAAAGGACGCTAAGTTAGAGACGTGGTGAGTCACTTTTCTCTTCTTTCGGTGATTTGTACTTTTTCCCCAGTCTTGGGTTAGCATAGTTAGTTCGTGGATGGTCTAATTGCACCTGTAGTGAGTTTATACTCCTCATGTCGAGTTTAGGTCAGTGTTGCTGAATGAATGGTCGAGTCACATTCATTCGTTTATCTATGCTTGTAGCCGCACCTTAGGGATTATAGTGAGTTGAAGGGCCATTAATCACACCTATTTGATGTTTACACCCCCGTCCGCACTCTAGGGACTAAGAGTTTTAGTAGATAACGGCCGGACCGCATTTTCCTCGATTAATTCCTCTGGCACTAGTCAATGGTGAAAGTCGAAGTGTGGCCAGTCAAATTACAACAACTTTAATTTGATGCTTCTCCCACTGAACTGTAGGAAGGAATTGATTAGCGGATGGTTAGGTCACATCCGTCCAAGTTGCACAACCCATCGGATCATAGACGAGAGTTAGTGGATGAACGGTCATGTCACGTTCAATTGCAGTAGGATAGGTAGTCATATCCATTTAGAATAGGACGTTCAGCTAGGTTCGTTTTGCGAATCTGCATCTCCCTGTCGAATCAAGGAAGAAATTTCGTCTTGTAGGGTTGGAGTGCATCCCTATAAATTTATGTTATGGGTACCATGCTGAGGACAAGAGTTGATGCATGGACGGTCGTGTCGTGCCCGCTTAGTGCTGGATGGTCAGATCGCATCCGATTTTGTGTGATAAGTGTGCTCCCAAGTGAGGGTAGAGTTGGAAGCGGATGGTTGAACCACATCCACTTTTTATACTACAGGACTTGCTGAGGAATCAGAGTTGATAGATGGACAGTCGAATCGCATCCCTTCTGGTATTCATATTCCAAACCATGCTTTAAGGACTGGAGTTGGTTGATGGGTGGTCTGTCACACCCATTTGGTCTTTATACTCCAGTCTGCGCTCTCGGGACCAGAGTTAGTTGATAGGTGGTAAGTCGCACCCAGTTGGTGTTTATACTCCAGTCTGCACTCTGGGGACTTAGAGTTAGTTGATGTTATACTCCAGTTAGCACTTTGGGAATCTGGAGTTAGTTGATGTTTATACTCCAGTTCGCACTCTGGGAATCTGGAGTTAGTTGATGTTTATACTCCAGTTCGCACTTTGGGAATCTGGAGTTTGTGGATGTTTATACTCCAGTTCGCACTCTGGGAATCTGGAGTTTGTTGATGTTTATACTCCAGTTCGCACTCTGGGAATCTAGAGTTTGTTGATGTTTATACTCCAGTAAGCACTCTAGGAATTTGGAGTTTGTTGATGTTTATACTCCAGTCCGCACTCTGGGAATCTGGAGTTTGTTGATGGGTGGTCAGTCACACCCATTTGGCATTCGCGTTTCAGTCTGTGCTCTCGAGACTAGAGTGAGTCGGTGTTTTATACTCTAGTTCGCGCTCTGGGAATCTGGAGTAAGTTGATGGGTGGTCAATCACACCTAATTGGTGTTTATACTCCAATCCGTGCTCTCGAGACCAGAGTCAGTTAATGTTCATACTCCAGTTCGCGCTCTGGGAATCTGGAGTTGGCCGACAGATGGTCAGTCACATCTGTTTAGGCATTAGGATTTCGTTCACACTCTAGGAACAAGAAGATGATCAGGTACGTGGATGGTCGTATCACATCCACCCTAAGTAGGCAAGCAAAGTCATTAGTTGGACGGATCAACCCTCCTTGAGCTTGCAAATATGAAGGGCGAGGTCGTTAGATGGACAGATCCATCCTCCTTGGGTTTAAGTTAAACATGGGCGAAGTCGTTAGGTGGACGGATCCACCCTCCTCGAGCCCGTGTCCGTAAGTTTATGCTCCAGCTCACACTCTGGGAGCCGGAGTTAGTTAGAGGATTGTTGTGTATTAATCCCTTATTGCCGCGGTGTGATGGCTTGTCCCTGAGCTCGGGGTTTCACTTAGCAAGTGATCGGTGGGATCCCGATTAATTTCCACTTATATGCCCCTCAACAAAGGATGAGACTTAGTTTATGATGGTTGGATCACGTCCATGTTCGTTTGGATTCCACTTTTGCTAAGCCTAAGGAGTAAGATTAGTGTTCTGGTAAGCTTTGTGCTCGAGCATAGGAAAGGATGGTCGAACTACATCCACTTTGGAGTTGTGTATTTTCCCTTAAGTCGGGTGCAAGAATTGGAGAGCAGACAGTCGAGTCACATCCAATTTATACTTTGCATTCTTCCGATCGAGCTGAGGAAGAGAGTTGAAATGACAGCTCGTGATGGTTAGCGAGTAGGCAGTCAGTCGTTGATGACTTTAAATTGAGGGTTGGACCCTAATGAAGTCGGTTTAAGGCATGATTGTTTTGCCGAATTACAGAAGCAAACTGGAGAGAGTGAATGGTCAAATCATATCCACTTTAAACATGTGTTCTCAAATAATCCCAAGTGTCTAATGTCGGATTGGATGCATGGATGGTGACGTCACATCCACCCTTGGTGAGATTCTGATTTTATCGGGCATCAGAAGAAGCATAAGTATTTTCGCAAGCTTCAAGTACGAGATGGAGAGTGCATTGTTGGGACATATAACTCCAAGTCTTTCTTAAATCTCCTAATTAAATTGCATAGTTGGATGAGTGGATGGTCGGTTGCATCCACTTTATACTGGAGTCCTGACCTTGTTGGTCTCTTCTGCTTTGATGCTCTACCCCCAAGCCAGGGGCATATAGTAGCCTATCAGTGGTTGAATCAGGCTCATCATAATGATACCTTAATGACTTGATCATAGTCTGTAGAGGTTTTTTGGCACCGAACCTTGAGTACTCAATTACCAGCACCATTTGCAAGTAGTTTAATTCAAGTCGGTCATACTTCACAACGTACATGAAATTGAATTTTAAATAATTCAGAAGAGATCAGATCAAATCTCATTGATAGGTGAGACAATGTTGTATGCTCGCTATTGCACTTCAGTCCAGCCCTTCTCAGTTGGAAGTCGAATGCAAGTGCTTCAGTTTGATCAAAGTTCTTGATCGATAGGGGTCAGGTGTTCCCGGTCCTTCGTTTTGTGGGGCTTGCACATATTATCAGAGCTATCCTTTCCGGATCAACCTTATGGCGCTGGCATCCACGGTAGCCATCTATAGAAGAGGATTTTTTCGATCTAGATTATGGATTAGGTTTCCTCCGTATCTCGCCATGTTGATCCTTCATCTAGTTCATTAACTCAATATTGGATGCGATATGTTGGTGTAGTTGTTGGTGGCTACCCACCAATTCTCTTATCAAAGTCTGGAAATAAGCTCTGGTGATGAATTCATTTATAGGTATTGGCAGCAACTAGCTGTGGGCTTTGGATAAATTCGTTGGTTGCCAGCTTCTTTAATCCCTTCAACAATATGAGAAGTAGAACTGGTATGTCTAACCATGATTAACTGTGTTCTTTGAGGAATGGGGGAAGACATCTGCATTTGGTGGCAGTCATCACTCTTGGTGGAAGCCATGCGCAATTCTCACTTCATGGGGAAAGATAATTTTATCAAACATTATCAGGTCCATTTTATGGCTATGGGGTCTTGTAATACTGGTGAATGATGTATGCACGATTGCCCAGCGTTCGAGTGGTTGGTAATGCGGATTGGATGGTGAGTTGGTTAAGATGGGGTCATAAATTGGTGATCATTTCTCATTTTCACCCAACTAGGAGGCCCGTATAAGGTAGTAAGGAAGTCCTCTTAAGGTTGTATGCCATGCTTCTAGTCATATGGACATGGTATGATTAAGATGAGGGCCTTTTAAGATGGTTCAATGGTGACCAGCTATGCTTTGAGTTGGAAGAGTAGACAGTGTAGGGCAGTCGTCATATTAGCCATCATACCATAGTTGTCAATTTAGGAGTTTAAAAACTGGTCAATTGGAGGAAGTTGCAGTCCACCTTAGCAGTATGATATATTAACCAACTCCAGTCCTTGGTGTATTAGCTAGGTTCTCCAGCCTCTGGGAGCACCGGTTGAGTAGTATTCCTTTACCCATTCCTTGATTGCAATTCAGCATTTGTTGTTGTGATCCCCTATGTCTTGTTTAGTCATGGAACAATAAAAAGCACGGATGGAATGTTCCTTCAGTAAATTGGTGATTGAATTCACTATGCGGGTGCTCTACGCTACGGCTAGGGTCATACCTGATTTTTTTTTTGAAATTTCGTATCGTTCTCAGCAACGTTTGAACGATACAAATGTAGGTGAAATTGAACGATCCGAAAAGTGGACACTTGGATCGATACGAAAGGCACACAGCTAGATCGATACGAATTGGATGCAGCTGAATCGATACGAAGTGTATTCGAGTATCGATATGAAATGCACACCGCTGGATCGATGTGAAGTAGTATCCGAGGATCGATATGAAATGCACGCGGCTGGATCGATACGAAGTGTATTCGAGTATCGATACGAACTGCACACCGCTGGATCGATACGAAGTGGTATCATCGATATGAAATGCACGCGGCTGGATCGATACGAAGTTGATCGATACGAAAAGCGATCGATACGAAAAGCGATCGATACGAATAGTGATCGATACGAAAGTCGATCGATACGAATGTTGATCAATACGAAAAGTGATCGATACGAAAAGTGATCGATACCGATACGAAAGTCGATCGATATGAATGTTGATCAATACGAAAAGTGATCGATACGAAAAGTGATCGATACCGATACGAAAGTCGATCGATACGAATGTTGATCGATACAAAAAGTGATCAATACGAAAAGTAATCGATACGATACGAAAGTCAATCGATAAGAATGTCGATCGATACGAAAAGTGATCGATACGAAAAGTGATCGATACGAATAGTGATCGATACGAAAGTCGATCAATACGAAAAGTGATCGATACGAAAAGTGATCGATACGAAAAGTGATCAATACGAATAGTGATCGATATGAATAGTGATCGATACGAAAGTCGTCTACTACCGTCGTTGGATTGCAAAAATCTAAGGAGAAGATCCAGATCTGTCGTCAAGTGGTTCCTTCAATTCTATTTAGATTGCTCCAGATCTAAGAGGAACTGCATTCATCAAGATTTTCGTATCCATATTTTCGTATCCATGAAAATATGGTGATTTTCGCATCCATGTTTTCGCACCCAGAAAATATGTCAACAAGGTGCTAACTTCCTCTCTTTCCCAAAGCGCATACTCTCATAAGAGAAACCTTCATGAATACATGATCGCTTATAGTGCACTTAAGTTCTTTTCTTTGCTTATTGGCATAACCCTTCTACCTTGGTTATGCTAGCTTCATTATGACATGAATCAACTCTATCTTCTCAGTAGCATCCCTTACAAATTGGGTCCTAACGCGAGTCTATCTCCTATGACCAACCATCAAACTGGAGACTTACATAGTCTTTCATGCAGCGCCTAAAATGGTGCGATCCCCATACTCTTTTAGTAAACAATAGGTCTCTATCACTAACAATACTACTTGGAATCCCGTGCAGTCTCACCATATTCTTCATATATAACTTCGCTAATTTAGCTTTCGTTCTTGTCGAGTTCACCGGATAAAATGGGAACTTTTAGTCAGTCTATCAACTATCACCCAAATGCTCATTTCCTATTCTTGACCTAGGCAGTCTGTTAGTAAAATCCATAAATATCGAGTTCCACCTCCAAGTCGTTACTTTCAAAGGTTGAAGTAAACCGCTTGGCTTTTGGTTCTCGGCCTTTACTTGCTAACAGGTGAAACATCTCTTCACGCATTCACCTATATCTCTCTACATTCCTTTCCAAAAGAAGACTCCTTCTTATCATGATACATCTTCGTACCACCAGGATGAATAGTAAACTTTGACCGATGACTTCCTTCTAAGACTTCCTTTCAAAGATCTCCTATATTCAGAACATAGTCTTCCTTTCTTTCCAAGCCATCCCTTTGAGTCTATCACGAACCCTTTCAAGTCCTCATCATCAACACCCATCTCTAATCGCCTAATTCTTTCAACAAACAATGGATCTTCCCTTTGCCTGGCAGTTATTCTTTCTACAAGTGCTAGATGTACCTCCAAACTCGCTGAAATGCCCGGATCTCTACTCAATCTAGTATTCTACCTATAATGCACTCTACAAGAGGCTAACATCTTTAATGTGTTCAATTCCTCATTCTTGCCTAGTACTCCATTCTGATGCTTCCTACTCAAAGCATCTACAACCTTGTTCCCCTATCTTGGCATATATTATATCCCGAAATCATATGCCGCTAAGAACCCCAACCATCTCTGCTATCGCATGTCAACTCCTTCTAAGGGAATATATACTAAAGGAATTTATGGTCCGTATACAACTAGAACCATTCTCCCAATAAGTAATGTCTCCAAATCTTTAGCTACCCACTTTCGTAAAGTTCCATTCGACTCCTTTACGAATTCCATGATCTCCCCACAACGAACTACTCGGTCCGATGAAACTTGTACGCTTAAGTCTCACCAGTTACTTCTTCAATTCTTTTATCTTCTTAGGTGACATTCTTTTGCACCTTTGGGGTTCAATAAGGCAATAATCTTATTCACCCAATAGATCCTAGCATCATTTCGCACTAACCAATCCATATTCAAAATTACCCCATACCTTATGAAGTCTAACACATATGGGTTGCAAATGAACAAATGGCCACAAAAGTTTAATTCAAGGTTAGTGTACCTTAACCCGAGAGTGGCATACCCACCGATCGGATTAACCACATGCAAGGATGTAATCAAATAGGTAGTTTCTATTCCTAACCTAAGCAAGTCTTTTGATATAAAAAAGTGAGAAACACAGTATTTAACGGACTCTGATTGATATAATGGAAATCAAAATCATACCTCGAAGCACACCCTTTCCTTTCTCCTCAAAATTTAATCCAAACGAAGGTTCTCTTAAAGCATTTTTTGCATCAAAAATGGCACAAACACTCCAAAAGAATTGAAAGCACCAAAAGTATATAATTCTAATGAAGTAAAAGTAAAAGTAGAAAAAAAACATAATTTTTATAGTGGTTCGGCAAATACTCCGACCTACATCCACTTTAATCTTTGTTATTGATTGATTTTCTCTAGAATACAATCATTATAACTCTAATCTGACCATAATCTAGTAGATCTCAGCTTTGTGAGTATTTAGTGTAATTGAGGAAGAAGAAGATAGAAGAGAAATTAAGTGCCAAAAAAGAAGTCCTCTCTAAGTTGTAGGTAGCTTGCGATTTATAGGGAAATCGTCTAGAAGAATCGCATATCTAAGAAATATTAAGTCCAGATCTAAGCCCAAGTATCCAGAAGTGAGTTTCGAGACCTATATTCTAATAAATAACTCTTAATACCAAGAGATTCCTCCTACCAACAGGTTTCTGTAAGTGGGATTTCTCCCTTCTTCCTCTATTTTGCTTCCTTTCCTTGATCCGTTGTGTTCCATACACTTTTCTTTAAAGCTTGAGTTGTTTTTGATAGTTGTTGATATTGCTTCATTCATTTCTGCTTTCCTCTTGAGAATCCTTAGAGTTGTTCATCTATTCTTCAAAAAAAGCACTTCATGGTAATCATTTGAGTTAGTGCTTCAAGTACATGTGGATTTATAGGTCTATAGTGGAGCAAAAAGCTCTTGGTACCGAGTGGTACTTCTCGGTAATGAGTGGTACTTCTCGGTAACGAGTGGTGCTTCTCGGTACCGAGTGGTCCACGTGTTTTTTGCCTTTAAAACTTGTTAAACGTCATTTTCTTGTCTTTCCAAACACGTTCCCAAGTCTGTGAATTGTTTTATCTTCATCTTAGCATCCTAATTTCAGTGGAAATATGCTTGGTCAAAAAGCCAGTTAATAAGCATAAACCTTAGTCTTCTTTAACTCGAGACAATTCTTCTTTTTGTGCCTGGGTTTGTCGTAGATGAAACACTTGACCTTAACAATCCCCACCAGTTCTAGACACTCCTTCGCATAGAGCCCACTTTGCATACAATTATAGCAAGTCACACCAGCAACGTCTTTATGTTCTCCCCAACCTTAAGCTCTTCCCCTTTCTTCTGTCATCGATCGAATCGAGGGCCATCCAAAGCATACACCATTACCTACCCCAATTATGGACAATCCTTTTTCCTATGACCCGACTTATTGCAATTAAAGCACTTAGATCTATCCTTGTTCTCTAGCTAGGAACATTTAGTAGAGTAGTGCCCCTTTTGTCCACAGTTGAAAATAGTAACGTTTTCCCTATTTGGCTTTTAGGTTCTTCCGATTTAGTCCTTTCCCTTCTATTGTTGGCCCTATTTACCTTTCTGATAAGGAGTAAACCTCTGCTTCTTATCAAGCTGGGCCTTTTGCCTCGCACTACATCTTCCAATGTACCTCGCTAACAAATCTGGGCCAGATATATATTTCTCCTCATCCATCACCGCGTACATATCTCGAATAATCACTTGCTATAAATCCTTTTGAGCTAGACACTTTCCAACCCCTTTTATGGTCAAGACACGAGTTCACCTTCTGATCCTCTATCAGCTCCAGATACTCATCAATTCTTTCACACATTGCCAGCCAATCTCCCGGGGTAGGCATTTCGGTGCCAGTTTCAACAAGAACTTTCGGTGCTTCCTCCCCTCCCTGGCCGTTAGTTTGGACACTAGCAGTTCCCCTACTAATATTCATTCCTCCTCTCCATAATGTTAAACTTCCTAGATCCATTTTGGCTTTTTGTATAAGCAAGCGTTCATAAGAAATGGAGGTAAAGAGAGTGAGATCAATCGTACAGAGGTAGATATATTCTCCTATATATCTATATCAAAATACAAATACTTATATATAGCGTATATCCTTCCCCAAGGTGTTTATTTCTATTTATCTAACATATACTTAGCTCTTTTTTACTTAGGTGTTTCCCTAACTTAAGCTCTGATACCAAGTTGTAACATCCCCCACTTCAAGACTCAAAAATAGACGCCGATGATGTTGCAGTCATCACCGTAATCATTTTCCAGCGATGAAGTTAGTTCAGTATTTTTTTCGCAATATAAGTAAATAGAGCAGATAAACATCTTTTTCATTACATCAATTTTAATTAGAAGATTCATTACATTATTAAACCCAAATCGTTCCCATGCAACGGAAAATATATAATAAGAAAACCAGAGTAGTGTGTGTCCGACATATGAAGATGCCAACACCATACTTAACCAGTTATAAATCCTGGTTTTACACGGTAGAAATCTCAAAATACTTTTACTTAAATAGCAAACCACCTGCTTTGTCTTTGAAATCTTTATTCATCTTCAAAAGAGGGATTTATTTAATCCAAAAAATCAGCTTTCTCGAATAAGTACTCGTGATTTTATGAGAAATAATAAAAACACGGGTCAAACAATTAGTTAGGTATGAGTAAAACTTTTACCCTAGTCATCTATGGTGAGAACATGTCGTTAATACATAATGGGCTTTCCCCTCACATTATCATCATTAATATTTATCAACTTTTATAACAACAAACAATATATATATATATATATATATATATATAACAAAAGCAACCATATGCATGTGTTCAATACATAAGTGTGCCCTACACTCTCAATTCATTAATGAACCCTGTCATATATCAATTTAAGTAAAGTATACTCTATACTTACCTTCCAAATATGAGACAAGTCATACAATCATTCATCCATTACCTAATCTCTTATTTTAGCCTTTTTTCATTAAGTTATCATTAACTTATTATTCATCATTTATTCATATGCCACCTAATCTCTTATTTTATGCTTTCTTCATTAAGTTATCATTAAGTCATTTTAGTGATTACCTTCCCAGGCCTTCCTATCACTAATTTAATATTTTGCTCAGACAACGTTACTTGGTGAAAACATTGACTCATTTCCTTATGGGAGCCATACAGACTAGAGGCTTCTGGACTCTCTTAAGAGGTTGAATATAAGCACTCTAAATACATTCTAGTAAGAATCCCTACTGGACGTCAATAGCCCCTCTTAGTCCCTGAACCGCTATCACTCACGTTGCCAGTTTATTTATAACATTCTCCCCGTATGTTTTAGCTCTCCGCCATGGCGCTCTTCCTTAACTCTTATGTAAAGTATTTGTAATATTCTTAGGTTGAACCTTACCATGGCTTGACAGCCATATACCATTGGATTTAAGACTATTAGTTAAGGCCATCTGCCATCAAATACTCCACGAGTTTGTATATGTTTATGATTATGGTTCAACCCTTTTTCTTTTAATAATTAATTATGCACACTACACATTTATTAGATAATTTTTTTCTATTTAAATGATTCCCTATCATTTATTAGCTGCACTAACTTTTATTATTTCAAAAATAATTTAACGCAATTTTAACTAATCAAATCTTCATTTTATTTCATCCCTATGAAGTAGTTCAATAACACTTGGAAACTATCTTTCGAAATACTATAAATGTTTGTTATTTTACTTTAAAAAAATATAGTTTCCTAAGCTACTACAAGTTGCATTACATTTAATTTATCCCTATGGAATAGTTCAATAACACTTGGACTCCGTTTTCCAAAGTGCTCTAAGTATTTGTTATTTTAATTAGAAAAATATAGCTTTCCAAAAAATTACAATTTGCATTTTACTTGTTATATATTGGCTACCATATAGCCATTACATTTAATTAAAAACTTTAATAATAGTCGCATGCAAATCCCCGAGTTACCCACACTACTATTTTGTTTAATTCCTATCTGTCACTGTGTTCAATTTCTCTACAGCCATTGCGTGCATTCTTATACCCCAAGCCATCATGTCTTGTTTGAAAATAGTTGTCGCGTCCTTTCAATTACAATGCTTCTACATGCTTATATATATTTTGTGTGGTATTGTACACACATACTACTGTGTAACCCATGCGTTGCACATGGTAATGTTGTTAAAAGTAGCATTTATAGTTTATTTATTGCTAAAATATATTCAATTATGTAATATACGGTAAATTTATTGTGAAATGATAATCATAAATTAAAATGACATGCGATGCTCAGACATAAGGTTGAGGGGTTTAATTCTTACTAACTACATATCTTTGTAAAAATTAATGTTCTAACCCAAATAATATATAAATTAAAATTGCTAATATTGTATATATAAATAATTTATATTTTTCCTTATGACATAAATAATTTATGTTATGTGATATATATTTTTATATATATTAGTGAACAAGTAACTTTACCATTTTATTAATACAATTGTTGTATATATATTGAACCGTCATCTTTTTTAAGGATTTATAAATGAATTAATGAATATTAAATAATTGAATTTATTTAAATAATTTAAATTAATAATCAACATAAATAATTAAATATATGGAGTTTAATCTAAAAAATTGGTGAATATTGAGATGAACTTTGTACATATTTGTAATTGAGAAGAGCATCGGTCATATGGTTACTTATCTACATGTGAACTTTTATTCGTTATTTAGTTTTCATTTTTAAACAAATTTATCCTTGTAATTAACCATAGATTTCATATTGTTGTAGGAGGGTCATGCTTACAACTTTGATAATTATAAAATAATGTTATGTAGCATTGAGTTATGAATTACGTATGATTTGATAACATGTTGAAAGTAGGAATGTTTATATAATCTAATATTGGTGTAATCTGTGCATTCATATTGTAATGTTGTAAAATATAAATTTATCTTTTAAAAGTTGCTCAAAATGAAAATACGTTATGTAAAGTATGATAATTTTTTAGATAAATGAATTAGAAATTAAAAGAGTTATTATTATTTATATATACATTTTAAGCTATGTGATTTAAATATCTTTATATATCAAAATAAAGAAGAAATAATTTTACCGTTTTTCCATATATATGAAGATTATATATTTTGAAATTCTCGTATTTTTAGAATTTATTAGATGGATTAATGAATATTAGTTAATCATACTTATTTAAATAGTTCAAATTTACGATTACACGATTATTTAAATATATGGACTTGAATGTAAAATATTATAAGGTAATCGATAAGGATTTCTATGTAATTGTAATTTTTTTTAAGTATTTGAACTTAATAGAATTTTACAGTGCAATTATGAAAAATTCATTATTAAATAAATTATAAAATAAATTTATTATTGTCATTAACGTATATAATCTATGTTATGTGTTATATATATTTGCATCTAAATAATTTTTTTAACCAATTTATTGATGCTCCTGTAGTATACATATTAAAACTTTCATCTTTAAGGTTTATTAATAAATATTAGTTGACTAAGTTTAATAATTAGTTTACATTTTGGATTATGTAGTTAAATTAAATATGTGAACTTCAATGCAAAATTTTGTGAGAGAACCATGAAAGATTTGTAAATAATTGTAAATTTTTTTAAAAGGTAGGCATTTGAATGTAAAATGGTGAGAAAAGTTTGGTAGAATAATTATAAAGTGGAAAATTATAGCATTCTGAAAATAAAATATCAAGACTTGGAGAGAATTAAGAAGAATATAGATGACTCGTAGAATTAATGAGAAGGCTTCAAGTTCTTTTGCTTTACTATTATTTAACTAGTGCGTAACCGGTGCATTGCACAAGGTAATGTTGTTAAAAAATAGTATTTATTCTTTAATTATTGCTAAATATAAAACTTTATGCAATATATGATAAATTTATTATGATATATGTAACGACCCACTTTTCTGTACACTTTAAGCAGACAATAAACCACATATGTCCAACCCAAATTGAATGGAAAGGCAAATAGTTAGGGAAAGAAAGAAGACAAGAAGAAACTAAACAAACACAGAATCTCACAGCGGAATGAATGATCTATAACATATAACAAATCTTTACACAAAAACAAAACTGTAATTTATATATATGCAGACATCAATCAGAGTATACTAACCTATTTTAGCCTGGACATATATAACAACATGTCCTCACGATTCCTGATAAATACAACCATGAATGCAATAGAAAAATAACCATGTACGTAAATATGTCTCTAGGCGCTAGCTCGCCTCCTGAAGCTCCAATCATCCAGCTTAACCTGGAAATATACTCGGTCTGACCCAAGCATTATAGTAAAACAACGCCCGGGTCAGTCTGGTAAAACCAACATGAGAAACACAATCAAATGGATTCTTAAAGTCTAAATAGACCCTTTGAAACAAAGGTATTTTGTAAGACCACACCACACATAAACACGGATGGGTTTTTACCATACGATAACCAAAATCTTTTTATAGAAAATCCAGTGATATTATAATAATGTCTAAGGTGAAAATAATAATAATCAAGTGGTTGTGATGCTCGTGAGTGTACATCACGACAATACTAGGTATATAATCAAACCAATAAGGCTCGTTTGCTAATTGTGTAGGATTTCCATGGAGATGCCCTCGGTAATTCAAGGAACGGTCCTCCTGCACAAGGATCAGAGGTATCCTTCCAACGCAGCATACATCCCTAGTGATGTACCATAGGAAAAACATAGTTGGTCTCGCTAAGACCGAATGCATCACCTCATGCATGCATAACAACTGTAAGTGACTTCTAGGAGGAGCCGACTACACCCTATGGGTTTTCCAACCCTACTGGCCATGCCTCCTATCTTTGGTTTTAGTCATTTCCGTTGATGAGGCTATGTCTGGCTTTCCAGCTCACATACCGCCATCAATAAATCATGGAATCCCACATGGATTCCAATACCCCAATGGGTCTCGGAATAACACTTTGATTTCCACTTCTCAAATAGACCTTGGAACCTCACATGGATTCCCATACCCCAACGGCTCTCGGAACCGAATATGGATTCCAACGTCTCAATATATCACGAATCTCCTCCATAATACCATATACGTGTTTTGGAGTGGTCACGGGTGCTCCATAAACGCCGATTTCCGGAATGCTCAATAGTGGTTCTTTAGGAAGTAGTCAGACAATACATAAGAGCGGGGATCACCCCCTAACCGTTTAAGTGGAAGGATCTCCTTATCATTTGTCCTAGAAGAACAAAACGAGTTTATACGTACAGTATAGCACCCCCCATGGTAACTGTACCATATAATCCTCGTGTTTCCTATAGATATTTCCAGAGTTAAAATCCTTCGGTGTTAAGTAGGGAATATTATCCTACCACCAAAATTAAGAAGGAATACATATTTAGGCCAAGATTTGATAGTCGGTTATTTAACTATCAAATAATCAAACATTCAATATAAGATCACATTTCCTATGGAAATCACCAAGCCTCTTTAAATAAATCTTTTATTGATTTAAATTCACATTTCAGATACTTGGAAATCACTTCCATATACTTATCTCAACAGATAAGTATATTCACAAATCACTGAATTTTCGATGCTTAGAAAATATAAACATATACTTATCTCAATGGTATAAGTATATTCATAAACCATTTCACTTCCAAAACTTAGAAACTTGAAAACTCTTATAAATAGATTTTTGAAAGTATCGTTTAGTATCAATGGATCGTAGTTTACACAATGGTTACAGTGCTATCCCAGGGAATCCATAGTAAATTGTAGGTAATCCCTGCCCCACGAATTATGCCATGAATATCAACCATCTGTTTCCAAATTTCTTTATCGTATAAATATTCCAAATCTATTTGGAAAGCATTTTTTATAAATCTTCAATTTATTTCTAAAACATCTTTTATATATGTATCAAAACTCCATTTATATAATTCTTCTTTCCAAATCTTTAAAACTCATTTATAAATTCTTTTGTAAATGTCCAGAAACATTTATAAAATTCTCCCATATTTAACAAACTTAGGTTCCTTTGATAAATCATAATATTTAAAATATCTTTAAATTATAAATTATTAGTTAACATCCTTTTTTTTATTTAAATTAAATCTCATTTAAAATAACAACTTTAAAATCTCATTAGTAATATATTAAATTAATTTTAAACACTATACTGTGATAATAAATTAACTTCAAACAATATTAATATAATAACTACTTAACTTTAAAAAGTTATTAAGACAATGATTTATTAACTTTAAACTAACATTAATATGGTAATTAATTAGCCTATAAATACAATTAAATAACTTAAATCAATAAAATTAGATAATTTTAATTAGAAATTAAAGTATAGATAATCATTTAAATAGATAATTAAAACATTTTTAAACCATAATTAAATAACTTTAAAATAATAATTAAACATTCTTAAACAACATTTTAGAAATAACCTTTAAGAATCATATTAGTAAAATAATTAACTTTAAATAATTATTAAAACAATTAGAAATTATCTTTAAAATATTATTATCAATAAGTTATTACCTTTTTAAATCTTATTTTTAAATAATAATTATCTTTAAACCTTATAATAAAATAATTATTTTTAAATAACTTTCAAATCGATAATTAGCTTTTCAGTTTTTTAAGGAGGCTTATCGATCATCATGGTACTTAAATAAGCTACCATATTATTCAATTTAACTTTCCAAGTTAATAATAGGTATTTGCATGATCCACGACTATGTAAATAAATCCAACACTTAACCATCATTGGTTAAAATATCACTTATTCAAAGTGAGATTTCAATTAACGATATATAATCGAATGTTCAAATCTATAAAATAGCAGAATGAGGATTTATTCTGCGAATTAAATGTCAAATTAATTTAATTAGCGGAACGATGTTTTATTCCTTTAAACAGATGTCCAGTTGCCATATTTGATCCAGTTTAACTCAATAGTAATTTATTTGGCCAAATAAACACCCATAATTAAGGTATATAAATTTAAATGATGTTATTAATTAAAATAACGTAATTGAAATCCTGTCCGTTTAAATATGTCATAAATTTTTAAATGTCCAAAGCTACCAACAGGTTACACTATAATGTTGTACTCGTTAATATGACTACAACGCCGCGTGTCAATCGGATTAGATTCGGATGAGATATCAAGTTTTAAATCTAGCTAACCTTGTTTATATAATAGAAAAACATAATAAACCAAGTGTTTCTCACCCAAAAACTCAAACGGGCCAAGCCCAAACCCGCGTTCACTAGCCAGAGAGAAAATCTCCACTTCCACTATGCAAAAGAACACATTGTTGAGGACCATTTTGCAAAATCATGAACATAGAATAGTGCTTCCTTTCCCATTTTCAATTCTTGGTCGCTTGTACGTGTTTCTTCATCTTTTCCATACACGCATGTAACCACAACCATGCATACCTTCACTTACCAACCACTCTCCTTCTTGCTACACATATTTCCCCTTGCATGCATCTGGTAGCTGAGCCTTCCATCATTTGAACATGCACGACCATGCAATAAATTCACTCATGCATACATACATCTCACATCACCAAAATACATGCAAAATTCCTCCACCTCGTTCTCTCCCCTCCGACCATGAAATGACGTGCCGTCTTCGCCGTTGAACTTAGCGTCGAGAGATGCATCTCCCGGTACATCCAACTCCAACAACCACCATAAACTATTGATTATTGGGACCCGCACAAGCCACCATCTTGAGCGCAATTTGAATGGAAAATATTGCTCATATCATTCTCTACAACTTTCGTGTTGGAAGTTTTGGCTAAAATTTAGTGTATGGAGAGTAAATGGAATTATTAAAAGAAAAAGGGAAGGAAAAAATAGAAAATATGTTTTTGTATGTGCTTTTCATAAAATAAAAATGAGCAAGTGATCCATGTGTGCCCATCTCCTTTTCTCCTGTGCCTTGCGTGCACAAATATATAAGCAAAGATACTTCATACTTAAGCGAACTAAAGACAATCACTTAAATGCTTAAGCAACCAAAGTTGAAGAGCAAGGACAAGCAAAGGATAAAATGAAATACATGTAGCATGCTTGTAAGGGTAAAGTGTATATATAAATTTGAGTGTAAATTTTGATTTTTTTTTAAAGTTAGAATTCGGTACACCGCCACATAATAACGCGTTCACTTACAAGCCGAGAATGACAGAAATTAAAATACGATCGCACACAACAATGTGAGATGACCATAAAAACAATAAAATAGACAAGTTAACTTATTTTGTTAAGTTTCAAAAGTACCGACGTTTGCCGTATAAAGCGTCAAACCAAAATTTAATTATTTTCCAAATTAAAAATAATGGAAAAATTCTATAAATTAAATTAAAAATACGTCATTAAAAATCAAATCTAAATTTGAAACATAGATTTTTATTATAATTTAATTCAAATCTGAATATTTAAACAAATTAAATATTCAAATTCGAAGACCCAAAAATATGGGTCGCTACACTCCTCCCCCTTAAAAGAATTTCATCCCCAAAATTTTAGCACAAGAACACTCAATACTATTGATAAGTTCGCATGATGTTCATAGATCGTTCATATACCGAATCTGATTCGATCACTACTCTAATACATGACTTTACTTCCAAACCAGTATCGTCCACATGATTTTCCTAGTGATGATTCTGATCAGGCTCCTTGATTACGAACCTCTGCTCTCCTTACATAGCTGTAGCTATGATAAAAAACCTTGATTCCATATCAAAAACCCTCACTAAGTGCTTGCCGTCAAAAATCAAGCAATAAATTCCTTATTTGAAATGGTGTAAAACAACTCAAAGCCTTGTACTCGAATATTAGATCAAAACTATATGAAAAGAGAAATGATCTATGTCCACCTTCGTACTTATTTAATTGGTTATTTCTAATACCAATTCTACTACTAATTATTTATGAAAATGTTTCATAAAAATTCTAATTTAGGTTCAAATATTTTAGATGATATAACTTTATTTATGAAAAACACTTCCATAAAACATAGCTTTAGTTTTCAAAACTAGTATAACACCCTATTACATCCTGAGGGTATACACTATTATCAGATTCAGACTTTATTTTGAATTTACTTAAGAATTTAAACACCCGGATTTTTTTTCAAAACACCCTTTTGAAATAATACTATATATTTTAATCCATTGAAAATATATATCAATATGTAAATAGCTCGTGTAACCCCAAAATTATACCAAGGAACTGGGTACTACCAAACAGTATCATATACTTCCTTACTAGGAGGATATATAATACTCAAGGGAAACGTTTACCATCCAAACGTATCTCTTACCCATTTTTAGTTATTTTCAAGCAACTCGAACTAGTTAACTTAAAGCCACTTCTTCTTTTCAAACCGTCTTGAAACAATATCATAAATATATTTCTAGCAAAATATTTCAACGAAATATCCAATTCCAATTTGCTTTGGATTCACTAGGATTCGAACTCGTTCCGACCGTACAATGGAAAAGAGAACAATTTACTAAGTACATAATACCGTTAGCCTAAGCAAACATCCAACCGTCACTTAGAAGATTATTCTGATCATCACAAAACAAATCGGGACTCGTTCCCAAACCAATCCAAAGGAATACCTATCTTTCTTTAAATTCTCTTTTCAAAAGAATTTATACTTAAATATATTTTTAAGTAAACTATATCCAAAACATTGATACGCTAAACCCCTTTTTATAAAACTATTATTACTATTTCCAAAATCATTTATACTCTAAACCTACCTCAAATAAAATTATTATTTCTTTTTCCAAAATCAATTGAAATAGAAATATACACATTTACTTTATAGTAAATCAAATCATACTTTTGGAATCAAATAATAATTTGTTTTATCAAAACAATTATATAGCAACTAAATCAGTGCAAAGAATTCAACATGCTAAATATTTAATTGAAATATCCCCTACCCATGAACTAGTTGATTCTTTCCCTGTTCTGAATACAGATGGTACGAGGCAAATAATACAAGTATCTTATTTCTGGAAACTAGATATTTGCACTCACTGTAATGTTTTTGGTCATAAAAGTATGTATTGCCAGTTAAGGCCAGAGGAAATGAAAACTAAAATAAATGGCAATGAAGAGAAAAAGTCATTCCAGTCAGCAGTTGAAGATGAGAAACAAAAAAATAGAATAGAACCAAATTTAAGGGAAAAAATGGTATGTAAAAAGATATTGAAAGGGAATAGACATGTAAATGCAGTGAATAACACAGCAACAGCTGATGCTCACTCAAAAGTGGTAAGCTTCGAGAAAGTAAATACAGATGAGACCATAACTGGGAAGGACATAACAAAAAACACCAGTGGAAATGCAATCAGATATGAAAAAGAAGATATAAATGAGAATGCTATTTATATGAGCAATAAATATTCAGCTTTTGATTTGATAGAAGAAGGAGAAATTATTGAGAATGATGAAGAAATATGTACTGAAATAGATATGGAAGTTGGAGCTGTTGAAACAAGTAATAAAACAATTGCTGAAGGTAAAAAGAAACAAGAAGAAATAAAAATGCTGATATAAATGATAAAGTCATGGGCAGTATAACAAGTTCAAAAGAGAATGACAATGAAACATCAAAGCAACAACCCAAAATCAACAAACTACCAGTGTCTGAATGCATACATGTCAATGTATCTGATTTGTCACACCCAACATGTCAAGACCCGCAAATCCGTACTCCCTGATTTAAACACTAATCTCCATTGATTAACTCAAGGGGCATGGAAATACGAACCCTGAGGGTTTAAGAAAAAGAAAAAGGTAGAAGAAGAAGAAAAGATAGAAGAAGAAAGAAGAAGAAGAACAGAACAACATCAGAAACAGAAACAATATCAGAATCTCACATATCGCAGCAGAACAACATATAATAGATAAATTAATAATCTTTAAACAAAGAACTATAGCCTTTTATACATACATCAATCAGAGTCAATATACAACAATGGACAGTTATATAAACTTGTCCTCATACAGAATACACAGCGGAATAAATACTATCAGATACAAATACTACGTCTTGCCATCCAGCTTGCTTCCAAAGCTCCAGAATATCCAGAATATCCTGATAACCTAACTCTAGACTGCCCGTGTGGAAATTGGTGGGCACCCAGAGTTTAGAAGGGAACAATAAACTCCGAGTCAGTCATGGTGACTGGTATGAGATCGTAAAACAGTTATTCTTTAAAATAAATAGCAGAGAATTTTAAAGTCAATTCGCAATGCTTTTGAAAAATGAAACTACCATAAGACCTCCCGCCACACACACAATGCAAACGCAGAATTGGAGGAGATTTCTTCTTATGATAGTCAAAGATGCTTACTACGCAAAATCAAATCATTTTTGATATTATTATTAGTGCATAGTGTAGGAAACATTTCGAAAGTAGAATATAAATCTTAGCCAGCATAGGTACCATTATAGTATGCTTGCTATAGCTGCCATATTAGATGGCAGGTTCTACAACTAAAACCGTACAAGGCTCGTATTGTTTCTTTGGATTTCCAACAAATGGTCAGGCTAAGGAACTTCCTATCCACGATGGGTACGTCCCTGGAATAGACGACCCGAGAACCTAACCGGATCTCTGCCAACACAAGGTCAGGTTACCTCTGCAAAAATAGGTAACTACTGACACGCGTATGTCATCCCCCGATCGTCACCGATCTTCCCGAGGATCCCCGATTCGCAACAACCACAAAGTAATAAATTTGCAGCAACCACAGAGGTTAAGTATCTGGGCTCCATACCATGATACCACCTTTATCCAGAAGGAATGACATACACTAAGGGGCGCTACTCCCTAGAACCTTGCTGCATCCTTCCTGTTTCGACCATTTCCGGGGTGTGAGGCTCGACGAAGTCTCGTCCACAAAGCTACGCTTTCTACAAAGCCATGCTTCGGGTCAAACAAAATGATCACCCTATGATCACAAAGATATAAGATCAACCAAATGATCATATCACAAATGATCAAACACTGATCATTTCACAGCAACACTCAGTATGCCACGTTACCAAATTGGGAGTATATCGCTGATAAATTTCAACTACATAACCTCTGAGCACGTACGTCTCAGAGAAGGGTGTTAAGCTAAGAGAATAAATTCTCCGTCACCAACAGAAATGTATTTGAAAGAAATCAGCTTTATATCTCAAATTTGTAACGTCAGACACACAATCCATACAAGTCTGTTCCGGGATCGAACAGAACCGAAGGCACTTCTCACGAAGCCCTTGCACATCCGGATAAATTTCTAATCACGTCCGGACTTCCCGTCACTAAGGGTGATAAAACCTCTAAACCGGAGATCAGCCGATGTAGAGTAACTCGACGGTAATCCTTCCGTTTTCAAAAATATCCGGTCTTCAACACCGGTCTTCAAATGCAATTCATAACGACGTATCACATATTCGGAATGGGTTATACGACCCCATGGTCCTTTCCCGGTTAACCCGAATAGTGAGCGCTTATTCAAAAATAAGTGTGGCATTCAAATTCATCCAATTCACAACAAATACCATATTCAAGGTAATTATTGATAGTCGGTTATTTAACTATCAATAAAGATGCGCAACATCATCAGATTCCAAATAATTTTCCAAACTATTTATCTTCAAAAATATCTTTACTAGATATAAAATTTCCACACTTAACCGTTTGAAAACAAATTTCAAATATTCACTTTTCAATTTATCTTCAAAAGATAAAATTTCAAACCCTTCGTTTCATATTGGAAAAGCAATTCCATACTTATTTAATAATAAGTAATTCACAAATCTATTTATTTTCAACATTTAAAAATATTCGATATACTTAAATCAATATTAAGTATAAATTTCATTCTTTAAGGAAACCATTTACTATAACCACATTTATTTGAGTCAAAACGAATGTTACGTAAAACATCGTTACGACGACTCAAAATCACTGGTATAGGGATTCGAAAATTAAGATAGATATATAAATCCCAATACTATATAAAACATTTCCTTTCGGAAATCGTTTACTATAACGACAGTGTGTTATAGTCCACCATTTCCTTAAATTTCTCGAAAACGTCTATTTCAATAACAAGTGTTGAAATCTATGCTTTCGATTCATAATACATTTTAAAACATCTTTAAAATGTTTAACTTCATTTTTAATATCACTTCTTCAACAATAAATCCATTTTACTTAACAATATATTCACTGTCCCAAAATCGTGAATATAATTCACTTAACCCAATTTCAATCTATTTCTACACATTTTTATTTCAATAGAGATTCGCTATCCAAAATCGCGGATATCTCTTCTTTAGAACTTTTCTATATTAAATTTATCCAATTCAATCTATTTCGAATTTATAAACACGGTTATAAATTCTATTTCTATTTTAATAACAACCTCGACTTATAAATCTTCTTTTTATCAACTTCTATATTTTTACTTATCAAATAAGTGATTTTGGATTTATAAACAACTTTTATAAATTCCAATTCTATTTATAAAAATTTCAATCCCAAATCAATTTCGATATTGATTTAAAAATTTATTTTCAACTTTGGATAAAATTTCCATACTGATTTCTCAAAAATTCATTTCCAAATATTAAATCAATTATAGATTGATTTCTAATTTTTATTTATCACTACTAAGTAAATTCCTCATTTTTTCTCAAATTATTCAGTATTCTGTTTTAAAATGGATTCTTCAAATTGAAATCATTTTACATTGATTTCCCAATCTATTTCAATTTACCAATTAAATTTCTAGTTGGATTTCCAACTTATCTTCTTTTAATAAATTCCTTTTTAAGAAAATAAATTTCAATCGTTTCTTTCAATCTATTTAAAAAATCCAAATTTTTAAATTAAATTCTTCAATTTATAATCACTATTTTACGAAATCCATTTATTTAACATTTTCACTTGATTCTGGAATTAATTCGATAAGATTATAAAAATTAACTTTTTATACTTTAAAAATTCCTTTCTTCAAAATTTATTCAATTTCTAAAATTAATTCACTTAGAAATTTCTATTTTTATTTCAAAAATTCAATTTCGTTTATTTTTGAAATCCAATGATATCAAACACCCATTCAGCTAAATTTTAGCTTTCAAACAATTTCCAGACATCAATATGATTAATAACATCAATAATCATTCACAGATTTACACATCACAGTAGAATATAAATTCATTCAATGTGAGGGGTCCAGTTGGATCCCTCCAACCTGTTTCCCTGCATCCAAAGACGTTAGCACAATACCAATTCCACTTCGAGGTGGAATATCGCGGTATATGGGTTTTATAAAAATATCCGCTTACTAACGGCGCAATAGGGTCTCATCCGCTATACGAGACGGGAAATCAATCAATCCAATATATACATATGCCAATATGTATATATTGCTATATATATAGATATATCCTATCATATCTAATAGCACATCCAATAGCAATCAAATCAATCAATAAATAACTGAAAATTCCACTTTCATTTTGAGTGAGAAAAATCTCACCTTTGCTTTTATTTTGCAATCCATTTCCATCCTGACTCAATTTCTTGATTTATACCTTGTATAAATATTATACAAATTAATTAACATTCGAACCAATCAAATAACCAATTTCCATTCTTGATTGTTTAATTAATTTATAATTTCATTCAAACCAAATTTTTCTTAAATAATTTATTAAATCTTTTCACCATATTTTATTTTCCTTCATTTCAACTGCATTTAAACAAAAATCCCTTTTAAATAAATTAAATTAACCAAAAATTATATATATATTTTTCTAACAAAATATTTTCTGTTCTATAACTTACTGCATATTTCCAATTTCCTCAAAACAGTCTCTAATTGAAATACATCTATATTTATAAACTGCCGAATAAAAAATCTATTTATCATTCGAATTTCAATTTGAACAACAAAGAAAAAATATATATACCTTACTGTAAACAACCCCAAAATCTTACCCAGTGAACATCTCGGTCTCGCGACCACCAATACTACTCGACGTCGCCGCCATCGCTATACCCATGCGATCGACTCGTGCTTCGACTTGCTTCCCAGCCTCGCACCCACGGCACTGACCTCTATCTCGCACCCCAGACTTGAATCGCCTAACCAACAACGCGACGATCCCAGCTCCGGTTGAGTCGCCAGCCTTTCGTGAATTGAACGAGTCGCCATCGCGACTCCACCTCGGCCTAGACGCCTGAACGCTGCCTCACTCGAGCCTGTGGCCAAAACCCACGCGACCCCCTATCCCCTCGCGCGGCCGCTTCCTACCGCTGATCTCGATAAGGTCGTAAGTCGCGATCGATTATACGAACGCGAGATTTAATTTGGGAAAGAAAATGAAGGCGGCCATTTTTATTTCTTGTTTCGAACGTGAATTCGTTTTGATTTTTTTCTTTTGAACGAGATGAAGAATAAGGTAGTGGAGATAGAAATTTATCAAAGCTCTGCCATTATTTTCTTTGTTTCGATTTTGATTTTTTTTTTGAACTGAACGGAGGAGAGTATTTAAAATCGAAACAACATGCTTTACACGATCTTCTTGCGTGATCGAAGGCGTGATTAAAGGCGTGAACGTGTGGATGTCGGCAAGAATTTAAATTTGAAAATTTAAATTGATTTTGATTTAATTTTTAATGCGTTTGCATGTCGTACGGTCATACGGCAACTCCGTTAAATCCGAAATTTGAAACCCGGCAATAATTCAATATTCCGGACCCAATGAAACTGGTTTCGTCCAATTCCGAGACTGTGCCTCGGAAGGCTATTTTTAAATATCGGTTGAACGATATAAATTTTAAAACTGAACAAAGCAGTTTCAAACTCAGTTCTGAAGCTTCTATTACCTTCAGTATTATCAATATAAATTTTAAAAGCTTTCGAAATATTTTTCTTCAGCTTAAAATTGAAGATTCAAATTTTTATTCAACTTTCAATCGATTAAATTTTATAATTTAATCGTCAAATTCAAATTTAAATCGGGGATTCAAATTAAATCATCGTTCAAATATTTAAAATTAATTAAATATTTTAAATTTAATTTGTTCAAAATTCTGGGTCGTTACAGACTTCCCTCCTTAAAAGAATTTCGTCCCGAAATTACAAGTTAGGAAGAAAAAAGGTCCTTAACTCGTCTACTATCTTTAATATCCAATAGTTTTATCAAATTTTCAAAACAAATCTTCCTACTAAAGATTCATTATTGATTCAACTAACTTTCTAAACATTTTCATAATCTTCAAACAACATTGTTTACTTCAAAATTCAAATTCGAGTTTAAATTCAAATTTTAAACTTTCAAAATTTTCTCAAAATTTTTCTAACACTCGAAATTTCCGAAAAATTTCACCAGCGTCTCCTTTGCGCAGCTAATACGGCACGACTACAAAACGTCCCTACGGACTCTCTGATTTCAAAAAGAAAAAGAAAAAGCCAAGCGGCTAGACCAGAAATCAGAAAATCTCATATTGAAATTCAAATACTTACCTTTTGTCGAGCAATTCAAATTTATCTTTGACAATCAAAATCCCAATTCCTTTACACCTGTATATCCTACTAGCCATAATATCTAGTTACATATTCAAACCATTTTGCAAAGTCTATTACAAAATTTTCAATATAACTGCTTATATCATCTTTAAGTTCATTATTGAAGTTTCATATTCATTTTCATTCAATTTTACATTTCAAATTTCATTTGAATCCAATTCACAATTTCAATTCTATTTGAATTCAATTTATCTTTAATTCTGAAATATTGAATTTTATCTTTCAATTATAGCTGATTCATATCACTATTTTTTTTCACTTAGTTTCGCTTACTAATTTTCTTATTTCAATACTTCACTTTGTTTATTACAAATCAAATTCAATTTTTCAATATTTAGCTTGAATTTCTTTTACTAACAATTTCAAAGCAAAGTTCAACATTCAGCTTTAATTTTATTTACTTGCAACTGTAAATTCCATTCATTTATTCGAAAATTTATTTTCAATTCACTATTTTGGTTTATAACCACTTATATTAAACTGGATTTCCAATAACATATGAATTTTAATCCATCTTTCAATTTCCATTATTCAATTCAATTCATTTGCTTACGAATTCGAAATGAATTTCAACTTTCAATCTCATTTTCATTTAATTGATTCACTTATACTTGCTTTGATTTAACTTCATTCTTTTAAGTTAAATTTATTCTATCAAGATTCAATTTGTATAAGTTATCAATTCAATAATATTCCATAAATATTTTTATATAGCATTCCAGAGTCTTTTCAACCTTTCAAAGCCATTTTGAAAACAATTCAAATTATCCTTTTGAATTTCCAAACAAAACCCAATTTTCCAAACAACTTTCATTTAAAACAATTTGACAGCAATTTCCTCTTTTGGAAACCCGAAAATGAACACCGGTGATGTCGCGATCATCATCGGAATTATTTTCCAGCGACCGAAAAGAGTTTAGAGCTTTCATTCCTTCAAAACATTTTTCCAAAATCCTTTGAAATTCATTTTCAAATCAAAAAGAATTAAACTTTCCAAATCACCAAAATTTTCAAATTCTTTTCAAAACATTTCCAAAAACTTCTCTGGAATTCCGTTTTAAATTACAAATCATATTTATAATTTATATTCTCAAATTTCATTTATATGTGAATTTATTTCTTAACTTTGGAGTTACAATTTCCATTTCGTATTCAATTTCATATAATAATGATAACATTTCAATATTGTCACTTCCTAACAACCATTCATCCATATACTATGATAATTCATAGAAAATTATTTCTTTTCTATACAAAAATAGTTTTGGGCAAAATTATTTCATTCACCCTATTTTAAAACAATACTATGTCGTCTTGCCTCGTTTAAGTGTTTAGAAATCCCTATCGATAATATGGCGTCCCACATACCGACCGAAATTCACAAACATCTCAACGGATAAGCAAACACAATATAAAACATTTTTTTATAATCACTAACAAATACGCGCTCGTATCTATTATTACACTCAACTCATTCTAGAGTACTACTGACTCTATCTCTAATGAGTAACACCCAACAGAGCAGGGTTGTCGCTTAACCATATGCTCTGATACCACGTTGTCAAGACCCGCAAATCCGTACTCCCTGATTTAAACACTAATCTCCATTGATTAACTCAAGGGGCATGGAAATACGAACCCTGAGGGTTTAAGAAAAAGAAAAAGGTAGTAGAAGAAGAAAAGATAGAAGAAGAAAGAAGAAGAACAACAGAACAACATCAGAAACAGAAACAATATCAGAATCTCACATATCGCAGCGGAACAACATATAATAGATAAATTAATAATCTTTAAACAAAGAACTATAGCCTTTTATACATACATCAATCAGAGTCAATATACAACAATGGACAGTTATATAAACTTGTCCTCATACAGAATACACAGCGGAATAAATACTATCAGATACAAATACTACGTCTCGCCATCCAGCTTGCTTCCAAAGCTCCAGAATATCCAGAATATCCTGATAACCTAACTCTAGACTGCCAGTGTGGAAATTGGTGGGCACCCAGAGTTTAGAAGGGAACAATAAACTCCGAGTCAGTCATGGTGACTGGTGTGAGATCGTAAAACAGTTATTCTTTAAAATAAATAGCAGAGAATTTTAAAGTCAATTCGCAATGCTTTTGAAAAATGAAACTACCATAAGACCTCCGCCACACACACAATGCAAACGCAGAATTGGAGGAGATTTCTTCTTATGATAGTCAAAGATGCTTACTACGCAAAATCAAATCATTTTTGATATTATTATTAGTGCATAGTGTAGGAAACATTTCGAAAGTAGAATATAAATCTTAGCCAGCATAAGTACCATTATAGTATGCTTGCTATAGCTGCCATATTAGATGGCAGGTTCTACAACTAAAACCGTACAAGGCTCGTATTGTTTCTTTGGATTTCCAACAAATGGTCAGGCTAAGGAACTTCCTATCCACGATGGGTACGTCCCTGGAATAGACGACCCGAGAACCTAACCGGATCTCTGCCAACACAAGGCCGGGTTACCTCTGCAAAAATAGGTAACTACTGACACGCGTATGTCATCCCCCGATCGTCACCGATCTTCCCGAGGATCCCCGATTCGCAACAACCACAAAGTAATAAATTTGCAGCAACCACAGAGGTTAAGTATCTGGGCTCCATACCATGATACCACCTTTATCCAGAAGGAATGACATACACTAAGGGGCGCTACTCCCTAGAACCTTGCTGCATCCTTCCTGTTTCGACCATTTCCGGGGTGTGAGGCTCGACGAAGTCTCGTCCACAAAGCTACGCTTTCTACAAAGCCATGCTTCGGGTCAAACAAAATGATCAACCTATGATCACAAAGATATAAGATCAACCAAATGATCATATCACAAATGATCAAACACTGATCATTTCACAGTAACACTCAGTATGCCACGTTACCAAATTGGGAGTATATCGCTGATAAATTTCAACTACATAACCTCTGAGCTCGTACGTCTCAGAGAAGGGTGTTAAGCTAAGAGAATAAATTCTCCGCCACCAACAGAAATGTATTTGAAAGAAATCAGCTTTATATCTCAAATTTGTAACGTCAGACACACAATCCATACAAGTCTGTTCCGGGATCGAACAGAACCGAAGGCACTTCTCACGAAGCCCTTGCACATCCGGATAAATTTCTAATCACGTCCGGACTTCCCGTCACTAAGGGTGATAAAACCTCTAAACCGGAGATCAGCCGATGTAGAGTAACTCGACGGTAATCCTTCCATTTTCAAAAATATCCGGTCTTCAACACCGGTCTTCAAATGCAATTCATAACGACGTATCACATATTCGGAATGGGTTATACGACCCCATGGTCCTTTCCCGGTTAACCCGAATAGTGAGCGCTTATTCAAAAATAAGTGTGGCATTCAAATTCATCCAATTCACAACAAATACCATATTCAAGGTAATTATTGATAGTCGGTTATTTAACTATCAATAAAGATGCGCAACATCATCAGATTCCAAATAATTTTCCAAACTATTTATCTTCAAAAATATCTTTACTAGATATAAAATTTCCACACTTAACCGTTTGAAAACAAATTTCAAATATTCACTTTTCAATTTATCTTCAAAAGATAAAATTTCAAACCCTTCGTTTCATATTGGAAAAGCAATTCCATACTTATTTAATAATAAGTAATTCACAAATCTATTTATTTTCAACATTTGAAAATATTCGATATACTTAAATCAATATTAAGTATAAATTTCATTCTTTAAGGAAACCATTTACTATAACCACATTTATTTGAGTCAAAACGAATGTTACGTAAAACATCGTTACGACGACTCAAAATCACTGGTATAGGGATTCGAAAATTAAGATAGATATATAAATCCCAATACTATATAAAACATTTCCTTTCGGAAATCGTTTACTATAACGACAGTGTGTTATAGTCCACCATTTCCTTAAATTTCTCGAAAACGTCTATTTCAATAACAAGTGTTGAAATCTATGCTTTCGATTCATAATACATTTTAAAACATCTTTAAAATGTTTAACTTCATTTTTAATATCACTTCTTCAACAATAAATCCATTTTACTTAACAATATATTCACTGTCCCAAAATCGTGAATATAATTCACTTAACCCAATTTCAATCTATTTCTACACATTTTTATTTCAATAGAGATTCGCTATCCAAAATCGCGGATATCTCTTCTTTAGAACTTTTCTATATTAAATTTATCCAATTCAATCTATTTCGAATTTATAAACACGGTTATAAATTCTATTTCTATTTTAATAACAACCTCGACTTATAAATCTTCTTTTTATCAACTTCTATATTTTTACTTATCAAAATAAGTGATTACGGATTTATAAACAACTTTTATAAATTCCAATTCTATTTATAAAAATTTCAATCCCAAATCAATTTCGATATTGATTTAAAAATTTATTTTCAACTTTGGATAAAATTTCCATACTGATTTCTCAAAAATTCATTTCCAAATATTAAATCAATTATAGATTGATTTCTAATTTTTATTTATCACTACTAAGTAAATTCCTCATTTTTTCTCAAATTATTCAGTATTCTGTTTTAAAATGGATTCTTCAAATTGAAATCATTTTACATTGATTTCCCAATCTATTTCAATTTACCAATTAAATTTCTAGTTGGATTTCCAACTTATCTTCTTTTAATAAATTCCTTTTTAAGAAAATAAATTTCAATCGTTTCTTTCAATCTATTTAAAAAATCCAAATTTTTAAATTAAATTCTTCAATTTATAATCACTATTTTACGAAATCCATTTATTTAACATTTTCACTTGATTCTGGAATTAATTCGATAAGATTATAAAAATTAACTTTTTATACTTTAAAAATTCCTTTCTTCAAAATTTATTCAATTTCTAAAATTAATTCACCTAGAAATTTCTATTTTTATTTCAAAAATTCAATTTCGTTTATTTTTGAAATCCAATGATATCAAACACCCATTCAGCTAAATTTTAGCTTTCAAACAATTTCCAGACATCAATATGATTAATAACATCAATAATCATTCACAGATTTACACATCACAGTAGAATATAAATTCAATCAATGTGAGGGGTCCAGTTGGATCCCTCCAACCTGTTTCCCTGCATCCAAAGACGTTAGCACAATACCAATTCCACTTCGAGGTGGAATATCGCGGTACATGGGTTTTATAAAAATATCCGCTTACTAACGGCGCAATAGGGTCTCATCCGCTATACGAGGCGAGAAATCAATCAATCCAATATATACATATGCCAATATGTATATATTGCTATATATATATAGATATATCCTATCATATCTAATAGCACATCCAATAGCAATCAAATCAATCAATAAATAACTGAAAATTCCACTTTCATTTTGAGTGAGAAAAATCTCACCTTTGCTTTTATTTTGCAATCCATTTCCATCTTGACTCAATTTCTTGATTTATACCTTGTATAAATATTATACAAATTAATTAACATTCGAACCAATCAAATAACCAATTTCCATTCTTGATTGTTTAATTAATTTATAATTTCATTCAAACCAAATTTTTCTTAAATAATTTATTAAATCTTTTCACCATATTTTATTTTCCTTCATTTCAACTGCATTTAAACAAAAATCCTTTTTAAATAAATTAAATTAACCAAAAATTATATATATATTTTTCTAACAAAATATTTTCTGTTCTATAACTTACTGCATATTTCCAATTTCCTCAAAACAGTCTCTAATTGAAATACATCTATATTTATAAACTGCCGAATAAAAAATCTATTTATCATTCGAATTTCAATTTGAACAACAAAGAAAAAATATATATACCTTACTGTAAACAACCCCAAAATCTCACCCAGTGAACATCTCGGTCTCGCGACCACCAACCAATACTACTCGACGTCGCCGCCATCGCTATACCCATGCGATCGACTCGTGCTTCGACTTGCTTCCCAGCCTCGCACCCACGGCACTGACCTCTATCTCGCACCCCAGACTTGAATCGCCTAACCAACAACGCGACGATCCCAGCTCCGGTTGAGTCGCCAGCCTTTCGTGAATTGAACGAGTCGCCATCGCGACTCCACCTCGGCCTGGACGCCTGAACGCTGCCTCACTCGAGCCTGTGGCCAAAACCCACGCGACCCCCTATCCCCTCGCGCGGCCGCTTCCTGCCGCTGATCTCGATAAGGTCGCAAGTCGCGATCGATTATACGAACGCGAGATTTAATTTGGGAAAGAAAATGAAGGCGGCCATTTTTATTTCTTGTTTCGAACGTGAATTCGTTTTGATTTTTTTCTTTTGAACGAGATGAAGAATAAGGTAGTGGAGATAGAAATTTATCAAAGCTCTGCCATTATTTTCTTTGTTTCGATTTTGATTTTTTTTTTTGAACTGAACGGAGGAGAGTATTTAAAATCGAAACAACATGCTTTACACGATCTTCTTGCGTGATCGAAGGCGTGATTAAAGGCGTGAACGTGTGGATGTCGGCAAGAATTTAAATTTGAAAATTTAAATTGATTTTGATTTAATTTTTAATGCGTTTGCATGTCGTACGGTCACACGGCAACTCCGTTAAATCCGAAATTTGATACCCGACAATAATTCAATATTCCGGACCCAATGAAACTGGTTTCGTCCAATTCCGAGACTGTGCCTCGGAAGGCTATTTTTAAATATCGGTTGAACGATATAAATTTTAAAACTGAACAAAGCAGTTTCAAACTCAGTTCTGAAGCTTCTATTACCTTCAGTATTATCAATATAAATTTTAAAAGCTTTCGAAATATTTTTCTTCAGCTTAAAATTGAAGATTCAAATTTTTATTCAACTTTCAATCGATTAAATTTTATAATTTAATCGTCAAATTCAAATTTAAATCGGGGATTCAAATTAAATCATCGTTCAAATATTTAAAATTAATTAAATATTTTAAATTTAATTTGTTCAAAATTCTGGGTCGTTACACAACAGTAACAGCAATTGCTCACAACATATCCCCTATTGTTGCTAAATCCAGGCATAGTCAATCTCAAAATTCCACCATTACAAACCACACTGAAACTTCTCCTGAAGTTATCACATATGTTTCAAAACAACAGTCAATTGCATCCTTATCCAAATTGCCACCTTCGCTTCCTACTCCTAATTCAATCCAGCGACTATGCACATCTCCTGTACGTGCATACATGCATGAGATATCACATAATACAAACAAAAACTGCCACTAACTCTCTGACATGTTGTCCATTAGAGCCAATAGTATCTTCGCTCCTACTGATAGTACCATCAATACAGCTCCATCTATTGCCAGTAATGTAGATCCCCTCTTTCCTTTAACCATTCCATCTACCACTTCCTCCTCCATCAAACTCACCAAAAAGAATCATCATTAAACAAAAAGAAACCCACTTTCTTGAATGCATCCTCCCAGGAAACAAAAAGAAAAAGTTTGTAACCATTATGAAAAGTAACCTACTTCAATCTCCAAACTCACTTTCACCAATAGAATCAGAAAATGATTCAGATACACCCATAAAACAATACCCAGAGAATACCCCATCTTCTAATGCTAGAAGAACGAGAAGCTTGAATAAAAAAACCAACAAAGTTTATCAATGATCAACAACATAACAGCATGGAATATAAGAGGAGCCCACAAACATGCAAAGCTTGACCAAATCAAAACCCCGATACATAACCACAAACTATCCTTAATCTGAATTTCTGAAACCAAACTTGACTTTATTCTATCTCAAAGAGCTACCAAATACATAAACTCAAATTGGATGCACTTATCCAATCATTCTTAAGCCTCATATGGCAGATTGTTTATTCTATATGATCCTTCAATTTTCAACTTGTCTCCAATCTTATCTGACAACCAATTCATACATACTCATGCTATGCACCTCCCTTCTAAAACATCTATATATTTCACTTTCATTTATGCCAATAATTCCCCTCAAATCAAAAATAGAATGCATGAATACATATCACACTTCAGGCAGTCTTCTCACCCTTGGATACTGATTGGAGACTTCAATTGCTCTTTCCTTTCCATCCATAGAAGTAGTGGTAAACCATTATCCTTAACTGAGCTCTCTCCATTAAATAATACCATTCAGAATGCTTCCTTGATAGAAATACCATACTCTGGATCAAATTACACATGGACCAATAAAAGCCACAATAATCCTCGTACACTCTCTAAAATTGATCATGGGTTTATGAACTACAAAACTCTATTACAATGGCTTACCATAAACATACACATCCCTATGCCCCTCATATCTAACCATTGTCCTTTAATCCTTAGTTTTGGATCTGCTGCTATACACAAACAGGTAAACTTTAAATTTTATGATGAATGGACTAACAATGATAGCTTGATTCAGGTAGTTAAAGAAGCTTGGAAAATCAACACTTTTGGGAATCCAATGCTCTGTTTGCAAAATAAATTGAAGAATACAAAAGAAGCTATAAAATCATGGGCAAGAAACGTATATGGTCAAGGAAACAAAATTTCTAATGATATAGCAGCTCAGCTAGAACAAGTTTAGCAAATGATCTTAAATTTAAACTCAAATCCTGACTTAAACCAAAAAGAAATCGATCTACCATCTCAACTTGAGAAACCCTACGCAACAGAAGCAAATATGGTGAAGTAAAAGAATAAACAAAACTGGTCTACTTATGGAGATAGGAACACTAAACTTTTCCATGCTTCATTAAAATTCAGACAAGAAAAATCAATGATACATCAGACCACTGACATGCACGGTGTTACTCATACTACCCCTCCACAAGTAGATGTTGCATTCCTCAATTATTACATTACATTACTTGGTGGCCATTCCTCTTCTCCTGACAACACCATAATTAATAACCTCTCAATCCCAAAGCCATCTGCTAATCTGCAGTATGCTCTGATAAGTCCTATATCTGATAAGGAAATAAAGAATTCTATATTTACTATGAGGAAATCAGCATCCCCTGGTCCTGATGGATTCACAGTTACTTTCTATACTCACTGCGGGGCTATGATTTCAACGGATGTTTACAAGGCTATTCACAATTTTTTTCAACAAAAGCAGGTTGTTATCCTCCATTAACTCTACCAATCTTGCCCTTGTCCCCAAAACTGCTACTCCTACTGATGTTTCCCAATATAGACCAATAGCTTGTTGCAATGTCATCTACAAGTCCATATCTCATATATTAGCCACAAGACTTAAAAATGCTCTTCAACATATAATTTCTCCTAACCAGGCAGCCTTCCTTCCTAATAGAAGTATACTGGATAATGTCTTATTGACACATGAATTATTGAATGGTTACTCATCACGATACAAATCCCCTAGAGCAATGATGAAGATAGACATCAGAAAGGCATTTGATACTGTTAACTATACAACCATAGTGACCATACTTGATAGGATGGAATTCCCAGCTAAATTTAGAAACTGGCTGTACCAATGTGTCTCGACAGTAAGATATACACCGGTCTTCAATGCTCATACTGTTGGGTATTTTAAAGGCGACAATGGCTTGAGGCAAGGAGATCCCATCCCTACATACTTGTTTATAATGATCATGAAAATATTCACTCTTGCAATACACAAGCAGGTTGATCTGAAGAACTTTGCTCTTCATCCTAAATGTAAAAAGCCTATGGTAACAACTTTAGCCTTTGCTGATGACTAGTTAATATTCACCAAACCAACTATTCAGTCCCTACAATCTATAATGAAAACCCTATCCTCCTTCTATAATTTCTCTAAGCTTTAAACTAACCCTCAGAAATCTCACATATTACTTACTGGCTTGACAAATCATCAAATATCTGTCTACTTGAACATCACTAAAATGCTTCCTCTTGACTCTAATATGGCTTACCTTAGTATTCCTCTGGCAACAAAAAGAACAACTATAGCACAATGTGTTCCACTCTATGAAAAATTTACTGCAGTTATGAATAGATGGGAAAATCGATACATTTCGCAACCAGGGAGACTCTTAATAATAAATGCTATCATCCACTCCATGATAGTTTATTGGAGTAGAACTTTTCTACTGCCAATAAAATTAATTGCAATGATCACATCTAAGATAATAAAAATTTTATGGTCTGGTACAATACACACTAGAAAATTGTTTCCCATTGAATTTATGAAATTGGAATTTCCTAAGAGTCAAGGGGGTTTGGGGATTAAGAATATGAAAAATTCGAATGTGGCTGCCTTGTTTAAACACTTCCAAAACTTTGTTACCAAATCAGATTCGTTATGGGTTCAATGGACCATCAAATACAACTTGAAAGATGAAGAAATTTGGCTAGCAGAAACTAAACATTATCAGAGTTGGGTCTGGAAATAATGATTAAAATACGTGATATATTGCTACCTCATACAAAACTCCTCCTTGCCTCTGACAGTTTGTCTAAATTCTGGACTACCCCTTGGATCAAGAAAGGCTTGATACTTCAGAGATTGCTTTCATATGAAAATATAACTGTAACACCCCGATATTTTATGGGAAATATAATTAAAAAGAAATTAAAAGCGCGTTTGGTATAGTGGTAAAGGTGAATATTGACTTCCTTACCGACTAGGGACCAAATCCCGTTGTCGCCCAAAATCTGGAGCGATGTTTTTCTTAGCTGGTTCGTTTCCAGTGATTTTCCTAAGTATTTCAGCGTTGTTTCTGACATGTGGCGGCTTCCCATTCGCTCCAGTGATGTAATAGGATGAGATAGCTAAATTTGATTGGTTGAGTGATATGTATGGGCTAGAATGGATAACCATTAAGTGTATGAAAGAACCAGATTTAATCCAGAATAATTTAATGGATTATATTCAGTCAAACAATCTATAAATAAACCATCTAACCTAAACCTAATCTCGTATTCAGCCGTCGCCCTAATTTTATAGTAAAATTAGTGTGTATTATTCTTCCTCCTTTTCTCGACTAAATAAACAAATCTCTACCAAATTAAGTTATCTATATATATTCAAGCAATTTGGGAAATTTAGAAGAATCAAAGGGAGAAAGATTAAAGCAAAGCTTTTTCAAATTTATACAAGCTCAAGTGCCAGGTGAGTGGGAATTAATATGAAATAGAAAAATAAAGTAGTTCAATTTCAGTTTTTTTATGGCACGTTAATATGAATTAATTTCTGTTATTAATTGAGAATAGATGTAAATTATTGCAACTTCTTCTTCTTCCACTTCTCAAATCTAATTCACGTTTGGTTTAAAATATGGGACATATTAATTGTCTATTCGCGTTTTATGGCATAAATAAGATTGAAATTTATGTAAATTATTGTATCCTCTTCTTCTTCCACTTCTAAATTCTAATTCATGTTTGGGTTGAAATTTGGAACAAACAAATTGTTATTCACTTTTCATGGCGCAAATAAGATTGGTTTAATTAAATTGAATTATAATTGTTATTCAATTTCTAATGGTAGAACATGTTAGTTGAATAAATTTAGAATATGTTACTTGAATAAAATTGTGGTTTTGATCGATATAATTACATAATTTTGAATATGGTTTTGGAACAAAAATTGGGAAGTCTAATTGGCATAATTGTTTGTTTCATATGTGGCCTAAAAATGTAAAAGTGGAATTTTGTGCAATGAAATGGTTTGTGGCTATTGGATAAAAATTTTGTACAGATTAAATCTCTAAAAGGAGAACGTAAATTAGGGTAGAAAAAAATGTAAATTAAATGGACCCTAATGGCTAGTGTAAATCTGTAACAAAATGGTATAAAAAATTACAGACAAACTGAACGAACGTGAAATTGAAATACCATTTATGTAAGAAAAAGGGAATTTGTGAAATAACCAAATCAGATGTAAAAATGTCCTAAAGCAGATTAATGGAAATAAACAGTATGTAAACCGTAACGGTAAAATTAATTAATCTAGAAGCGATTTGGAGGCAGACCTTGTAAAGGTCTGGATAGGTGTTTCATGCAGTTAAGACCAAAATATAGTTTTGGCTGTACGTACTAGGAGCGGGCAAGTAGGTTCGCCAGGATGTTTTTTACCTTTCATAGGTTGCTAGTATGTAGGATAGATAGCATCCGCAATCGTAGGCTTCTTCAGGCAGATCGACACGGACGGAACATGACAAGTGTGCTCCGACGTAGGCTTCTTTAGGCAGACCGTTGGAGGATTTTACGCAACCGACCCAGCCGTAGGCGCTCTTTCGGAGGATCGACACTCTGGATAGGGGCAAGTCCATGTTGGTGACCGAGGAGACAGGAGGACAGGAGTCCAGTTTGGCGAAGCCTGAGCGCAACTTCGGGGTCCTACGAGGTTGTTTGAGTCGGTGTCGGTCAGACATAAGAGGAATTTTGTCACAGTGCACGGGTGAAGAGCATGACTTTTATGATGTAGCACATGGATAGGTAAGGACAGCAGGTCCGACGGGCCAATTAACGTTTAGTATTACTGCATGGTTGACTTCCCTAGAGTGACCATGGACTTTGGCTTCTTAGGAACTGTATCTAAGAAGGATTCACTGCATTATATTATTCACCCTCTGTGATATTCGGGGAAGACCTGGAATTAAACTGTTTTATTCTTTCTGCTTCATTTTACTTCTCATTCACTAGACTTTATGTTTGACTCAGTCCTATTTTTCCTATTTTCCCCAAATCGCAGGAAGGCAGGTCTAGGTTGCAATTCTTTATAGCTTGGAGGATCATTGGAGCAGTTGTTATCTTCAGCTTTTGTTTCTTTTGTTTCATGTACTTCGTTTCTCTTTTTCGTACTTTACTCTATATATGGGGACCTATATTGTGAACTTTGTTATGTTTTATGTTTTGGTGGAGACTACTTGGTACTTTTGGTTTCAGAAATAAATTTGGGATAATATTATTGATAATGAAATTGTTTTGATATTAATTTATAATTAGTGAAAGTTTTCTTCCGCTGTAATATTTTAATCCTTTTATGATGTTGCCTTAGTCTCTGTGCAATGTTATGGATTTTTATTGTACTCGACCACCCGTGCTTTTAGTCATGTCCGATTTTTGGGGTGCCTAGAGGTGCGGGGTGTCACAGTTAGTATCAGAGCTAAGGTTTCGGTAATCCTAAAAATATTTTAAAAATATAAAGGTTTTCAAATAATTTTTAAAGGATATTCCAAATAATAAATTTAGAAGTATATGTATATATTTTGAAAAAAAAGAAATTTTAGAAATGGGTCTCCCATATCTCTTCCTCCCTGTCTATTGAACTATTTTTGGAGTACCTAATCCTATCTTTTTAATATCCATAGATAGAAATGTCTGAACCGCAAGATATCCCCAAAGTTCTAGGCTTTAATATGCCTTCTTGGTCCAGACATTATTTGCAGGTTACTGCACGAGTAGAGCCACTAGCTAGGGATGCTGCTCCGGCAAAAGGGGCTCCAGCCTGTCCGCCAGGCATTCCCGATTTTCCCAAGGCATGCAAGGACTACACCAGCTTAGGAGGCAAGCCGTTTCTTAGCACCGAGTCATATACTGAGGCAAGAGCTTGGATCCGTAGTTGTGAGCAGATATTTGGAATTATGGGATTAGAGGACTTAGCTCGGAGGTAGTTGGCTTTATGGCAGTTGCAGGGAGAGGCTCTTTGTTGGTGGGAGATTGTGGAGGCTGAGGCTAATAATTTGACTTGGGTGGATTTTCGTACTAGGTTCAAGAGGAAATTCTTATCGCAGGCTGAAGAGGGAGTGCAGCTAGAGAAATTTATACAGCTCAAGCAAGGGGATATGACTGTTGGAATATGTTAATCAATTCAATAGGCTTACCAGATTTGGACTAGACCTGATCAATACTCCTCACAAGAAGGCGTTGAAGTTCACTAAGGGTTTGAGTCAGCCACTGCAGAGTTTGGTGGTGAGCCACATTCCGATGGGAGCCACTTTTGAGGGATTGGTAGAGATAGCTTTACTTGCTGATACTGAGAAGAAAGGAGATGTGGCGCAGAAGAGTGATGGGAAGAAGCAGTGGAAAGGAAAGAGGAGAGGAGGAGGAGGGTCAGGTGGAAAAAGGAAAGTTCCAAGGAAGGACTGAAAGTGCAATACTTGTGGGAACCGGGTCATCTTGCTAAGGATTGTAGAGGGGTAGGAGAGCGACCGAGACTGAGGTGCTATCTTTGCGATCAAGTGGGGCATATGAAAAAGGACAGTCCTTCGAAGCCCAAGGAAAGTTCACAGACACCTTCGCAGCCTGCTCAGGCTTATGCTTTAGAAGTAGGTCCTTCCTCTAGTACTCGTCCGGTTGTGGACAAGGGAAAGAAGGTAATCATCGAAGGTGTGTTATCTATCTCTGATTTTTCTTGTTTGTACCGTATTTGATTCCGGAGCTTCGCACTCTTTTATATCTAGTACTCTAGTAGAGGGTCTTGGTCTTGATGCTTGCTTAGTGACCGACCCAGTAGTAGTGTCAAATCCCATAGGAGGATCGACCTATTTGTCCATGTTTTGTCGGGATTTGAAATTGTTTGTTTTAGGGGTTGAGTTTGACTGTAGTGCCTTTCTATTGGGCTTTTTCGGGTTCGGGTTGATTCTTGGTATGGATTGGCTATCCTTGTATGGTGCTGTTCTTGATTGCGATAAGAGGATAATGAGGTTAGGCATTTGTAAGGGACGTATCTTGGAGGTATCTTGTGATCCTAGAGGTTCGGTCATGTTGAGCTACCTTTATTCTCTTGACTTATCGCCCGATAGTTTGAGTTTGGTACACGTTGTTAGAGACTTTCCAGATGTGTTCGAGGAGGTTGCTGGCCTTCCACCTCGAAGAGAGATCGAGTTCAAGATTTATTTTGTCGATAATGCTAAACCAGTTGCTTTACGGTTAAGGCATATGGCTCCTAAGGAACGTCGTGAGTTGAGCAAGCGGATTGGAGAGCTTTTGGAGAAGGGCTTCATTCGTAGGAGCATTTCTGAGTAGGGCACACCCGTCATCTTTACCACTAAGGCGAATGGCTCTCTCAGGCTTTGCATGGATTATAGGGAGCTTAATAAGTTGACGAAGAAGAATCGTTATCCTCTTCCTCGTATAGACGATCTCTTCGACCAGCTAGTAGGAGCTAAGGTATTTTCGCAGCTCGATTTGGCCATGGATTTCATCTGTTGTGTGTGGCGGAGGATAGCATCGAGAAGACTGCGTTTAGGACTCCAGATGGGTTATATCAGTGGTTAGTCATGCCATTTGGGCTAAACAATGCTTCGGCATATTTTGTGGACCTGATGAGTTGAGTATTTCGCGAATATTTGAACAAGCTTGTGGTGGTGTTCGTCGATGACATTTTGGTTTATTCGCAAAGCAAGGAAGAGCATACTGTTCACTTGGAAGAAGTGCTTAGGACCCTGCGAGCACATAAGTTGAAGGCGAAGTATTCTAAGTGCCACTTTTGGAGGGATGAGGTTCGCTTTTTGGGACACATCGTTTCGGAGGATGGACATGCAGTAGATCCGACGAAAGTGGCAACAGTACAAAATTGGCAGACCCCTAAGAATGCTATGGACATAAGGAGTTTCCTTGGTCTTGCGGGCTACGGTAGGAAGTTCATTAAGGACTTCGCTAGGATATCAGCTCCACTTAACTGCCTTACTAAGAAGAACTTAGCTTTTATTTGGGATGCCAAATGTGAGCATGCCTTTGGTCAATTGAAGGAAGCTTTGACTACCTCGCCTGTATTGGTATTACCGGATGGAACCAAGCCTTTCTCAGTTTATACGGATGCTTGTGGTATGGGGCTAGGGGCGTACTGATGCAAGAGGATAGGGTAGTGTGCTATGCAAGTAGACAGTTGAAAACGCATGAGAAGAACTACCCGACGCATGATCTTGAGTTGGCAGCTATAGTTTTTTCTCTTAAGTCTTGGAGGCACTATCTTTTAGGAGAAAGATTTGAGCTTTTCACGGATCATAAGTATTTGAAGTATCTATTCTCTCAGAAAGACTGGAAATTGAGACAGCAAAGATGGATGGAGTTTTTAGCCTCTTATGACTTTGTGATTTCCTATACCCCTGGCAAGTGTAACGTAGTGGAAGATGCATTGAGTAGACGCAAAGTGGTTTTAAGTCCTTTGTTTTTGGAATGGAAGCATTTGGAGTACATTGCTACCTTTGATTTTAGACCTCCATCAGATTTAGCTCCGGGATTGTTAGCAGCCCTCGACGTCCAGCCTACTTTGATGGAGCAGATTGGAGCAAGGCAAGGTGAGGACGAAGAGTTAAAGGACATTTTAGATAAGCTTGGTAGAGGAGAGTCAGCACCACATCTTAGGCATTATACCATGGACACTAGAGGATGGCTTAGAAGGGATGGTAGACTTTGTGTTCCCCGTAGTGAGGATTTAGTAGATGTGGTGTTGGCCAAGTCACATCATTCTAGGATGACAGTGCACCCCAGTGGTGATAAGATGTACCGGGATATGAAGAGGGTATTCTATTGGCCCGGAATGAAGAAGAGGGTGGCGGAGTATGTATCGAAGTGCATCAAAGGGTAAAGGTGGAACAGAAGAAGCCCGGAGGACTGTTGCAGCCATTGGATATTCCATTATGGAAATGGGAGAGCATCTCTATGGACTTCGTAGATGGATTACCAATGTCACGGAGAGGGAAAACGAGCATTTGGGTCATTGTGGATAGACTGACGAAGAGCGCTCATTTTATACCCATTAAGAGTGATAGGACATCAGCTTATTTGGTGACTCTTTATGTAAGGGAGATAGCTGGGATTCATGGAGTTCCCGCCAGCATTGTGAGCAACAGAGATCCATTATTCACCGGCGACTTTTGGAGGAGTCTTCAGCAAGCCTTGGGAACGGAATTGAATCTGAGCACGGCATATCACCCTCAGACAGATGGACAGACCGAGAGGATAAATAGGGTTTTGGAAGATTTTCTCAGATTGTGCATCATTGACTTCGGAGGCTCTTGGGAAGACCACCTACCTTTGGTGGAGTTCGCATATAATAATAGTTATCAAGCAGGCATTGGAATGGCATCGTTTGAGGCCCTCTATGGCAGACCATGTAGATCACCAGCCTGTTGGTGGGATACCACCGATAGGATCTTGCTTGGACAAGACTCGATGAGGGAAACTTCCGAGATGGTGGATTTGATTCGCAAGAGGTTGAAGACTGCATAAGATAGACAAAAGTCATATGTCAACAGAAGACGTTTAGATTTGGAGTTTAAGGTTGGAGATATGGTTTTTGTCAAAGTTTCTTCTCTGAGAAACGTTATGAGATTTGGCTCAGTGGGTAAGTTGGCGCCGAGATTTATAGGACCCTTCCCTATTACCGCACGGATTGGAAAAGTGGCATACAGAGTTGATCTTCCAGATAAGTTGGTAGGAATTCACTATGTTTTTCATGTTTTGCATTTGAGGAAGTGTCTACATGATTCCACAGTAGTAGAACCCGAACAGCTAAGGGAAGTGGAGGTAGAGCACGAATCACTTGTGCGTCGTAAACCCACCCGTATACTAGAACACGGCGTCAAGAGATTACGCAACAAGGAAGTTCGTCTAGTGAAGGTTCAGTGGGGAGATGACCCCAAGGAGTGCACATGGGAATCTGAGGAGAGAATTCGAACTTCTTATCCTTTTCTATTTGAAGGTACACTTCAAATATCCTATCTTTGATCTTTCCTTAGTTAGGGTCTTTTCGATAATCTTTAGGTGAAACCTATGGATGGTAGCTTGGTTGTAAACATGTCATTAGGGCATGTTATGTTTGATGGATGAAAATGATTGCAAGTGGATGCCAATGTTTGCAAATGGATGCATTGCATGCACTAGATAGATATTTATTAGGATAATTGGCCAACTAGGTACACACAGCTGCATATGCATGCCTGTTATCTATTGCATTTGCACATGGTTGTGTGTGTGTGTGTGCGCGCGCGCGCGCGCGTGTGTGTGTGTATATATGTGTATATATAAATGGATGTTGCATATGGATGGTGCATTTGGGTGAATGATTGAAACATACATATAGAATTATCAATTATACTAGGGTAATTGCATACATTTGGTTGCATGGCATAAGCATACTTGCATTACAGGAGGTCAACTGAATCAGTAGACCAACTACCTTTTCGCATTCAGTAAGTTCATATGCATTTCACTTTGTATAAATCATAAATTGCATTAGTTATAAATAAGGACAATGGTAGAAATGGGCGATAGTTGAGTAGATGGATGTAATTCTTGGATGTTGGTTGTTAATTACGTTCTTTCGTCTTTGGAGATTTCGGGGATGAAATCCTTTAAGGGGGGAAAATGTAACACCCCGATATTTTACGGAAAATATAATTAAAAAGAAATTAAAAGCGCATTTGGTATAGTGGTAAAGGTGCATGTTGACTTCCTTAGTGACCAGGGATCAAGTCCCGTTGTCGCCCAAAATCTAGAGCGATGTTTATTTTAGTTGGTTTGTTTCCTGCGATTTTCCTACGTATTTCAGCGTTGTTTCTGACATGTGGCGGCTTCCCATTCGCTCCAGTGATGTAATAGGATGAGATGACTAAATTTTATTGATTGAGTGATGTGTATGGGCTAGAATGGATAACCATTAAGTGTATGAAAGAACTAGATTTAATCTAAAATAATCTGATGGATTATATTCACTCAAACAATCTATAAATAAACCATTTAACCTAAACCTAATCTCTTATTCATCCATCGCCATAATTCTACAGTAAAGTTAGTGTGTATTGTTCTTCCTCCTTTTCTCCACTAAATAAACAAATCTCTACCAAATTAAATTATATATATATATATATATTCAAGCAATTTGGGGAATTTAGAAGAATCAAAGGAAGAAAGATTAAAGCAAAGCTTTTTCAAATTTATACAAGCTCAAGTGCCAGGTGAGTGGGAATTAATATGAAATAGAAAAATAAAGTAGTTCAATTTCAGTTTTTTCTGGCACGTTAATATGAATTAATTTCTATTATTAATTGAGAATAGATGTAAATTATTGCAACTTCTTCTTCTTCTTCCACTTCTCAAATCTAGTTCATGTTTGGTTTAAAATATGGGACATATAAATTGTCTATTCACATTTTATGGCATAAATAAGATTGAAATTTATGTAAATTATTGTATCCTCTTCTTCTTCTTCCACTTCTAAATTCTAATTCATGTTTGGGTTGAAATTTGGAACAAACAAATTATTATTCATGTTTCATGGCGTAAATAAGATTGGCTTAATTAAATTGAATTAGAATTGTTATTCAATTTCTAATGATAGAACAGGTTAGTTGAATAAATTCAGAATATGTTACTTGAATAAAATTGTGGTTTTGATTGATATAATTACATAATTTTGAATATGGTTTTGGAACAAAAAGTGGGAAGTATAATTGGCATAATTGTTTTTTCATATGTGGCCTAAAAATATAAAAGTGGAATTTTGTGTAATTAAATGGTTTGTGGCTATTGGATAAAAATTTTGTACAGATTAAATCTCTAAAAGGAGAACGTAAATTAGGGTGGAAAAATTGTAAATTAAATGGACCCTAAAGGCTAGTGTAAATCTGTAATCAAATGGTATAAAAAATTACAAACAAACCATACGGACTGAACATACATGAAATTGAAATACCATTTATGTAAGAAAAAGGAAAATTGTGAAATAACCAAATCAGATGTAATAACGACCTAAAGCAGATTAATGGAAATAAACAGTATGTAAACTTTAATGTTAAAATTAATTAATCTGGAAGCGATTTGTTAGGCAGACCTTGTAAAGGTCTAGATAGGTGTTTCGTGTAGTTAAGACCAAAATATAGTTTTGGATGTACGTATTAGGAGCGGGCAAGTAGGTTCGCAAGGATGTTTGTTACCGTTCATAGGTTGCTAGTACGTAGGATAGATAGCATCCGCAATCGTAGGCTTCTTCAGGCAGATCGACGCGGATGGAACAGGACAAGTGTGCTCCGACGTAGGCTTCTTTAGGCAGATCATTGGAGGATTTTGCACAGCCGACCCAGCCGCGGGCGCTCTTTCGGAGGACCGACACTTTTGATAGGGCACGTCCACGTTGGTGACCGAGGAGACAAGAGGATAGGAGTCCGGTTTGGTGGAGCTTGAGCGCAACTTCGGGGTCCTACGAGGTTGTTTGAGTCGGCGCCGGTCAGACGTAAGAGGCATTTAGTCACAGTGCACAGGTGAAGAGCATGACTTTCACGCTGTAGCATGTGGATAGGTAATGGTAGCAGGCCCGACAGGCCGATTGACGTTTAGTATTACTGCATGGTTGACTTCCCTAGAGTAACCATGGACTTTGGCTTCTTAGGAACTGTATCTAAGAAGGATCCATTGTATTATATTATTCACCTTCTACGATATCCGGGGAAGACCTGGAATTATACTTTTTTATTCTTTCTGCTTCATTTTACTTCTCATTCACTAGACTTTATGTTTGACCCATTCCTATTTTTCCTATTTTCCCCAAATCGCAGGAGGGCAGGTCTAGGTTGCAGTTCTTTGCAGCTTGGAGTGTCATTGGAGCAGTTGTTATCTTCAGCTTTTGTTTCTTTTGTTTCATGTACTTCGTTTCTCTTTTCAATACTTTATATATGGGGACCTATATTGTGAACTTTGTTATGTTTTATGTTTTGGTGGAGCCTGCTTGGTACTTTTGGTTTCAGAAATAAATTTGGGATAATGTTGTTTTTAATGAAGCTGTTTTGCTATTAATTTATAATTAGTGAAAGTTTTCTTTCGCTGTAATATTTTAATCATTTTATGTTGTTGCCTTAGTCTCTGTGCTATGTTATGGATTTTTATTTCACCCGACCACCCATGCTTCTAGTTATGTCCGATTCTCGGGGTGCCTAGAGGTGTAGGGTGTCATAATAACTCGGACTGGTATCTCCTTAAATGCAAAAGCCACGAGCTACATAATCAATGGCAGAATCTCCTTGCATCACACAAGCAACTCCATAATTAATGCTCTGTGGGATAAATATAATGATGTACCTTATTGTTACAACAAGAAAGAAGATTATAAATGGTCGGAAGACCTCAGAGACCATTCAACACAAACAGTCTACAAAGCGCTTGTAGGAGAGATGAATCAGAACAACTTCCCATGGTATAAAAGGATATGGAATATATATGCAGATGAAAAGTATAATTTCATGCTTTGGAAGGTGTTTAGAAATGCTCTGCACACTTTAGGAAATCTGGCACTGAAAGGGATAAATGTCTCTACCTCCTGCATATTTTGCTCTTCTGCGGTAGAAGACGTGCATTATTTATACTTTAGTTGCTCATTTACGCACTTTATATGGTCCAAAATAAAATACATAGGAGGTTATGGTGGTACTCAGAGAAACAACAAGATTGAATGGATGAGTATATATAAAGCAACTAAGTGGAAGCAACAATCGACATATGAACTGTTAATCATGCTCAAAGTTATGGTTACAAAAATTTGGGAGGAATGTAACTGTAGAATTTTCAATCATATAAGCAAGAATAGAACGTAGATATATTATGAGATTTGCAGGAAAATTCACACAATTCTCACTATGTCCCCTTACTCTTTTGATACTGAAGTTCTTGTTAAGTGGTCATAAATATTGGTTTATTTTTGCTCTTTTTTCTCCGTGTCTTCCTTTCTGTTTTTCCCTCTAATTATGTATCCTTCCTTGTATGCTTTTTCTTCATTTATATTGTAAGTCTTGCTTATTGATATAAATAAATGGTAGGGGCCATTCAACCCCGCTGGCTTTGCCAAAAAAAATTAAATAGCAAGATTCTAATGGTAGCATATTGCCCACTTAGAAACTCGAAAATGAACACCGATGACGTTGCAATTATCGTCGGAATTATTTTCTGCGATTGAAGTGAGTTTAGGGCTTATATCCCTTTGAAAATCCATAGAAAAATTTTCATTCCGAAAATGTTTCCAAACAATACTAATATTAACTTGCAAATCTTGAAAACCATTTTCCAAAATATCAGGATTTAAACTCTCGAATTCCTTTTATCTAGACACGCATTTTATAAACAAATTTATAAAATATCTCCCTTAAAGGAAATCATTCCTCAAATATTTACTGCAAAAATATTCTAGCTTCCTTATACAAATCATTTTTCAAGTACTTATTTCAGAAATATTTAGGTTTTCTTTTAATAACTTCTCTTATAAACCTAAATTAAATATAACCAACTTTTATATTCAATCATTACAAAATATTTATTTCAAAATATTCCAAATTCTTTTTAAATAAACAACATTTATTAAAACTTAATTTTATCAAATGAACGTTTATATAAAATTGTTTCTAAAATATTCATTCCAAAATTTTCAAATTTACTTTTAAATAAACACCCTTAGAAATCAAATTTTTAACCCAACATTATAAAATGAACGCCTTATATTCAAACTGTGAAACTTAATTCACTAGGTATTCGTTTCAATGTTCCCAAAATTCCTATCTACCCAAACCAGGTTTCAAAGAGGACGATCTCAAAGAGATTAACCGATAATAGTCAATGCTCAGAAATAGGCGAACAAGACCAATCAAATCCTAGATGATAATGATGGAATATTATAATTTCCTATCAGAAAAAGAAAAAAAAGCACAACCAAGAATAACTATAGTGAATTTTCTTTGAAAAATTTAATCTTTTATATATAAAAAATATATTTCCAGGTAAAATTATTTCATTTACCCATTTAAAACAATATTGTGTCGGTTGGCCTTATTTGAGTGTTTAGGACATCCTTATCAATAACGTTGACCAAATGCATCGATCAGAATTTTTAAGCCACTCAACAGATCAAACAACACAATATAAAACATTTTTATATCACTAACAAATACATGCTCTTATGTATACATACTCTCAAACTCATTCTAGGGTCTCACTTAATCTATCTCAAATGAGTCAACCCCACCAAAGCCTAGGTGTTCTTTCAACCTAAGCTCTGATACCAACTGTAACGACCCAATTTTCTGTACACTTTAAGCTGACAATAAACCACACATGTCCAACCCAAATTGAACAGAAAGGTGGATAGTTAGGGAAAAGAAAGAAGAAAGAAGAAAGAAGACAAGAAGAAACTAAACAAACACAGAATTTCACAGCGGAATGAATGATCTATAACATATAACAAATCTTTACACCAAAACAAAACTGTAATTTATATATATGCAGACATCAATCGAAGTATACTAACCTATTTTAGCCTGGATATTTATAACAACATGTCCTCACGATTATTGATAAATACAACCATGAATGCAATGGAAAATGACCATGTACGAGAATATGTCTCTGGGCGCTAGCTCGCCTCCTGAAGCTCCAAACATCCAGCTTAACCTGGAAATATACTTGGTCTGACCCAAGCATTATAGTAAAACAACTCCCGGGTTCAGTCTGATAAAACCAGCATGAGAAACACAATCAAATGGATTCTTAAAGTCTAAATAGACCCTTTGAAACAAAGGTATTTCGTAATACCACACCGCATATAAACACGGATGGGTTTTTACCTTACGATAACCAAAACCTTTTTATAGAAAATCCAGTGATATTATAATAATGTCTAAGGTGAAAATAATAATAATCAAATAGTTGTGATGCTCGTGAGTGTACATCACGACAATACTAGGTATATAATCAAAACCGATAAGGCTCGTTTGCTAATTGTGTAGGATTTCCATAGAGATGCCCTCGGTAATTCGAGGAATGCTCCTCCTACACAAGGATCAGAGGTATCCTTCCGAAGCAGCATATATCCCTAGTGATGTACCTTAGGAAAAACATAGTTGGTCTCGCTAAGACCGAGTGCATCACCTCATGCATGCATAACAACTGTAAGTGACAACTAGGAGGAGCCGACTACACCCTATGGGTTTGCCAACCCTACTGGCCATGCCTCCTATCTCTGGTTTTAGTCATTTCCATTGATAAGGCTATGTTTGGCGTTCCAGCTCACATACCGCCATCAATAGATCATGGAATCCCACATGGATTCCAATACCCCAATGGGTCTCGGAATCACACTTTGATTCCCATTTCTCAAATAGACCTTGGAACCTCACATGGATTCCCATACCCCAACGGCTCTCGGAATCGAATATGGATTCCAACATCTCAATATATCATGAATCTCCTCCATAGAACTGTATATGGTTTTCAGAGTGGTCACAGGTTTCGAGTCATCTCTTATGAGTACACTCTTCTGTTTCCCGGGTGCCCCATAAAACCAAATGTCGATTTCTGGAATGCTCAATACAGATTCTTTGGGAAGTAGTCAAACAATACATAAGAGCGGGGATCACCCCCCAACCGTTTAAGTGGACAGATCTCTCTATCATTTGTCCTAGAAGAACAAAACGAGTTTATACGTACAATATAGCACCCCCGATGGTAATTGTGCCATATAATCCCCATGTTCCCCTAGATATTTCTAGAGTTAAAATCCTTCGGTGTTAAGTAGGGAATATTTCCCTACCACCAAATTTAAAAAGGATTACATATTTAGGCCAAGATTTGATAGTCGGCTATCTAACTATCAAATAATCCAACATTCAAGATAAGATCACATTTCCCATGGAAATCATAAAGCCTCTTTAAATAAATCTTTTATTGATTTAAATTCACATTTCGGATACTTGGAAATCACTTCCATATACTTATCTCAACAGGATAAGTATATTAACAAATCATTGAATTTTCGATGCTTATAAAATATAACCATATACTTACCTCAATGGTATAAGTATATTCACAAAACATTTCACTTCCAGAGCTTAAAACGTGAAAACACTTATAAATAGATTTTTGAAAGTATCATTCAGTATCAATGGATCATAGTTTACACAATGGTTACGTCGCTATCTCAATGAATCCATAGTAAACTATAGGCAATCTCTGCCCCTCGAATTATGCCATGAATATCAACTATCTCTTTCCAAATTTCTTTATCGTATAAATATTCCAAATCTATTTGGAAAGCTTTTTTATAAATCTTCAATCTATTTCTAAAACATCTTATATATATATCAAAACTCCATTTATAAAACTTCTTCTTTCCAAATCTTTAAAACTCATTTATAAATTCTTTTATAAATGTCCAAAACAATTTATAAAACTCTCCCATATTTAACAAACTTAGGTTCCTTTGATAAACCATAATATTTAAAATAACTTTAAATGATAAGTTATTATTTAACATCCTTATTTTTATTTAAATTAAATCTCATTTAAAATAACGACTTTAAAATCTCATTAATAATATATTAAATTAATTTTAAACATTATATTATGATAATAAATTAACTTCAAACAATATTAAATAATAACTAATTAACTTTAAAACATTATTAAAATAATAATTAATTAACTTTAAACGAATATTAATATGATATTTAATTAACCTATAAATACAATTAAATAACTTAAATCAATAAAATTAGATAACTTTAATTAGAAATTAAAGTATAGATAATCATTTTAAATAAATAATTAAAACATTTTCAAACCATAACTAAATAACTTTAAAATAATAATTAAACTTTCTTAAACAACATTTAGAAATAACCTTTAAGAATCGTATTAGTAAAATAATTAACTTTAAATAATTATTGAAAAAATTAGAAATTATCTTTAAAATATTATTATCAATAAGTTTTTACCTTTTTTACCTTATTACTAAATAATAATTATCTTTATTTTTAAATAACTTTCAAATCGGTAATTAGCTTTTTAACTTTTAAAGGAGACTTAACGATCACCATGGTACTTAAATAAGCTACCATATTATTCAATTTAACTTTCCAAATTAATAACAGATATTTACATGATCCACGACTATGTAAATAAATCCAACACTTAACCATCATTGGTTAAAATATCACTTATTCAAAGCGGGATTTCAATTAACGATATATAACCGAATGTCCAAATCTATAAAATAGCAAAACGGGGATTTATTCTACTAATTAAATGTCAAATTAATTTAATTAGCGGAACGGTGTTTTATTCCGCTAAACAGATGTCCAATTACCATATTCGATCTAGTTTAACTCAATAGTAATTTATTTGGCCAAATAAATATTCATAATGAAGGTATATAAATTTAAATGATGTCATTAATTAAAATCTTGTCCGTTTAAATATGTCATAATAACTCGTTCACTTACAAGCCGAGAATGGTAGAAATTAAAATACGATCGCGCACAACAATGTGAGACGACCATAAAAACAATAAAATAGACAAGTTAACTTATTCTGTTAAGTTTCAAAAGTATCGATGTTTGCCGTAAAAAGTGTCAAACCAAAATTTAATTATTTTCCAAATTAAAAACTATGGAAAAATTCTAAAAATAAAAATAAAAATATATCATTAAAAATCAAATCTAAATTTGAAACATAGATTTTTATTATAATTTAATTCATATCCTAATATTTAAACAAATTAAATATTCAAATTCGAAGATCCAAAAATACGTGTTGTTACAATATATTAATCATAAATTAAAACGACATGTGACGCTCAATTGTAATGTTGATGGTTCAATCCTAAATAACTACATATCTTTTTATTAATTAATGTCATCACTGAAAAATAATATTTATAAATTGCATTGTTAATACTGTAGATATAAATAATCTATGTTATATGATATATAATTTGTTTATCTGTATGAGTGAATAAATAATATTACCACTTATTTTAATATGATTTTTGTGTATATATTCAACTGTCATTTTTCTTAAGGGTTTATAAATGGATCAATGAATATTAAATAGTTTAATTTATTTAAATAATTTGAATTAATAGTTAACATATCTAATTAAATATAAGGAGTTGAATGTAAAATTTTGAAAAAAAAACTGAGAAGAGTTTTGTACATATTTGTAATTGAGAAGATCATCTTAAGGCCAGCTTATCTACATGTGAGCTTTTATCCATTACTTAGTTTTCATTTTGAAACAATTTCAGTTAACCATGTAAGAGAATCATGCTTACAACTTTAATAATTGCAAAATAATATAATGTGCATTGATGTGATTTATGAGTTGGGTATGGTTTAATAACATGTTGAAAGTGAGAATATTTATATATTATAATTTTTATCAGTGTAATCCGTCCATTCACATCTTAATGTTGTAAATTATAAATTTATCTTTTAGAAATTATTAAAAATTAAATTATGTTTTTAATGTACGATAATTTTTTTGAGATAAACGAATTATAAATTAGAAGAGTTATAATATTTATGTATACATTTATGTTATGTGATTGAAATATCCTGTATTTGGAAAAAGAAATAATTTTTTTCACATATATATGAATATTATATATATTGAAATTAACGTATTTTTAGGATTTAGTATATGGATTAATAAATATCGATCAATTAAATGTTTAAATAGTTTAAATTTAAGATTTATATAATTAGTTAGATATATGGACTTGAATGTTAAATATTATGAGAGAATTGAGAAAATTTTCTAAGTAATTGTAAAAGAATTAAAATTCAAGCGTTTGAAGTTAATAGAATTTTGCATTGTAATGTATGATAAATTCATTTTGTGAATAAATTATAAAATATTATTGTTAATGTATATAATTTATGTTATGTGATTTTTATATATTTGTATCTAAATGAACTATTTTACCAATTTGTTGATGTGTCTGTAGTATACATATTGAAACTTTCATTTTTTAGGATTAATTAAGAGTCTAAACCGATAGAACAAGGCAGCTTTTGGTAAGCATATGGATGATATCCTTTCTAAAAGGAATGTATTTGGGTTGAGTGGTCCCTAAAACACTTCTTATGCAGAAAGTCTTTTTGGTTTGATGAATATCATGCAAAACTATAGCTGGACCTGGAGAAATTTGCTCAAAATGCGTGATTCCTTTCTTCCTCAATTCAGATTTGGTGTCGCTGTTGGAGGTAGCGTGAGTTTTTGGAAAGACCCATGGTTATTGCCAAGTTTAATCTTAAGCACCAAGCTTTCCCACCAAGAAATCTGTCAAACTGGCATATCCAGTAATGCTAAGCTTATGAGCACATTACTGATGGCACTGTCACCTTCCCATACTCAAGTAATCAAATAATCAGACAAGTGTGGAATGGTTTTCATGCAGTTAGGCTAAAGCAACCTGACACTGACTGTGCAATATGGTTTGGAAAAGAAAAATACTGTATTGGTAATATATACGATTCTCTTACTGCTAATAGGAACTGCCAAATCTTCAGCTGGTATAAAAGGGTTTGGATCAATCATAGTACGCCTAAGGAGAACCTTTTGCTATGGAAAGTCTTGCGAAACGCTCTAAATACAAAGGATAAGCTTCTCACGAGATGTATACTGGTGGCTGATCTGTGTATCTTCTGTGTCAATGAAAGTGAAGACAATTTACATTTATTTTTTGATTGCCCTATCATTTATCCACTTTGGGAAGAACTGATGTCTAGTATCGGGAGAGTGAATGTTGACAGACATAGTACAATAGAATGGGATTTGATATACAAAGCTACCAGATCGAGAAGACGTGAAACTTTCATTTTATTAATTGTGCTGAAAAAATTCCTATCGGTTATCTGGTTGGAAAGAAATGCAGTAGTATTTACTGGAAAAAGAAGGAATTTGAATCAACTCAAGCAGTTATTGTTGTGGGATGTCAAGGAGGGTTTAACTAAGGCTGGCTTTTTGAGTGGGGTGTTTTTACCCGGCCCATCATTAACACCCGGTTCCACCTTCTCCTGTTAATCTTTTTCTTTTTTCCTTTCTTTTTGTTTATATTGTTTTCCTTGTGTTTTGATATGCTATGTTTCTATGTTTGCTTTCCTTTTTCTTTTTTCTCTCCTCCTCGGCCTCTTGAGGAGGTAGGCCCTTCTCTGTTCCTCTTATGCATATCAATAAACTGGTATGGGTCCAGTTAACCCCGCGGGCTTTGCCAAAAAAAATTAATAAGTAATTGTTGACTAAGTTTATCAGTTAGTTTAAAATTTGATTATGCAATTAATTTAAATGTGTGGGCTTTGAAGTAAAATATTGGGAGAGAACCGAGAAAATTTTGTGAATAATTGTATAATTTTTTAAAAAGTATGTATTTGAATGTAAAATAGTGTAAGAAATTTAGTAGAATAATTATAAAGTGGTAAATTTTAGAATTTTGAAAATAAAATATCTAAACGTGTAGATAATTAAGGAGAATAAAGAAAACTTCTAGAATTAATAAGAGAGCTTAAAATTCTTCTACTTTACTATTATTTAATAGATAGGGTAATAGATACGAGTACGGGTGTACATAATGAAATTTTCATGTTTTCATAATTTAGTACATGAATCAACAGACATTAGCTAATTGGATTTATCTAGTTATTTTAAATTTAAGATTGCATTATTAATTTTATTATATAGACTAAAATGTAAACTAGTATGAGAAAAGCGAGGTGAATTTTGTAAATAACTTTGGCAATTTTAAACGTAGAAGTTTGAAGTTAAAAGTTGAATTTTATAAAATAAACTCGTTATTTTGTTTTATGTGATTTATATATCATAGTTGGATGAAAAAATAATTTTATCATTTAGATTGACATAATAGTAATATATACATATCCCAATTATCTTCTTTAGTATTCATCAGAAATATTAATAAATAATAGTTAAATAAATTTATTTAAGTAGTTTAAATTATATATTGTGTAATTATCCTAAATATATGAAATTGAATATAAAATGTCTGGAGGTAACCGATAAATTATTTGTTGTATAAACCTTTAAATGTATCAAAATAAAAAAGGGCCGAAGAGAATTAGTATAATAAGTGTAAAGTTATAAACTAAAAGATTTGAAAATAAAATATCAAGAGAGAGAATAAAAGAGAAAGGTGAAAAATTCTAGAACCAACAAGAGAACTAGAAATTCTCATTTCTAAGTTATTTAATAGATATATAAGTTAACAATTCTTTCACCTTATATTCTCACATGTCCATCAACAAGCTTCCATGTACTATTTAATTTGTTTAGGAATTAATATGTGAGCTAGCATTTTCATGCGTGCTTTCATATGTTGTGCACGCATGTTTTAAATTCATGTATAAATTACATATGTGTTGCAGCATTCCTCTGTGTAATATAATGTCGCTTAGAGGCATTATAACTGATGTATATATACTGCACTCAATATTCAAAATGAGTTGGGTATCTAATTATCAAGTAAAAAGGCAAATAGATATTTATAGAGTGTTGCATTATTTTGACTCAACTGGTGTTTTCAGATTCTATAGTTGTTGAACGGGTAAAATTGCCATACAGTAAAAAATTAATTTTCCTTTTCTCCAGAAAGATTAACCCGTAACTCTAAACTTTAACACAAAGATTGCAGCCTACACTTTCACATACTATATATATACACATATACATTCATGTATTATTTATTCAGTGTGTGCCATATATTCATCTTGCTTGCCTGCTTTTCTATCCTACTGCCTTCATATATGTATTTATAAATAAATAAATAAACCGTAAAATTATAAATTGCTCAGCTTCAGTTCAAACCAACTCCATAATGTAGAGCACTTTGATACGATCGCAATGCAAAAGATCGCGTTTCAAACAGACATCATTTGTATAAGTTATTAATTTTAGAAATTTATAAAAATACTAGTTTACTAATTAAAACTAATTATAACTCCCAACACACCAAATACCAGCATTCATTAAAACAGGGTATTAGTCGTTACCGTTCCCACCGCGTCGACCAGAACGGTAACGGGGAAAAATAAAGACGCAAACGCACTAATAGCCATCATTTCGTGCTTCCCGTGTTGTAAATTTTCAAAATAATCCGGGCATTGGGATTTGGTTTTAAAGAAGAAGAAGAGGAAAGGAAAGTTTAGTCCCACATCTTGAAATATATGGAACTATATTTATTTAAATATAGGTTCCTCAAGAAAAAGTTAGACTCTTTGGGCACCCAAATGTTTGCTCTATTATGAGAAGGGAAGCCGTGCATAACAATCATACACGCGCGACCAGGTCGGGTTTGAGTTTGAGTCCAAATAATATTCTTGGCAGAATTATTTTGTTAAAAGAGGCCAGATTCAAATTCGAATTTAAATGGACATATTTGGCGGGAAACACGACCGTTTGAAAGGCGGGACGTTTTGTGTGCAAATGAATAGACGCGGACGTGACTGTTGCAAACGAATGGACGCGTCTTCTCACAAGAAAAGGACACCTCTCTGCAACTATAAATAGAAACACCTAGAAACATTTGCGAATTAATTTTCTTCTTCTAGAAATTTGTAACGCCTGAAAATTATTTCAGAATGCTTCTGTAATCTTGAAAATCAATAACAACTGAAAGGTGTTGCAAATCTTCTCTTCTCTTCTTCTTCTCCTCTCTCTTCTTTAATTTTGCATCATCGGTGAACATCAAAAGAGTGTTCTTAGCTGGATCAAAGTCGTACACACTTTGAATCCGGTTACACTATTTCAAGGCTTCACTGAATCCTGAAGTCGATAATTCTATAACCCGTTTGTACCTATTAGGCTAATCTATTGTCTAAAAGAATCTACATAGTAAATCCTTGAAGTCAGAAGTATAGCAAACTCCTCATCATAATACTTGAGTCATCAGTCAAATTTCCAACAATTTTTAGACAATCTTTCATGGTTCGAGTCCAAGCAACATCAATGCCCTGCAAGTCATGAATCAACACTTGACGTATTTGGAGCAGTTTGATGGCGAAAACTTCACACGTTGGCAAGAAACTATGAAGTTCTGTTTGATCACCATCAAGCTCTTCTACATTCTTGAAGATGATTTGCAGGTTATACCTGAAGAAACTTCGAAAGTTACGGATGAGTTGAAAATGAAACGTGCAAAGCGCAAAGAAGATGATTTCCTGTGTACAGGACACATACTCAACGCACTGTCTACTTCTGTGTACAATGCACATAGAAGTCTGTACATACCCAAAGCACTTTGGACTACATTAAATAGTAAATACCGAATATCTGGGGCAAGCAACAATAAATTTCTAGTATGCAATTTTATGGATTTTAAAATGAATGATAATAAGTCCCTTATTGGACAAGTTAGTGAAATTATATATATAGTAAATTAACTTAAAGATTCCAAGATTGAACTCCTAAATCTTTTGTTGTTGAAGTTATAATTTCTAGACTCCCTCACTCTTGGAATGATTATAAGAAGAAATTGAAACACGCAGAGACGGATTATAATATAGAGGATTTACAGCGTCATCTTTACATAGAAAAGGACTCTCATAAACGAGAACTAAATGATAATCCGCAAACTGAGTTTCATTCTAAGGCGAATAATATTGAATTGACAAATTCGTTGAAGCCTAAGAATGAGACATAGATCATCCTAAGAAAGATAAGAAGGAAGGTGCTTGATATTTTTGTAACAAGCCCAGCCATTATGCTCATGACCGTCGTCAACGAAAGAAAAAAGAATAAGGCGAATATGGTCAAAGACACATTGGTGGCAGCAGTGCAAGAAGAAAACTCTATTAGGGGCATAGAAAATGATTAGTGGCTTGATATTAGAGCAACCATTCATATATGCAAGGACCGTAGTCTCTATAAGGACTACAAAGAAATTAGCGGAGATGAAAACCAAGTTACTGGAGCAAATGATGTTCGCAGCAAAGTGATTGGCAAAGGCACTATAGAACTACCGTTCACTTCTTGAAAAACTCTCACTTTAGTTAATATTTTTCATGTACCCGATATTTGCAAGAATTTGGCCTCTGGATACCTTCTTAACAAAGGAGGATTCAAGATAGTGTATGGGTCTGACAAATTATTGTTATCCAAGAACGGAAAGTTCATTGGATAGGGATATTCTTGTAATGACGTAATTAAGTTGAATTTAATAAAGAAAAATTCTGCTTATATCATTGACTCCGTTGATTTATGGCATACTAGATTAGGACATGTTAATTATGGTTCACTTAAAAATATGAATAAGTTAAGACTAATTTTTGATTGCTATTTTGACTCTATCTCTAAATGTGAAATTTGTTTTCAAGCAAAGATACATAGAAAATCATTTAAATCTATAGAAAGGAAGACTAGTATGTTTGATCTTGTATATAGAAATGTTGGTGATTTAAAAGGTCACACAACATATGGCGAAAATAAATTCTATATCACGTTTATTGATGATTGCTCTGGATATTCTTATGTTTATCTAATGAAATCAAAAGATGAAGTCTTTGATAAATTTAAAATTTAAAAGGATGAAGTTGAAATGCAATCAGAACTTAAAATAAAATTATAACATTCTGATCGTGGTGGTGAATATTTTTCAAATGATTTTACTTTATTCTATGAACAACAAGGATTAATTCATCAATGTACTACTCCTTATACCACTCGATAAAATGGAGTCGCTGAAAGAAAAATAGGACATTATTAGAAATGGTAAATGTTATGCTAATTAGTTCAAATTTACCTAACACCTTATGGGGCGGTACCATTTTATCTGCATGTTATATTTTAAATAGAGTTCCTTTGAAAAAGAAGAATATATCTCCTTATGAACTATGGTTTATAAAAGAAAACTTAACTTATCAAGACTTAAAGTTTGGGGATGTTAAGCGTATGTTAGAAAACTAGATCCCAAAAGGCCAAAATTAGAAAATAGAACATTTAAGTGTGCTTTCATAGGTTATTCTCTAAATAGTATAACTTATGGTTTTATTATCCTTGATGTTTTTGAAGAATTGAGTCTGTAGATGTAGAATTTTTGAAAACAAGTATATAGCCCAACATCAAACTAGCGAGAATCCATTGGCATCATCTTGTTTAGAACATATTAAAACAAATGATAATAACGATGAAGATTATACATCTTCTCAAAACAACGAGAATGTTTCAATACCCGAAGAGGATACTGAACGAAGGAAAACTAAAAGAGCATGGATAGAAAAAGACTATGGTCCTAACTTCATTACGTATCTTGTAGAAGGAAGAAAGAATGAAATTCTTAACATCACTAGATATGTATTGAACGTTAATGATGATTCAAAAACTTATTCTGAAGCTATGAGTTCCAGAGATGCTATTTTATGGAAATAAGCTATCAATGATGAGATGAATTCAATTTAGGTAAACCAAACTTGGATTTTGACTAATTTACCTCTTGATACTAAACCAATAGGATGTAAATGGATAATCAAGAAAAAGTTGAATACTGATGGATCCATTGATAAATTTAAAGCCAGATTAGTAGCAAATGTTATAAGCAAAGACATGGAGTGGATTATTTTGGAACATACGCTCATGTTGCTCGCGTTTCCTCAATTCATTGTTTGATAGCACTTGCATCCATTCATAAACTTGTAATACAACAAATGGATGTGAAAAATGCTTTTCTAAATGGTGATTTATAAGAAGAGATATACATGGAACAACTAGAGGTTTTATAACTCCAGGCCAAGAAAAGAAAGTTTGTAAACTGATAAAATCTCTTTATGGTCTGAAGCAAGCACTCATGCAATGACATGAGAAGTTTGATAAAGTAGCATTATACAAGTATTTTTAGTGATGATGGTAAATGTATTTGTAGCAAATCAGATGAAATCGTTTGTATTATAGTATGTTTATACGTTGGTGACATGTTAATATTTGGGACTAATATATCTTGTGTGAAAGAAACTAAGAAATTTCTTTCCTCTAAATTTGATATGAAAGATCTAAGAGAAGCTGTTGTAATTTTAGGGACTAAAATCTTAAGAAAAGAGGAAGAGTTGGTACTAACTCAATCTCATTATATTGAGAAATTTCTAAATAAATATGGTCATTATAATGACAAACCAACACCGACCCCTTTTGATCCTAGTATTAAATTGGAGAAGAATATTGGACATCTCAACTAGAATATTCCAGTATTATTGAGGGTCTTATGTATTTATGCATTGCACAAGACCTGACACGGCACACGGTATTAGCGTATTATGTCATTTTACGAGTAATCCAGGTACGGAACATTGGAAAGAAATTTCAAGAGTTCTAGCTTATTTGAAAGGTACCATCAACTATGTTCTTTCTTATAAAGGATATCCTACCGTATTAGAAGGATATAGTGACGCTACTTGGAATAATGTAGAATCTAAATCCAAATATACAACTGGATGGATATTTACATAAGAGGAGCTACTGTGTCTTGGTGTTCCAATAAGGAGACCTATGTTTCTGACTCAACTATGTTGTCAGAATTGATTGCATTAGCAGATGCAAGCAAGGAGGCAAAATGACTTAAGAATTTACTAATAGAAATTCCCTTATAGAACAAGCCATCACCAACAGTCTTGATTTACTATAACAATCAGGCTACGATATATAATATTTCCAATAAAACATATAATGAAAAGTCTATACATGTAGTCTTAGACATTAGATGATAAGACAATTACTCAAAAGAGGAGTAATCAATGTCGAATACATAGAAACAAAGAAAAATTTGGCTCATCCATTTACTAAGAGTCTTCCAAAGGCTTTGATTTATATAAAATTGAAAGAAATGGGGATAAGGTCTATGAATGAAGGTTAATCATCCTTAATAGAAACTCAGCTTATGTCTTGTAAAGGAAGTTCAATGGGTACCAACAAGTTAAGAGAATGATTATGGAACACTAAAACTAATTGCCCAGGTAAAATCACAAGGTATATTGCAAAAACACCTTAAGGGACTCACCTATATATGTATGGAAATCAGGTCGTTTCCTAAAATAGTAAGACCGCTTTCTGAAGTAGACTCATGAAATCAGGATTTGAGCATATGACATTAATGTGCTGAACATACAAAACACTATATATACGGAAATCAGTTGTGTGACTATTTATGTGCTATCACAAATGGCACTTGGTTCAAGTTATGTTCACCACAGACCTCGACAGAACTTTGAACAGTTTACACTAAGTGAAGGTTCAAATCCAAAAGATACCTATCATTTATGTATTGGTTTCCACGATGATGCAATACTTGATCTTGGAACTATGTTGGCTTGATCCCACTTGGGTACGTAGGCGGTCACTCTAGTGATGCAGTCGTCTATTTTATTTATTTTACTTATTTTGAAAATGGGGGGAAATTGTTGTAAATTTTCAAAATAATTTGGGCATCGGAGTTTGTTTTTAAAGAAGAAGAAGAGGAAAGAAATTTTAGTCCCACGTCTTAAAATATATGGAACTATATTTATTGAAATATAGGTTCCTTAAGAGAAGGTTGGGCTCTTTGGGAACCTAAATGTTTGCTGTATTATGAGGAGGGAAGCCATGCATAACAATCAAACATGTGCACAGCCACCATTTGTCCGACCGACTGAACCGAACTGGGCTAGATCGGATTTGGGTTTAGGTCCAAATAATATTCTTGGAAAAAATTATTTTGCTAAACGGGCCAGATTCAAATTCGAATTTAAATGGACATATTTGGTAGGAAATGCGACCACTTGAAAGGCGAGACTTTTTGTATTCAAATGAATAGACATGGACGTGACTGTTGCAAACAAAAGGACGCGTCTTCTCACAACGAAATGGTGCCACTTTGCAACTATAAATAACAACAACCAAAAACTGTTGCGAATTAATTTTCTTCTTCCAGAAATTTGTAACGCCTAAAAACTGTTTCAGAGTGCTTCTATAATCTTGAAAATCAGTAACGCTTGAAAGGTATTGTAAAGCTTCTCTTATCTTCTTCTTCTCCTCTCTTCACTAATTTTGCATCATCAGTGATTATCAAAAGAGTGTTCTTGGTCGGATCAAAGTCATATACACTTTAAATCCGGTTGCGCTATTTCAAGGCTTCGTTGAATCCTGAAGTCGATAGTTCTACAATCTATTTGTACCTGTTGGGCTGAACTATTGTCTAAAAGAATCTACACAGTAGATCCTTAAAGTCAGAAGTATAGCAATCTCCTTATAATAATACTCGAATCATCAACCAAATTTCCAACATCATGTGTACAATCTTTAGGCCATCGTTTTCCTCCACGCATCCCCTAATTTTCCTTTTTTTATACCAGGTAATAGCACTGTAACATAGAATAATAACTCAATGCCTGGATAGGGTACGCTGAAAATTATTATTGAATGGAACATGCCATCATATTTTATGTATACTAAAGCCCACGTGTATCATTACATTGCAACTAATGTATTGAAACTTTCACCTACAATTCTTATAGCCGTCGCCTTGGATTCTTTTATGCATTTACTTTCATTTATTGCCATCACCACTAAGTAATATATATTATTGCTAATAATATCTAAGCCTCTCATTCATTTTCATTAATTCCCGGTTGCTTGCTGTCACGTGAAGTCCATGCGATATGAAAGAACTGTTATGGTTTATTAATGCGTTTGCAACAAATGGAAATGGTGTATTTGAATAGGGTATTTAAGCGGGTATTTGAGCGGGGAAGATTAATGAACGGGGAATGCGTTTTTGGCTACAAGCGGAGTGTTTGAGTAGGGCATTTAATTTATAATTTTAATTTAATTGATTTATAGTTAATTATTTATTTATTTTGTTGTCTAATACTGCATTAAACCAAACTAATACATTTTAACTTCAAATACAAGCAAATAAAAAAAACAAGAAAATTTAACCAAACAAACTAGGAAATTTAACCAAACATACTAACGACGACTAAGGAGCAGAGCCTACTGGTACGACTTAAATCCAGATATCTCATCATGAGGCAATGTTTCCACCATATCCAAGTTAGTGGGATCATCGCGAATAACCATCATAATCTCTCATCGCTCCGCCTATATAGCAGCAGATATTATAGAATAACAACATTACACGGCATTGTTGAAACGATCAATCTGAACAAACGACCGTCTAGACACATGCCTGCTCAAGTTGCCATGCTCGGTCTGTCTCTTAAGTCTGGGCTGAAGGGGTATGGTGTCTCCGGTTACCCAAGTGTTATACAAAGCTGTATCGGCAGTAGTGACATGGTGGAGTTGGAGGTATCTGATACTTGCCGGTGTTGTTTCCTATGTAACCTCCAAAAAGCTCATCCAACTCTCTAAAATTGAACGGGGCATTTCTCCTTAATTTCTTTTAATTGCAAGTGGTGGCGTTCCACCACTCCTTGGAACCATCCAACTAATTGTTCTCTGCATCACACATCCTACCTTCTACCTGTAGAAGTTTGTCTCACTCAAGCCAATAATGCTTCGGCTTGTAGCATTTTTTCTTCATCTGTGTATGGCCCTTGTCGAGGTTCAGTCTCTTATTAAATATTGCCGCCACGGTAGAATAAAATCTATTAACTGAATTCTTTTTGTCTGACAGATAATCAATGCACATATCTATGAAAAGCTCCTCCCTTTCGGGAGTCTATAAAGCTATGGGCTGGGGGAAGCAAAAGTAGTAGTAGAACCAAAATAATACGCCATAATACTGAAAAATGAAAATTTTAAAACGTCAAAAAATTCTCAGAAAAATATATGTTGTAGATACGGTAAAAATAAATAAAATAGCGGATAAAATTACATAAAATAAGCTCGAACGAATCGAAAAAAAATCGAAAATGAAGGAAATGGGCTATTTGAACTGTTGTAAGGAGGAGGAGGGGGTGGCTGTTTATATTGGGGCGGAAAGGGAGCTGAAAGAGGAAGCCGTTTAGGAGAAACAACATGATGCATCCGATGCGTCCGGCGCGTCGGACGCCAACGAACCAAATTCCTCCAACCGGCTAAACGGTCCAAATTTTGAATTTGGACCGTTGCGGCGTTCGACGCGTCGGACGCATCAAAAACGGGAACGTGGCTAAAAACGGCTATGAACGACACCTACGTATGATGTACAATCGCCATGAATTATGTACTGTTGTCGCTATGAAATATATGAATGTCTCTGGTAAATTTATAAGTCGTCGCCATTAATTCATGTTGTCGCGATCAATTTGTACCCATAGTTGTATATTTCACATGCCATTTCTTTCCTCTTAAAAATTAAAATGTTGGTTCACCGTGTAGTGTCCACCACTCTTATTTTAGCTTTTAGGCACAATTTTTCTTGATTCAATATAACGTCTAGCGTATGGTTTTATATTTTACTTCGTCAAAAATGATCCCATGTCAGTTTTGTAATTAGTTTAAAAACTGACTACTATCCATTAACCAATAATTTTTTACCTAACCAATTTTGTTTTCAATTTATTGTTAGTTAATTTTCTTATCTTTGTAGTTTTATTTCAGAAAAGGTCAAACATCCGAATTAATTAATTTTTTTAATTAATTTTCCTTAACTATTTAGTGCTTTCCTTCACTAGACAGTTCGTATAAAATAGAAAATTAGCAAAAAAATCCAAAAAATTCATCAAAAATATCTTCCATTATATTTTACATTCTGTAAAAATATCAGGTCAAAATAGTTAATTTTGTTATTTATAATAATTAATTAACCTGAAATTAACCATTTTTTCCAACTTAGGAAATTCATAGATACAATTACCCCAAAAATTATAAAATTAAAAAACTGTCTCTATTTCATCACTAAGCATATCATATAAAAATTCCATGGCACTTGGATGTAATTAGACCATTTTTCCATAAAACATGCACTGCCACTTTAATTAAATTTTAAACCATAGTTAAACAAATATTCAAACATCCAAGTATGTTTAACATCATCAAAACATTCATTTGAAGACCAAATCCGAACCCGATAGGTCAAAATTGATATTAAAGAAAGATTTTACTCACTTAGCTTAAGAAAACCTTGTTTTAATCTCTTCTCTTCTTAAGTTTGAAAACTTGAATTTCATTTTGCTTGGATTCTTCTTCGTTTCCCTTGAATTAGTGGCCTACCATGACTTATAGTTCTTAGGAATTTTGTTTTGTGTAATGAAATGAGGGGTTGAGACTAAGGATATGGTTAGTGGGTTTGGGCCTTACTAACATATTCCCCTAACTTATATCATTCCTGTTTAAAGTTTAAATTGTTTTCTTTCATTAATCAAGACCAACCAAATTGCTCCAATTGCCTTTGGTCCATCCAATTAACTTATTAAAGTGTCTCATATTAATTAATAAAATTTCTCTTAGGAAATTCTTGCAATTAAATCACTTTAATAATTTAATTAATAATATCTCTATATTATCAATTTAGTTTAATTTAATTTAAATTAATTTCCTACATTATGGACTCTGTAAGATATGGAGTGTTACAACTATCGATCTTCAGTGCATAGACTATACTCCGACTTTGATCAACCACATGGCATGGTGACTGTGTTATGGCCATAGTTGGGCACCCGTTGAACTACTCATAGTGAAATGCTGCTCGGGAGAGGATTTATCTCCTTCGTTATAGAAGGTTGTTATCGCCATAATTCTTATATCAACTTAAAATCATAATCTTTAGCCATAGTAAATCGGTTAATAGATAAATTTTATAAAATTGCACCAAGGACTTTAAAGTGACGCACAGAACTAAATATAGATATCAATAGAGTTTTTGAACATGAAAAAAACTTCAAATATCTAAGTGATATAGTGATGAAAAAATGAATACGTATACAAACTGTTGTTACTAGGTGAGCTTATATTAGATCAAAAGAACAATTTCGCCAAAATGTCCTATAAGCATTGAACTTGACCCTATACTATGCTTCAGGCAAGTTCGTACAAGCTTTAGTATGTTAAATTTTGAACATGGATCAGTTAACACCAAAGAGTCAATATAATCGTGGTGTCAGTTATTTCCAAATATTAAAAAGCATAAAATTAATTTATAAATGTTATAAATTAATAAAAAATTAATACAAATGTTGTGATATTTTATTTATTATTTAGAGCTCAAAATCGTACATAACGATATGTAAAAGTTATATAATGGTTCGGCCAATTGAGGATCTAGAAGTTAATTAATTAAACAATGATTCAAATAGAGGAATCAATGGGATGTTTGACCTTGCTTGGTCAACATCAGGGTCAACAACATATAGGGGATATTTGGGATTGTACCAAGTTTTCAAGTGTAACGATCCGCAAATTTATCACTTGGATAAATTATATTTGTTTTTAAAATATTTAGATATGGGTTTAAAAGTAAGAAATAATTATGTTTTAAGTGGTAAATAATAATATTTATTTTGTTTGGGAAAAATATTTGCGGACAAATTACCGAGGTAAAATATTGATAATTTGTAAATATCGTCCTAGGTAAAATACCGATAAAATAGCCGGAAATCATTTTATCAATAAAACTGCTTTTAAACAATAAGGATCATGCAGGACTCTAGATTCATACACTAATATATGTATTCAAGCAAGATTATGAAATAATATAATTTATTTTATTTTTGGAAATAAAATGTATTTATGACATCGACCGTTGATATCAACGGTTTTATATATTTCCTCGCAAATTCAAGTTAAGTTTAAATATTAAATAAATGGGTTTTTATTTACAAATAAACCTATTTTAAATATTAATAATGATGGTAAAATATCTTTTAATTTTTTTACCAAAATAGATAGTTCGTAGAAAAATAGAAAATGTGGCGGAAGAACGTTTTTTGGAATTTTGACTTTTTGACACCGGAAAGTTGTCGGGAACGTTGTTCGTCATTATGCACTATATATACACATATATAAGAGTTAATTAAATAAATAATAATAATAATACACTAATAGTATATTATCTCATATTAATTATGTTTAGCAAGTGATGTGATAAGTCATTGTTTTAAAATAATAAATTATATATATAAGTATATATCAATATCTCTTATCATATATTAGCCTTATCATCATAATCCATCATAACCTAGAGGATGTGACTAGAGAGGGGAGATGTGACATATGAGGGGGAGGAAGGTGGTGATGTGACTTTTCAAAATAATGACATGTTAGGATATTTTAATCTAAGGTTAGTTTGGTAATTTTCCTACTTTCTTTCATCTATAAATACACATCTCCTTCATCATATTTTCATTTGCTTCTTCATTTCTATTTCCCTAAAGCTTTCTTCATGTTTCATGGCTTCTTATGTTAGTTTTAATTTTTTTTTTTAAATCAAAAGATTTAAATTGTTTTAAAGATGCAAACTTGTTTTTAAACTCTTTCTTCTCCATTTCCCCCCCACTTTATTCGGCCATAACTTCCTCTATTTTAGAAAAAATCATGATTTTCTTTTTGTATAAAATTTTAGTAGCTACAACTTTTGTAACAACCCGGCATTCCGTACCCATTTTCTTATCGTCTCTTGACGATTTAATCTGGGAACGAATAACTTCTGGCATTTTAATCAAATTGAAATTCAGGGATAAAATTTTGTTATTCGCTATTTGGAATTTTTAAAGCCGTTCTAAATGTTGAACGAGCTTTAGAAAGATTCGTTAAGTGTCGTTTGGGTTTAAACAATAATCTCGGCCCATGATCTTTTGTTTTGAAACCGAGATTTCACTCAACACCCAAACAACCCATCTCCTTTCCCCTTTTTCATTCAATTGCGTTCAACCCGATTCAATTTTCTTTTGCTTGTGAAATAATGGCGGCTGAGAAAAAACTTCTCTCATTCGATCTGGAAAGATTAAAGCTTTTGTCTTGTTCGTTCTTTCAAAGCTTGCTAGGGCTTTCGTTCGCTCTGATCTTCGGGCTTTGTATGTCGAAGCATGCGATGGTTTCGATTGGATGATTTTCGATGTCGCCTGTCTCGATCGAAGTTTCTGCTCTTCGTGCTCGCTCGTAGAAGAAGCTCCTCTGTGGTGACTCTGGCTTAACTTCGTTCGTCGTCCTCACCGCTTCAGCAACGTCTTCGCTTCCATGGCAAAGGTGAGTTCATCTCACATCTAATTCCAGCTCCAGTTCTTTCGTTTTGATTTTTGTTAAATTGCTTTGCCGTGATGACCACGGCTTTGATAATGTTGCTCCGTGAATTCCTTGCTCTGACCTGTTCGACTTTGGCTTCGATCATTTATAACTTTGTTAATGTGATGTTGTTTACGACTTGGTTCGTTTTCGTGATTGCTATGACTTTGATTTTGGGAATTTCTGGTCTTGTGATGTTCACGGCTTCACCTTTCTGTAGCATACTGAATGAAGTCCATATGCTTACTTTCCCATATCTATTCCATTACAATCTGTACGTGTACATACTTGAGTCTAGTTGTCACGAGCACACTCTTGCCTACACTTCAGTTCACTGTCTAGAACTTCTGGCCAGATTCAGTTTGCAAATAGTTTTGTATATTTTTATAACTTGAACCTTTGCTTGAATTGGTCTCGGCCTTGATTTGAAACTGTTTAGTCGACTTCAATTACTTTTATTTGTGATACCATTCCGGTTGAACTTTTGATGTTCATTGGCCTTGAGTTGAACCTATTTTGAGACTTGGGTTTGACCTTGGTTTGATGTGTTAGCTGAGCTTATTTATGTAGTCTTCATCCTGTTCAGTAGTACAGCAGAGTTTAACATGTCTCTGTTATTTACTTTTGCCATAAAAGCAACATTATAGTGTTCTTCACTGTTTGCATTTGCATACCACTGTAATTCTATCACCTGTGACTCGAGTTCTTTACTTGATGTCATTTGAGCTCCTTCATGATATTTTCATGTTATTGCTACACTTGTATGTGTCGTTCACCATTGATACAATGTTTTAGTTACATCTTTTGATCTGCACATCCAGGTGCCTTCTCTGTCTCATTTATTCTTTTGGTTCCACTGCACAACTTTGAGCCTTCTTGCTTATGCTCAGATCATTTCGAGTTTGGGCTTGCATCTGAGTTTTTGTGCAGTTTGTCTTGTATTTTGTTGTGGTCGCAGTCCCATTTTTGTTGCAAATTTGGACTGTATGTATATTGACTGGAGCCTTTTGTTGTTCTACTGCAACTTTGGTTTGCATAACTGATGTGCAGTAGCCAGTTGCACTTGTCCTGTCTTCTTGTTTATTCCTGAGCACTTCGACCTGTTGCACACATTGCTGTTGTAGATGTTGATGTTGTAGTTGTTCGACTTGGCATTTGATCTGTAGTTGGTCTGTAGCATGATATTGCATTTGCACTGACTTCTTTGTGGTTTAGTTTCATACTACTGTCACTTGTTTCGAGCTCATATACATGTTTTACAGTTGCATTCCTGTATATGTGTTCTGATATTTTTGGGTTGACTTGAGCAGTGCTATTTGCTTCCATGTCTGATTTAGTGGTTCATTTGCTTGTTGTACTTGAGTCACTTTGGTATTGAGTTGCTTCCTTTACCTTGACATTTTATTTCAAGTGTCCCTGTCTTTGTAATGTTCATCTGATTTATGGTCTTACTGTCTCCATTCAAAGAAATATTGTTGCAGTGAGCTCTTTCGTTGCTGCACTGCCTTGTTCTCGAATCGGATACATCGCATTGATGCCTTGTATCATTTGCATTTTGTCATTTTGATTCACTGATGGCATTTGGATTGTATTTGAGTTGTCATCAGTTGCATGCATTCCTCTGCATTCATTGTTGTCCACCCTGGTTTCACTGCTTTGACTTGTCTGTCCTGTGATTGCCACTGACACTTGATCTTGCTGTGACATTGTGACTTGGTTCACTTTGTCACTGCACATCTACATATGCTTGACCTATTTCTATTGTAGTTGTACTGGGGTATACACTGCATATCCATGTGTCATTTTCGCTTGCATCTGTTCATCCCTGAGCACTTGCTGACCTGCTGCATTTTCGTAGCAGTTTTACCCTTGTCCCTTGTGGTGACTTTATACTCTGTTGTGGCGAGGCAGTGCACGCGTGCGTGCACTGCAGCCACACCGAATTTACAGATCTTAATCGATATCTCTTTTATTCTTAATTCATCGACCTGTTGTGTAATTAGTAAGCTGTATTGGCGAGGCAGTACATGTTAGTTTGTACTGCAGCCAATTAGCATTGATATTTTTAAAATTTGACATTTCAATTATTTAAACTGCTTTGGATTTCTGTTTCGTGGATTAACACTGTTTAGTGTTACATCTGCCGTTATCCAATTCTCGTATCGAGAGTTGGATATACGAGATTTCTGTGACTGTCATCTGTATTGAGATTGATTATTACCGCCTATATGCACTAATAAACTGGTTGGAATTAGACTGATCCGGGTATTATTTTCTTTTGAATGTAATACTCGGGTCAGACCGAGTATTTACAGGTTGTAGATTTTTAGCTTTGGGTTGCTGCTAGAGCTATGAAGACTTTTTATATCAGTTGAAGTGGTCTTCGTCTTGTTGTAGTAGTCAGTGTGTCTGTTTTAAGATGATAATGTATTCATGTATATTAGTCGATAATGTACTTGTATATATAACTTCTTGAGTCGACAATTGTAGTTGTATCATTTATATTGTGTCAAATGTATTGTAACTGGTATCAGTTATTGTATATATGAGACTTTTCGTTCCATCTTTATTCCGCATTTATGTTATCTGTGTTATTTTTATATTTATTGTCCTAAACTATTATAGCCACTGTGTAGTAGCTTTGAGTTTGTAACGGTATGTCGGATTTCCTCTAAAAGATGAAATGCATGTTATTCTATCTGACATATCGGTGCTCGCACAAAGCAATTACATGGATGGTCGCTCCTCAACAGCCTTATTCTCCGTGCTAGTTGACAGCACTACACCGTAGTGTTCTTGGCTAGCATGGGTATAGAGGTGGGGCGTACACAGCTTGGTATCGGAGCCTGGGGTTTAGGACAATTATAAAACATAACTTAGATGGAGCATGTGTTACAACTATTTGTCGATGTTTTATCCCTCATCTTTACATATGATTATTTTTGACTGTTAGGTATGAATTCCTAACGCTTATTCTTGTGTTTTCGGCTTTGAATTGATTTACCCGATGTTGATTTTGTTTTAATTTGGCAAATTAAAGCCGTTTTGACTTTTGGACTTTGTTCCACTTTTGTTCTATGCTATGAGTGTCATTGTGTACCTGTTACACTATGATGAAAAATAGCTGGACCAGTTGCAAATTGAGTGATTTTGATTTCTCATTCACATCTAGTTCGAATCTCAACGATTTTGAACTTGATATTTTGTGTTTTCCTCATCTTGAATTCCATTCGACTGCGGTCACTTTGTTTTTGAGAAATTGTTAATTTCTTGATTTTCAAGACTCTGATTTTATTTGCCGTTGGTTTCTTTGATAATGATGATTGATTCATTTTGTACTCGACTGCGGCTATTAACTGTTGGCTTCGACATTGACTTGATTCTTACTTTTGTTGAAGTCAATTATGCATTTCTACTCGTTTTGCTTTGTTTTTCCAGTTGATATCGATTCTTCTTTCCTATTTAGTTGTTATCACCTTTATTGATTTTGATAACTTCTATTTTCTGGAATTTTTGGGTGTTCCTATTTTAATAAATTCAGTATCGATTTCTTTGGATTCCATTCACATCTTCGTATGTGAATTCTTGTGATTGATTGTTTCTACAATCATTTTTGTGATTTGTCACTTTAAAAATATAAAGGTTTTCTATACTAGTAGTAAATATTAAAATCCTTTTCTCCAAACGATTTCAAAAATTAGTTTACTACAAAGCTCTTTTCCTAAATCGTTTTCCAATCTATTAATATATACAAGCCTTTATTTCACTCGTATGAGAAATTGAATTAAACGGCCTAGTAAAACAAGTGGTATGAAACGCTTGCGTTTACTTCGTCGGTTAACTCCTAGACTTGTTCGATTGAACCCTTTTCGTGACAATTTCCTAGTGAAGATTTACAGCTTGTTCGTAAATATTTAAGTTAAGCAGGTGGTTATGGGACATGAATCTAAACTCATATATTTACTAGCTTGGTGTGATTGACACTTCTTTATGATCATGACGATCATTTTTATGATTTAGACTGGACCTCATCGGTGTGATTTCGTCTCACACATATCTCTTGGGCTTTGAGGATTGTCTAGACACCAGTGTGTGATTTCGTCTCACACATATTGCACGGTTAGACTAGGCCTCATCGGTGTGATTTCGTCTCACACATATCTCTTGGGCTTTGAGGGTTGTCTGGATACTCTTTGTGTGATTTTTATGATTTAGACTAGCAACTGTGCGATGTCTCTTTGTCTGCGAGGGAGACTAAACCCCGCTTTGTTGTAGGGTAGCGCCCTACGGTCTTCGGGCCATTCCTGTGTGAAAATTTAATGGATGGCTTCCATGAGATAGCGTCTCGTCATGTGATACCGGTCGGTGAGTTTTCATACTCCCATTTTTGTGATAGGCCTTTCCCCTTTTCTTTTTATGATTTAGACTAGCGATTATGCGATGTCTCTTTGTCTGCGAGGGAGACTAGACCCCGCTTTGTTGTAGGGTAGCGCCCTACGGTCTTCGGACCATTCCTGTGTGAAACTTTATTGGTTAGCCACCAAGAGATAGCGTCTCGTTCATGTGATACCGGTGTTTTGGAGTTTTCATACTCCCATTTTTATGCTAGGCCTTTTCCCCCCCTTCATGTGTTTTCTGGATTTCTTGTGATGATTTCTAGAATTTGTGCTTCACCAATTTTCGTGATTTCTATTGACAAGTTTCGTCAATTTATGTGTATTGGTGAATTCATGTGTTATTGACTTGTTATGAATACAAGTTTAGGGTATGATATCCCTTTCTATCTTTGAGAAGATTCTTGTGACATCTTTGATGAATGAAAATTCATTTGGTATTATATTTTGATGCCAGTTATTTTAATGAGACTTTGACGTGTTAACTTCGGTAACCGTCAATTTTGAAATGGATTTACAAGCGGTTCTCCCGCAACACTGATATTGCTAATTTAATCACGCGTTTTCAAAATTCTTTATTTTTAAAAGTTGTTTCAAAAATATAAATTAAAATTGTTTTCAAATTTTTACAGCTTACATTTTCAAAAGAACGAGGAAGCGATTTAAACATTTCAGAAAAATCGAGGACTATGACCCCTTTCTTTTACTGATTCGCTTAATTCCGGACTTGTCCGTTTGAGAATGTGAAATGTTATTTTTAAAACACACAATCCTGCACTTTCAAGGAAACGATAAAGAGATTTAAACGATTTAGCAAAAGTACGGACTATGAAACCATACTTTTACTACTTCGGTTAATTCCGGACTCGTTAATTAAATATTTTTCGATTTGATTAATCGAATATTTGTGTTTCTGATTATCGTTTTTGATAATCAGATATTTGTGAAATTTGATTATCATTTAAGATAATTAAATATTTTTCGATTTGATTAATCGAATATTTGTGTTTCTGATTATCGTTTTTGATAATCAGATATTTGTGAAATTTAATTATCATTTGAGATAATTAAATATTTTTCGATTTGATAATCGAATCTTTGTGATTTCTGATTATCGTTTTTGATAATCAGATATTTGTGAAATTTGATTATCGTTTGAGATAATTAAATATTTTTCGATTTGATAATCGAATCTTTGTGATTTCTGATTATCGTTTTTGATAATCAGATATTTGTGAAATTTGATTATCGTTTGAGATAATTAAATATTTTTCGATTTGATAATCAAATCTTTGTGATTTCTGATTATCGTTTTTGATAATCAGATATTTGTGAAATTTGATTATCGTTTGAGATAATTAAATATTTTTCGATTTGATAATCGAATCTTTGTGATTTCTGATTATCGTTTTTGATAATCAGATATTTGTGAAATTTGATTATCGTTTGAGATAATTAAATATTTTTCGATTTGATAATCGAATCTTTGTGATTTCTGATTATCGTTTTTGATAATCAGATATTTGTGAAATTGATTATCGTTTGAGATAATTAAATATTTTTCGATTTGATAATCGAATAATTGTGGTTTCTGCTTATCGTTTTGGATAATCGGATATTTGTAAAAAAAAAAAAAAAAAAAAAATTCGACTATCGTTTTTGATGATTGAATATTTGCGATTTTGAGATTCGAGCTTCGTCTTTTTCTCTGACGATTCAGGTGAGTAATTTGATTTACTCACATTCAATTCGTGCAGTATGTGAATTCTGCTCTGTCTTCCCTTTTCTTTTAAATGCTGGAACTCGATTGATTCTTGCTTTTGATAGTCGTCTGATTTTGACTCCTTGATCCCCACGATTGTTGATTCCTTTGATTTGAATCAGTCGAACCTTTTGATTCTATATCTAATACTTCCCCTGTTGGCATTTTCTTTGCTTATGCATTCGACATTGTTATGTTCTTATGGTTGTTACCTCTTTCCCACTTATCCCTTAGGATTGCGAGGACGCAATTTCTTTAAGAAGGGGAGTCTGTAACAACCCGGCATTCCGTACCCATTTTCTTATCGTCTCTTGACGATTTAATCTGGGAACGAATAACTTCTGGCATTTTAATCAAATTGAAATTCAGGGATAAAATTTTGTTATTCGCTATTTGGAATTTTTAAAGCCGTTCTAAATGTTGAACGAGCTTTAGAAAGATTCGTTAAGTGTCGTTTGGGTTTAAACAATAATCTCGGCCCATGATCTTTTGTTTTGAAACCGAGATTTCACTCAACACCCAAACAACCCATCTCCTTTCCCCTTTTTCATTCAATTGCGTTCAACCCGATTCAATTTTCTTTTGCTTGTGAAATAATGGCGGCTGAGAAAAAACTTCTCTCGTTCGATCTGGAAAGATTAAAGCTTTTGTCTTGTTCGTTCTTTCAAAGCTTGCTAGGGCTTTCGTTCGCTCTGATCTTCGGGCTTTGTATGTCGAAGCATGCGATGGTTTCGATTGGATGATTTTCGATGTCGCCTGTCTCGATCGAAGTTTCTGCTCTTCGTGCTCGCTCGTAGAAGAAGCTCCTCTGTGGTGACTCTGGCTTAACTTCGTTCGTCGTCCTCACCGCTTCAGCAACGTCTTCGCTTCCATGGCAAAGGTGAGTTCATCTCACATCTAATTCCAGCTCCAGTTCTTTCGTTTTGATTTTTGTTAAATTGCTTTGCCGTGATGACCACGGCTTTGATAATGTTGCTCCGTGAATTCCTTGCTCTGACCTGTTCGACTTTGGCTTCGATCATTTATAACTTTGTTAATGTGATGTTGTTTACGACTTGGTTCGTTTTCGTGATTGCTATGACTTTGATTTTGGGAATTTCTGGTCTTGTGATGTTCACGGCTTCACCTTTCTGTAGCATACTGAATGAAGTCCATATGCTTACTTTCCCATATCTATTCCATTACAATCTGTACGTGTGCATACTTGAGTCTAGTTGTCACGAGCACACTCTTGCCTACACTTCAGTTCACTGTCTAGAACTTCTGGCCAGATTCAGTTTGCAAATAGTTTTGTATATTTTTATAACTTGAACCTTTGCTTGAATTGGTCTCGGCCTTGATTTGAAACTGTTTAGTCGACTTCAATTACTTTTATTTGTGATACCATTCCGGTTGAACTTTTGATGTTCATTGGCCTTGAGTTGAACCTATTTTGAGACTTGGGTTTGACCTTGGTTTGATGTGTTAGCTGAGCTTATTTGTGTAGTCTTCATCCTGTTCAGTAGTACAGCAGAGTTTAACATGTCTCTGTTATTTACTTTTGCCATAAAAGCAACATTATAGTGTTCTTCACTGTTTGCATTTGCATACCACTGTAATTCTATCACCTGTGACTCGAGTTCTTTACTTGATGTCATTTGAGCTCCTTCATGATATTTTCATGTTATTGCTACACTTGTATGTGTCGTTCACCATTGATACAATGTTTTAGTTACATCTTTTGATCTGCACATCCAGGTGCCTTCTCTGTCTCATTTATTCTTTTGGTTCCACTGCACAACTTTGAGCCTTCTTGCTTATGCTCAGATCATTTCGAGTTTGGGCTTGCATCTGAGTTTTTGTGCAGTTTGTCTTGTATTTTGTTGTGGTCGCAGTCCCATTTTTGTTGCAAATTTGGACTGTATGTATATTGACTGGAGCCTTTTGTTGTTCTACTGCAACTTTGGTTTGCATAACTGATGTGCAGTAGCCAGTTGCACTTGTCCTGTCTTCTTGTTTATTCCTGAGCACTTCGACCTGTTGCACACATTGCTGTTGTAGATGTTGATGTTGTAGTTGTTCGACTTGGCATTTGATCTGTAGTTGGTCTGTAGCATGATATTGCATTTGCACTGACTTCTTTGTGGTTTAGTTTCATACTACTGTCACTTGTTTCGAGCTCATATACATGTTTTACAGTTGCATTCCTGTATATGTGTTCTGATATTTTTGGGTTGACTTGAGCAGTGCTATTTGCTTCCATGTCTGATTTAGTGGTTCATTTGCTTGTTGTACTTGAGTCACTTTGGTATTGAGTTGCTTCCTTTACCTTGACATTTTATTTCAAGTGTCCCTGTCTTTGTAATGTTCATCTGATTTATGGTCTTACTGTCTCCATTCAAAGAAATATTGTTGCAGTGAGCTCTTTCGTTGCTGCACTGCCTTGTTCTCGAATCGGATACATCGCATTGATGCCTTGTATCATTTGCATTTTGTCATTTTGATTCACTGATGGCATTTGGATTGTATTTGAGTTGTCATCAGTTGCATGCATTCCTCTGCATTCATTGTTGTCCACCCTGGTTTCACTGCTTTGACTTGTCTGTCCTGTGATTGCCACTGACACTTGATCTTGCTGTGACATTGTGACTTGGTTCACTTTGTCACTGCACATCTACATATGCTTGACCTATTTCTATTGTAGTTGTACTGGGGTATACACTGCATATCCATGTGTCATTTTCGCTTGCATCTGTTCATCCCTGAGCACTTGCTGACCTGCTGCATTTTCGTAGCAGTTTTACCCTTGTCCCTTGTGGTGACTTTATACTCTGTTGTGGCGAGGCAGTGCACGCGTGCGTGCACTGCAGCCACACCGAATTTACAGATCTTAATCGATATCTCTTTTATTCTTAATTCATCGACCTGTTGTGTAATTAGTAAGCTGTATTGGCGAGGCAGTACATGTTAGTTTGTACTGCAGCCAATTAGCATTGATATTTTTAAAATTTGACATTTCAATTATTTAAACTGCTTTGGATTTCTGTTTCGTGGATTAACACTGTTTAGTGTTACATCTGCCGTTATCCAATTCTCGTATCGAGAGTTGGATATACGAGATTTCTGTGACTGTCATCTGTATTGAGATTGATTATTACCGCCTATATGCACTAATAAACTGGTTGGAATTAGACTGATCCGGGTATTATTTTCTTTTGAATGTAATACTCGGGTCAGACCGAGTATTTACAGGTTGTAGATTTTTAGCTTTGGGTTGCTGCTAGAGCTATGAAGACTTTTTATATCAGTTGAAGTGGTCTTCGTCTTGTTGTAGTAGTCAGTGTGTCTGTTTTAAGATGATAATGTATTCATGTATATTAGTCGATAATGTACTTGTATATATAACTTCTTGAGTCGACAATTGTAGTTGTATCATTTGTATTGTGTCAAATGTATTGTAACTGGTATCAGTTATTGTATATATGAGACTTTTCGTTCCATCTTTATTCCGCATTTATGTTATCTGTGTTATTTTTATATTTATTGTCCTAAACTATTATAGCCACTGTGTAGTAGCTTTGAGTTTGTAACGGTATGTCGGATTTCCTCTAAAAGATGAAATGCATGTTATTCTATCTGACATATCGGTGCTCGCACAAAGCAATTACATGGATGGTCGCTCCTCAACAGCCTTATTCTCCGTGCTAGTTGACAGCACTACACCGTAGTGTTCTTGGCTAGCGTGGGTATAGAGGTGGGGCGTCACAACTTTCTTTTTTATCACTTTTTCTAATTTCAAGCTTATCTTTGTCAAATCTCATTTCTTTGCAGTGTACTTTCAAACTTAGAAATTCAAGTTTGAAAATAGCTCTCCTTATTTTGACCATATCTACTTCAAATGAATCTGAAGATTATTTTTTTTAAATTGTAGAGAAAAGTATTTTCTAAAACTTTTCTTTTGATCGCTTTTGCAAAATGTGAGAGTAATATGTCTAAAAATCAAGTGGAAGTTAACCTATTTTTGGGGTGATTTTTGGTGCATCTAAGGCATTTTAGGTTTCAAAGATTTTTGGTGAGTAAAATACTTTATTTTGGAAAGGTTTTTGACTTTACTATGAAGTGTTATTGTGGTGATAATATGATGAGAAAATTTAATGGTTATTATGTTGGTCAATGGTGATTTGATAGATGTTTTCGTTTGGTGTTGAATTTGAGATTTGAATGTGATGTTGTTGAGTTAGTAAGCATATAACCTTAAGTTTGTATGTGTGTTTTATTGTGATGTTAAGAGTATTGTAGTATGAACGTATGGTTTTGATTTAAGAACCAAAGTATGTTGATTTGAAACAAAGTTAACAGCTTTGTGTGTTGCGACGGACGTGAGATCTGATTCGAAATGAAAAACTATGTTTTCTTGTTTTAAGTTCGGAAATTGTTTTAAAGTTTGGAAATTGTTTCAAAATTTCTATCTTTGTTTCTAAGTCTCAAAATCTTTAAAAATTATGTTTTTAAACATGAAATAGGAAATAATAAGCAATTGTTTTCGCTTAAAGTATATTTAAGCAAACTGCACTCATAGCGATAGTCGTTATGGACGTAGTTCGACAAAATTGTCGATTTTCGTTTTAAAATATTTTCTATTGGAATTTTTTTGCAAAAGCTTTCCAAACTTAATTAGTAACATAAAAAGAGATTAAGTTTAGATTATTTAATAATTTATTTATTTAATAAAATAATTAAAGGTAATTAGCAATTAAGTAAGTGATTAGGGTTAAGTAACACTTAAGGAAGGTTAATAATTAATTAGTGAATAATAAAGTTTTTAATTAGTGATTAGTGAAGATAAAAAGTAATTAAATGGTAATTATTATTTAATTAAGTTAAGTAGGTCAATTAATTATATTTAATTAAGTGGTTGTTAAATTAATTTTTAATTAATTAGGATTTAACTAATAATGAATTGTTTAAATCTTAATTAAGATACATTAAGAAGATAATTAGGACTTAACCAAGTTCATTAATTTAATTAAAGTTTAATTATGAATTAATATTGATTTAATTAAGATATAATTAGGGTTTAAGCTAATTGAATATACTTTAATCTTTTCAAAGCTATTTTAAACTTAATCAATTTTCTTTAATCGTCTGGACCTTTAAGTAGCCAAATGAGTTAAGGTAGTGATTATAAAACGTTGACACATTTTATAGGAAGTAAGTTGACTATTATTTAGCACAAAGGTTGATATCGGTAACGTGATAAAAACAAGAAAGTTAATTTCAATAAGAGGGTCGTGATAACTTAAGCATATGGAATATACTTCTGTATGTAAAAAAATTATACCCGATAATGAATGTATCTATATTTGTAACTTGGACATCTACCTATGGTTGATTGTATGTTATGTGTGAATCTCTTACATATCTGATATTTGGCAGTATTTATGATATAACTTGGATAAGTAAACCAAAATTCAGTGATACATTATAGTCATTAAGCCTCCGTTTGGTTTTGGAAATTTAATATTTCATTTTCTTTTAAAATGGACTTCAAGGTTATTCTATTTTGAACAAGATATTTGAAGAATGATTTGACAATTTTTTTGAATATTATCTAAAGAAGTTTATAAAAAAATTTGGGGTACTACTAAAAGGAGTTTGAAAAATAGTTTTGAATGTTTATAAAAAGATTTTATAAATGGGTTTGGATGTCTATATAGGGAAGTTTTATGCATGGTTTGAAAGTTTATAAAAAAGTTATATGACCAGTTTTGAATAATTATAAAGAGTTTCATAAAGGAGTATGGACGTTGATAAATGTTTTGTAAACGAGTTTGGGTTAAAGCAAAGAGGATTTCATGGATAAAGAAATTTATAAAATAATTTATTGAAAATATTTACAATAGGAAATTGAGGTTTGGGTTTCTCGAGGCTGACCTTTTAAAAAATGGTGGTATGGAACATCCGTTCCACACTTTACACCGAAGGAATAGTGCTTAGAGTTATCCTTTTCTCCAATTTAAATAATGTAGTTAAATCATTTTAGAGATTTGGTAATTGGAAATCTTACAAATGTTTTGTGAATATACTTATATCAGAAAGATAAGTATATGAATGTTTTTGAAAGAGATTTATTAAACAAAGTTATATTTTGAGGCTTAGTGGTTGCTAATCTGAAATGGAATTAGTTGTTGTTTGTTTATTTGATAGTTAAATAACCGACTATCAAGTTTGACCCAATTTGACTTAAGAATTATGAATGTAAAATTCGAGTTTCCGTTAAGTACTGGAAAACTTACTTCCAAAAGAACCGAGAATGAGTCAATCGGAAATTATCGGTTGTTGGTACGGAGAGACCTGGATCGATCTATATCCAAAAACCACTTCGCACCAACATGTAGGTTCAAGTGGAAGACATCTTGATGATGATTGAAGATGGTTTTCTTTGAAGTGCAAGGGCTACTGCTACTAATCCTGAGGATGATTCCAAAATGGATGTAGTAGAGTTAGTTCCTTCGGTTTCATTCAGATCCAGAACGAACTTGTATGGATGAATGCTGGCATTGCACTGATGCCTAGAGGGCAGTGTTAGCATTCCAAGATGGATTGCTATTCAGAAAGCTAAAACGTAGCCTCAAGCCTCATCAACCGGGAATGACTAAAATAGGGGATATGCAGCAGGGATATGTGGGTCGCACCCATTAGGGTATATCATTACCCTTCTAGATGTACACACAATCATCAATGAATTCGTGTACGTGGGAGCGCTTGGTTAAAGGTTGCAAAGCAACTAGGGTGATGATATATTCGATACTATTCAGCAAGGGGTAGGCCGGTTTGTGTTGGTAGGGGTCATTAGGTACGACCTCAATAATTTTTTCTAGAGGTGTACTTTGGTGTGCGGTACCCCAATAGCCCGGTCATTAGTTGGAATCCAATCTCCAATACGTGCCTTACGTTTTCGATTGTAGAGCCTAGTATGTTGGAATGTGAGATGCAAGCATTGCAGCTATTTTATCTATTTACTTTAAACCTGGACACTATGATAATATCACTGGATTTTGATATAAAATGTTTTGGTTATCGTAAGGTAAAAACCCTTCCATTTTTATATGTAGTGTGGTCTTACAATATACCTTTTGTTTGAAAAGTTTTCAAATGTAGAAATCAGTTTGTTTGTTACTTGTTATCGAGTTTTCTCAAGCTGGTTTACCAGACTGACCTGGACGTTATTCCATGTAATGCTCGGGTCAGACCGAGCATGTTTTTCCAGGTTTAGTTGGATACTTTGGAGTTGAAGAGGAGTTGGATGGTCAAGATGTATTCATGTATATTTTTCTTCTGTTGTATTATAGAGTCTATATGTTTGCTAATGTAAGGGCAAGTTTCTATAACTGCCCAAATTTAGGATAAGTCTAGTGTCCTATAATGTTGTATTAAATAAAGATGCTTCCTTTATGTAAAGATCATTGTTGTATTATATATTATTCACTGCGTTATGAGATTCTGTGTTTTTTACTTCTACCGTCTTCTTTCACCCTAACAAATCGGTATTTCCGGCACTTGAATGTTCAGCATGTGATACAATGGACGTATTAGTGTCGATTTTCAAGGGTTGAAAATCTGGTTCATTACATCAAGGCTCGAGATGTGGTGGAGAATAAGGTACAAAACTTTAGCTATAAATAGATAGCCTCCAACGTAATTAACACACAATTTTTTTGATGTTCTCATCCTATAGCTGCCAACCCCTAACCTTAGCGAAGACTACTTTTCATCATTGCAACTTTAAGAGAAGGAGGAAACAATGGTGGTCCAAAAGGAAGTTCCAAACAAACAATGTATTGAATCTCACTAGATGAATTCGGTGAAAGGTAAAATATTTGTGATTTAGTTTTTAATATATATGAGCATGTTCACATATGTCACATTTTTATTTTCTATATATATATATATATGTTCGATAATAACTTTATACAAAAAATAGTTATTACGCATAATATATATATTATATAATATTTTTACTTATATATATCTACTTTATATATTTAATATATATATATATATTAAAAAAAATTGTAATACAAAATAATTTTTTATAGCTTCAAAAATATTTATTGTATGTAGTATTTATTTATAGTCATATTAGAAAAAACATAATTAAAGGTAAATGTTGTTGGTTTAATAAAAATATATATTATTCGTTTTATTTTAGGTTTAATAAAAAAAATTTATACAAATATATTTTTATGTCTATGGCATATACATATATAAATATATGTTCCTATGCGTGACTTATAAATATATTTTTATTAGACTTATAAATATATTTTTATAAGAATAAAAAAATTATATAGATATATACAAACGATATATAAAAAATTTAATTTTGGATATCGCCGGCCTATGCATACTTTTTATAATATATAAATGTATTTTACCAAGTCAAATTATTTTCAATTTAATGTATCAATTTTTTAAACCATAAATATATTCATCCAAAAATAAAATAAATATTTTTTAACTATACTTATTAGCTGCTACTGTTAAAAAAATTATTTGAATTAATCAAATTGAAATTTGAATTTGAATTATTTTAAATTTAATCAAAAATAAATTTGATAATACATATTATATATATAACTATTTAATTTAAAATTTATATAAAATAGTTTTTTGAAAATATATATGTGATATTTTTTACAATAAATTATTTTTAATATTTTATGTATAATTTTAAATTAATATATATATATATATATATTATACATATATACATATACATGTATCAATTCAAATATTATTTAAAATATGATAGTAAAAAAAAATTATTTTATATTCATCCAAAATTATTATTTTGATATTATACATCATGTACTTACATATATATATATATATATATGTATATGTATGTATGTATGTATGTATGTATATTTGAGCTAGTATCAATAGCCCCTTTTATTTAGCATCATTTGTAGCCTCAGGATATCGGCCATAAGTTTATGTTTACATATTTGATCCATGTGACAAAAAGGAGAAATAACAAATATTTAAATAGAAATTTATAGCTGACATCGAGGGCTATAAATAGTGCTAAATAAAGGGGGTTACTAAATAAATTAAAATATATATAGTATTGTTGTGATATTCATATTATGATTGGGAATATTATAGCATATTAAAATATAATGTTAAAATATAATATTAAAAAAATTAATAAATTAATTTGAATTAAATTATCAATAAATTTATTTTAAATATTAATAATAAACTATTATTTTAATCAACTTAAATAAATTAAAATATTTCAAATATCTTTTACTAACAAAATACTAAATATGATTTAGTACAAACAAAATAATATTTATGCAAACAAAAAAAATAAAGATCTTGTGTAATTTAGTAAAGGTAAACTTTTTGAAATTCACCATTTTAACCCAACTGCTGGTGCAACTAAATTGATAATAAAAATTAAAACAAATGTTTTGTTAATTTCCTTTTGGCTTTTAATTATTTATATATGGTGTTAGAATTAATTAAACTAAGATTTAATTGTAATAACCCGGAATTTTTCACTTTGATTGGGAATATTTAATTAATTTTAAAT